>OY720454.1:52201953-52672959 GCA_963082715.1 Harpalus rubripes
GAGGTGACTTCTGGCGAGTAGTTAAATATACAGACGCTGTTGAGTCAGTTGAGTATATAGACGCTACGGAGGTCGGCAGGCGGACAGTTGAACGTGATATAAGTATATAGTGATATAAATATAGTGATATAAATATCGCGTAAACAATCTACAAGAGAGTAACAGACCGGCAGTCTAACATTTAAACGCGCAGTGAAATAAATAATTAGTAATATAGTGAAAATAAATAATTGATTAAATAAATAGTGTTAGTGTTATCTAGTTAATTATAGTTTTAGTCTTAATTCGTTTTTAATAATTGTTTAATATTTACACTTCACCTAAATAAATAAAAATGTTACATACATACATAAAATCACGCATCTCCCACTTAGTGGGTTAGCACAAACCTGAAACAATAATAATAACAATAATAATAACAACAACAACAACATCAACTACAAAAATAATGTTACAATATTATAAATTAAGAATAATTTGAATTAGTATAAAACGAGCCAATAATGCGTGCGCCAATCTTTGATTATTAGTGTTAACAAGACGATAATAAAGATACTAAGGCGATATTTTAGACTTCGGCCGATTGTTAGATTCAAACTATGATAATGCGCCGGCACTGATATATCATACAAAAATTTATGAGATTGTTCCTAAATTATAGTGAAATGTTTCCTCTCTTCCACCAGATGTCTCATGTCACGGACAAATAATAAATTGTATGTTGCCCGAGGCCTGATCTAGCAACACCGTTCTGCTATCGACACATCTGTGATGCAAGATATAGGAAGATGGCGAGCGCCATTAATAACCTAACCTAGTGCAACGGTTCCGACAGGCGCTGGGCGTCCAGTCACGCGGCCGGCGACCCTCGACCTCAAACGAACCTTTACCCGTAGTGCTATCACCATACACCGCCTCTATTTACTGCATCATTTGCTACCATATGTATTATGTAGAGACAGGCATGTGAACGAGAAGCAGGAAAGTACAAATTTTAAATTATAAACAACATAAATTATGTTGGGTAGTTAGTTTCAAATGTATTTTTATCTGTCAGATAGTTATACCAGGAATTACTTTAAATCACTTTAGGTTGGTATTGGCATAATAAAATTATCTTCTTGTTAGACTATTTTTATTCAATATTGTTATTATTTCTGCCTTCTAATTTGCATTTTTCACGATGTTAAATTATATAAATGTTATTTTTGATTCTAACAGTGATGTTGAAATACTTGATTGACATCTGTCAAACGTATAAATAACAAAACATCGTTTGTGTTTACGTGGTATCCATAAGAACCAAGGATAAAGTTATCCGACGTTTATACGACCGATTTCCATGGGATAAGAAATACTGGTGTTTATTCTATCTGAGGTTTATCCTAGGTTTGTTAAATACAATTTCCAATTTTATACCTGGTATAGCGTTATACGAGGTTTATCTAATGATTGTAAAAGTGGCCCTAAGTGGGAAATGCGTGATTTTATGTATGTATGTATGTAAGTAACTCATTCATAAATGCGTTTAAATTACTTGAAAATTAGTTTTGATATGTTCAGACATCTGTGTAAATGCTTCAAAAACAAGATTAAAATATCGGTAGGCCGTGAAACTGTCATTCGCTTGACATTATTGGTTATATTTCAGCAATTAAGTTATAACAGGTTCCATGTTCTTCTCGCATTTGTTTAAAAAGCCGAATTCACCAAGTGGATACAAATATTATGTTCCGTAAATAAATCAGACTAATCGTAGTCGGTGACTTCGGTGAGTAGTTGGTTATTGAAAGTGGTGAGTATTTTCGGAACAGCTTGACACTCAAGTTCCGTCAGAAAAGCATTCATGATTCCCAACAATATCCAAATCATTTATAAATCCATTGCAGTGTGCACAATTGTATTCACACTCTTGTAAAAAGAAAAAGATAAATATATTAACAATTTTTATTTCAATAATTTAAACATAGTTACGAATTTTCGATATCAAAACCTCACAAAGCAAACAACAAACTTAAAATCGTCTTCAAACAGCACCAATGCCATTTGTCAAATTGATTCAAATTGCAAATAACCGAAGTCATCGTACTTTGAGCGCGATGAGTTTGGTGACTAACCAGACTCACCAATTTCAGGTCACCGCGTTCCATAAATCAAATATTTTCAGTAAATTGAATATTTACGGAACAGAAAAACAAATTGGTGACTTTCGGTTATTTACGGAATATACTATAAATAAAGATGGGTGTATATATCTACATCATTTCAGACTCGTTCTCATTGGTGAAGTTTGTGACGTCAAACTAAATCATAAACCTAAAGTTTGGACCTTGCAATGTTCAGCTTTATGATTTGGATTTAGAGATCCTAAATTCTGAAGTGCGAATGGAGTCATTACATAATATGCGGCCAAAGTCTTTAAATCTACAGTATAAACCATAAATCTAAACCTAATTTTCATTTGTGAATGCACCTTAAGATTGAAATAATTACTGCACAATTCAATTATGTTTATTGAACAGTAGAAGAGTTAAGGCTAGTATACGCTTCGAGGCAATGTTTGGTAATAATGTTTCGGTACTGTTACGAAACGGTTTCGAAATAGTTGTCAGCCGTGTTCCTTGTTTACCGCAAAAAGTAAAACATGATACTTTAGGTCTGTTCATTTTGCTACTTTCCGTCTACAATTTAACGTCGCGTTCATATTAGATGCATAGACGCAAAGTAGCGAAACGAACAGACGGCTTGGAAATATACAGTTTGAATCTCTAAATGAGATGTTCTGTTTACTAGGTTTTATATTCGACTATACTTAATGTGGCCAACACTATACCTCCAGCCATTTGTTTTTTTATTAATTTAAATGTACATACTTATATATTTACTATGCTGGAAACTCTATTAAATTCCATTCCATATAACTATGGTTCTATTTACTATTTTATTTTTAAAACGTTATTATTATTAATTTGAAAAGATTAGTTCTTTGACGGCGACATACATTTGAGATATGAACTGTGTAACCAAGGAGTTGTGTTTGTTTAAAGCGCAGGCTCCGGGATTTAAATTATAGATAATTTTATAAATTTATCCATACAATATTTAGAAAAAGTATTAATGCAAACCTGTAGAAAAATTAATAATCCTTATTTTTTATAACATAAATCTCGTAAAAATAACATTTAAAGGTTTTTTTCGAAGATAAACTGTTTTGAGACATACAAGGTTTCAAAATTTTCCGAATAATAATATTTGAATTAGAGCGGAGGATCCACACATACACACATACATACATACAAACATACATACACACATACATATACACAAACAACATCGTGAAAATATTAAAATCGGATTAATAACAATAATAATACTTTATTTCACACACCAGAAATGGTATAGAAAAGGTCACAAAGTACACTGTAAAATACAAAATATTGACACAAAATAAATAGTTATAGTTAACACACAGATAATATTAAATTATACACAGATTATATAGATAAGATCTAAGGATCTTAAAACGTGGTCATTTACTAAAATCTCAATATGCGATTTTTAGCACGATCGCTATACCTCCCTTACTAAGTGTAACGGGAGGTAAAAATCACAGTTATTTGGGTTCATCCTCATACAAATTTTAAACCTCAGAGTGTTGAGATAGGAGATTCAATATGTATCTATTTCCGGCTGAAAAATTTAATTCTTGTAAACCGCAAGGTCCATTCTCTCATATAAAGCCACGTACTAAGCAATAAAAAAACTGCACCATAACTTTGTGAACAGTCTAAATATGGGATAATGTGGCGCGATGAAATTTTTTTGACACAATGTTTCGAAACAATATATTGAACATTGTATCGAAAAATCGTCCCCTAGGCTTCATATTCTGCAATAATATTTGTTTGGGTGTTTCTGATTTTGCATTCAAAATGAATATAATTCTCTTAATTAAAAAAATTATTTCTAAATTTCAGGTTAATCAATTCTACTCTGATCAATAAAAAAGTTCGCTCTGCAACATGACCTGCCCCATACTTTATGAATTCAATTCAATCTATACGTACATATATCATGAAATTGAAACATAACAAAAATTTAACGTATGTAGAAAAGAATGACTTACCTACATTTTATATTTTTTAGTAGTATAAATTGGCAGCAACAGATACGGAACCACCTGAAACAAACCAATAAGTACATAAATAAAACATAGAAAGGAACAATACATATGTAATGTAACCAAATAATTTACTTTTATTGAAATAGACATTTTTGTCTCTTATTTTCAATCCCCAATGTTGACTGTGTGTAATTAAAATATTTTAAACTTGTATTAATGCAAATTGAATATTTCAAAACCAAAGTAAATAGTAAGTTAAGTTAACGTTTCGTTTGTCTACTAAAGTATGACGGAATTATGATTTATTGTTTTATTCGTTCAATTTATGCTCACATAATTCTTGCCATTCTGTAAGTCCATGCTTTCTTTTTTGTTAATTTTAAAAATACCTCGTATCTTGCTTATTATGGTAAATACGGAAAAAAACCTTTAAACAATTCTTATTTGGGTATCTTGTAAAGAAAAATGTTGTGGTATCATTTGGGTTGTGTTATAAGCCGGGGGCTAGGGCTACGCAAAAAATGTATCATGGTACATCAAATACTAACCCTTGGTGTCCACTTTAATGGCGAACGATATGCTGTCTTCCCCGGAAAAAAAGACGATCTACCCAACTGTTAAAAAAATGGTATTCTAGAATCTAGGTATTCACTGCATAGGACCTGCATAAAATGACATTAAATACAGGGTGTTTCAAAAATACCGTAAAAAATTAAGGGCATATAGTACTGACCAAAATAAGTGAAAAACTTAATCAACATAGGGGTGATCCTTAACTGTTTCCAGAAAAGCGAAAAAACGAAAAAACTGACAAAGATAGTGATCGAACAAAATTTTGTCTGTCAGTAAATAGACTATAAAAACAATAAAATTTTATATGAAACATTTTTCTCAATTTGTAATAGTTATGAAGTTATTTGAAAATTAAATATTGGCCAAGGTCGCCACAAAATTTAACATAGTACAATTATTTGATTTAAAAAAACAAAAGCTCATCTAAGATGACCTCTGAAAGGTAAACAAAAAATCCCATTTAATCATAGTTGTAACTTTTATAGTTTTTGAGATAGCAGACGTAAACCCCATAAAAACTCATTTTTCATTGCCTCAAATCTAGGAAACTACGAAAGATCGGACCCAAGTTGATTAAGCTTTTTTACTCATTTTGGTCAGTACTATATGCCTTTATATAGTTTTATACAGTATGTTTGAAACACTCTGTATATGTAAATGGTAGCCGATAATAAATGCCAGCCATTTTCAATCGTTGTAGACGGCGCTAAAGCCTTTAATCGCTGTGATTTTCACCTATCAGAAATTGTCCATGCCATTCTATCCGGACTTAGGCAACTAACAATTTTTATCCCAAAAGACACAAAAAATGCAGGTCCGATATAGAATACCTGGATTCTAAAATATAATTTTTTTACAAATTTGGGTCATGACCTACAGCTGGGTAGATCGTCTATTTTTTTCGGGGAAGACAGCAAATTGTTCGCCAGGGTATATAAAGTAAACACCAAGGGTCAGTATTTGGAATACCATGATCCATTTTTCACGTAGCACTAGCCCCCGGTCTATTATTATGTATATGAAACATTCATTTTTTTAAATTAGTTAGTTCTAAGAATTTCTATAGTTAAATAATAACTGTAATTTCATATATAAGATCCCACTTTAGGTAGTTACACTGAAAAAAATAGGTTCACCTATATAGTTAAAAATTATTCCCTAATACTTTTTTATTAACATTAGATAATAAAATTACTCAAGTAGAATTATTTTCTTTGCCTCAGTGGATGCAGATTTGTAGGACAAATTTTTATTTTTAACGAATAATATTCTAATTTAATAATTGCGTAGGCTTCCACAGTCTGAGTCATGAGAAATATTCGTTTTCCGGGAATGGACTGTGTCACATTTTGAGTCAGAGCTCAACGTTTCGCCCGCAGTCATATGGGGCATCTTCAGGAGCAAGGGGGATAGTACTGTCTTAAACACGGTTAACCGACGTGTCAACCACGCTAGAGGCCGAGTTTAAGCAACAAGGAGGGAAACTCAGTTTACAAAGTTACCCGACGTGTAAACCACGCTAGAGGCCAAATAAACCAAGTGACGATAGAAGGCCGAGAAGACAGTTATATACTAATCTAAAGATACGGTAGATGAGCAGAGCTAATGAGGACCAATGGGAATCGAGTTCGTAATGGTAGATTGGGCGTGTCGTGTTCCGAGAATCACCGGTTTCCACATGTGGCTCAAGAAATAGCCATCATCCCGATTGATGTTATTCGGATGTTTCCATATTTCTAAAGTTTCCCTGTATTTACGTCTGTAAAACTCAAGGACAGGAGCTAAAATGCGAGAATTTTTAAATAAGATGTTATGTCCTGTGTTTATAGTATTCCTTGTTCTTGCGGCACAGTATACATAGGTGAAACAGGAAGGAGTGTTCACACTAGATTGTCAGAACACAAACGCTGTCTGCGTAATGGTATGGTATTAACATCTGCGGTCGCAGAACACCAACACAACACAGGACATAACATCTTATTTGAAAATTCCCGCATTTTAGCTCCTGTCCCTGAGTTTTACAGACGTAAATACAGGGAAACTTTAGAAATATGGAAACATCCGAATAACATCAATCGGGATGATGGCTATTTCTTGAGCCACATGTGGAAACCGGTGATTCTCGGAACACGACACGCCCAATCTACCATTACGAACTCGATTCCTATTGATCCTCATTAGCTCTGCTCATCTACCGTATCTTTAGATTAGTATATAACTGTCTTCTCGGCCATCTTTCGTCACTTCGTTTATTTGGCCTCTAGCGTGGTTTACACGTCGGGTAACCTTGTAAACTGAGTCTCCCTCTTTGTTGCTTAAACTCGGCCTCTAGCGTGGTTGACACGTCGGGTAACCGTGTTTAAGACAGTACTATCCCCCTTGCTCCTGAAGATGCCCCATATGACTGCGGGCGAAACGTTGAGCTCTGACTCAAAATATGACACAGTCCATTCCCGGAAAACGAATATTTCTCATATTCTAATTTAGAAAATATTATTTTCCTCTTTACTGAATTACAAATATTGATTACTATTTTAAAAATTAAATTCTCTATTTTAGAATATAAACTTAACAAAATAATTAGAGTATACATTTATTCAGTTTAGAAAAATTAATACTACATTTACTAATATTTTTTTTAATACTGCGAATAAATATTCTATAATAGTAAAGATTGCACCTTAAAACTATGGCGCCGTAAGTCTAAGCAACTTGCGCCTCGTTTGTAAACAGTTGAAGAAAGTTTGTGTTGAGTTATTTGTTATAAACGAAAGATGCTGCCTCTTGTGTAATGTAAGTAATATTAAATAGCTATGTATGTAGTATACATTATTTAATATCATTCATATACATTTATTGTAGCAGAGGAATTTACTAATAAGCCAACAAGGGGAAACAAAGACCTCAGACACACCAATTTGGCAGAAATTTTAGGCAATACTGGCAAATGGCACAGAAATTGATGAAAAAAGTGTAGCGGCTATTGTTTTCTGACAATAAGAAAATTTTAAGGGATGAATTTTGAAGAAATAATAAAACTCTTTGAAGGTTTGTTTCTCGGTTTGTTTATAATTTATTGCTTTTTTTTACTCAGATTTGTAACATTATAAACGATGTAGGTTTTTGTTATAAATAAATTCTTTATTCACTATGAGTTTATTTATTTCTCTTTCCATATGTATACATCCATTATTGGAACCATATAAAAATTTTCGATACTAGAAATAAATTTAAACGTAATAATTTGAATAAATTCACTAAAATTAAAATAGTAAATGTGTTTGCTATTTTAAGAGTAAGTTTTACTTGAATTAGAATTTGTGATATTTATTTCAGTAAATTTTTTTACTGAAATAGCGATTTCTATTCAGATATTATTTCAGAACGTTAGTAAATAATTTTACTAATTAATTAGAAATTTTAGTTTCTGAAAGAGTTAAAATTCAATAGAAATAATTTTTTATTTCCTTAGGAAATATTTTCCTTGTCACGATATTAGAGTACCTTTTTCTCTACTAGAAGCAACCTATTTTTTTCAGTATAGCAAACCAGACAGGTCGTAGTTCTTAGTTTAATAAAGTTTTCACATATCTAATATCTCAAATCTGAAAATATATTGATATTTTTAAATGGTCCGTTTTTTTCTGTTGATCTGTGAATTTATTTACAAAGAAAAAACATAATAATCAACTAATTATTACGTATTTGTTTTGATATCAAAAATTGTAATAAATTTTCCTTACCAAACATATATAACAGGATTTCATAATTACCCAACATTCTGTGTTACAGACCGTATTCATCAACGTTAAACGCTCCACATAGAGTGAAAATTCAATGGCCATGCTCTATTTTACCGTGAGAAAAGCCATAAATCAACATTAGTTTTAAAAACCCACTTCTAATGCATATACACCTAACAGTAACTTCAAACATTGCATTTTACTACTTTCAAAAATGTTGGATCGAAAATTGTAAAGCAAACATCACGAATTAGCACCTTTACCTACCGTAACATAGCAACATCATCGCTGGCGAATAGAAATCATTTGCAAAA
The DNA here is from genome assembly GCA_963082715.1 of Harpalus rubripes. NCBI lineage: Eukaryota > Metazoa > Arthropoda > Insecta > Coleoptera > Carabidae > Harpalus > Harpalus rubripes. The sequence continues at coordinate 52,210,707 of OY720454.1, forward strand.
AGCGCTAGCTATCACCCGCGAAGATGCTGCGATGCGTTACTTTCTACTTGCAAGCTGCCGGGCTACGCGATGTGTCTGTATAATGACGCCCTCATTCAGACTCGCGGAAGACTTTTTACAAATGTTACGTCATCTCATTTTATAGGACAGTATGGTACCATAGTGAAGCTGACCGCAGACGAGGCGATAATGATAGAATTTTTTATAAGAAAAATTGTTAGAGTGCCTTGAAAAATGAAACAAGTAACGTGAATATAATATTCACTTTAACATTTTTTATTTGTTGTATAATTTCTTTTAAGTATAAACTCAGTTTGTTCGGAATTTTTACAATAAATATCAAAGTGAATGTTTTATTTAGATTACTTGTTTCATTTTTCAAACTGCTCTAACGATTTTTCTAAAAGAACATGAAATTTTATTTAATTAATATCTCGTGAAATATGAGTGATTATGTGAGTAAGTTGCCTTTATAGGATGCCTTTTTAATTTTTGAACAACTTATATTCTTATCTTTTTTGCGCTAAAATGAATAGGTATACTTTTCATTTCTACACCCGGTATATATACCATGTGTCTATTTTAAAGGTGTACATAGGAGATTAACATGGGAAATCAGTTTTTTGCAATTTCCTGCTCGTCTAATTATTTTAAGCAAAAACGCGAGAAATAAAAGTTTTAGGGTATAAAATTCTACATCTAAAACAATAAACAGAATTACCTACACATGCTTTATAACGACAAAAATTAAATATGAAAATGTCGAAAATTACGTTAAAAATATCGACAGCCATGGAACTGAACAAAAAATAAATAAATGCTTGACGTTTTATTTGTCACAACGTAAGTTAACTTATTTGACGTTTCTGACAATTTGATTCGAACAAATATCGTTAATTATGGCAATAATGGAAATATAAAATTAATAAATAAAGTTAAGAAAATACAGTTTTGTTTAAATAATATATCAAAAATTCAACATTGCGTAACAAAATTATGTATGATGCTGTTATGTACTCTCAACTCATTTCCAATACATCTACCTTAGTACTATAGAAAGGGTCTATACTTATCATTCCTACCACTCTATCTTAGAGTAACGCATTTTTTGAAGATACATTAGCAGTCATTTCAAATTTTGTCACGAATTTAGCTCTTCATTCGTATAAATGTTCATTTTTTAATCATTTCAGATAATAAAACGTCAAGCATTTATTTATTTTTTGTTCAATTCCATGGCTGTCGATATTTTCAACGTGATTTTCGATATTTTCATATTTAATTTCTGTCGTTACAATGCATAGAAAAGTAATTCTTTTTATCGATTTAGGTGCGGAATTTTTTTCTTTAAAACTTTTATTTGACGCATTTTTTCTTAAAATAATTAGGCAGGAAATTGCCATGTTAATCTCCTGTGTACACCTTTAAGACAGACACACGGTATATACATATATATATATATATATATATATATATATATATATATATATATATATATATATATATATATATATATATATAACATATTAATGCAGGAACTGTGAGCCTTTTTTGTAAATCAACCTTAGGGATACATACAAGTTTATAATATTGACAAATTAAATAAGGACATCAGATTTGTGCGTTGTCCCGCCATAATATATTTCCAATATCTGTTTAAAGTTTGTGGACATTGTTTAATTTTTATTAAAACGAACTGGTTGGACCTGCATTGTTTTTTTATTTACTAAACTTTAAAATACAACATTTCGACTGTTATATATCAGTCGTCGTCAGGTTATAAAAGAATAAATTATAAAATAAATAATAAATACATAAATAATGTATATGGGCTTTTAAATAACTACTGAGTCAAATTTTAAAACATGATGATGAATGTTGATAAATACCAGTCGAAACGTTGTTGCATTTTAAAGTTTATAAATAAAAAGACAATGGAAGTCCAATCAGTTCGTTTTAATATAATTCCTAATACATTTTTTTTTTCGAATTAAATTCATAGGCGAATATACTAAACTTACAAGTTGTGATTGATTCTCACTGAAAATTTCTATATATTTATCACACTATATCAACGTACAATTCAATCTCTTTAAGCGGCGTTTATAATATTTTCCTTCTATGAATAAAATATCATCTAGATCTAAATTCTGTTTAAAGCAGACGTTACATATAATTAAAATTGTAAATTTATTTATAATCATTGACTTTTTTGCCCTTTTTGGTATCAAGGTTTTATTATAACTATAATTTTACCTTCTTTATAAAGTCGCACCATCTCTTTTTGTTACTATACAAGAATTCTTGTGTTTATTATTTAGTCATCTTTCTTCTATTCTGTTATCCCACGTTTCACCATGGATGTGGGAGTAGTATTTTTCTGTAGAACTGATTCAGATGTTTCGAGTTTCGAGCATGTCTTATGATAAAATCAGTAGGCATCTTCTGGGTTTTAGGTGGAAATAACTACTACTACTTGTTAAATACCACAGCGAAACAATATTACCAGAAGAACAATCTAGATTTCGAAAAGGCAGATCAACAGTTGACGATGAATTTTCTTCGAAAGAAAAAACTATGGTCGATAATGAGAAAAAAAGTCTTCCAACACCTTACAAAAATAGTCTAAAGTTTATACACAAAAATAAAAATTGTAATGGATACTGGTAATAAACTGACAGAAGAAATAAACATCAATTAAGGTGTGAGACAAGGATATAGTATGGCACCAACATTGTTTAACATTTACTTAGATGTACTAATAAAAGTTTGGCGAAACGAAAAATCATCAGAAGGTATAAATATGGGAAGCCACGAATATTCAGATACAATGCTGTTCGCTGACGACCAAATAATAGTGGGAAACAATGAAGACGATCTACGAGAAGAAATATACAAACTCCATAAACTAAGCCAAGATTACAACCAACACATATCAAAATCAAAAACTAAAACGACAACATTCATGGGAAACCGTCAACCAATATGAACAGAAATAGTTACACAAGAACAAGTATCACATTTCTAATATTTTAGATGTAACATCACATATGACGAACACTATTACATAAACAATAAAGTTAACACCTACCAACGAATATGTGATGCAATAAAAAGAGCACTAAATGGAAAAACAACTAAAGAAACGTACAAAAAATTTGACAAAGTAATGGTCATACCTACTTTACGGACCAGAATGCTGGGCATCTAGAAAGAATGATGTCAGGAATATAGAAACGTCAGAAATACAATTTTTGAAATCAGTCAAAAGAAGCTCAAGACTAGATAAGATCAGGAATGAAAGCAAATTTGATAAACTAAATGTACAACCGATAATAGGTAGAAAGAGCTAAACAATACAAAGAAAACTGGAAAAAATATGTAACACGTATGTCACCAAATAGAATTCCAAAAAAAGCAATGATTTACAATCCAAAAGGAAAAAGAAACATAGGAAGGTCGAAGACAGGACGGTAAAGCCGGAACAGTGCCTAATCCTGGAAGGACAAAAGAAGAAAATGAAGATTTAAGATGTTTAAGTGGCCAGGTTATAGCATCCGAATGTGATAAATACATGTACTGGTAGCTGTATTTTTTTTCACCCATTCAAATAGTGAAACGCATTAAATATGGAACAATGTGCAGGTAACGTCACAGCGAGCTAGGAGATGGCGAGCTATTCCGTTCGGCCACCGTGTCGACAAATAGGGAATTACAGCGAAATTGAATTAAGATAAATTAGGAATAAATATTGAAAATATGTGCTTAATCATGAATATTAATGAAGAAATAAAACGATATAATTGAAATACTTCGGAAATAAGGGGGTTTTTGTTATAGCAGCTCGTCACTCATATGAATTCCCCATATATTATTTTGATTGGCGACTCAAAGACCTATAAATATATAACGAATACCCAGTTAGGGGGAGGAGCCAATTACCAATGGAATTACCAATGGAAGTAGAGAAATTCAAATAGTGGAGGTTTGGCTTTCAGTCCAGTGCTGCAATTCTCACAGTTTTTTTTTTTTTTTTTTTTTTTTTAATATAAATGTTTTGCATTAAACTTAATAATTTAAATATTCTTACAATTATAAATCATGTAGACTTGTACAGTATAATAATATTTATTTATAAATATAATTTAAAAATAGCATATATTTCAAAAACATTTAGGTCAACGAAGAAAACAGTTTTCACCGACAGTTTTACTAATACGTTCAGATGAAATTATATTTTAAAAAATCTGATGTGGCCAGCACATTACCTTCCGTCAGTTCTATATATTTTGTACAAATTTCATACGGAAAGTTCCTTGCTAAATTAAATATTCTATTTCTTGTACATTAGCTTCCGGCAGTTGCATGTATTTTATGCAAATTTCATACAGAAAATTATTATTTTGTGACGTTTTCTATATACAGTGTAATGTATCTGCAGAAAAAAAAGATTTATTATTATTATTTCTTGTACATTACCTTAAAGCAGTTGTATGTATTTTATACAAATTCCATAGAGAAAGCAAAAGATCCTATATTTCCAGTAAAATTATAAAACAGACACACTATGTCAATTTCACTTGACACTGACATCTTTCAATCAGAATTTTCTTAATATAGTAGTTGTTTCCACAGGTATGGCTACTTTATGAAATTTAATTTCTTTATAATTTTTTAACTCAATATCCATTTAATATTAAGTATAAAATGCAGTCAAATCGTATAGAGAATAAAATATTCTTTAATATTTATAATAACATCAAATGTGAAAAAATTATATTTAACATAGTTTTTTCAAGAAAAACTGTTAAAATCTTCAAATGATGGTACTTCCGGTTGACCAATTGTAACCAAAATCTAATCAGCTCTTCCTATGGATGTAACGAAGAAGTATACGAAAAAATTATAATTTTTGTAACTGTAGTATTAGAGTTATCGCAGACGAAAATTTTGTTACACACACACATCCACACACACACACACACATCCACACATACACACATACAGACATCATCGTAAAAATAGTAAATTCGTATTCTAGGGACTCTAAAACGTGCTTATTGAGTAAAAACTCATCATCGAATTTTTTGACCAAAGACAATACCTTCCTTACCTAAAGGTGACGGAAGGTAAAAATGGTGGAATCCCCTATTTTCGTTTTTTTCTTCATTCTTAAACTTTTTTGTTTACACCTACACTCCATATTTAAGGTTAAAGGCAGATATGGATACATGTTATTTTCAATATAGCACAGAAGGCTTTAAATATCATTTTTTTCTATATCTGGTTAAAACTTTATGTAACGTAATACCCTAGATTTTAAGGCAACATAAATCATACATCCATAGGAAAGAATTTTCATCTTGCCGATATTAAATTTCTAAACAAAACTATTTTGTTATTTCTTTCCTTTGATATAATAAACGACGCATGATACAAGCAATGAAGCAAATTACTTTATAAATATAAATTATATTTCTTCATAATTTTATTAATATCATAATAAATATAGAAAATGAAGAATACAGTCCCGGTGGTCTTTAAAGCAATGAGTACGTGACTTCCCGACCTCAAACTATAATAGTGTCCTTTATGAATTCATTATTTTTATTTCATTATAATCATTATTACTAGGTAAATATAATATACGATCAGTTACGTTAATAAATAAATTAAAGTCGTAAAAGATATACTGCTGTATTATATTTTATAATAATAAGTAAAACAAAATATAATATAAATACAGTTATATTGCTTGTATTATAAAGTTATTTGTCAAGTTATTTATAAAATGCAGATTATCTTGCAATATTTGTTGTTATAAATATGCATTATATGTGAAGAGAATGTTTTGGGATATATTATTCTATGAATTTACATTTTACATCACGGCAGACACTCGTAAAAGATATATTTTAATTCGTATATAACAATTTTTAATTTTGAATGCATATTGTACGAGATATGCATAATATAAACTTATTATTACTTTGGAAATATTCAGAAAAATCAGGTTATGTTAAGTTAATTTTATTTAAATTAGAATTACTTAAAATATGATGTTACATATTTATTAAATGGTACTTCTTTAATTAAAAATAATGCTTTCCAATTTTGCGTTTACAAATTCTGTTCCACTGTTTTAGACAATCACAGTATTACAAAGTACCTATGCATAGCACACTAACGCGAAATTACGGTTACAGATAAACACACTAATGTGAAAAATAATGTCATTTTGACATTCAAAATGATTAACAAAATGTTAACATTGTGAAACGGAATCTTTAAAAATATTTCAAATGAAAGTTTATGCAATATTTTTTATAATAGTAATATAAAAAATAATAATTTATTGTTATTTTCGTAAATAATTAAATAAAAAGGTTGGCCCAGAAATAGTCATGGAAAATAGTCCCCCACTTTTGTGACGTCGGATATAAATAAAAGAAGTAGGCGATAGTTTGTCACATGTTAAACTGTATGTGCTCTGACGTCATATTTTGTTTCAGATCACGTAACCTTTTCAAAATATTACACAAATTTCAATAATTAATTGTAAAATATTTAATGGATATTTCGTGATATTTTCAAATTTGAGGTTCATTAAAGAACAATATCTTTTAAAATTGAATACTTAGAAGTCATATAAAAATTCTTGCAACAGCCCTATTAGAAAAAATATATAAATCACTTCACTGCTATAGACTATAGTTATACCCTTTGGTGCACTTTCCACGCCAGCAATGAGTGACAGTGTGGTGACGCCTAGTAAATGCCCGCACGATACGAATATCATCATCATTAACGAGCAGATTTGCATACCCAGCAATGGGTAATATGCCGTGATGATATATTTATTTCCAAACAAAATATGTTGATGTTTACATCTACCTACAAAATGTTTACTTAAAACTTTCAAAAATTGTGAACCAAATGACGGGCGATAATAATTCGATTGGCTTTTAAAAGGTCATAGTCCAAATTTATCTTTTGACGAGACCCTTTACTTTTGGCACAATAAATAACAACTTCGTAAAAATCCAGTGTGTACAATGAAGCCTACTTTGCAAGACACATAAATTTTAGCCAGAAAAAATATAATGTAAAACATGTCCACTCCGGTCATTTAATGTTTGAAATAGGTTAGCATTAATATTATACTCAACTATGCTCCCAAACTTACTACTTAGGTAAACTTAAGTAGAATACAATGAATATCAAAATGGCCCGCTCCTACCTCTTCTAGTTAAAGTGATAGTGATAACCAACGGTTATGTTGCAAAATTGTTCATACCACCTTTGGTTAAAGCTCAGGGCCGGCGATTTGGTATGTGGCGCCCTTCCGCAGCCTATAAAATGGCGCCTTCCTTCCCTCTATACAGTGGTGTACCTTGGGCGGGGCAAACAGGGCAGGTGCCCTGGGCGCCAGAACCAAGGGGGCGCCGCTTGGAGCCCTCGGTATCCGTATGTAACTTGGGTGCCAGAATTTGAAGTGTTAAAACTGTTTATTACTGTGCGTATTGACATTTTTCGGAACTGTTGAAGCTCTCTATCTGTTTTTTCATCGTCTACGCAACGCTGGGAAATACTCAAAAACGCTGTGCCCATAGTTATTAAATCTGAGTCTAAAACAATATGGAGTGCAAAAGTGGAAGCTGTGAAGCCCATAAACAACTATCTTGACGGCATACTCCAAGTGAATCAAGAAGTGATGCTACGCAATTGTACAACCGTATGTTGACACTCGATTTTCTGACTCTACTTGGATTTTGGACGAGAGTACTCATTCCTATTGATAGAGTTCAAAAAAGACTGCAGGATATAAATATAATGCCGCCTTAGATTATAAAGGTTTAAGAGATTATTTTCGCAATGAAAGAGAAACTTTGGTGACTGAAGCTCTGGAAATTGGACTTAGTCTCTGTCAAAACTGGGATGTTGAAACCGAAAAACGCCAATCTTCGAATAGCCATGCAAATAATGTTGACTATTGCAGTTTCCATCGCTAGCTGTGAAAGATCTTTCAACAAATCAAAACTGATCTTAAATTATCTGAGAGTCTCCATGGGTCAAGATCAATTAAGTGGTCTTGCTTTGATGAGCGTTAAAAGAGAAGAAACTGAAAAGACCGATTTCGAGCACGTTATTAATGCCATTTTTTGATCGTAATGACCACCGGAATATATAAGTTTGTCAGTCGAGTCGCGGAACACCCGTATATTGATAGTAATTTTGTTATTGTGCTGATTCATTCATGGTTAAGTTACTTCATAATATTTATATGGATATTTCAACAACAATGCAGATGCCACATATCTCGCTACACTAAAGCGAGAAAGAAGTAAATCTTGATTTTACATTGTTGACAGAGGGCGCAATTACGACCATTACCCTGGGCACCAATTCACTTAGGTATATATATATATATATATATATATATATATTATAAATATAAATATTTTAAAAATCTCACGATTCGTGCGAACAGGGATTTAACATTTTAGTTTTTTGCAATTTCCTGATCTCCTGTTCATTTTACAGCAAAAACTGAAAATCAGAAAAAATTATCATGGCTAGAGCTACTAATAAACCGAAATTTTAAAATTTCTTTGTAAAATTGTGAAGAAACTAGAAACTAAAAAATGTAAAAACAGTTTTCTATACAACTTTTAATTCTGTACAACTTTGCCGTAACACGAACAGGAGAGCAGGAAATTGCAAAAAACTAAAATCCCATGCTAAATCCGTATATGTTCCCACCTTAGCGTCAACACCCTGTGTAAATATTAATATAAATGAATGCTTCGAATATTAAACATCTATTTTACAGAAATGATTCATATAAAGGATGCCTGTTTTCGACCCTCGCTATTGGGATCTTGGTTGTTATACGAGATGAAGTCGGTAAAATTAAGCCAAAGTTACTCCGTTAGTGTACCAGTTGTATTTAACCCGAAAATGCACGTCACCAGATAAATCCAAAAATTCAAATATATGTGTATAGGGTTATTCCGAGAGGCATGGCTTGCCGGATGGGATGACTCTTTTGTAAAAATCTAAATAAGAGTAGAACGAAACGATGTGTTCTATTATTCTTTGGATATTGGCAAAAGAGTCATCTCACCCGGTAAGCCATGTCTCCCAGAATTACTTATTTTTCCTTTGCATGTAACTTCTAAATATTATATAGTATTGAATTTTGGTTGCACTTCATTAGAAAACTTTTTCATACATTTTCGAACGATGATGATCATTCTCATGAGTTATTGCATATAGAAACAAAATCAATCCTTACGAATTTATGAGGGCTATAAAAAATTGAAAGTAACGCTGTGTTGGGATGTTTCAAAGTGTAAAACTGTGTTTAGGCGTTCAAATTTCGAATTGGAAAAACATACTTAACATCATTTTTCATTTGCTTTTTATAAAGGTATTTTAAGAGCATGTATTAGATTTGAAGAATTACACGTAATTTTCTTGACAAAACCTATAACATTTTTTTATTTTTTAAAAAATTCGGCGCCTCTGACGTTTTGGCGCCCTTCTGCCACGCTTACCTCGCTTACCTCCTAGCGCCTGCCCTGTAAAACAACTGGAAGTTAAATCCTGTGCTCGCATCGCTTCTAACCTTCAGTTTAATACTTAACTAAAGGTTACTAAATTGTCACTTTATCCAGAGGTCGTAGGATCGGGTCTAAATAAATTATTCAAGTCAAATATATATTTTCTCTAAAAACGTCTTTAAAAATGTCACACTCCAAGTATCATAGAAACCCGTGATATGTTTTTTTATCTATAAATGATAATTATGTAAATTAATATGATTCACCGATAAACTCGTCTATATCAAGCTTTACATAAAATTATCTTTCAAACGCAGCAATGAGCATCATCATCTCTGCAAGTGAAGTACCAAAGACAAGACGCATCTCACATGTCTTTCACAGACTTGTACGAGTATAGTTTGGCATTGGATTCATCGCCCACTATGAATGCGAATTGCGTATTTAAACCGATCCAGCTAAATTATACTGCACTTTAAAATAAATAACGTTTTATTTTATTGGATGTTAAGTAACTCACGGAAACAAATTAGCATTTCGATTAAAACTGACGCGTCGCCGTGCCCGTTAAATACTTTTTATAACTTAATAAATTCTTAGATGCTAAACTACATAGTTGTGAAGAATCGAAGTTGGTCGTAACTGTCGCATAAATTTGATTTTTTGGTTTGGAAATAAATTAATGTACTCGTTCCTGCTCAAATAATAATCGCTATAAATATTGCTGGTGATATAATCAAAATTTTCGTACACCTGAAGAGAAATTTATTGTTTTGTTTAGAACATGTATACGTTTAAATTATAATTTACTGATTTACGGAATTTTTATTTTAGCTGTTAATTTGAAACTGTAGACAGTGAAATCAAATACCATATATCTGCTATTAAATTATCATAAATTTCTAACACATACTCAAATATGGAAATTTAAGAATTTTGATTCTTATATGTTTAAAATTTCTTCATTTCCATTTTTAACTTGTATTTTTAATGATATAAAATAAAAACAAAAAATTAAAAATTAGTAATAATCAATTCCATGCGCCATTTTCATAAATTGCACTTTTGAAGTACTTACGCAGAAAATATTTTAAAAAATCTAGTGTGACCAGCACAATACATCCCGCCATTTACAGCCCGAGTCACAAAAAAATATTTAGCTAAACCTTAATTTGGATTACCGAATTTTTCTCTAATTTTGGCAGTTTATTTCTTAAAATATGGTCTAGTCCGAGTAACTACCTTTTTTGATAATACTCATAAAATGAAAATTAAATTTTAAATACTGAGATAGAATAGAATTCATTATTCCAGAAAGAGGATTAGCTTAAACTTTTTTTGGGAATCGTTAGTTTTTATTAACCTACATACATACCTACATATTTACTTATGGTGGAAACTGTACTGATTTCCTTTCCTATTGTTCTATTTACTTTTTTTCTTTCTAAAACGTTACTATTATTAATTTGAAATGATTAGTTATTTGACAGTGACATTTATCTGTCAGTTACATACATTTGAATAACTGAGTAACCAAGAAGTTTTATTTATGTAAAGCGTAGGCTCCGGGATTTAAAATATAGATAATTTTATAAACGCCCGAACGGTACAAATATGTCATCATCATTACCGATATCTGCGTACTAGCAGATTGGAACACCCAGCAATAAGTAATATGCCTTGATGATATATTTATTTATAAATTTATCCATAAAATATGTAGAAAAAGTATTAATGTAAATCTGCAATCTTTAATTTTTATAACATTAATCTCGAAAAAATAACATTTAAGGTAAGTAAAGTGCCATTTTCGGTTATCCGATTTACACCAAAATTTAATGGGCTCTTTGCATATAAGAAAAAGGTCGAAATACAAGGTTCCAAAATTTTCTGAAAGATAGTATTTGAGTTAGAGCAGAGGATCCACATACACACACACACACATACACACATACAGCCAAACACACACGCGCACACACACACGCACACGCACATACACACACACACGCACGCGCGCGCGCGCACGTACACACAGACATCATCGTGGAAATGTTGAAATTGGATTCTAAGGACCTTACAACGTGCTCATTTACTAAAATCTCGATATGCGATTTTTAGCACGATCCCTATACCTCCCTTGCCAAGGGTAGCGGGAGGTAAAAATGGAAAATTATTATTATTTCTAAGGGAAAATTAATAATAATTAATAATTTTTAAACAATGAAAAATTTAGTTTAATTAAAAATCTAAATTTTCCATCATGTATAAATTATTAATTAATAATTATGATTAGTTTTTACTTTACATAAATATAAAAGACAGAGGGTTAATAGTTTTTTTTCTTTTTAATAATTAGCTTTTTTGGCGATCCTCTATTTTACCGGTGCGTGAGTTGTTGCAGCCCTCGCTACGATCGGGAGGCTATCCCTAGTCTCAGCTTGCAAAGAGATACTTCCAATTTTAGTATACAAAATACTATTTGCCAAAAATTTATAAAATATAAGAAGTAATATATTTTCGCTTATGACCAAAGAAGAAAATATTTTGCAGATTTTCTAAGTATGTGGTATCTAAAGTACCTATAAATATGAAAATATCTTTCCGACATTGTACTTTGCATAGCAATAAATTCCATTGCCACAGCATAATTTCTCCTCTTTTACGTCCAATTTCTCTTCGACATTTATCAAACGTTTGTTGCAAATTTATTTGCTCCATAAGTCACTGAACAATTTCCCTGTTTTCCTGCATGTTTATATACTCCGTTGAATAGTGTTGCAGTACATAAAGCTGGCTGTGCCAAACATGGCCACGAGATGAATTTATCTGAGACAATAAGAGAATTTAATGAGGCAGGGACTTTATAATGCCAGAGCGGGCAATCGACTGCTGGGAATTTATTGTAGTTTTGCAACAATCAGCGCGATTTTCGCCATATATGTAAGATGACGACCGGGCCCGCCGGTTACAATTTATTTACATAGGAAACACGTGTTGCGGCTGCGGGACTGGGACTGAAAGAACAGACGTTATCTAAATTCGATCAGAATGAGATTGTAAAGTGGTGATGTTTGCAGATAATCCTTAAATGTAGATTGACATTACAGATCAAATCTCGAATACGAGGATAACCATCTCTCAATCGATTGTCTTAAAAGTATTTAAATATAAATCCTAAATGCTAACAACTTTGTCTACAAAAGCTCTATACTGAGTGAATACTTGTAAACCAAATGTAGAGATTTAACATGTAAAATCATACTTTCGTAATTTCCTGCTTCCCTAATTATACTAAGTAAAAAATCTGATGTGGCCAGCACATAACCTCTCGCCAGATATTTTACCTGGTTGTACGCATAAAACGAAAAATATTTTTAAATACAAATACATATATTCATGTCTCACTACAAAATAATTATTTTAATATAAATTATGTACAATACATACATTTTCTTTATATTCAAGATCCTGAATTTTTTTTTCTACTTTCCTCTTTTTTTCCTTTAGTCATTTTTTCGCAAATTCCTTTTATATTCTTTTTTAGGTATATTCTTTTGCGTTGTTGACTTTTCTTAATCTTCATAATGATGTAAAAATATTTTTGACAGTGGCATACAAATATTTTTGACAGTGACATTTATGTGTGAATTACAAACATTTGAATTTCTTGCCTTGAAGTAGTTTGATCTGAGAATTTTTACATTAAATTATTTTATATGCATTTCTTTATCTCTAAATCTATAGAAGATATAATAATGAATTTATATTTATCGAATAAAGAATTTAACGTTCTTTAATATAAGTATTTACATAAATTTTCGACAAATAATATTTAGATGATTTTTTTCTTGTAACTACTACTTCCGGTTGTCCATTTCTTACCAAAACTTAATCAACTCTTCCCATTATTGTTAGATTGAGGAATCCGTAATTAAAAATGTCTTAAGTCTTATATTATTTGAGAAATCGTGAATCCAACATCCACACATCCACACACTTCCACACATGCACACATCCACACACAGTTCAAAATATTTACTCTTTAAAAGAATCTATATAAGTCCACGTCCCATTTTTATCAGAATCAAAGAGTAAAAACAGAAGAGTACTTTATTTATATACTTTAAAGTAGTAAATTGTACTGTTTTTCTCTAATAAAAAATTTACTCTTCTTTATGATTGTGTTTTACAATTCTTGTAAGTATAAAGTACTCATTTGAAAATATACATCTTATTGCTTATCAAAAGTAAAATTTACTTTTTAAATAGCAATTATTATGAAATATCTTTTACTTACATTTGAGTGAAAGATACCCTTAAAGAAGTAATAATTACTTTATGAAATAATAGCCGTTACCTATTAATTAGTATTCTTTAAGAAAACGGTAAAAAATTACTAAAATAAAAGAATCATTTAGGGATAGGTAGGTACAAAAAAATTATATAGGTAAATAAAAGTTTATTATTCATACCATATACCATTTTCACTAACAAGAAAATAAATTATAAATGGATTTTAGTAATTACACCAATATTATTTTCACTGAATAAACAACCTCTTTTTCTCATTTATGTGTAACGTTTTTATATTTAAATAAGAACCACGCATATTAATACCAGACTGAACAAAGATGTCCTAAGTCAATATTTCTCTCGATTGTATAATAGGTACATAATGTTTTCTATCGTTATAAATGCAAGGTAATAACATTTTTAACAATTCTTTTTAAAATAATTTTAACCTTAATTCATCAATAACGCAAGAAATACGGCCGAGGAGCACGCTGGTAAACACAGAACTACGTGCTTTAACTAATATGAAAAATTGCTCTTTTAAAGAGTTAAATATGCTCTTTACTTGAATAGAGTTTACTCCTAGAATTATATTTTGCTCTTCAGTCCCGTTATAATTTCCTTTCATAGAAGTCAAATAATTATTATTTTCATTATAGTAAAATGATCAAATTATTATAAGGAGTAAAATATGTTCTTTTTAGAATAAATTGTAATTTTACTTGAGTAAAGTTTACTCTTAAAATAATTATCTTAAGTCCTGTTATAATTTCCTTTCATAAAAGTCAAATAATTATTATTTTCATTATAGTAAAATAATCAAATTATTAGTATAAGGAGTAAAATATGCTCTTTTTTAGAATAAATTGTAATTTTACTTGAGTAGAGTTTACTCTTACGTCAGGGAGTAAAAATTGAAACTAAACGAGTATATCATGGTTTTATTATAAATAAATGTAAAAAATACTATTGCTCTTTCTTTACTCTTTTATAAAAATTAATATGTACTAGAGAGAAAAATAAAAATTTACACTTAAAATATTAAATATCTCATTACTCCTACTTAAATTTTTACTTTTACTCTATAATTTTGAACTGTGCACACACATACGGACATCATCGTAAAAATGTTATAATCTGATTCTAGGGACCTTAAAACGTGCTTATTCACTAAAATCTGGATATGCGATTTTTAGCATGAATACAATAACTCTCTTAGCGAGAGGTAAAAAACTTTTAAAAAATCGTAGAATGTAAAATTTTGTATTAATATAATAAGCATATCTGCATACTCTTTAACGGCAGAAATTAGGTATGAAAATGTAATAGACCTTTTCAATTTAATGGCCATCTCTTTCTATCGCTGCACATAGTAAGTAAAATGGCGCCAACAATTGCGTTGGGTTGTCAAACGAAATGTCAAAAATATTGCAGTCATTAAAATACCTGTATTCCCGGTAAAAATTTGCATGGTCAGACATTTTAGCTTCAATAAAAGCTTTTGTAACTTCCTATAAGAAGTTTTTTAAAGTTGTCAAAGAGTTTGCACCTATTTTACGTTTAATTTTTTTAGAAACAAACGCCATAGATTTCAGTTGTTCTTACTATGCGCAGATCCCCATTGCGCATATCTTCTATCTCTTTAAATTGAAAATTGTAACAAATAAGTTAACAAATGTTTAATATTAATTATTAACTTGAACAGAAATTACAAGTAATAATAAAAATAAACTAACCCAGTTTGACAAATAAATCGCTAACATTTGTTCGTTATTAGTTTCAATTCCATGGCTATCGCTATTTTGGCGTGATTGATTCAGATGCAGAATTTTAACCTACGTTGTGCACTCTCCACGCCAGCAATGAGTGCCCCTGTGGTGACATGTAATAGTAATAATGGACCCACATTTCATCCATGGTGACAAAGCGACGTTAAAAATCTGTTGGATTATGGTTAAATTTATCCAAACCATCATGAAGGGCTCGTCATCGAATTCGTTTATTCTCAGCAGACAGCAAACGCGACATTTAACCAGTCAGCGGAATTTTCGGACATTACGCCACAAAATTTATGGCAAAATATTGCACAATATTACTTGCTGACATATTAGATTCTAGATGATCAGTAGGTAACATTGTTTAATAACAAATATTGTACACAAGTATTATTGAACGTATAACGGACGTTTTATAAGCATAATAAAATTATATTTACATCTCATATAACTATTTTAAATACACATTTATTAGATACGTGATATGTACTCGCGTATATGACATTACCAACCTAAATTTATTCCTTATTAATTTTATAGCGATACTCGTAATTCCATAAAACTAACATTCATTTTAATAATTTAAATAAAATTATAATTTGTAATTTCCCGCAATATTTTCAATATCCTATTCAATATTTATTTACTAATATTTCACACATTTTTATAACTGCGCCAGCACAGTGTGCTCATGGGCGCAGTTAACCCAAAATCCAAGGTGGGAGGGAGATTGGGAGGCATAAAAGGAATATTTGAAAAAATTTCACATTGATACTCGTGTATTTCTTACTTGTAACAATAACAAAACAAACTTTTCATGTTTAGGTATATTTTTTTATTTAATTGAACTTTTAGGTTAAGAAAACAAAAAACCAAGAATTTTTCGTTTTGCACTAAAAGCTTTGATAACCTCTTCTATTAATTGTTCTTTATTTTGTTCCACCTTGTTTCTATGAAACTTATTAGGCATATTCCGGACAGCCGATTTTCCTCCAATGTTTACCTAAACCAATTCTTCACTCTTCTTAGAGTAGAGAAAGAACGCTTTATTGAACAAAACAATTTGGTAAGCAATTTCTATAGTGGACAAAAATTCACGTTCTTCTGATATTAGTTTTGCAAAATCTATACTTTCTGCTATTTCGTTTTCCTTTCAAATGTACAACCACGCGTAGATACATTTACATGAAACCGAATTATGCTTGTGAATAATGTCCAAATCCGAAATGTTTGTTTTGTGCATTTTGCATACTAATAAATATGAAATTAAATATTCATATACAGCCTTTAATATAGAAGAATTTAGAATTCGTATATTGTAAGAGAGTCGACTTTAGGGCCGTCACAGAATAAATCTGAAATTGTTTCCAAAAAAAAAAAATAGTGGTTGAACTTAACTTCCTGGGCAGGGGAGGGCTCTAAACGGCGCCCATGAGTGTGCTCTACTACATTACATTTTGGAACTAATATGAAAAATTAAATATCAATGTTGGTTCGGGGTATATGTGCATACTAATAATGGATTACGTATAATTATAGTCAGTAGAGTTTGAAAATTGAAACTCAATAATTTACTTTAAAAAATTCAAAAATTATAAAACACTCTTTCCATTATGAACTATACATTTCTACGTAATATAAAAATAATGAATATATATATATATATATATATATATATATATATATATATATATATATATATATATATATACCCATTTTAGCGCGTTTGAAGATATGCTAAATTTCATTAAAGTCTAATATCAATATGTATGAATGGAAAAATTTTAAATTTTAATATGTTGTAACCATAGGCTTTGTGAATAGTTTCCACATTATTTTTTTCGATTTATTTATAATTTGTTTATATGGGGTCTCGTGGTCGCGTGCCTGAGTGGCTGGTCTCGAATCTGGGAAACCGGGTTCGATCTCGACCGATGCCAAATATTTCGAATTTTAAATGGCACAAAATTGATATTATATATTTTTTTTTGTTTATAGCAATTAAAAAAGTGAAAGTGTTAGATCTCAGCTTGTACTAATAATTAAGAATTGAAATTTGGCATATTGATTCAAAATTCAGTTTTTATATAAAATATTAAATTATAAATTCGAGAAATATGAGACTTATTGGTAATTTCTGTTCACATGAACAATTATCAATTTAAATTAATAGTTCATTGAAACAGAAATTACAGATAATACCTAATAAAAATAAATCAACCTAATTTTTTTTGATAAACCGTTAGATATTTGTAGAACAGTCTACTTAGTCGTCAGAGCGCCGAGGACCCCGAAGCAGCACTATGATGTTCCAAGCGCTCGCAAAACCCGGGTCGTTATATTAGTTTTTAAAATAAGTTTAAAAAAACAAGTATAAGGACTCGAGTTTTGTGCGTTATGCATTGTAATTCTGAGGATTAAAACAAAAATCTTAAAAAATGAGTCTAATTTTCCAGTCGGAAGACATCGTGTATCTTCGGGGTCCCCTACGCTCTTACGACTAGACTCTTCTGATATTTGATAATTATTTTAGCCCAATGAGGCCCTTAGCGCATGGATATTCTCTCAAGTACGTATTACAACATACAGACTTTTGTAAGAATACACAGATATTATTGTGTGTAATCATGGTTGTGGCACATTATATAAACACAATTATATAGAATAATATAGAATAGATGCAATAAAACAAACGTTTTTAACAAATACGTAGTCTAAATTTATTATTTTTATTTTAATTAATGGTTATGTTTGACGCTCGTTTGACGTTTCAAGTCTTTTGAAGGTTAAAGTAACTAGCCCACTAGCGAACCTATCAGGAGAAATATTGTGCTAAGGCTCTCATTCCATGGCCATCGCAATTTTTCAGGTGATTTTCGACATTTTTATAGTTCATTTCTGCCGTTACAAAGCATGAAAAATTAATTTTGTTTATTGAATTTGATGTAGAATTTTATGCACTACAACTTTTATTTGAAACTTTTTATGTAAATTAATTAAGGAAGGGGTGTAAGGAGGGATTCAACTCCCCAAACGTCAACCTCTCCTCCTAGCGGTACACCCTGGGTGATGCTAACGAGGCTCTGGCGACCGAACATGTGGAAGCCCTATGCTCCTTGTAGGAGATTAAGGAACACCATATAATTAAGGAAGCAGAAGCGAAAATCTGATTTTACAATCTAAATCCCTATGTTCCGGTGTTCGAGTCTCCACCCCGTATATTATTTATACACTGTTATTTTTATCAATGAGCATTTTTCTTCAACACTGAAAAACGTACATCTCATAATTTATTATAGCATCATAATATTTCAATGGGTTCCCCTACCATACTGAACTGCATATGAATGGAAAACAAACACTTGTTACCCATTAATATGTCTGATGACAGAAGTTAGATGTATTTATGAAATATGCAGTAGTTCTCTTGTTTTTGCAGAATTTTTTCCATCTCACTCAAGCAATACATTCTGCGTTTTTGTCGTTGAAAACTGATATCTTCCTGAGAAAATACATATCTAATAATAAGCCCAGTTGAATTAAATTATGCTAATTTATAAAACAGTAATAGTTATTTCTTTCGATTATAACATTGATATGAGTAATTGATTTCATCATGTAATAATGTGCATAATAAAGCAATAATAAGCTTATTTTCTCTATATGGAAGTTAATTTTTATAATAACTTTATTCGTAAAATTGTGTGTGGTCCATAATTATTTATTTAGGGAAAAATGTGTCATGAATTTTTAAATTATCATGTCATGTTACTCATAATATGTATTTTATGTAAATTACGAAGCCGGTGTATTATTATTTTAGTTCGTTTCTTTATGTTTGAGTATGTGACCGATTATTTTAGGTCGAATCTTTTAATGATATTTTTTTGAAGCTATGTTGAACTGTGCATTTATTTTATTTAGGGCAAATAAAAGTTACTTTCACAAAATTTATGAAACAAAAAACGATATAAAATAAAAAAATAAATTACAGGAAATATGTTTATTAGGTAGGTATACGATTCAAAATAAAACAGTTCTGTTGTGTCATTATTATACAAATTACAAAAAAGTTTATAGGCCAGTCAACTAACGCTCAAAAATGAGGTATAGAATGCATGCGTCACAAATTTTGACTTCAAGGCTTTGTTTGGAGTCGTTAAGAGGTAAACAAGTTCCCGGACGTAGGAGGTGCGCGGAATGCAGGGAGGACCGAGAAGCTATCTATTTTTGGTTTTTTGCTTATATCCGCTAAACCGATATTTGTATAATTTAACTATGCTTGTTAACATTTTTTCTTTCTCTCAAAAACACGAAATAAATGAAAAATTATTGGTGCCGGACTTTCGCCGATCACCCACCCGGTATGCATAACATTTTACATAACTAACACGGTAAAGTAACTGGCAGTACCTAAAGTTTTAACATGATACCAAACATGATAGTATTCGACATAAATTATCCTTTTTCACTTTAATATAATATATGTTTGGCGGCCATTTTGAAAAAAAATGACGAACTACAGATCATGTGACCAAGATAAAAACATCTCTAATAACCTTGTAAACGTAATCCGAAGAGAAAATCTGTAGATGCACACTTTCCAAAGCGCATTCCCCAGGCCCCAGACTAAATGTAGAGTCTTCCAACGGAATCTCGAAATTTGCCCAAAAAATTCTAATTGCCATTACTTTTGATCGGTTGAAAGTAACATAAATTTTTTCTGTAAACTGAAGAGATAAGGTGCTAGAGAGAAAACTTTAGGCGAATTATTATTTCGAAAATTTGGTTTTTACCTCCCGCTAGAGAGGTATTGAATTCATGCTAAAAATCGCATATCCAGATTTTAGTGAATAAGCACGTTTTAAGGTCCCTAGAATCCGATTATAACATTTTTACGATGATGT
Organism: Harpalus rubripes; assembly: GCA_963082715.1. Lineage (NCBI taxonomy): Eukaryota > Metazoa > Arthropoda > Insecta > Coleoptera > Carabidae > Harpalus > Harpalus rubripes. The sequence continues at coordinate 52,231,248 of OY720454.1, forward strand.
CCGTGCGTGCGTGTGTGTGTGTGTGTTGGATCCAGGATTTCTCAAATCTAACAATAATGGGAAGAATTGATTAAGTTTTGGTAACAATTGGACAACAGGAAGTAGTATTTACAAGAAAAAAATCATCTAAATATTATTTATCGAAAATTTATGTAAATACTCCTATTAAAAAACGTTAAATTCATTATTCGATAAATATAAATTCATTATTATATCTTGTATAGATTTAGAGATAAAGAAATGCATATAAAATAATTTGATGTAATAAATCTCAGATCAAACTACTTCACGGCAAGAAATTCAAATGTTTGTAATTGACACATAAATGTCACTGTCAAAAATATTTGTAGGCCACTGTCAAAAATATTTGTACATCATTATGAAAATAAAAAAAGTCCACAAAGCATAAGAATATACGTAAAAAAGAATATAAAATAAAGAAAAAGAAAAAAATATCTGGCGAGAGGTTATGTGCTGGCCACATCAAATTTTTTATAGCGGATATCGCATAAACTATTGAAGATAGAAAAATATTTAAAAAGGCAAAAATGTAGAAAATTTTGTCGGCTTTCATTTTGTATATAACGACTCCAAACATAGCCTGCAGTCAAAAATTGTGACACCGTCCATGTATGCTACGATCCCTTTATTGACTGGACTATTATCATTTACTACAATATATTTTTACAAGCACATTATTGCGATCGTGTATTAAAATAATTGTAAATACAGCTTAACTTTGATTCAAACCCAACTGAAACTTGTCTAAATTAATTTGGTTCATAGTCATAAAACAACCACGCCTGGCTGTAATACTTCTTCATATGCTTATGCATTTAATTTCAAAACAGTTTTAGAAATTAATATTTAAACTATCACATTTCCATATTAAGAGTGCCAAATTATATTTAATTATAATAATAATAACCAATTTATTTTCTTCTGATGATTGTTTTAAATTGCTGTTAAGAGATTAAACATTATTTAATGACCGAAGAAAAAAAAAATCCCCGAGACTTGACGCTAGGATCTTTCTCCGTCTAATACAGTAACTTACCTTTTATATTAGCGGTTATTTGTATATTATATATTCTATTTAAAATAAAGAATTATTTTTACTTTTAGTAGTTTTTACAATAAAAATTCTATTACATAAACCTATAATACTTCATTGAATTTCTTCTAATTACTTATTAATTTTAATTTAAATAAATATTTACCTCTTCTTTTAACAGTATTTTGTATATTTTATTAAAATAAAACAATTATAGCGTTGTGAAAATCTTTCAATCCACAAAGGTAAATGTTACGAATATAAACAATTATATATCTTACGTTTAGTTCAGAAATCCGCCGCTAGTGGCGTTTTCTTATTTTGAAAACCCAATAGTAGAAAAACGCGAAATCACATTTTTATATTCATTAGTACAATTTATCGGTTATTTCACTCTCAAATTGTTTATTGGCTGTCTCATCGTGGTGTGAGTTTGTATAATGGGCCCGTCCAAGTCATCGACTTTTTCAAAATTATATGTCGCATATGAATTGTGAATATAAATAAATGAAAACGAAATAAAAATTGCTATATATTTTGTATTTTTATACCTGTAATAATGTAAAAAAGTTTTTAGCGTAAAATGATCGCCATGTTCTGACGTCAGCGTCATTACAGTCGTCCAGTTTCCCTGTGAAAATGTGACTATACAGTGGACCATGCATATTTTGCTCATAAATTCGCGATTGGCTTTATACATATCCTAACATACACATATTTAATATATCCGAGTAATTTTTTATTAAGATGAAAATATATTAAATAAATTTATATTATAAATTATGCTTTAATTATTGTAATCTCAATACTTGTCATTTTTGTAATCATTTAGTTCCTATTTACTAAATTTTAGTAAATAGGAATATAAATGTTGGATTATGTTTTATTATGAACTCTGCTTTCATTATTGTAATCAATACTGTCATTGTTGTATTTAATTATAAATAGAAAATAGTTTAAATACTATTTACTTATAATAATGGCATTTGGTGAGTATAATAACGTTCAATATTATATTAAAGACAGTCTTAAAGTCACATTAATTAAAGGGAATGATTAACTTCATTATGAAAACGAACAAAAAAATTTAATTTTACTTATCTGATTTTTTTATGTATAATATGTACTTTGGAAGTTTTTCATAAATTATCATTTAAGTACATCAAACAATATATTTTTTGAAATGGTATAATAAGTACCTATCTCGTTTATTTATTTATTATTTTATTACCATTAGCTCTAAAGATTTTTGATCACAGTTTGAAATGTATACGTATTTTTATTCTTGCAACATTTATTGTATATTATATTACCGTTATTAATGGTAACGTATGTCGGTTCTCTCTACTTATGATGGAGTCACGCTAACGTCACAACTGTCGCGCCAAAACTTTAATAATTATTTTAGGTGTTATTAAGCATAATTTCAAGAAAACAAAAAATACGGAATTTCTATTTTTAAATTTTTCATAACATATAAAAAATTCAAAAAAAGTTGGACGGGCCCAGCTCCCGGGGTATTATTAAAGTTTACATAGTTTTTATTGTTGGAAATACGTGATTGTTTCTGCCTCATACCTATTTCCCGTGTTTGTCTTAGTTATCCGTAATATAATGCGTGAGTATAAAATGAATTACTTAGTGACACTACCAAATTTTGATTGATTTGCTTAATCCTTTTTGCCCGTGTACTTCTATCCGAAGACTTTTAAAACACCGGATAGTGGTAGCAGCGATTTCGTTACTTTCGATCTAAATTAAGTTTTTGTATCAATAAAATTTGTTTTCCTTTCGGATCAAGTAAATTTCCATATATGTTCAGGTACTAAGTAGTATTCCTATTACAACTTTTGAGTATCATTGTTTTGTTGAACATATGCACCTAAACTATTATTCACGAAAGATGACTATTCAAAGTCATTTGTGAGCCGTCTGATATAATATTACTTGCAGATAACTTCATTGCATTTCGTATGCATAGGCGTGAACCATGAAATATTTATGGGCACATTTTAACTGAAAAAATAAGAGTAATTCATTTGAAAATTATGTTTCTTTCTAAATAATGCTTTTCTGAAAGATTTATGTTCTTCACTTATGTTTCTGCAAAATACAAAAACATAGACTTAACTTATAAACCAAGGAATAATAATTCGATTTAAACGTCAACGCCACTGGGTAAATATTAGCATAAAGGGCAGTGTAGTAGATAATTAGGTATCTGTAATTTTACGATATATGTCATTATTATTTATAGTGTGTTAGAAGGTAATGCCACTATTTACGTATATCTGTCACACCACATAAATTAAATAGACATAGATCAAATAATCCTTCTCTTTCCAATACAAAATGTTGCTAAGCTCCTGCTATAAAGTGATGTGTATTATTCTTCGAACAAATGACCTTGAATAGTCATCTTTCGCGAATAATAGTTTACCTACAATTTGTCAAGAAGGTGCAATTAAAAAGATAATTATTCCTTTTGTTTTTATTTACTTTTTCTTTTTCGAATAAATAGTCAACAAAAAATTACAATTCAAGCCGAAGGACAACAATAAATTAGAACATTACCACACTTTCCGTTTGTTTTTGTGCTGTTGAAATCATCTTATCTATTTATAGTCTTCCTGACGAAAAACAATCATAAACTCTTTATATTGCGGGTGTAGATTTCGCACGACAGCTGCCTGTGACTGTGACTCATCTCTCTCATTCATAACATTCATCGCCACCCAAAAAACAATTTGCGGAAGGAAGTCAATAGGCCCGGTATTTCTCATGTGGTCTGGAATCATTCGGAAGTCCGATATTTGGCGATAAAAGATTATGCGGAAACTGAACTGGACTTCTGGGAATGTGGAGGAAATTTAGCAGAAATACTATCGCATATTGGGAATGTTTTCGTGGGAATGTTTTGAATGATAATTTTAATAATAGAGTGGAAGTATGATTAGTTATCAACATGAATTTATATTAGTATCAACACTACACAAACAATTAGCTAAATTGGGAACTACGCTAAAAATGACTTCATATACTATCTTAAATAAAAGATTACAGTATTTTTTAAAACATTTTCCTCATGAAACTCTTCTATATATAAATGGAATATATTTTGGGAACCTTCCTTGGAAATTGTTGACGAAAAATTGTAGGTCTTAATGTTCCATACATACAGCAAAAGATGAAAAGAATTTTATACAATTCAAAATCCATTGATTATATCTTCTAAGTTACAATTTTATATAAATTAATCCTTACAGGATCTATTGATAACCATTGAAGGAACGCTTTAGTTTTTCTAGTTTTCGTTCCATCAATGGTTATCAATAGATCCTGTAAGGATTAATTTATATGAAATTGTAACTTAGAAGATATAATCAATGGATTTTGAATTGTATAAAATTCTTTTCATCTTTTGCTGATGATGGATTAATGTGAACACGAAATGTTCAACAAATGTATATTTTTCCAAATAAATGTATGGAACATTAATACCTACAGTCTTATAAATATATATATATATATATATATATATATATATATATATATATATATATATATATATATATATATATATATATATATGTCGTAGGATCATAGTGAAATACGGCTTTTTATGAAATGCCTAGGCAGTTCATATAGAACCGAACCTAACCTAACCAAACCTAACCTAACCGAACCTAACGTAACCAACCTACCGGTTCTACATGAACTGCCTAGGCATTTCATGAAAATCCATATTTCACTATGAGCCTACGACATATATATATATATATATATATATATATATATATATATATATATATATATATATATATATATATATATACAGGGTGTTAATACTAAGTTGTAACACCCGAAAAGGCAGTTAGAACTCATTGAAACAAACAACTTTTCTTAGTTAAATTTTTTGATTTGGAGTCCCAGTTCATAGTTATTGGCATTCTTTTGTTTTTCGAAAAATCGTCATTACTCCCTTATTTTAAGGATTATTTAAAAAATATAAAAACTTTCTGCATTTGCGTTCGGATCTCTAAAACATTTGTATTTACAATTATTTCACCAGTTCTAATTCGGTGTTTACTGGTCTCTCATATACATAGGTCTTCATCTGACCCCACAAAAAGACATCTAGGGGAGTTAGGTCGAGGCTCCGGGCTGGCCACGCAACAGCACCTCCTCTCTCAATCCTCTTATTCGGATATTCTCTATTTAGTAATGCTATGACTTCTCGGGTTGTATGAGCCGTTTGTTTGTTTGTTTCTTATTTCTCTTGCTTAATTTTCTTGTTTAATGGCAGCAAGCCTACTTTGTTTTAAATGATTGTTGCAGTTTGTTAAAATTTATCTTGTAATTCAATTTGAATAAAAACGTTTTTTTTTTTTGGACAGATCGAAAAAAATGTTTCAGACAAATGTAATAGTAGATAGTTTAAAGATTTTATAAATGTTTTATTTACAAAAATCGATCGAGTAGTTTTCAAAATATCTTATTTTGAAATTTTTGATCGGTTGCCATTTTGTTATTTGATAAAATAGAAAATAATTGTAAATAAAAATGTTTTAGAGAACCGAATGCAAATGCAGAAAGTTTTTGTATATTTTAAATATTCCTTAAAATAAGGGAGTAATGAAAAAATTGAACAAAGAAATGTTGTTTGTTTCAATGAGTTCTAACTCCCGTTTTCGGGTGTTACAACTTAGTATTAACACTCTGTATTATATATATATATATATATATATATATATATATATATATATATATATATATATATATATATATATATATATATATACTGAGTTTACATGCAGTTTTCAAACCATTTTCAAAACGTTTTTAGTTGGTTTGAAAACGCCATGTTTACTGTGTCAAAACGGTTTTGAGTTATCTCAAACCAAAACTAGAATTCATGGGTTTCACTTGAAAACTAGTTTCAAAACTACTTATGGAAACACTTAAATTCAGTAGTGATATTGCACTATTGCACATGCATACATAGAATACCGTTTCTGTTTCTCTGTATTACTTGGTGTTACTTACCAACAAATAAACTGACATTTGTCTAGTTTTAGTGCGTAGTGGTGCATAGTAAAAAAATAATTGGAATAATGGCAAAACGTAGAATTTGGAGTGAAGAGAATATGTCACTTACATCAGCCAAATTGCATGCACCGAAACTGTTTTCAAATCAATCTGTTAATCTATTTTGAAAATTGCATGTAAACCAGTTTTTTGACTTGAAACAAACCATTTTCAAAACTGCATGTAAATGTAATAATACTCGGGGACAAGAAAGCGATTGTATTTCTGACGGCCCGAGTTCGTATCCAACTAGGGATGCCAACTACTTTTGCTACTGTGTGCCCTGTTCTAAGCCCTACTTTAAGACAAATATTTTTTTTTTATTATCCGCTGTTCGCCAAGTATCACTATCCGCTATCCGCCATTCAGACGTATACTCGTAATATTATACACCCTGTTCACCGAAAGTCCGGCACCAAGAATATTTCGTTTATTTTCAGAGAAAAATGTTAATAAGCAAAGTTAAAGTAGACAAAGAGGTTTGTAAGATGATCGTAGTAAGAATTTTCTACAACTTCCAGTTTTAGCGAAAATAAGTATAACTTTGAATCTAGTGCATGGAATCGGTATTATTATATATATTTTTTTTTCAGAATTTACATAAAATTAGCTTCATAACAACACTAAAATATTATAGATTTGCTTAACCATTTTAAAATGACCATTAATTTTAAAATTATAATAAAATTCCGTGCAAAATAAAACATAGAAGGTATGAAAACAATAGAAAAATAAAAATAGTTTGGCACACTCAGCCTTTATGATTAATTATTATTATAATATTATATAAATTATGATTTTCGCAGTCCGCAAATAATATAGTTTAGTTCAAGATCATTTCTTTGACTTCTATAATCCCTGCAATTTCAATAGCGAAAACCGCATTTGCTGAACTTATAGCAATAGAAAATACGTTTCACTTACAAGCTCTTTCGGTTCAAAATCGCTTACACAACGACTATATAGAGAATTGACCTGAGAAGTACTCGTTGTGGAAATGTTCAAGTAAAACTGCCTTACAAGAACGACCACTAAAAATTGGTCCACTGGGTGCTGTTACTCGAAGGCCGTATTCCACTATTTGCTGATCATTTTCCATGTGATAAAATTATTTTTCATATATTTAATATTAAGTATCATCCCACCTGTAAAGAGAAGCATTTAGACTACACAATTGTTTTTTTGACAACGATAATGAGTGTAATGGAAAACAGAATTATATATTGTGTTACTGATACTACTATATTAACAAGTACGGCTCTTGTAAGTATATCTAGTAAAATTGGCCCGAATTATAAATTTTCCAGGTCAATTCTTTATATAATACTAGCGTAAGCCATTATAAACCGAAAGAACTTGTAAGTAATATATATATATATATATATATATATATATATATATATATATATATATATATATATATATATATATGCTATAAGTTCACTATATGCGGGTAAAAATTGGCAATGTATGAAACAATAGTCCACAAAAGAAATTACAGTTAGTAATGTAAGTTAAGGTTTGTTCACCTTTTTTACCCTGAAGTAGAATACTTTGATGATGGGTGCTAGTACAGAGATGAAACTGTTCACAATAATACCCATAAGATCTAATCCATAAATTTTTATTTCAAACCCTAACCATTGCTTCCGCTAAATTTTAGTTGATGCTATGGAGATATCAATAACAAATTTGAATTAATAATGCATTTGAAACTTTAATATATAATTATTTGTCAACATCGAACAAAATATACAAAAGGTATATTGATATCTACTTTTTTTTAAAGTTTTGTAAAGAGTCTAAATTTCATCTACCTTATTTATTTTTCGTTCTAGCAATCTTGCATTTTTATATCGCTTAAAAATATTTATTATAATATTCGGAAGTAGGATTTTTGATAGTAGGACACAATACCAATAATTGTAGTACAGTTGGAAACCATATTTAGTATAAATCTATATAGGCACTTAGACCCGTATTCACAGCCCACCATTAGTTGAATATAACCTACTATAATATAATCTAACTAACGTACAAAACTCACGCCCTGCTCAGAATGTATTCGTTTGTTTTCTAAACATATCTATATCTTAACATAACCCAACCTAATGCAACGATATTTTATATTATTAGTAAGGGCCTAATAGATATTAAGAATACAAGTTTGATATAGCGTTCATAATGAAACACGTGTGATGTTAAATCACGAGGCGGTGAGCCGAGTGTTTTAATCACGCAAGTTTCATTATTAGGCTATATCAAACGTGTATTCTTCAATATTTTATCTACGACAGTTTAAATTGATCTTAAAATACATTTTTCATTTAAATTTTGACATAATGAGAAACATTGAAATGTTCATTCGTAGCCTACGTTTTTAATACGTATTTACTGTAGGCCACGGTTCATTTTATTCATTGTTATTGTTTGTTGTCTTACAAAATAAATAATTCATAATGACACTCAGTGCCATTATGAAACTCATAATGACATTCAAGTTAGTGTACCAATTACGTATTAGCGCACTGTCGTAGATAAAGTAAATTATGACATGTTCACAAGGTGTTTAAATACAATGGTAATCCAACTCCACATCCAATAATAAAAAAGTATCCTTATTTGAGAGATACACTGGCAGATCCCCTAGTGGAAGCTCATTTCAACCATCGTGATATAGTTCAGCAATACCTCAGATGGTTAGAGCAGATGGTTAGAGGCCCGGGTTCAAGTCCCGCTGGCTGACATGATCCTCTCAATTTGTTTCTAATATATGTATAAATCGGCGGCAAACACTGAAATCAGTCAATCCCGGTAATGCCTAGTGGGTACACGGATTGCCGGCAAACAATGGAATAGTTCAACAAAACTAATTTTTGTCCAGCCCCTCGTTCATCCCAGTTAAAACCACGGTTAATGTAGTTCTTTACGTTCCTGAAAAGTAAAGGAAGTTGGATCGATGAGAGCCAACAACAAGCGGAGCGGCTGCCGGTAGATACAGACTGTTAACTATCTATTAATATCTAATTTAAAGTGTTAATATTACAATTATTATTTTTTGATTAATATTCTATGGCTTATAAAAAAAATATCTAAATTTAACTATACAATATTTTCCAATTTCCCAGTATTCAATAAGTTTCTAAAAAATCTCAAGACTAAAGATTAATAAGCAACAACAAACTATTTGAAATCTTCATTTATTATCAGTCTGCTTCCTAGAAAAACAACCTATAACCAAGTACACTTCACTCATATGTTCCTCGTATTGTAATTACATAACCACTGCAGATTTTTTTGGGTTGTTGCAAAAACTTTGTGCATATTCCAAGTTATGTCATCGTGGCTCATACGGCGGACTGTCTCACGCGAACTGCGTGCGCTAACGCAAACTTCGCGTAGTCAATGTCGACGTAACTGGCATCAAATTCGTAAACACAACTCCCGATGACAGATTAATTATTTTCAGTAAAAACAAGTGAAGTGTGCACGTTGTCTGCACGCGGGTGGAAGTGTGATCTGGAGAATTTTACGTCATTCTCTTCGAAATTCCGAAAAAAGAACGAAGTTTTCAACGACGCTAAAAATGGCTCCGGAAGTCACATTGTTTTTGATCATGTTATATTAATAGTTTGGAAACCGCAAATATTTTAAACAGTTTTATTTGCTAATATACATAACATCATTGATGACGTATTACTGGTTTAAGGACAAAACATACGCTGTTTTTGTAATCTGAAATTCTAATCTGCATAAACCGAATTACTCAATAACTATCTTGTAGTTTGGAAAACACAATAATGACTAATGTTATTGTTTTGTTTATAAATCCGGTAAAAACCGTTATAGATATTGTATACTTTATTATGTATTATAATTTATTTTATAATTTACTTATACCATATAGGTACATATATACAATCCGTAGTCAGCTAAATCAAGCGACTTGTTTTGGTTATGACTACCGGAATCCGAATCCGGTTAATGTTATTTCTTTAATAGTGGTCGGTATATCTCAATACCTCTTCATTTTGGCAGAAAAACTTAACATATTAATTAATAACGAGAATATGAAACTATTATAGAAAGAATTATTCAGTGTAGCATTAAATGGAGATTTATTTGAATATTTGAGGGGCCAGCGGGGGGGGGGGGGGGGGGGTGTTAAGAATGAATGTCCATTTTCTAGAAAAATTCGATGATTGGACCTACCAATATATTGAAGGTGGGCCTATAAATGGTATATTTAAAGAAGTCAAAAACGGTAGCAGTCCTAAGATATAAGAGCTAAAAACGATAAAGGTTCAAGCATTTTTGCATAGTAGATTCGGTAGACTGGTAAAATTCTATTTGGTCTCATATAAGTTGAAACTCGACCCATCTGTGGGTATAATAATGTATAATCCGAATTTTGGGCTAAGACTGAATACAGTACCTTACTTCAAAAATAAGTTTTTAAACTTTAAAATTCGCGTATTGAAAAAAATTTATTATTTATTATATAAGTGTTAAAAGTGACATCTTATTTTGTGAGAAGGAAGTTTGAACACGACGCGAAGCGGAGTAATCCAAACCTTCGAACAAAATAAAATCATTTTTAACACGTATATCATACACTATTTTTTCTACAAACACTATTTTTTAATTTAAATTTGTAATACTAATAATTTTTAACATTCACTTTTAACACTAGTGTCAAAAGTAACAATGATCTGTCACTTTTAACACTGGTGTCATAAAATGACATATTTAACGCTAAAAACAAACATTAAAAAGCCCACTTTTAATAGATTTGTATAAAAAACACATTTTGTGACATTACGTTCCAAGACAAGTAGGTAGAAATAGTATTTTAATATAATTTACCGGTTTCAGGAGATTAAGCCTTTGCTTACATGTACACAAGTAGGCTGGTAACTAAGTAATAACAGTATCTGTACGGCAACATTATTACAACACAGACTTGTCCACAATAGACAACAAAATAAAAATAAAATAAAATGAAAGTATAATGCTGTCCATTAATACACACAGGTATCGTTAATGTATCGTTCTTAACCCGGTTTACTTTATTCTGAAATAATAAACATTGTGAATAAATTAATTATTTATCATATGACGTAAATGTAAAAATAATTGTTCTGTTTATCATAGCATTCTGAAAGCAGCATTAATAAAAGAATTTCAAAAAATAATATTTAATAATAATTTTTTGAAACCGATAAACTGTCGAATAAACCACGGATGTTATGAATCATAACAAGCCCTAGATGTCTTAAAATCCTCGCTCTACAAGCTCGGATTTCAAACCGACATCTGCGGCAGTTATGATACTCATAACATTCCTAGGTATGTTAATAGCTATTAGCGTATAGATAATAATTTTAAGAGAAAGAACTTAAACAATACAATATTACACACAGGATAGTTTTGTGCATATTCAAATTGTAAGGTGCGATGTTAGTTCTATTGAAGACATAGAATACTTATTTATTTTCGTAACAAGTGCAGGATATTATTGATTGTCGACCGAATGGGAATTTCCAGATTTCAGAATCACGTTTTTCACATGTGTTGCAAACATATTTTTTTTTCAATGCCACTATGTCATATGTTCACCCGGATTCTTCACCCATGGAAAATTCCAGAAAATTTATCCCCTACTCAACTTTAAGATCCAGTAATATGAGTTTAATGGAAGTTATTGATAATTGTCACCAAAACAATACCATGAAGTGGCGACCCACATGGTACATAAGACAACCCAATGGGCAAAGAGAACCCAATGGGCAAAGACAACAAACGTAAAAGTGGGGGAAACTCGTTAAAAAACATCTTCAAATTTGAGAAGTTGTTGAGAGTCAGTTATAGCCGTGTCATCGAAGTAATTAGAAGTGTGATTAGTGGCAGCCCTAAATGAACCCAGAAATGAAGAAAAGTAAGTTAATTATTTTTAATACTATTTATTGTCAGTTGTAAATCCATTAGAAAGAATTCTGCGAATCAATACGAAACGCATTTTCTTTCCGTCTTTGTTATAATTATACATTTTACTCACAATCGGCTAGTAGAAGGTTGGAAAGTTTACACTTCCCAACCTCAGGGCTATTTCCCGCCCTGAGAGATCAGTGCATATCAGATCAGTAATAGGTTATGTCTTGCAAGTAGGGTTAATTCTCGGGAATTCTCGAACCGAGAAATCCCAGGAAATCGTTGGGCTATGTTCCCGGGAAATGAAGCTCGAGAAAAGTCGAGAAATCATATTTGAATCTAAAAGATTGTAAAAGAAGGCTATTTTGCTTTTGCCGTTTGGTTCCTAATATTTCTTTGAAATAGAATTTGGCTATGTGTTTAGATTTTGTTTTTAAGAGAAGATCATTTTATAAGAAAGAGATTTTGTTATTTTTGTTTAGATTTTGTTTTCAAAAGATATTTTTTTAATAATAATTACATAGTTCCTATGAAAGTCAAAACTGTCAATAAAGGTTTTATGATTATTTTGATACTTTTATTTGAGAGAGAAAAAAATTTGTTGATTTTTTATAAGATATTTTTATGATACATATTTTTAATTTTGTGACGACATTTTTCATTATTTGAACTAAAAAGATATGCCAAAAAATACGTAAATGTAAATTTCTCGACAACCAGAGAAGACCCGAGAAATTACCCTCGAGAATTCTCGAGACCCGAGAAATTGATAAGCTCGAGAATTCATGAACCCTACTTGCAAGCTCATCCATAAGTTTAATATGTAAATTTGACAAGTTGCATTGCATTCTACAAATTTAATTTTATTCTTCGACAAATATTGTTTGACAAGATGTCTTGCACATTGTCTACCTTATACGTTTACAAATATTGTTAATGCTGAATATGGACTACTAAGGTCCGAAACGTCCACTGATGTCAATAATAAGTTTCTGGATCAACAAAGCCTTGTTCATTTATTCCAAAAATTTATATGTAAATAAACCAATGAAATTGGACATAATATAAATAAGTGTTGATAAATGTGAAAATATCAAATTTTAAGGTTAGAAATCAAACTGACAGTTCATGTGCCAAATGAACGAAACCATTCATTTATTTGTGTTAGGTTAATATTATTATTTAAATATCTATTATTCATTTTAAATTTCCGATTGTGAATAAAATAGTATACAAACCTTAGTGAAAAGTGTTATTAGGTGCGTCTCGAGCAATAACTATCTTCGCAATCAACAGTAATGAAACACTTTCCACCTCGGTCAGTAATATAATATTCGTTTCCTACAACCGTGCGTGAAAAGTACTTTTCACGCACTCATTACAGTGTGTAAAGTGTCACTTTTCAAGCACTAGTGCGTGAAAAGTACTTTTCACGCTCTAGTGTTTGAAAAGTAAATAAGCGTTGCTAGGCAACATTAAAATTCGGTTAATTTACCTGTCAAGTAGATAATTAGGTAGTAAATAATAATGAAAGTAATAAAATTTATTAAGAAATATGAATATACACTGTAAATGAAACAAATCTAATATTTTTTCAACAGATTGAGTACTAATCTAATTTTTAAGAACAATAACATTTTTTTGACATGTATTCTAACCTAACCTAATTTTTAATATTAATATTAAATGTACAATTTGTACATTATAAAAGACTAATCATCGTCTGTCTGAGATTCTTCCAAGTGTTTAAGTTACATTTTGTACAGTGTTATGAGAAAGAGTACTAACAGTATTTGAAGCTGCTGGATGCCTGTACACTCAGTATTATGAGAAACATCAATACCATTTCGGTTGTAGGAAAAATGTTGTATGCAACACGTGTGTAAAATAGTATTTTTTGTCTCGTGCTACAATTTCCGCACTCGGCTGCGCCTCATGCGCAAAACATCGCACCAAAAAAGTACTACTTTACACACTTGTTATATAAATAACTATTAGGTCCGTTGAAAGAAGTGCATTTTATTAAAATACACCATAAAAACGAGAAAAAATGAAACGCTTTGGCATTTTTTAACGCTTTTATTGTAGACGTAAAACAATTGTGTGTAATAATTATAATAAATATTGGAGTATTTCATTAATAGGATTTGACGCACTCGTCTAACTTTCATATTCGTGAAATAAGACTATACTTTTTATTCATATTGCATAAATAACTTTGTATTATCATACTATTTAATTATAAATATCACTAATTTATTTCTGTTCATGTGACTTGAATGACCTTGAAATACTTCGCATATCAATTTTACCAGAATAATGTTTTGAACCACATATATTGATCTTGAACTGCCTTGGGTATGGTTTAAATTTTAAATAAAAAATAAGCAAAATAACAAAATAAAATTGCGAACTAACAAGCTCAGTCACTTCATCAACTAGAATTATTGGTTTATGAAGCTAAGAGCAAAAAGAAATAACGTTAATTAATAATATTTATGGATGTTATTTTACGGTTTAAATTGGATTTTCAAGAAATATTTTTTTTGTATAAAAGAATATTCTCTTTTCTGTACAACGTGAAATAATTTGTAGTGCCATAAATAATTAATATAATATCCGACTTGTTAGTGACTCTAATGATTCATATTTCAAATTGAAACGACGGATGCATACAGTTGCAAATGTTTCATTTATCATCTTCTTTCATTAAGATCTTCATTACAACACTAGTGAAGCAACTAAATAGTAAATAGTTCAAAATAACTTTAGTCATTACCATGTATATACTTCTGGTTACAACAAAAAGAATAACTCTGCACACTGATTTATTATGACTTGCAGAGAAATAGAATGTACAAACTATTTTTCAATTACATGAATTATTTGATTTAGTGTAAAACGAAATAAAAACAAATATATGCAGTTATTAAAACCATGCATTTACGAGTATGTATTTTAAATAATTAGTAGCACATTTAATAATTTAAAAGAAATATGTAAGATTAAAGAAATCTTAATTTTTTTCTTAAATCACAAGACGTACTCGTATGTAACTGACGATCAATATACGAGTATTTATTCCTTTGTATACTTGAAAGCTAGAGAATAAATTCCAACTATACAGGTCGTATTTATTTGGGTCTTTTAGAGTAACTTGGTAGGTTAGTTGTGTTTAGTTGGCACATATTAAGTAACCGCCAAATTCTGTATCATTTATTTGGAAGTAACTCAGGTTGATTAGAGATGAATTCAAGATACTTGGTCTGTATACTACGAGAATTCGAGGTTTGCTTTTCATATTTGACAACTATTCAGGGCTATTGTGTAATTTAGTGTTTTTTTTACAACTGGTTAACATTTTTATTCCATAGATATTGATTTGACAATTAAAAATCCATTTTTTTGTTACACGTCAACATATTTAGGGGCCTATTCTGTATCTCAGTGGTTGTATTTAACCACAGGTTAATTTTTTTAACCAATCAAGTATGTTGACATATAACAAAAAATCTGATGTGGACACCACACGACTTCCTTGTACGCAAGATTAATATGAAGTATAGACACAATTATAAAATTGCACGTATTTGACGTAATTTTTTTTACATTTACATATCTCGCTTATACAAAGGGCTAATTTAATAATACTTGATGTGCTAGACGCAGAATTTAATCCTCTAAAACTCTTATTTGAAACATTTATTTCTAAAATCAAAATAAAACCATTTTATTCAAGAAAAACTGTTAACAACTTCAGGTAATATATCACTTCCGGTTAGCTTGTTTTAACCAAATTCTGCTATATTATTCCAATTGATATAAAAGTCTTATATACTAAATTTGGAAAGTTTTGGATTATATTTTAATATAGTTTTTCATTAAAATCTATTATAGGCTTCAAATAAAGTACCATTTCTGGATAATATGAAATGACCAAAAAGGGAGGTGCACAACTAGACGTTATAGAAGTCTTAAATACAAAATTTCAACTTTCTACGGCTTACCGTTTTTGAGTTATGCGAGATAAGTACGTACGTACGAACAGACGTCACGACGAAATTAGTCAGAATGGATTCAGAGATGGCCAAAATGGATATTTCCGTTGAAATCTGGAAACCGAAATTTTTCGCGAATACAATACTTCCGTTACTTTATACAAGGAAGTAAAAAAGGAATTTTTAGTTGTCAAAAACTATTGTATACAAATTTTAACCAGTGGTTAAAAATTAACCACCGAGTTACAGAATAGAGCCCATAGTTGGTTAAAAAATTTAACCAGTGATTAAAAATTAACCGTAGAGTTACAAAATAGGCCCGATTAGGAGTTCTGTTTTGGGACCGGAAGGACCTTCAGCATCGTTTCGGTACTTTCAAAAAAAAAAAAAAATAAGAGCGCGTTCCAGATCTTTATTTCAAATCTATTAGGTTTTCTTGCAATAATGATAACCGGAAGCGGTTATTTTCTTGTTGTTCTAAATAGTATTATTCTTAGAAAAATAACTTATTTAAATCGTAGAAATGGGCTTTAGTATCCAGGAGAAATTTATTTAAACGAAGAAAGAATTGTGAAAAATTCATGGACCTCGCTGGGATTTGAACCCAGAGGCTCCCAATCGCTAGTCGGGCGCTCTACCAATTGAGCCACGAGTTCCCGTTGAAGTCCGTGAATCTTTCACAAGCCTTTTTACAAATCATAACGAGTACACTGTCACAATTTAAGAGATAAATACTCAACGCTAACATTGCGTAGTAAATATTATGTTAATGTGAAATTTAAGCCGTCACACACACTTAGAATAATTATTTGAGATCCAACCTAAATGAAGGTTAAGAAATAGATGCAGAATGGCCGACGCTAAAATATACAGAGAAAATACAAAATTATATATAATTTTATTTTAAGAGTTAGGTTAAATCGTAGAAATGGGCTTTAGGATGTAAACATTTAGGTTGGATCTCAAATAATTATTCTAAAAAATAATTTATGTTATTGTTATTATTAAAAGTAAAGAAAACTAAATTTTTCGCAGGTCTGCATTGATATTTTTTTCTATGGATAAATTTATGAAATTAATCAATTTAAGAAGGTTTTAAAATGAAAATAAAAATATGAATTTGTAAAACTCATAACGAACAATAATACCGCTTTTATGTATTTGTAATTTAAAAGAAATGAAAAGTACTACCTATCACAAAATCAATTTAAATGAATATAATGGCGAGATTTTGGAGATGGAAATAATGATAATAGAAATTGGAACAGTAGTTAAATGTAAATAAACCTAATGCTTTTGCTAACATTGTAAAATATTTTCGTATATTGAATTAAATAAATAAAATTTAAATCTCAACAAACAAGTGAGACTTGTTTCTGAAGATGAACTGCGTGGTTTACATTTTTCTAAAAATATTTTTGACAATATACTTTTGTAATTCAACATTTTTAAACAAATTTTTAACTCAGTAAGTTTACATTTCCCTGAAGAAAGCATATTTGGTGCCGAAACGTCGGCTATGTAATAAAACATTTTTCAAACGTTTTCATCAGACTGTTTTTCTCCAAGTTTTCCCAGTATTACTATGATCCAGTTGAGGAATACATATTTAAACTTAAATATTAAATTTGGCTTAAATCGAAAAACAATGTCCAATGAAATATAATATATTGCTGCCAAATTTCAATTTGCATTTTTTGTTTAAGCCTAACTTCACCCCTGAACCACAACGTGAAATTTGTTACAGTAACCACAACGTGGCATCGTACGTGACACCACTTTAAAGCTCGTTATCACACTAATCTCTAGGAAAATAAAAACATATCTATTAATTTATGATAGTTTTATTTATAAGTAATTATTACAAAAAAAACAAATATTAATATTAATTAAATCGTAAAAAAAATAGAAACAGCGCACTCTTTACTTGGCAAAAATACCAATGAATACAAGAAATAGAAACTTCGAAAATTAATCAAATAAAAAATAATTTTTCATAATATTATGTAATCAATGATTACGTAAATTCTTTATTTATAGTTTATGCAAATGCTGAGGCGATGTTCAGCACACGTTTTTATCGCAATATTCGATAGTCTATTATTTTCAGGGTAGATTAATTATTGCGCAGCGATCTGAACTCATCCAATCAAACACTGACAGTTCAGAAGGTACTGAGAATCTTTGACGTTAGCATAAATTCGCGGTTCTAGGGTTAAATTAAGCGTGGGTGGAAGTGGACATAAGCGAATATTATGCATGTGTTGCAACGGTAGAAATTAGATATTAAAATTTCGAAAATCACCTCAAAAATACCGATAACCCCGAGATTCAAACAATAATATATCAAATTAACTTTGTTTATTGATTCAGATTCAGAATGTAAATCCATTTCACCTAAAATAATTAGGGAAGCAGGAAAGTACGAATTCTATAAAATATGGGGTCTCGTGGCCGCGTGCCTGAGCGTCAGGTCGCGAATCTGGGGAACAGGGTTCGATCCTGACCGACGCCAAATATTTCGAATTTTAAATGGCACAAAATTGACCCCTGTGGTGCACTCTCCACGCCAGCAATGAGTGCCCGTGAGATAACGCATGGTAAGCACCCGTACGGTGCAAATATTTCATCATTACTAATATCTGTATACAAAGCAGATTGGCACACCCAGCAATGGGTAATAAGCCGTGATGATATATTTATTTATTTATATTTATGTAATTTAATTTAGTACTTGAGGTTTTTCTTTGAAAATTAATAAAATTATGTACTGAGTGACTGGCTGCGGTTTCGACGACCTTTGTTTAAATAATAGCCATAAAAATGGACTCGGAAAATGATTTTTAATCCTACCTTGATTGGTTAATAAATAAAACATCAGCTAAAACGGAACCTGCTATATTTATTATATTTCCAAACATCTCTATTAACTATAATTCTGCCAGCAGTCATAATTTCTTTGTTATACTTCATTCAGATATAAATTACCAGATTGCTAGCACTAGCACACGTTCCATACATTCTTACTATAAAATATATAGACATGGATTAGGTGAAATTACATGTGTATCCCATGTAAATCACGTCCTCTTGCACTTCCTGCTGCCGAAGAGAGACAAAGGACAGTAAAATTCTCCGCATAACGCGTGTACGCCGTGAATTCCGCAATAAATCATTATAAAAACCGCAAAATGCATTATTAACCGAACTATAAATAGACAATTCTTTAATCTCGCGAATTATACTGCTTCGAGGTATTCGTATCTATTAAGTAAACCAGCGGACCGCGACAAACCGACCAACGAGAACCACGGACATGTACACTCTGAGGAATGAGTCTGCACTTTATTGTTGTAACTGTTTACAGCAGTGATATATGTAATACTAAACCATTATCTCGCAGGAATTCATTAGCTTTGGAGATATTTCGCCAGCTTTACGACGCATAAACTTTTTTCGGAGAATTATAATCTTGCTACTGACAGTTCCTTATGAATAGACATATATTATAGTTTTATATATCTACATGCTACTGATTTAATAAATCACCCTCTAATGGCTAACTGAATTGCGTGATGCTACTGATGACATGTAATAAAATAGTAAATTGCATCTGAATAATAGCCTGGTTAAATCGAGATTCCTGCATTTTTAAGAGGCAGCACATTATCTACAGGGCGAGGCAAAATAACCTCCCTAGTTTTTAAAGTGATTTAAAAAATACTCAGTAATAATATAACAAGAGAGTGAGAATAAATTGCTCGCGTTCAGCTGGGATAGCGCTAGCCTAACAAAAATTAGCGCTAGTTGCGTATTGAACGGTATTTATTTTGTTGAACCTAGCGAACAAACGCAAATTAAAGTAAAACATATCAGATGCCATGATTATTAACTGACAGTTCTACCATCTATCCAGTACTGAAAACTTAGACTTAATTTTTAAATGACTATTTCACTCATAAATATATAAACCAATCCAAATTCAGGATTCTACCTAGTTACCATGTTTCATTACGACAACACACCGCCACAATAATTATCGCACCCTTTAAGCCAATAAGATGTCGTATTTTTACAAGTAAGTGAGTTTTGATAAACGAAAAATTTTTGACGTTTTAGAAACATATTGTTTACATACCTGTCAAAGTCTGTATATTTTCAGTGTTATCAGTTTTTATTAAAAACGAGTCGGTTCGGACAGGAATCTATTTAAAACGTTGAAAAAGCAAACTGAAACATAATACCTCTAAACACAATAAAAATTACAAGATTTTTGTCAAGAAAAAAATTATGTAAATGATTACCTGATTTTTATTTTGGAAATAGTCATCCAAATACCATTCGTGGTTAAATTTTATCCTGGAAAAATTTTCCGATTGCTTTACTTGAACTGTTAGATGATGTACTTCCTTGTTCCTTGTATTTTGACACTTTGTTACTGTGTTCTGTAAAACGAGTACTTCATCTCGAAATTAAAACGATATGAACACAACAAAATTATACTAAAGATGACGCTTGTAGCTCCTTGCCATTTCGCTAGAGGTCTTAGCGAAATATTTCTCGCTAGCTATTTCATCTAGCGCTAGATCAGTGCTAGATTTTAGCAAATCGTTCAATTAGATTGCTGGTCTATCGCTAACCCGGCTGAACGCGAGCAATTTATTCTCACTCTCTTGTTATAATTTGACAGATTTTTCGAAAACTTGTTTCCAGGAAATAGTAACGAAATCCCATAGGACTTCAGTGGCCATTGCCAAATAGCAAAAAAAATTGAAAAAGAAACAGAGATATTATTTTCTAATTTATCGAACTTTCGAATTTTATATAATTAGATTAATTTTTGATTTACAAATTTGTATCAAACAACGGAATCAGTATTATTCTTTTACATGGCCCATTTGGCAAGTTTTTTTTGAGAACTAGAACACCATTTTGTTAAGGCAAAATAAGGGCTCTGTTCTGAACAAATCAGTAAGTCTTACAAATTTGTAAATCTGTAAATGATCAACAAATACGCAACGAAGCTGCAACACTTATATATACTTTTATATTATTCAACAAAAATAGATGTGTTTTTGTCAGATTTTTACAGATGTACAGATCTGTAAGACACAGATTTGTTCAGAATTAGCCTATGAAAATAATCAGAAAATACAGAGTGATCAAAAATGGTTGAGGCGTGCCGCTTGATACGATTTTGACATTTGCCGCTTGCTTCAAATGACAGCATTACTATATCCATGGACGTATCTTTCGAATTTTGCTAGCTTTCATAAGAATTCCTATTTCTAAGAACCTTCTCCTTTACCATACCTTGGCCAGGTGTGTGTCTGTGTGTGAGCGCGTGCGAGCATGTGTGCGTGCGTGCGTTCGTATGTGTGTTTGTATGTGCGTGTGTGTGTGTGTGCGCGCGCGCGCGTGCGTGCGTGCGTGCGTGCGTGCGTGCGGGTGCGCGTGCATGTGCGTGTGTGGATCCTCCACTCTAACTCGAATACTATCATTCAGAAAATTTTGAAACCTTGTATTTCTACCTTATTCTAATATAGAAAGAGGCCATTAGATGTTGGTGTGTATCAGATAACTGGAAATGGTACTTTACTTGAAGCTCGAAATATATTTTCTTCGAAAAATACCTTCAAATGTTATTTTTTAAGATTTATGTTATACAAATTAAATATTATTAAATTTTCTACAGATTTGCATAAATTTTCTATATATATTTTATGGATAAATTTATAAAATTATCTATAATTTTAATCCCGGAGCCTACGCTTTAAACAAGCAAAACTCCTTGGTTACACAATTCATATCTCAAATGTATGTAACTGATAGATAAATGTCACTGTCAAAGAACTAACGATTTCAAATTAATAATAGTAACGTTTAAAAAAGAAAATGGTAAATAGAACCATAGTTATATGCAATGGATTTCATACAGTTTCCGCAATGACTAAATATGTAAGTATGTATATTTAAATTAATAAAAATTAAATAGCGAGAGGTTTGGTGTTGGCCACATCAGATTTTTTAGTTTAGTGCTTTGGCTGCCGGCGTTCGTTTTCGTGTCTGCAGTCAGTGCCAGGTAAATAAACTCACGTCCGTATGTTTTATGCTTTAGATTAGGTTATGTTAAGGTATTGTATTTAGAGAATTAGCAAGCAGTACCGGCTTCCATTTTTTTAATTTTATTTAAACTATGGGAACCGCAACTTCTTGTGTTTTCTTTGTTCTCTGTTCTATTTTCAGTTGTTAGTACTGTAGATACATACAAATATGCAGATGACCTGAAATTTTGTAGACATTAGTTATTAATTAATATGTATATACTTATTGCATTACCTAAGAAATAAAAAATTGTCATTGAAAAATATGCACATCACTATTATCATATTCCAAGTAATTATTCATAACTATATTTATAAAACTGAAAGATTTATTATTGGTTTTTCTATTTAACATGTCAGTTTCTTCGTTTGCACAATTAATAACAATTTATTACCCTTACGAATCAAACAAAAATTAACAGTCATGTCCGTTTGGTGTCACTCCCCAGATTTGGGGATGCACAAATTACGCGGTATAACCACACAAGTGCTAAATAAAGTTTGAATCACACATCATAACCATTCATCAGGTAAACTAATGTTTACCAAGCATATGTGAGACACTAATTCGTAACTCAACTCAACCACAATGATGCTGCGTTTTTTACATCACTGGGAAATATTATCCGCCTACGACAAAAATACAGACAAAACACATAAAAATTAACTGTTAATTGTGTGTTTTATTGTTTAACTGTAATGCTACCAGGAAATGCATAAATGTAAATATTAATAAAAAATAAATAATTACCGTGTACGAATATTGTTAAAACTTTTATGAGTTGTTATTAGAGGAAAATTATAACTTTGTAAAAATATATTACTTATCGTTATTTTACTTTTATTTTATAAATATATTTAACAAATATTATAAATCAATTGCAAATTTCTAAAATTTAACTGTTTTTCTTAAAATTATAGATTTATAAATCTAGATTATTTTCTTCGTAAAATATACAGAAATAGTTATTTGCGTATCAAAAAAATAAAAGCCATCTGATATCTTGCTTTAAAATCCGAGGTGCTTTCAATATTTTTTAGGAGATCATCACGAAAAATTATACAATAATATAGGTATTTCATATCAGATTGATTAATGATTCACGTCACTTGTAGAGTGCTATGCAGTTATCTGGATACCTCGGAACCTTTGAGGATATACTGACTAGAGAAGTTATTCCCTATGCCAACGCATAGCTTGTTGTGATCGGAAGATATGCCGAAGGAAGGATTTGCGGGGCTGAAAGTCATGGTGTATTGCGGGCAGCGTTTTGTTTTGGATATGTCACTACTTGTCATTTTACTGTAATCTAACCCTTTATTTCATATCGCAATATGGTTTTATATTGTGTGGTGCCAAATTGCAATAAAAAATACAATAGAAACGGAAATTTCGTTTCATGTGTAAGTAATTGGGACATATAATAAAATAAACAAAGTGTAACTTTAAGGTAATACGCAGCCCGCAATACACCACGGCTTCCATCCCCGCAAATCTCCACTGCCACATATCTTCCGATCACAACAAACACCGTAAGGCTGTCTCTAGTCAGTTTATGCTCGAAGCTCAGAACACTATCTGTTTACTGTCACAGTCAAAATATTTAATGACCTAAAAGTGAAAATGAAATAATACCTACATTAATTAATTTGTTGAAAAAGAAAATGTGCGATAGTGATAGCTATAACGATTTTATGTAACTGCTTATTTTCTATTTAAACAAATGAGTAACTAAAGCGGCCGTAAAGTAAATGCGGTCGTTAAGAAAAAGTGACCGTGATGTAAAAGCGGCTGTAAAGTAGTCCTTGGCAGATGTCAAAAAAATATTTTACGGTTGCCAAAATATACATAAAACAACTATTTATATAATAGCTGCCTAAAAAAGTAAATAAAGACAAATTATAGAAAATTAAACATTTTTTAAAATCTTAATTATACATTTTTAATTCGTAGAAATAGACTATTGCAGGAGAATTTTTATTTTAAACGAAGTAAGGATTGTGACAAATTCATGGACCTCGCTGGGATTTGAACCCAGAGCCTTCCAATCCCTAGTTGAACGCTCAATTGCGCCACGAGTTCCCATTTAAGTGAATGAATTTTTCACAAGCCTTTTACAAATCGTAACGAGTACACTCTCACAATTGGAAAGATGAATACTCAACGCTAACAATGCGCACTAAATGTAAAATTATTGTGAACAATGGGAACTCGTGGCTCAATTGGTAGAGCGTCCAACTAACGATTGGAAGGCTCTGGGTCCGAATCCCAGCGAGGTCCATGATTTTTAACGATTCTTTCTTCTTTTAAAAGAAAAATTCTCCTGGATCCTACAGCCTATTTCTACGAATTAAACACTTAGATTGGATCTCCAATTATTATACCACTTAATTATAAATTGGTAAAATATGATTCTAAAAAAAATGATAAGCGCTTGAAGCCAAATTTCATTAGCACAAAAGTGACTTCTGTGGTGCTCCACTTCAGCTTTGAAAGCTTGATGTACAACGGTACAGACGAGGCCACGCGAGAATACAGGCCTGAATGCTCAACTCGTGACGTCACAGTTAGCCTCTTGCTGTCACGTAATGCCTCCAATGACTGCTTTGTAAGCGTGTGGCCTCGATACAGATTGTCATTATCGAAATCTGCAAACAGCAGAATGGCACACTAAAAAATAGATAACAAGTCGTGATGATACTCATATTTATATTTACGTATGTATGTGGTCATTACCTGCAATTGCCATATTATCAATAAAATCTTTTTAAAAAATATAATGTAAATTTGTGAATACCCGGCCTCCAAAGAATAATCTCCCGTTTGATAAAGTCTAGTCCCAAAACCTGATGCGGATCCACATCAAACGTAATCTCACATGATTCATACTAATACATGATACTGGCATATCATATGTGTTGGGTAAGGCATTAGACAATAAGCATAAAGTAAAATGTAATTCCATTCTCATTCTCATGACAATTGCAAGTAAATTTGTAGTTATTCAGGCCCTGAAGCGCAAAGCATGTTGGGAAATCCTAACCTAAAATTGCACCGTTGTAATCATCATTATTCCGAGTATGAAAATAACAATTTGTTTATATATTTGCAAGTTTTTAACTTTCGTATTATGAACTATGTATAAATAAATATAAATACCATATACCCATATTTTTTATTATGATTGCGCAATTGGAATATTAATATGTACCTGACTAATGACACACGATGTTCCCAGGCTTGTTATCTATCCAATCCAGTGAAAATAACCATACAGAGTATTCTTTTTCTTCTTCAGCTGTTCCCTATTTTATTAGAGATCGCTGTTCCTTACGCTTCACTTCTACTCATTCATGTCCAACGCATCTTCACACAGCCCTTTCTCACTCTTTCTGCGGCACAGTCCTTCCACCTTCTCTTTGGCATTCCTCATACTTTCGACATTGAGAGTTCTAATCCTGAGGATTAGCTTCTCTAACCCCGACCGTCCTTGGCGAAAATATTACGTCGGATGCCCTTCCTGCCACCAACCCTCACCATTTGCCCGTACTTGGAACCGGCAAGTTCAGTTGGCTTGCTCCCTCAGTAGCTGGTTATTGTATATTTAATATAATTCAAAAAAACGTCAATGTCACTCACAAATATGTATATTGCCTTAGATACGCAAAAATTATGTAAATATCAATAATTTTTTTGCAGTATGCATATAACAGAAAAACAGTAGATTTAATATGCACCATATAATTCAGTGCCACATTTCATATTGTTGCAAGGAGTATCAATAGATTTGTTGAGTATACAAAAACATATTGAAGATTTAATATCATCGTTTAAGGAAGAAAGGGAAAATTCGGAAGAATTTTTTGCAAGAATTTTTAAAAGCAGCGTAGATTTAGCTGCGAAATTTGATGTTGAAATTAAAATTTAAAGGATAACAGGTCGACAAACTATCAAAGTAAACGTTGTAGCAAAGACGGCAGAAGAATATTTTAGAAGAACCATTTTCAATCCTTTCTTGGGCTCTCTGATATCTTTGGAATTACGTTTGGACTCTCTGATATCTTTGGATTTACGTTTTTCCCAACATACTAGTGTTGCGTTTTCCATATCTCGTTTACACCCGGTTAACTTCAAAAAGCATGCTGTGGATCCAGATATCGTAAAAAAAACTCAGAGAAGTATAGCATCGAAAATTTTGAAGCGGAATATTTAACGTGGGTGCACGTTTGGAAGGAAAAAGAAGTAGCAGAAAATATAGATTTTTACAAAACTAATTTCAGAAGAATGTGAATTTTTCCCCGCTATGAAAATTGCTTTCCAAATTTATTTGACAATGCCACCAATAATATGTTCATTAAAACGTTCTTTCTTGACTCCAAGGAGAGTGAAAAATTGGCATCTTACGTCTACAATGGAGGAAAATCGGCTGTCCGGATTATGCCTATTAAGTGTACATAGAAAGAAAATGGAAGAAAATAAAGAACAAATAATAGAAAAAGTTATACAAGTTTTTGGCGCAAAACGAAGAAATCTTCGTTTTTTTGCGTTCTTAACCTAAAGGTCAATTAAATAAAAAGTTATAAAGATGAAAAGTTTGTTTTGTTATTACCTACTAATAAGAAATATACGATTATGTACCAATTTTGATTTTTTTCAAATATTACTTATATCCCTCTCCCCTTTGGATTTTGGGTTAACTGCGCCCATGCTTACGGCCAAGGTAGGTAACTGAGGCCATAATTTGTTTTCTGTGGTCTAATTTTATATCATACTGGACTGGTTACTAAAGATGTTAAATAATGAAAAGAAGTTTCTGGTAATTCGTATCAGTATAGGTTTTATGTAAATAGATTTTAAGTCGCAATTGTTTGGAAATCCTCTCTATATTTGGTATGCAGGTGAAATTTTACAGATCTATCCCTTCAAAGTTTCACTTTTTGATCTATAAATCGTTGCATTAGAAACCAGTGTGACATAACAAAAATAATATTAATACCTAATAATAATAATTGTTATCTCACATTCACCCTTTATGTTCATACCTATTGATATAAAACAAAATAATTAAGAGTTGGATTCAAATTAAGATCTTTATCTTTATTATGTCTAAATGATATAAATTATATTTTTCCCTTAATAACATCACTGCATATCTGCTATCACTGTATAAATAATTGCAAACATATGCTATGCCCAGTATTGAGATTGAAAGAATATAAAAAGTAAAGCAAGGCAACCGATTGTCAGTTCAATGATCTTATGAAACAAAAAGAAACTTCATGTCTGGATCTGACGTCAAATGAAACAAAATTTTATGTAACATATCCCTTGCTCTGTATAGCAACAACTGCAAATCTATGACGTCTTTATACCTACTACCTACATATATTATTCAATTCTTAAGAAGTTAAATAATAAATTGTTTCGTTCTCACTTTCATAACAAATTAGAAATAACTGTATCAAGAAAATAATTGGATAATGTAAAGAGTAAACAGTAAACAATGTTATAATAATGAATAACATTTTGAAAAGGCTAACCATGAACTTGTTACCAAATCTAATTAAATTTAAAAATATTTAGAAATGTTTACTTGAATTTTAATTACTAATAATATAATAATAAATTTTTTTAATTATTTAAGAAATTAAAGAAACTTCGGCTGCTATGGCCTCTAGTCACTCGATCTCGACACATTGTTTATTTACATACATATATACAATTTGTTTAAGGTAATTTAAAATATTCTGTTCGCTGTCTGTATAGGAGGCTAAGGCTTGTTTAAATATTGGTGGTGTGTTATAGGTTTGTCGATGTATTGTGTATTTATTACAATGAATAATTACATGTTCTACTGTAAGTGATGTTTTGCATGCGTCACAACTAGGTTGTGTTTTGACCACAGGGCCGCGCCTGGCGGGCGTGCAAGGAGTGCATCGCACGCAGGCGGCCAAAAAAATGCAGCCAGAAAAGGGCGGCTAAAAGTGCGGCCGCAATCTTCTTACTTAAAAAGTAACTAATAAATTAAACGCTTGTTAGTGTGGGGTGTGTATGCCGGGCGGCTAACTTGATTCCTGGAGTCTAGACTGAGTCTAGACAAATCGAATGCACCCTAAATTAAAGGGTGGGAAACCCTTGACTGGAAGGAATAGAAATAAGAAAAACAATAATCAGTAACCAAAACATACTTAATGAGCAGACTACCAGACCAACCAATTTCACCCCTAATAACTTTCTTAGAAAAACTGTAAATTATACAACCTCCCTTCAAATTTCAGCTAATAGTATTTCAGAAAATTGTTTATTTTATAAATAATTCAAGCTAGTTTAATTTTAACTGTCGATCTGACGATACTATTATAGCGAAACGTAGTAAAACAAAAACCGTAATTTTGTCAACCCTTTGAAAATAAAATTGTTCAATACAGGAGGCTTTCCATATTTTTGCAATGTCTGATAGAAAAACAAAACCGCCTTAGTAATTTATCAATAATTTCTATTGACCACGAAATATTAGAGGGTCTGAATGCTTGGTGTCATTACAGAATTTGCCTTTCAAAAGGCGCACCAAACTTACTTTACGCTGTCATGAAAATGTCTTTATAAAATAGTTATTTGTGTATCGAGAGCGTAAAGTGAATCTTTATTGCTCGTGCTAGTAAATTGAAGCGCAAGCAATAAAGATACTTTACGCTAGAGATACACACATAATTTTTTCTACGACTTTACTAACGAAATAAAAAATAATAATACCTATTTAGTAAGTTCAATTCAATCTTAACCAATTTCCTGTTTTGTGTTGCTGTAACCACAAAATAAAGAGCATTATACGAAAAGAATTATAACCTCTTCATTGAATGGTGTATGTTAAAAAAAATCAAGAATTACAGTGAAAATGTTTTACTAGCTTACTTTTTGGAAAAATCTAATGTAATGAAATCGTCTTCTCTTTGGTACATTTATTCCATGCTAAAATCAACACTAGCAGTTAAGAACGATATTGATATCAGCAAATTCAAGAAACTAACTGCTTTTTTGAAACAAAAATCAGTTGGTTATAGACCAAAAAAATCTCAATCTTTAACAAGAGATGAAATAAATAAATTCCTGACTGAAGCCCCAGACGATCATTTCCTTATGATGAAAGTTGCTCTTATATTGGGTGTTACTGGAGCATGCCGACGCGACGAATTAGTTAGGATGACTGTAGATGATATTGAGGATAATGGGTCCATTTTAATTGTGAAGATTCCAGACTCAAAAACTAATGTGCAGCGAACATTTATTGTTGATGATCATAATCTTTTGTCAATGTACAGAAGATATGTTGCTCTTCGACCCTCTAACATATCATCTCGGCGATTATTCATAAATTATAAGCATGGCAAATGTACCGCATAAGTTGTTGGAATGAACACCATAGGAAAAATTCCATTTAACATTGCACAATATCTGAATTAGCTGATTCGAAATCATTTACAGGCCATTGTTTCCGCAGATCCTCTGCTACATTACTAGCTAATTCCGGAGCTGACATTATGACTCTAAAACGTCATGGTGGCTGGCGTTCATCAGCTGTTGCAGAAGGTTATGTTAATGAAAGTTTGAAAAAAAAATTGATACAGCGCATAAAATTTTAACAAACAAGGAGAATCAAACTTCTGCCACTGCCACACAAACTGAATATTCTAGTGAGAATGTCACAGTCACAGAATCTAATTTATCCTCGTCAGCTGTTTCATGCTCTGGAATAAATATACAAAACTGCCAAAACTGCACATTCAATTTTAACATTGTCGGTCAATGATTAAATCCACTAAGTTTGTTAATTATGAAATATATTTATAGTTGTAATTAAATGTACATTCACCAACAGAATAAAGTTGTAACTTAATTAAATAAATAAGTTGGTAGCGTAGCTAACTTCGTATTGTTTGTAGCACATTTGTAGTGTAAAACTGAACCTAACGTATATTTTAGATTTCGTAAGTATTGTTTTAATAAATTAAAATTTTAACAATAATATGTATTTATCTAAGCGAGCAAATTAAGTACTTTACCGCGCGTTGCTATGGGAGACGCGCCGTAAAGTATTTTTTTGCTCGTTCCCTAGTAATCATTAACTTTACGATGACAAAAGAGAGCATAAATATCAACTTTTCATGGTGGTCGTAGAAAAAAATTATTGTTTTTTTATTGGTAAATAAATTTATTTAATACTCATCCTGTCTAGTACATTTTAATTTCCTTTCCCTAAAACTGAAAGTTGAGGGGTTGCGGCCACTTATGGATGTCTTTTATTTGCCGTAATTTGTTATTGGACGTATTAATCCATATAATACATTTTACACTAATAATATAATAGCTTTGTTCCAGCCGGTATATTTGGATAAGGTTGCAACATGTACCTGATTTTTTTAATGTGCATGCGTGTAAATGAAATAGTTACAGACACGTTTGAAACACCTAAATTTAGGAACGCTAAAGGTGCATTCACAAATGAAAATTAGGTTTATGGTTTTCGTTTAGGTTTAAGTAAATTATTCATAAATGAAAGTTTAAATTACCTGAAAATTAGTTTTGATATGTACAGACATGCTTCGAAAACAAGATTAAAATATTGGTAGAGCAGTACCCAACAAGACACCTGTGCGCCGTGAAACTATCATTCGCTTGGCATTATTGGTTATATTTCAGCAATTAATTTATGACAATCTCCCTGTTCTGCTCGTATTTGTGTAAAAAGCCGAATCCACCAAGTGGATACTAAATAAAGATGGGTGTATATATCTATATCATTTCAGACTCGTTCTCATTGGTGAAGTTTGCGACGTCAAATTAAATCATAAACCAAAAGTTTGGACCTTGCAATGTTTAGCTTTATGATTTGGATTTAGAGACCCTAAATTCTGAAGTGTGAATGGAGTCATTACATAATATGCGGCCAAAGTCTTTAAATCTAAAGTATAAACCATAAATCTAAACCTAATTTTGATTTGTGAATGCAACTTAATAGAGACGGTGACGATACTTGTTGCATACAAGCTAGCTAATGTGAAACGTAAACAAGTTATTTAACAACAAGAATAAATCTATGGTTTTCAGTCCAATTTTTTTATTGAATCCCCAGTGGATTTATTCTTCTATTATCATATTAGTCCAGTATTAATTCCTTCCATTAACAGTGAATATTTATTTTATACATAATTAATGGCACAAAATTGACACCTGTGGTACACTCTCCACGCCAGTAATGAGTGCCCGTGATGTGACGCCTGATAAGCGCCCGCACGGTGCAAATATTTCATCATTACCGATATCTGTGTACAAAGCAAATTGGTACACTCAGCAATGGGTAATAAGCCGTGATGATATATTTATTTTATTTATTTATACATAATTAAATTTTAAATACCCTGTTTCTAACTTTTACTGGACATTTAATTTTCAGCGTTTAATTTCTGTACTACACTTCATGACGCAAATGCGAATGAATATTACTATAGAAGCCCTTTAATCTCCTGAGTAATCTAATAATAAAATTATCGCGAACAAATTCTAAACAATCTGAGTTAGCACTTCACGAAGTGGGTGCGATGCAAACTATTTGAACTACAGCAAAACTTTAGTGACGTCAGCTACGGCAACTGTGCCCACGGTTTTGGATCCGAATCCTTGTTTTAGCTAAAGTGGCGATAATGCTCTGATTTTGCTTCGTAATAATTTTAAGGTTATTACTGCCGATGCCGAGCGTCATCCAGATAGCCATGACGTACAACAGATAACGAGAATATAGATGCATTGCTAGCGATTATTTTTAGTATCGGAAGTTGAGAGATGTGGGAAGAGGAAAAAAATTATTTGACATTTTGTGATATTCAAAAATAAATCTTATTTAAACTTTATCTTCTCAATATTATATACCGTAAAGGGCATTTTAATTCAAATGACAACAAAATTTATATAGTTAAATAGAAGCAGAAGTTGTAAGAAATCAAATGACATTTATGATTTATAATTATATAGCACTAAAGTAGTTAATAACAACTAACTTATAATACTACAGATTTATATCACCATTAATTAATATTTGTTTACTTACACTAACAATCTACTGCTCTAGTCATTAGATCATTACAGCCTTTTAGAACTGACTAATCATTCTACAATTTTCTGAAATGACGAAACTAGGCACTACTAGAAACCCAATATAGATATAGAATAAGATTTACGAAGTCGGTTAACTTAAACAAAAGTTGCCCCATGAGAAGGCCATTTTAGTGGTGTATTATTTATCCGGAAAAAATCATAGATCACTCTATAGACGAAAATGTAAATTTATTTTTCCATATAACTTCCAAGTATGAAATAATATTATGTATAGATACTTTTTTATGTTTTCGGATGGAGATGGGATGGAGGCGTTTAATTCAATTTTACGTTATACTTTATTTTTAAGTAAAATTATACTTATGTAGCAATTTTTGCTCTGGTTTTGGCATTCGATTGTACAAATCTTTTTGAAATAAATGATTATTATTATTATTATTCGTGTTTGCAAAAAATGAATTTCATTATATCAAAATGCTTTCATTTAATTTTTTGGCTTTATTTAAAATTTTGCTTCGCCGGTTTTTGCCTTTTTTGGTTTCCCTGAAATCTGATTTGATCGTTTGCGGTTTGCAAATACCTGCCTTTTCCTTAGTTCTTAAACTCTCTTCTTTACTTTCTCTTACTTTTCACACAACCATCCTAGTAACCTGACTTATGTATGCATACGTAACCTACACATTTCACTTATTGTGTTCTAACAATTTAATAATACTTCGTTTCTTGAGAACTTAACTTCTCCAAAGATTAGGGTTTTCTTTCTCAAATTTTGATTAGTATCATCTTTTTTTGTTTATCCACGCCAGCAATGAGTGCCCGTGAAGTGACGCCTGGTAAACGCCCGCACGGTACAAATATGTCATCATCTTTACTGCTATCTACGTACAAAGCAGATTGGTACAGCCAGCAATGGGTAATATCCCGTGATGATATATTATTATTATTCTTCTTTTTGTTTATCTTCCATGTTACACAGTCAAACAATACTATTGGCATTATAAATTTGTGTGGTACACTTGAATTTTTTGGACCGTGGACTTTGGACATATTTGGCTCTTATAATTTCCTTCGTCTGTCCAGTCTTTTGTTTATGCTTCCTTGATATCTTTACTCACCAATATTATTGTCAGGTATTTAAATTGCTCTTATTAAATAAGCCAAAAAACAGGAAATTATAATTTCATATGTATGCTTTTAATAAAATTACTGTAACTTTTATCAACCTACACAGGCTTTGGAATTGAAATTAAAATACTCTGCTATGTAACAAATTGTGATTCCTAGTTTGATATGTATAGTTGTGAAATTTAAAGCAAGGACCTACTATTTGAATTTACAGTCTGAGTTATTTACTACTCAAAATCAATAGCCTATATGTTTTATAATTAAGTTTCTTTTTAAATTACAATATAGATATAATATATATATATGTAAATGGCAGGCGCAAATTTTGAATATAAATTATTACATTACTTTCTTTCACTATCGATCAACGATCAATAAATCACAATGAGAGTACGTCGAGGTACATTAATTATATGCAATACATTTTTACATATGTACACAGATAATATCGACATTTTGACTGGCATTTGAATGCAGTTTATATTTGACAACAGTGTAGGTAACAACAATTTACGTCACATAATCTTTCTCATGGTTATAACATGTTTATCATGTACGGATGCTGAAGTAGGTATAATTTAAATATTTATAACTTCTACATTTCTTGTCTATTTCTATTAAAACCTATTAAAAATACAGGGTGTCTAGGATAACATGTCCAACAGGAGGTATCGAGAAATATAAAAGATATAAAATCGGTTAAGTTAGACAAAAGTTACGATATTAGGAGACTATTTTAATGGTGTTTCGTTATTTAAATAAATAAATGATAAGTTACACATAGTTGTCAACATTAAAGAATTCTCTTTTCAGAATGTAACTTTCTAATATGGCGTCTATATAAAAAATAAGTGAATCTGGGGACCCAGGTTTAATTCCGATCGACGTCAAAACTATTTCCAATGACTTTTTACCTTCCGTCACCTTTAGGTAAGGAAGGTATTGTCTTTGGTCAAAAAATTCGGTGGTGAGTTTTTGATGAATAAGCACGTTTTAGGGTCCCTACAATACGATTTTACTATTTTTACGATGATGTCTGTACGTGTGTGTGTGTGTGTATGTATGTATGTGTGTCCGTGTGTGTGTGTGTGTGTGTGTGTGTGTGTGTGTGTGTGTGTGTGTGTGTGTGTGTGTGTGTGTGTAACAAAACTTTCGTCTACGATAACTTCCATACTACAATTCTAAAAATTATAATTCTTTCGTATTTCTCTTCGTTACATCCATGCGAAGAGCTGATTAGATTTTGGTTAGAATTGGACAACCGGAAGTACCCTCATTTGAAGATTTTAACAGTTTTTCTTGAAAAAACTATGTTAAATATCATTTTTTCACATTTAATGTTATTATAAATATTAAAGAATATTTTATTTTCTATACGATTTGACTGCATTTTATACCTAATATTAAATGGATATAGAGTTAAAAAATTATAAAGAAATTAAATTTCATAAAGTAGCCATAGCTGTGGAAACAGCTACTATATTAAGAAAATTTTGATTGAAAGATGTCAGTGTCAAGTGAAATTGACATAGTGTGTTTGTCTTATAATTTTACTGGAAATAGGTATAGGATCTTTTGCTTTCTGTATGGAATTTGTATAAAATACATACAACTGCTTTAAGGTAATGTACAAGAAATAATAATAATATTAAATCTTTTATTTCTGCAGATACATTACACTGTATATAGAAAACGTCACAAAATAATAATTTTCTGTATGAAATTTGCATAAAATACATGCAACTGCCGGCAGGTAATGTACAAGAAACAGAATATTTAATTTAGCAAGGAACTTTCCGTATGAAATATGTACAAAATACATAGAACTGACGGAAGGTAATGTGCTGGCCACATCAGATTTTTTTAAGTTAAAATATCGTGTATTGTGCTGAAAGGAGACTATGTAAACAGAAAAATAAAATTGTCAAATTAGAAGCAGTGGAGGAAGGGGCCGTTAGTATTGTAAAGAGTTATTTAAGTTGTAAAAATATAAATATACATATAAACTATAACAATTTATTTATTGATGTTTACACTTTGAGTGTTCAAATACTACTGAATGTTTATTTTCCTTTTCGTCGTTTAGTACGTTTCTGGATGCACGTTGCACAAGTGAATATTTGATTTTTATTAATTCCTGTGGTTGCGATCGATTTCGGGATTTCAAGAATCTCATCATCAGACATGATTATATAAAATCACAATAAATTTTGGTTTTGGAATTGGAGTATTGAAATTTCATCTGGTCATGCCTCATAGAATTCTTGAAATCCCGAAATCGATTGCAACCATAGGAATGAATAAAACGGTGAGAAATTTCTATAAATTTCTTTCGACTAGTTTATAATATAGATTTTATACTTACAAAAACTGTATATGTTATTGAAGTATTCCGCCATTTAATATTGGGTCACATCGCTTTTATTAGTAATACCTACTTTAATTCTATTGGGCATTCTACTCCTAAGCTCTCTGTGAGTATTGTTCTATATGTCTTCCAAGGTACATAGATTTTACTATACGCACTGGATTTTTACGAAGTTTTTAATAGGGTTTTCCATGATTTTTTTATTTTTTTATATATCCAGATTTTCGAGAATAAGCACGTTTTAAGGTCCCTAGAATCTGATTATAACATTTTTACGATGATGTCCGTATGTGTGTGTGGATGTGTGTGTGTGTGTGCGTGTGTGCGTCTGTGCGTGTGTGCGTGTGTGTACAAGAAAAAAATCATCTAAATATTATTTATCGAAAATTTATGTAAATACTTATATTAAAGAACGTTAATTTCTTTATTCGATAAATATAAATTCGTTATTATATCTTATATAGATTTAGAGATAAAGAAATGCATATAAAATAATTTGATATAAAAATTCTCAGATCAAACTACTTCAAGGCAAGAAATTCAAATGTTTATAATTGACACATAAATGTCACTGTCAAAAATATTTGTATATCATTATGAAGATTATGAAAATAAAAAGTCAACAACGCAAAAGAATATACGTAAAAAAGAATATAAAAGGAATTTGCGAAAAAATGACAAATATAAAGAAAAAGAAAAGGAAAGTAGAAAAAGAAAATTTCAGGATATTGAATATAAAGAAATTGTATGTATTGTACATAATTTATATTAAAATATCCCATAGATTTTGCAAATATATGTGAGAATTATTTTGTAGTGAGACGTATGTATTTGTAATTAAAAATATTTTTCGTTTTATGCGTACAACCAGATGAAAATATTTGGCGAGATGTTATGTGTTGGCCACATCAGATTTTTTCTATTTGTTAATATAGAGATAAAAATATTTGGCCCGTATTTTTTGCATAGATTTATAGTACGGGAGAAAAATGCAAACGAATTTAACAATTTGCCACGAGATGACGTCACAATCTCAGCAACACCTTGGCCAGCGTCAGCAAGAGAGAAAGTTGGATGAACTATGAGATAGAAGCAGTTGTGTCAAGTGAATTTAGCTACAAAAATGTAGCGCGGGAAAATTAAACGTAACCCACACATAACCTGCATTGACTTGCATCCACGTCAACTTAGCGGTTACTGATTCAGCACGCGTGTACTTTTTATTTGTATGTATTTTTAAATAACGTGTAAAATTTACCATAGTTTTCTTGTTACGCACGTGTATTTAACCAAAATAATTGGCGGTAAAAGCCAGGCATGCGCACAAACACATTAAATGAAATAACTTCCTTTTGTGACCTCGTTAGGTTTGTGGCGTCATTTGGCGACCGTTTTAAAAAATATGTATTTTTCAATTTCAAAATTCATTTATATACACTATATAATCTATCATTTTATTTATTTTATATTAATATAATTTATACTAAAATTTATATGCAATACTTCAATTCTTCAAAAGCCGTTGCCTTCGAAAACCCTGTTGTACTAAAAGTAAAGGGTCTCGATAGACACTAAATATGGACTAGAAGATGACGCTTAAAATATCGGTCGAACTATTCAAACTACCCTCGTAGTTGCACATGTTTTATACTTATTTTACAAAAACGTGAACAGAAAAAAGATATATTAAAAAAATAATTTTTTTGCTCGTTTGATATTAGCAAGTTAAAAGCACCAAATAAAAATAACTGATATTAAAAAGTCCATGAGTAATCAATCACTTCCGCTTGGGAAGTCCTTCCACCCTCGCAATTTTCCATGTGAGAGCAACGCATAGCATGGCACACCGCGATGCGATCAAAGCGGGTGAACAGAACAAGTGAACAACTGTCACGTGGCCTTGAACTGCGTCACAACCACGGGATTGTACAACCGTTTATCTAATCAATCGTTCCTGGCCTGTCCCACTTGTTCCCGACCCTGACCCCGCTCCCGTCCTGCTGCTCCTGCTGCAAATGTTCAGTCACTTGGTAAACAAACTGTGTAGGTGACGGATAGCGCAAGGTAAATGATATATAAAGATATTTGTTCCAAAGGTTCAAAAAATAATAATAACGATATTGTTTCAATATGGAACACGGGCAGTGGTTAACGTGCTCAAATATTATGTAGAAGGTAAAGGGTTCGATACCCGCAGTCAAAAATTAATTACTCGTATTAAGCAAAAAAAATTCTTGCCCTATGTTCCGTAAAACTAAAAAAACTAATTATATACCAAAACAAAATTTTAAAATTGTAATTTTTTATGTCCACATAATACTAATATTGATTGCGGAAAATATAAAAAAATTAATAGGAAATTAAAATAACAATAACGTCCTATAATATTTGACACAAAATTCAACAATTTTTTTTTAAATAGAAAATGCATTTATTTATAGTTTTGTAATACTTAATAATTAACTGTTTCACAAGCAACAAAATTATGAACTTAAATTAAATAAAAAGGGCCGTGTTCTTCCACAAAGCTTTCTGCAGACACCTAGCATTAGGTTTCGGGTCGGGCGACATTTATATCGTTTTCTCGGACTCCACATTGAGTAACTCCGAAATTAAGAGAAATGATATTTTTTTATATTGATTATTTTTTGACGTTTCTTAAAACCAATGTAATGCTTCATTGTATGTCACGTGTCTGCGTTTTATAACCAATCCTGCCATTATTATACTGAGAATAAAGCTCTAGTGATTATTCCCGGGAATAATCCCTGTAGCTTTTATTTTTGTTGACTTATGTCAGAGCTATCAACACATTCGCAAAATGAGCGAGTGCCGTTTCTGATCTTGAAATAAACCAAAAAATTATAGAAACCACGTCATAATTAGTAATTTTAAATATAATTCCTGATTATTTATATTTATTTTTCTTTGTCAAAGTTGTGTTTTAGTTGTCAAAACAGACTTGCCAACTGGGCCAAAATGAAGCTAGTAAATTAAGACATTAGATGGCATTACAATAGCACAAAAAACTGATTCTGTTGTTTAAAACTAATTTATGGAGCAAAAAATAATCTAATTAAAAATATAATTCGAGAGTTCGATAAATTAGAAAATAACTCTCCAGTTTTTTTCTCAACCTAGTTGCCATTTGGCAATAGCCACTCAAGCTCTACGGACTTTTGTGACTATTGCCGGCAACAAGATCTGTCAAATTATTTTCAATTTATTTTCACTCTCTTGTTATATTATTACTGACTATTTCATTCATAAATTTATAAACCAATCCAAATTTATGATTCTACTCGTACATAGTTACTAAGTTTTATTTTGTCACAAAAAAATTTTCGCACCTTTTACGCTAATAAGATGTCGTATTTTTACAAGTGAGTTTTGATAAACGAATTTTTTTTGACTTTTAGAAACATATTATTTACGTACCTGTCAAAGTGTGTATATTTTCAGTGTTATCAGTTTTTATTAAAAACGTGTCGATTCGGACAGGAATCTATTTAAAACGTTGAAAAAGTAAACTTAAATATAACACCTCAAAACATAATTAAAATTAGAAATTTGTTGTCAAAAAAAACATATATAAATGATTACCTGATTTTTATTTTGGAAATAGTCATCCGAATACCATTCGTGGTTAAATTTTATCCTGGATAAATTTTCCGATTGCTTTACTCGAGCCTGTTGCTAATTTATCTCGTGACATTGATTAAAAATCACTCGTTTGAGAACTCTTGATTTTTTGTCAAAGCCACTCAATAAATTGCTAGGCAACCAGCTCTCGTAACAATCTGAAATTTTTTCCGGCAAAAATTTACCACTTATGATATTATATATGACAATATTTCAGAGCTATTAGATATATAATCAAAAAGCCAAATTCGCAGATAAGCTGGAGGTATGGTGCGCTATTTCCCCAACCACAAGGGCTGTATCCAGAAGCCTTCACATCACTTACCGATCAGTAATTTGTAAATAAAGCTTACTGCTTTGAAAACATTTTTGGACAGTAGGCATAATTAATAATTATTATCATTATTATTTACTTGAGGACATTATTTAGTTAAGGTCTTTAAGAGCTACACGTTTTTGTCACTGCAAGCTGTAAAATCTATTTTAACATCACCCTGTATTAGTTTCCTATAATCAATTCCGTTAGATATGCAAAAGTTCATCATTCAACATTTACATCATTCTCCAAATTAATGTTCTATAATTCATATTAAATTATAAAGCTAAATGTGAGTATGTTTGTATTTATAATGCATAAATTTGAAACTTGATAACTGATAACAGAATATCAGTTTATAAAATAACTAATTTGAAACTTCTGGAACTTGAGCTTGAACTTGAATAAAGGTCAAACATGTTTGTTTGGTACCCCTGTTACATAACCTACCCCAAATTGTACGCAGCGCTCTCTGTGTACCGGTAGCTAAAATCAACCATCAGAAATTGTTTTATTTTCAGCAACATTAAAACAAACAAATGGCTGAAAACAGATTCCTAGAAACACTTAGAACATTATGCAAAATACTGGAAAGATCAATAGTGAAACAAATATGACTAACAAAATGCATATATACAGGAAAAATGAAATACAAAACTGTGAATTCATATACGATGATATTACACAATTATTAAGCTCCAGGGGAAAAAAGATGAATGTCACAAAATGTGTTTTTTTTTCAATACGCGAATTTTAGTTTGATACCTTAAAGAACGTTCTTGAAGTGAGATAGTATATTCAATCTTATTCCAAAACTCAGAGTGGTCACTTCTTAACATTATTATATCCACGGATGGGTCTAGTTTCAAATTATGTGGGACCTAGTAGAATTTTACCAGTTTAGCTACCGAATCTACTAAGCAAAACTGCTTGGACCATCATCCTTTTTAACTCATGTATCTTAGGACTGTTATAGTATGACAGCGAATGAAAGTTGACGTTTAAATTATTTAATAGATGTGGTTTCTTTTGAAAACATTTCCCTATATTTGATTTGAAAGAAAACTGACCCTTATGTATTCCGTTACAGAAGATTAGAATTGTAGAAGAAGAAAATGACAGCAACAAGATTCAGGGATCTATTTAAAAAATTTAATGTCGCAAATTCTAGCTCGAGTCGCAATTATTGTTAGAGGAAATTCAAAATAATCCTATTTCATAGAACTGTCAAACTAAATAGTTTAAAAATCAAAATCTATTGTTATAATCAACATAAACGAAAAATGTTTAAAATATTTTAAAAGCACCCCTGTTTTAATATTCAGTTACCCTAGTCGGCCATCTATTTTCAACCAGACATAGTGGTGTATTTCTATGCTTTCCTACACCAGTATTTAAATGGGTTCATGCAAAAATTTCATACATAAATATTTCGTACAATTCTATTCTTCTCTAGAGTTTCAAAAGAAACCACATCTATAAAATAATTTAAACGTCAACTTTCATTCGCTAGTCATACCATACCGTTTTTGCCTTCTTTAAATATACCATTTGAAAGCCCTACCTTCAATATATTTGTAGGACCAATAATCTCATTTTGCTAGAAAATGGACATTCATACTTTTCCCCCTAGCTCTTTATATCTATGTATAAGGTTAATTTTAATCGATAGATTAAAAAGGACCAACAAAAATTTATTTAACTTTGTTAAAAGCAACTTTATTAATATCGAATAGACATATGTATATTCTGGTAATAATAATTAAAATGTTCTAGAAACTCGGTGGGTGGTCACATTGAAATTATAGTTGTCTTTCAAATAGGTACAAATCTATAATCTCAATTCATAATTTATTTCAAACGTACGAACTCTATCTATCATGCCTCCTACACAAAATAATTCTGTACTGTCAATTACATACAAATCATGTACTTTAATCCGAACTTTATAGGCTTTGAAATATATCCGCTTACTCAATCCCACACTTTTATCAATACATTCTTCACAATTTTACATCATTTCTTCTACATATTTTAATATTTTTCCAAAATTACATAAAGTGACGTATTACAAAATTACTTTAGAAGTGAATCATTTAAATTTAAAGGGCTCTAAGTAACATATTGTAAAGTTTTTATTAACGTTCTTATCCATTTTGTTTAAATACATGCAAAACGGTTTTTAGACCGGAAAAATCTTTACTAAGCTAGCTCGGAAGATAATGTGCTGGATATTTGTTAATGGTTACCGAGGCTTTCCAAAGCTGTAGATTTTATTTACAAATTACTGATCGGTAAGTGATTGTAATTACTTACTGATCAGCAGGCAAGTGCTTTTGAAGTAAATAAATTGAAAAAATGAGTAAAACTGAAACAAATACTATTAGAAATATGCAAATGATGATCTGTAATAGATTCTTTCATTTCCTTCTAAATAATTTCCAATATTTTCACTCCAATAAGTTAATAATTCGTCTTTTATTAATGTTCAGAACAAAAGATTGTACACTTGTTATATATCATTGAAAAGCTTATAAATTAAGCAAAAAGACGATACTATTTTCAACATAGGTTCCCATTAAAAAAATCATAAGTTTGTGTTATATATCGAGAATTATTAGGTTTAAAAAAATCTAATTACGCCATTTTATTTTATCTAAGAAATGGTGAAAATTTTGCAATAACAATACGATATGATATATTTTCAAAATGAGCGAAAAACGAGTTCTTGCCTTTAGCTCAGAAACAAAAGATCGAAAATTCCTAATATATATATATATATATATATATATATATATATATATATATATATATATATATATATATATATAATTTTTTTCATATAACATGATTTATACAGGAACATATAAGCTACTTGATGACGGATGTACATTCCTGATACGACTTCCGGTTTATGAGTAATTAATATCTACTTTGAAATTTCAAATGGAACATACCATATTTTTTTACAAATTTGAAAAGTGCATCAAATTTGCTTTACAATCATGGAAAATAATTCATATGTTACATTATTAAAAATTAAAATGGCGGGCACTTTTTTATACACCTAATTGGAAAGAGAATAGTGAGCCATGACTGTGGCTTGAAATAAAACAATTAACTAACATAATTGTAACTATTATTATTAAACGAAATAATATTTTTTTATCATAATAATACAGAAAATAAGAATAAGGAACACAAGCCACAGTCATGGCTCACTATTCTCTTTCCAATTAGGTGTATAAAAAAGTGCCCGCCATTTTAATTTTTAATAATGTAACATATGGATTATTTTACATGATTGTAAAGCAAATTTGATGCACTTTTCAAATTTGTAAAAAAATATAGTATGTTCCATTTGAAATTTCAAAGTAGATATTAATTACTCATAAACCAGAAGTGATATCAGGAATGTACATCCGTCATCAAGTACCTTACATGTTCCTGTATAAATCATCTTATATGAAAAAAATTGCCAACTTAATAAATAAGCGAGATATTTGCTGAATCCATTAAAATATAACACGCTGTATATATATATATATATATATATATATATATATATATATATATATATATATATATATATATATATATATACCGTGTGTCTGTCTTAAAGGTGTTATACACCAGCATCACTAAACTGATTTTATTTTGCATATATATATATATATATATATATATATATATATATATATATATATATATATATATATATATATATATACCATCACGGCATATTACCCATTGCTGGGTGTGCCAATCTGCGTATACGCAGATATCGGTAATGATGATATATTTGTACCGTGCGGGCGTTTACCAGGCGTCACCTCACGGGCACTCATGGCTGGCGTGGAGAGTACACCATTCAAAATTTGATATATTTGGCGTCGATCGGAATCGAACCCGGTTCCCCAGATTCGGGACCAGACACTCGAGCACGCGGCCACGAGACCCCATCGAAAATTCCTGTGGTGACTATTAATCTTTTCTGGAAAAGTTGACCTTGCAATGTGCAAACGGTTTTGATCTATCGTTAATATTAGCCGAGATACCTTAAAAAACCATCTAAAATGAGACACCCTTACAGTACAAATTTAAGTACTGCTTTTCTTAGGTAAAGTGTGTTATTATTATAGTCGCTTAAAATTGAATATAATCTATTGTAACTCATTTTGACAATCTAATGTGTTGATAAATTTAATATAATTTGTAGCTTACCTATAGCTTTGCTATCGCTTAAAGTATTTTAGAAATAAACCAAGAAATTTGTGCTTTGTGTAAAAATTTAAAATAAAAATTGAATCAATATGATTATTTTTATATTTCTAACTTCGTTTAAATTCATGTTTTTATTTTAATTTAAAATTGGCTTAATGTTTTAAGCTTAGGTGGAAGCAACAAATTAAAGT
Organism: Harpalus rubripes; assembly: GCA_963082715.1. NCBI lineage: Eukaryota > Metazoa > Arthropoda > Insecta > Coleoptera > Carabidae > Harpalus > Harpalus rubripes. The sequence goes on from OY720454.1 coordinate 52,275,400, forward strand.
TACTGTTAAACTTAGTTCGAAAATTTAAATATAAGCGACGTAACTGGGTGTTATAATTATAAAATTATTCAATGCTTAAAATTTAAATCTGAACTATCCGTTACCCCCAATAATCAAACATGTCCTACTTTGAATAGACTAATTCTAAGTCTCACTTTTCTTGGAACCTTTTTATGTAAATATATTCAAAAAGATTAAATTGCATGGGATGAAGGATGCAGCACGACTATATCTACTAAAGTACCTAACACCTACGTACATTTTCGGCAAGAGAAAATAAATTGATCTCTCCGTACATTAAATGTTAACAAAATACCCGCGTTCGGAGATTTATAAAATCGGAAACTTGTACTTTAAATATTCATATATTAACTTCAACTTTATTAATTAAGTATAAACATTATTTCTAATGAATAAATTATAGTTACTTATAAAGCTTTACTTTACGTAGCAATTTATCGACTCTCACAACAAGCCTTAAAGAAAATATTTTGTTTGTGTACATTAGTTAATTGTATACCTAGACACTTAAGTATAATTTTTTATTACGAATATGGAATTTGTTCTAAAAGGCGATTGCCGAGGAGAATAAATCATATGAGTAATAAAAAATATTTTAGGGCTGAGGTATACATTATATTTACTTCCTTGTACAAAGTAAAGGAAGTATTGTAATCGCGAAAAATTTCGGTTCTCACATTTCAACGGAAATATCCATTTTGACCATCCCTGAATCCATTTTGACTAATTTCGTCGTGACGTCTGTACGTACGTACGTATCTCGCATAACTCAAAAACGGTAAGCCGTAGAAAGTTGAAATTTTGTATTTAGGACTGCTATAACATCTAGTTGTGCACCTCCCTTTTTCGTCGTTACATAATTTCCAGAAATGGTACTTTATTTGAAGCATATAATAGATTTTAATGAAAAACTATTTCAAAATATAATCCAAAACTTTTCATATTTGGTATATAAGACTTTTATGTCAATTAGAATAATATAGTAGATTTTGGTTAAAACAGGCTAACCGGAAGTGATATATTACCTGAAATTGTTAACAGTTTTTCTTCACTAAAATGGTTTCATTTTGATTTTAGAAATAAATGCTTCAAATAAGAGTTTTAGAGAATTAAATTCTGCGTCTAGCACATTAAGTATTATTAAATTAGCCCTTTGTATAAGCGAGATATGTAAATTTAAAACATATACTTTTTGGGTTTTTGTAATGAAGCTTGCTATGGATTAGGACAAAATATAACAAAAAAATAAAAAAATAGATGTTAATGTCAAATTACGTCAAATACTTGGAATTTTATACTTGGGTCTATACTTCATATTGGTCTTGCGTACAAGGAAGTCGTGTGGTGTCTACATCAGATTTTTTTTTCGAAATCGTTAAATTATTAATTAAAAATATAAATAAATAGCATTATGTTATGTATTTGTAAGACGTTAGATCAATTCAATGCTAGCTTTTGCGATAAAGATGGCTGTGGTAACAACAGTACTGTCAAGTCATGTCTTAAGATCTGTCAAATACTTTTTCATAATACCATACTGTTAAATGTGCTTTAACAGTACTCTATGCTCAACCAATATATGCATCAAAACAGCCACGGCCGTTATTTTTTTTATAACAGTACGACAGTACAATTAATAAAAATCAAGTGTTTCTAAAAAAAATTGCAGCATCATGAAGTGTGTCATGAAGAGCTCTCAGGCTCTCACCTGTCAATATGCCATAGAAAATAGAATTTTCAAAAGGTATTTTATGTTATTATGAAAAATACTGAGCGTCACACGGCCAATATACAAATAACAGACACGGTTAATAATAAAATCTCGGCTATCGCCTCGATTTTACAATATTCAACCTCAACTGTTATTTGCTTCATATCAGCCATATGACGTTAATAACTATAACAGCCCAAACATCACTTATTTCTTTGGATATTCCAGTTTACCACTAACTTGAAAATGATTAATTAGACGTAGTTTTCATCGTGTTGATTGGTATGCGAACACAATATTCAGTGAAAAAAAGTTTGCAATATGTATATTTTTTTATAGAACTTAGAAATTTAGGTTAGCTCAAGTTTGACAGATGAGTAGGTAAAGTTAAATTTTTACATAAGAGTCTGTAAAGTTTTACTTTAGCTACTATTTTGGCTAACTTCGTGTACTTTAATTTTGATTATTGAAAAAATATATTTTTCGTACCTCCGTCCATTTTGACTAGTATTACAGAACTCAAAATCGTCCAGAAATGCGCTATTGCTGACCTAAGCCGGCAAAAGTAGTTGGCATTACTGTTCTGATGATATGTCAATTTAAGATTATTTTCAACACAAGAATTAGCAAAATGTTTACAAATTTTAGGGCTGAATCTTTAATTGTTGTAACTTAAATAACTAAATTTTGTCATAAAAATAATATGCTGTCATTACTGACATCTCGTATAGATTAATTATAAGTTCCAACTTTAGGTTGTAACTACAACTAACTTCATGTGATACAATTGAATTTCCGCCAAATATGCGAAAGTGTATATATATATATATATATATATATATATATATATATATATATATATATATATATATATATAAGTAATGTTTGTATGTTATATTTTCAATAGATATAAAATAATTATTCATTTTAAGCTCAAATGGAAGTAATTATAATTAAACTTGCAATACAAAAATATATGTTCATTTTTTAGGTTATTTAACACAGAATAAAGTGTAGGTAGAGAAATATACGAAGAATTTATGGAGTAGTCGGTACAAAAATCTTGTGTATCACACGCCCAGAAACTGTTTTGCGAGATCTCGTATTTGCAGGCCTCGCTTCTCGCAAATGTTCAGTTTCTGGCCTAGTGATACAAATAACTATTTCTTCACTTGTCCCATACTCGGTAAATTTATCATAATGTTATAAATTCTACCCTATTAATTTTAGAACAAAAGTGTAAAAACAAGAATCTTCAGAATTAAAAACTGCATCTAATCGTAACAAGTACAAAATTATTGTTTATACGGATTTTGTTTGCGAAATAGAGGTAGATTAAAAGTAATAATTTTTAACTACTGCCATGAGCAATAGCATAAAATGTTAAACAGTTGTATTGCTTGAGTTTGACAGGTGACATCTATCATAAAGTTTTAATAATTACTTAATTCATTAATTTATTTATGAGTAATTATGGATACATTTACCATTGCGGAAAAAAAGCAATGGAACAATATTAACAATTAAATATCAATTAATATACTTTTATCTGTCAAAGACAAACAATACAATTACTTGAATTAAAGACGGATATTTTATTTAAGGTTTATCTCATGACAAAAACCTATTATATTAGGCTGATTTGATGAAGTTTTTAATTTTTACCTTCCGTCACCTTTAAGTAAGGAAGGTATTGTCTTTGGTCAGAAATTTCGGTGATGAGTTTTTAATCAATAAGCACGTTTTAGGGTCCCTAGAATACGTTTTTACTATTTTTACGATGATGTCTGTGTGTGTGTGTGTGTGTGAGAGAGAGAGAGAGAGAGAGAGTGAGTGTGTGTGTACCAAGAATTTCGTTTGCGATAACTCTAATACTACAATTTCAAAAATTACAGTTCTTCGTTACATCCATATGAAGAGCTGATTAGATTTTGGTCAAATTTGGTCAATCGGAAATACCTTCATTTGAATATTTTAACAGATTTTCTCGAAAAAACTATGTTAACTATCATTTTTTCACATTTAATGTTGACTGCGTTTTATACTTAATATTAAATGGATATAGAGTTAAAATCTTTCGGAAGAAACTTTCTGTATGAAATATATACAAAATAACCTAGAACTGACGGAAGATAATGTGCTGGCCACATCAGATTTTTTTATTTACACTTTAGTTATAAAATTAATAAGGCAGAATTTACTGCCATATAAAAGTTTTGCCACTATAATTCCTATTATCTATAAAACAAAAGTAGACACACGGTATACATTTTACTCATTGTTTTAGAAATTCATCAACCTTTCAAGATGTCCGAATTAACTGACCCATTTTCACTCTCGTAACTACATTGTTCCTTGTTTCTGATAATACTTTATTCATTACAAAATCTTTTCTATCATACCTTACCTCGTAAATATCGTATTTCTAAAGCAGTCACTCTCCATTTATGCTTTTTCATCCATGCTCGACTTCAAAGCGTACGTAACATAAACATTCTATTATGTGAATTCAACCGAGTATTTCTATACACATTTCTAGCAAATGTACCAAGATCCCTCAGTACGATAAATAAGTTGACTTAGGTTGGATTCTAAATCGGATTACGAGAATAACAATTACTGGTCTCTTAGGACACTTGACTTAGCATCCCTTAGAATAAAAACATTTTTTGTACTCACAACCTCGGAAGTGACGCATTACGACGCTACTGACAACCGGAAATGTCAATTTCCGAGTCTAGATGTAATAATTTCATTCCTTATAAAAAATATTATATAAGACTCTTTTGAGAAGACGTCATCCCAGCATTCGAGCAATTAAAGTCTTCGTTTTTCTCGTACTTTAAAACAGCACTCGTTATGGGACGTAAGCTATCCCGCATTTATTTCGTAAATTACTATTAAAATCAATTCTACATGTTTACTACAAAAATTTTAAATAAGTTCAAAATTTACATCATCCATTAATAAATATTCGCAGGTAATATTTTAAGGAAACACTGTTTTGTCGGTAGAATACTTGTTACGAAAAATTGTTAATTTGGTTACATCGAAACTGAAGACATGATCAAAAATTATCATTTAATTTTTAATTTCTCTTATGGCTGTGTGCCTACGTGTCTTGGTGCGAATCTATCCGGGTTCGATTCGGACCGACGCCAAAAATTATTATAAAAATTTTAAATGGTAGAAAAGTGACCCCTGTTGTGCATTCTCCGCGCCAGCAATGAGTGCCTGTGAGGTGACGACTGGCTAACACCCTTACGGTACGAATATTAGTGTCATAATCATTAACGATTTCGACGTACTAAGCAAATTGGCACACCCAACAATGGGTAAATATGTCGTGATGATATATTGTTACCACCCGTCATACCGTAGGTAAGGGAGGTAATATTTTCCATCCTAAAATTCGATAGTAAGTTTTCAATGAATAAGCACGAATTAGTGTCCCTATAACACGTTTTTACTCTTTTTACAATGATGTGTGTGCATGTGTGTATGTGTGTGTGTGTGTGCGTGCGTGCGTGTGTGCGTGTGTGCGTGCGTGTGTGTGTGTGTGTGTGTGTGTGTGTGTGTGTGTGTTCCAAAAATTTATATTTTCCGTATTTAAGCTTTCTGCATTCATACAAAGAGTTGATTACAATTTGGGTAATATTGGATAACCGGAAGTGCTACTTTACTTGAACCAATAACAGTTTTTAATAAAAAACTATATTAAAATATAATCCAAAACTTCAATTTTAGTATTTAAAACTTTTATATCAAGAGGAAGAACATATTAGATTTTGGAGAAAATTGACAAACCGGAAGTGATACTTTACTTGAAGCCCTGGACAGATTTTCGTGAACAAAAATTATGATGTAATCCAAAACTTTTCAAATTTGGTATTTACGACTTCTATATTAATGAAAACGATATGATAGATTTTTGCTAAAATTGATAAACGGGAAACAGATTTTCTAGGAAAAATATATTAAAATATGGTCCAAAACTTCTCAAATTTGGTATTTGAAACTCGTATATAATTTTAAACAACATATTAGATTTTGACTATATATGATAAATCGGAAGTGGTATTTAATTTAGAGCTCTCAACAGATTTTCGAGGAAAAACATAAACTATCATGCAAAATTTCGTATTACAAACTTTTCTATTTATGGGAACAACAAATTTGATTTTATTTACAATCAACCGGATGTGATACTTAGGGGCTGTCCTTAAATTACGTAACGCAAAATTAGGAAATTTTTGATATCCCCTCCCCCCTTTGTAACGCACTCGTAACGCAAACATGAACCCCCCCCCCATATATTACGTAACGCAGTACTTGCCCCCCCCCCATTTTTTTACTGGATATAAAAGTATATGGCCTCCTTAATATTCAGTTAAAATTTGAAACAGAAACTATTTAAATTAATGTAAATATAGATGAAAAATAACAGAACAAAACAGAAACTATTTAAATTAATGTACATAAAGATAAAAAATAATGTACTACTCTAGCCCTACGTCTTGTCACCCCAATTTCTTTACTGGATATAAAAGTAATAATATTCAGTTAAATTTTGAAACAGAAACTATTTAAATTAATGTATATAAACATGAAAAATAACAGAACAGAACAGAAACTATTTAAATTAATGTACATAAAGATAAAAAATAATGTACTACTCTAGCCCTACGTCTTGTCACCCCAATTTCTTTACTGGATATAAAAGTAATAATATTCAGTTAAATTTTGAAACAGAAACTATTTAAATTAATGTATATAAACATGAAAAATAACAGAACAGAACAGAAACTATTTAAATTAATGTACATAAAGATGAAAAATAATGTACTACTCTTGCCCTGCGGCTTGTCACCCCAATTTCTTTACTGGGTATAAAAGTATATGGCCTCCTTAATATTCAGTTAAAATTTGAAACAGAAACTATTTAAATTAATGTATATAAAGATGAAAAATAACAGAACAGAACAGAAACTATTTAAATTAATGTACATAAAGATGAAAAATAACAGAACAGAACAGAAACTATTTAAATTAATGTACATAAAGATAAAAAATAATGTACTACTCTTGAAACAGAAACTAATTAAATTAATGTACATAAAGAAAGATGAAAAAATAACAGCACAGAAATTAAAAGCATATGCATTTCCATATGCTTTTAACAAACTATTGAAAAGTTTTTCCTTATCAACACTACTTGAATTCATGTTTTAATATGAATTGCATTGCACGAATGAAAGACCACTAGCCCGAATTTGAACTGTGCCCGACATATTATGTTGACTGTTATTGAAAACAAACGACTGCCTATGCATATACGAATTAGCACCGCGAAATTTAAATGTTTCAAAACTATTAAAGCAAGTTTAGCAATATTTTCAATATTTTATTGTTACGTAACGCACACATTAACCCTCCCCCACCCCCTCGTAACGTTGCGTAACGCTACTCTTGACCCCCCCCTTGAAGCGTTACGTAATTTAAGGACAGCCCCTTAAGCTAATTGCGATTTTAAACATGGAATTGGCGGGATATCATATGCTAGCTACATTAGATTTTTTAATTTTCTTGAGAACTAAATTCCTTAGAAAAAAATTTGTCTGGAAAACTAATGAACTACATTTGATTTTGTTTCAAATAAAGCAGATTTAAATTATAATAATTTTTCTTTATTTTAAATGTATTCATATTTACTTATACCCAAAGTATTTCAAACACATGCGTAAGAAAGAAACATTATTGTAGAAGAAAATAATAGCGTCCAATAGATGAAATGACGTGCAGAAGTGGAAGAGAAGCATATTCGATTAGATCATGGAAACGCTTTTCGATATAAACACTAAAGAGAAAGAGTGAGTAATCATTTTGTAGTCAGAGCGTGTAAAGCCTTTAAAATTCAACATAGAATATTGAAACAATATTGAGTTGTCTGTATTGATGAAAAATAAAAGTGTACACGCAGATAGAGACGTTTAAAAATAAATAAGCACCAAAAAACAGACCAAAAAAGCGATCCATTTCTAGCTGATGATGCAACCAAAAACAATTTTGATAAAATAAAGAAGTTGTTGTAAGAGCACGAGAAGTGTATACAACAGAATGTTACATATCAATCGGATCTGCAACTGAATTGATGATAAGTGATGCCCGTGCTTTTGGGATCTAATACAGGAGGCTAAAACAAATCGAAAATGAAGAGGAGAAAATATCAAATTAATCTTACGATATCAAATTATTAACGAAAAACAAATATTAACATTTGAACTTTATTATAAACGGGCTGATTGAGGCAGCTAACCTCGCTGGAAGCGACCGTCACCGCTTGGCCCTAAGGTTCGTGGGTTCGATTCTCACCAGGGGCTTATGTTTGTGGCGTCTTTCTCATCTCCATCAAACGCAACGCAAGGTTACAAAAATTATAAGGAAAATTGGCTCACCTTCATATCATCAATTGTAATAAAGTTGTACCCTTTAAAATTATGATTTATTATTAAAAACGAATAATATTACAAAATGTATTCAAATAAGGTGACATCTACTTCAAGGTAAACATTTTTTATGGAAGCGTCAACGGTTTGTAGCACATTTTCGTTTATTAATGCTACAGCCAACGGTAACGTACTCTAGGTTGCAGTAGTATCATTTATTTTTAAACATACAAAACCGAAAGAAATTTTATTTAGGCCCACTTTTACAATTGATGGATAAACTATGGTATAGCTATCGGAAGTAGGTATAACTTTATCCTAGTAATTATACCTTCGATAAACAAGACTGTCTTTTACAATGCATTTTTATCTATCAGATAGTTATATCAAGAATTACGTTAAATCACTTTAGGTTGGTACTGACACAATAAAATTATCTTCTTGTTCTACTATTTTTCTCCAATATTGTTATTATTTCTACCTTCCAATTTGCACTTTTCACGATGTTAGATGATATAATAGTTATTTATGATATGTGTTAAAATTGACATTTTATTTTGTGAGAAGGAAGTTTGGAACACGACGCGAAGCGGAGTGATCCAAAACCTCGAACAAAATAAAATCACCTTTAACACGTATATCTTACACTATTTTTTCTACAAACACATTTATTTTATTTAAATTTGTAAAAAAAATTGACATGTCAAACATGTCGATTTGTTGTTCCATTCGTCATTACCAAGGTACCTAATTTACTTTTAACACTAGAATTAAAATATCGCATTTTTAATTGAAGTATACCGTGTTACAAATTAAATTTTTAATAGTGTTTGTACAAAAATGATATTTTTGATACTGACAGTGATGTTAAAATACTTTATTGACATCTGTCAAACGTATGAATAACAACACATCGTTTGTGTTTACGTGGTATCCATAAGAACAAGGGGTAAAGTTATCCGAGGTTTATATGACCGATTTCCATGGGATAAGAAATAGTGGTGTTTATTCTATTTGAGGTTTATCCGAGGTTTGTAAAATACAATTTTCAATTTTATACCTGGTATTGCATTATACGACGTTTATCTAATGATTGTAAAAGTGGCCTTTAACAGTATAACACGAGCGTCACATATGAAACACTCTTTAAATCGTATAATGTTGTTGAATTTGAAGAAGCAGGGGAATGTCACAAAAGGTGTTTTTGGTTTTCAATACGCGAATTTTTAAGTTTGAAACCTTATTTTTGAGGTAAGATAAGATACTGTATTCAGTCTTAGGCCAAAACTCAGATTGGACCCAAATGGGTCGAGTTTCAACTTATATGGGCCTAATAGAATTTTACCAGTCTGGCAACAGAATCTACTAAGCAAAACTGCATGGACAATCATCCTTTTAACTCATGTATCTTAGGACTGTTACCGTTTTTTCCTTGTTTAAATATACCATTTGAAAACTCCATTTTCAATATGTTGCTAGAAAATGGACATTCATCCTTTTCCCCCTATCCATTAATTTGCCTTTTCTTTTTAAAGCACTCTCATATTTATGTACTATTTCTTTTATAGATGTCCCAAAACGATGCTCATTTCAACATTTTAAAACATTAATTTTAAAAAAATGTAAACAATATTCATAACGATACTGATCAAGAGAATTTGCAAGAGATTTAGGGCAATTTTCGCCAAAAAAAGCCAATTTTAGTCACATCTGGGAACAACAAAATCCTACTATCCTAAAACAAGAAATGTCAAACATTCTACTATCCTATAATAATACCCCATACAACACAGACACCCAGAGAATTGCTAACTCTACCCATAATCCGTTTTACAAACTATATATCCATAATTTCGACTTCCTTCTACTAGACATCCCTTATAAAATTATAAGAATTTTAGGTCAAGTACGCACAGCGAACACGAGAACCTGCCGCATCTACCACAACGGATCCCTCTGCTCCCTCTACCAGGACACAATATGCAACTTGTGCAACACGAAGAAGAAAACTTGCACCACTTCCTGTTCAGTTGCCCCATCTACGATGCCCCGAGACAATAATTTCTTGAAGATTTCATGAGAGGCACACGCTCCCAGAATTATGTCCAATCGCTACTAGCAGAACCACCGCTGAATTTAATATAAAATATTTATAAATATATAAATACCGCCCTTAAAATTAGAGCATTCATTCTTAGAACCACCATAACTATTAAAATTTTAAGATAAAATAACATGTATCAATCCATTTGTATGAGAACAATCTCGATAACAAATAAATACTTATTATTATTACTGATCAAGAGAATTTGCAAGAGATTTAGGGCAATTTTCGCCAAAAGATTTATGTGACTATTTATAATTTCAAAAACCATGGATTTCTTAATATGATATGTGACAAACTTCCAATTATTTTATCATTTTTAATTTTTTGCAGTGTCGGTCTCCATTCACCGTCATCCCACAAACACTCACTACTCGCTGAAGACGTAAACAAGCGTGTCATCTCAGCTGAGCCAGTGTTGGAGTAGCTAAGCATGAAGCCAAGTGTGTGTACATACACCAAGCCACGACCACGACTACGACCACGACCACGACCACGAGCGCGTCTCGGCCTGTTGGTGCGGAAGGAAATAAATGAACGTCACAACTGTTACACTTGCGTTCGACGGCTATTTATAGCCCCATGCAATGTTGGCAATTTGCGTGTGTGCTCAGTGTCTGTGATCTCTAATCCACAAGACTTGATTGGTGTTTATAAACAAAAGATGAATAAAAATGCAGATGTGTCAACCAAAATTTGATGCAGCGTTTAGTTTAAAGAAGAACGAACATAATAAAATTGAATGACATGACAGTGTTTACTTAATTATTGTTTTATTTGAGAAATATTTATTTGACAAAGATGTATATTATTTTACTTATTGCAAACAGTTCGCACTACATTACCACAGCTGAGTTTCATTATAAGACTGTTGAAATGGCATTCATATTATCTTATTATTTTTGAAATTTTCTGTTTCTGATATGACAGAAAGAAAAATCATTTAGGTCAGCTCCTACCACCTCTAGTTATAGTGACAGTTAATGCTAACCAAAGGTTATGTTGAAAAATGAACAATTTTACCACCTTTGCTTAGAGCTAACTGGAAGTTAAACCTGTTGTTCGCATTGCTTCTAAACTTCAGCTTCATTCTTAACGACTGGCTAATGGAACGTCAATTTCTTTAACTAGAGGTGGTAGGATCGAGCCTTAAACAATTTATAGAAAATCAATATGTCGTGTAGGTACCTAAGTTGTTGTAAAACCGTGATTCATAATCGAGTCGGAGTTAACTTCACAACTACTCGTATTTCCAATATTCAAATAGCTCAAGAGTTAAGGCCTGTGTCCACGATCCTAGAAATCGATCCGAATTCTCAGACATAGTTCGCAATTCGATATCTCGGATCGTGGACACTACCAACTCGGACGCAAAAATCGAATAGAAAACTAGAATGGAAAAATGCGTTCTGTCCCATTTTTTCGTACAAGTTGCTAATTTCATTTAACTGTTACCAATTTAAAATCTTGACGTTTGATGTTTGATAAGATTGAAAATGATAAGGTAATAAAATATTACATAATTCTACTCATTTTTGATATTGATTACAAATAATTACTTATAAATAAAGTAATACATTCGTTGTAAAAATTTAATTTACTTACTGCCGGGATAATATTTATTTTTTATTTTTATTAGTTTTTAGTATTGGTAGAAATGGCTGAAACTAACTTCATAAATTCGACCAACCTGACATCTGTAGTCATACAGATTCAATATTTATAATCAAAAAATGTGATCGAGAACTTGGAACGATTTCTAGCATCGTGGACACAGGCCTTAACCCCGGTGATAGTCTCTTCACGTCATCTATGATTGTATGTGAGGCGACACATCGTAAGCATCCTCTACGATTTTCAAAATTTGTGAATAAAAACACTCAACACTTAGTAATAAATGGGTACTAATGGCTGTAGTTGCAGATGTACTCTTTTCTTCTTAAATAAAAAAAATCTGATGTGGCCAACACATGAACTCCCGTTAATTCCATGTTTGAAATAGCAATGAATTTTAAGTAAAGTATCACTTCCAGTTGATCGTTTGCAAACAAAATCTAATTTGTTGTTCCAATAAAAATTAAAGTCTGTAATACCAAATTTTGGATTATATTTTATAATGTTTTTCCTCGAAAATCTGTTTAGAGCTCCAAATTAAGTACCACTTCCGGTTTATCATATAGGTATAATAGGGTGACTAGAAGTCCGGATAAAGCCGGACTTGTCCGGCTTTTTAACAAAAATATGAATGTCCGGCCGGCTTTTATTTACTTTTTCACGAATCATGAAAAAAATCGTTTTTACTTCACAGTACTAGAACACAACTTTTTTCCGCACTCGCATGTGCTGAAATCGTCGCACGCATTTATTTTTGTTAATTAAAATTGATCTTAGATAAGTGAAAAATATCGCATCATATTTAAAATATAAATGGAATAATATTTAAGATCAATTTTAAATATATATATATATATATATATATATATATATATATATATATATATATATATATATATATATATATATATATATATATATATATAGAATATATAGAAATAATTGTTGTTAAGTTCAAATAAATTTTAATTTTTATTTCTTTTCAAGTGTTTAATAAAATATATGTTTGTTTTTTTCTATTATTATTTTGTCATCCTTTTCTACTAAAAATCATCCTTTTTTGTCTGTTGTGTCCTCCTTTCGTGATCTATCTGGTCACCCTAAGTATAATCAAAATCTAATGTTGTTTCAAATTATACACGAGTTTTAAATACCAAATTTGAGAAATTTTGAATCATGTTTTAATATATTTTTTCAAAAAAATCTGTTTTTAGCTTCCTGTAAAGTAGTACTTCCGATTTACCAATTTTAGAAAACATCTAACATGTCGTTCTTATTCCTTGTACGCAAGACCAATATGATATATAGACCCAATTATAAATTTGACGTAATTTGACATTAACATCTATTTTTTTATTTTTTTGTTATTTTTTGTCCTAATTCATAGCAAGCTTCATTATAAAAACCAAAAAGTATATAAGTTTTAAATTTACATCTCTCGCTTATACAAAGGGCTAATTTAATAATACTTGATGTGCTAGACGCAAAATTTAATTTGCAAATCAAAATGAAACAATTTTCTTCAAGAAAAACTGTTAACAACTTCAGGTATAATATATCACTTCCGGTTAGCCTGTTTTAACCAAAATCTACTATGTTATTCAAATTGACATAAATTTGAAAAGTTTTGGATTATATATTAAAATAGTTTTTCAATAAAATCTTTTATAGGCTTTAAATAAAGTACCTAAATACAAAATTTCAACTTTCTATGGCTTACCGTTTTTGAGTTATGCGAGATACGTACGTACGTACAGACGTCACGACGAAATTAGTCAAAATGGATTCAGGGATGGTCAAAATGGATATTTCCGTTGAAATCTGAAAACCGACATTTTCCGCGATTACAATACTTCCTTTACTTTGTACAAGGAAGTAAAAAATGTTCGAATGAATTGTTGGGCAAAATAAGAAACGAGAGAAACAGCGTCTATATTTTATAAAATAATTGATAATGCAACAAATCATTGTTACGAGTACTTTAAGTGTTAAACATAAATTTACTAATAAAATGGAAATTTTAGTTTATAATAGTATAAAAATCCGACCTCGGTGGTGTAAGCCAATTACCAGCACAAGGGTCCCTCCCTGGTTCGAATCCCGTACACGGTATGGTATATCTACTTATATATATACAAATTAGATTTTTATTAGCGCCATTAGGATTTCGGAAACGAATACTAAGAGCTTATTTTCATCTACTATATTGAAATAAAATGCATGTCTATTAATATACATAGGTAATATTTACTTTGATAAGACTTCGCTATCGTATTTTCAGACTATTGTTTATTAATAATAATATTTTTATATTTTCCAGTTTTCCTAACCACTATAATGTTTACAAAATGTAATGTTATTAATAAGGAGGAAACATGCAAAAATGGTGTCACAAGAAAAACCTAAAAGTGATAAGTGATAAACTTTAATCTGAGGTTTGTTTTTATTTATTTTTCATTTGGTATTTTGAATCTATTTTTATAGTCGAAGTAATAACAAAAATTTTACATCCACAATGAAAGTATAAATAGTTTTAGATATTTATTTTAAAAATTGTATTATTATATATAAAAATTAATTAGACATTTTTTTAAAAAAATTGTTATTCATTATCACGTCTAAAAATGAATTGGAGGATTTAGATTTAAAGACCAACTAAACACTAGGAATCAGTAATAAAGAGATATTACTACTGAAATTCTACCTACATGATTTTGAAATCTGAAACATTGGTATATTATTATCAAATATTACTCAAAATATGCATACTTTGTATTTTTTTATAAATATATTTAGTTTAATTATATCACACGAACAAATTTATATTGCATTATTGTTATCAGCTCGGATGCGATAATGGTCAGCATTATTACTACCTACGTATACATATGTACCTAATAATAAATAAATTATTATAATTAGTTTTGCGTAGGTTGGTCAATCTCATACTGTAACAACAGTTAGTATAACATGGATAATTAGCTATTAACAATAAGTATGACATTATTTATTTAACCGTGGGAACCACGTATTGATTATGTATTATTTTTGTTTGTATTCCATTAAATGACTACGATAATATTCATACAACTAATTTATTAATTTTATATTATACACAAATGGACACATACCATATTTTTCAGTTTAATTTTTTCTAGAAAAGTACACTTAAAACTACTTACATAAATATGTATTTCATGTCACATAAGTTTCTAGTTTTACAGAAATAATTTCAAATGACGTCACAATTTTGCGACCTTGCTGTGTGAACAAAATTATGACGTCACAACATCAGACTCAGTATGTTTATAAAGAAAATCATTAATGAAAAGTATAATATTAAATATTTTTTATGAATATATGCATAATACTAGATAAATTTTTAATTTATGCAAAAAAATATCAATATATTTTTACCTCTGGTCATACCGTAGGTAAGGGAGGTAATGTTATCGGTCCAAAAATTCGAAGGTGAGTTTTCAGTGAATAAGCACGAATTAGGGTTTTACGATGATGTCTCTCTCTCTCTCTCTCTCTCTCTCTCTGTGTGTGTGTGTGTGTGTGTGTGTGTGTGTGTGTGTGTGTGTGTGTGTGTGTGTGACATGATTCATGATATCAAATTTGGTATTTAAAACTCGTGCATAATTTAAAACAACATATCAGATTTTGACTATACTTATATGATAAACCGGAAGTGGTACTTACCTTGGAGCATTTAACAGATTTTGGAGAAAAAACATATTAAAATATAATCCAAAATTTCGTATTACAGAATTTTTTATTTATTGGAACAACAAATTAGATTTTGTTTACAAATGATCAATCGGAAGTGATACTTTACTTAAAGCTCATTGCTATTTTAAACATGGAATTGACGGGAGGCTGGCTGGCCCACATCTGATCTTTTACCTCTTGCTAAGAGAGGTATTGAATTCATGCTAAAAATCGCATATCCAGATTTTAGTGAATAAGCACGTTTTAAGGTGCCTAGATACCGATTATAACATTTTTACGATGATGTCCGTATGTGTGTGTGGATGTGTGTGTGTGTGTGTGTGTGTGTGTGTGTGTGTGTGTGTGTGTGTGTGTGGATGTGTGTGTGGATGTTGGATCCACGATTTCTCAAATACTATGACTTAACACATTTTTAACTACGGATTCCTCAATCTAACAATAATGGGAAAAGTTGATTAAGTTTTGGTAACAATTGGACAACCGGAAGTAGCAGTTACAAGAAAAAAATCATCTAAATATTATTTGTCGAAAATTTATGAAAATACTTATATTAAAAAACGTTAAATTCTTTATTCGATAAATATAAATTCATTATTATATCATCTATAGATTTAGAGATAAAGAAATGCATATAAAATAATGATGTAAAAATTCTTAGATCAAACTACTTCAAGGCAAGAAAATCAAATGATTGTAATTGACACAAATGTCACTCTCAAAAATATTTGTATGCCACTGTCAAAAATATTTATACATCATTATGAAGATTATAAAAATAAATAAAAAGTCAACAACGGAAAAGAATATACGTAAAAAATGACGAATATAAAGAAAAAGAAAAGGAAAGTAGAAAAAGAAAATTTCAGGATATTGAATATAAAGAAAATGTATGTATTGTACATAATTTATATTAAAATATCCCTTGGATTTTGCAAATATATGTGAGAATTATTTTGCAGTGAGACATGAATATATCTATTTGTATTTAAAAATATTTTTCTTTTTATGCGTACAACCAGGTAAAATATCTGGCGTGAGGTTATGTGCTGGCCACATCAGATTTTTTCCTCCACGATAACTCTTATAACAAACTCTCACTCGAAGCTCTGAACCAATTTTCGTGAAAAATATATTATGATATTTTCCAACACTTGCCAAATTTGGTATTTAAAACTTTTATATTAATGAGAAAGACATATTAGATTTTTTCTAAAATTGATAACCCGGAAGTTATACTTTACTTGAAGCTCTGAACAGATTTTCGTGAAAAATATATTTTGATATATTCCAACACTTGCCAAATTTGGTATTTAAGGCTTTTATATGAAGGGTAGCTACGTATTAGATTTTGCAAATATATATGAGAATTATTTTGTAGTGAGACATGAATATATTTATTTGTATTTAAAAATATTTTTTGTTTTATGCGTACAACCAGGTAAAATATCTGGCGAGAGGTTATGTGCTGGCCACATCAGATTTTTTTGTATGAATTCATTCGTAATATTGTTTTCGACTATAATACGAGAGTTACGCTAGAAATATTGAGAATAAGACACATGGTTTATATTTTAAAAATGTGTACCTAGTTCCCTTCAACAATAATTTATTTCCTTCCATTTCATAATCTTCTTTTGAAACGCTTTTAAATTAATTATACCATTAAAAAATTTAATTTCAATTATATAAATTCCTCGGAACAATTCTAGCAAATCATAACAAACATGTGCTTGAGTAAAACTGTAAAATTCACAATCCTTTACGTTTTGTAACTTCATAAACTTCCATTGCGTCACAAATATGAGTGTTTAACAATACTCACACATTACATACGTACTAAAATCCTACTATAACTTCGATATTACAGCACCCGCACTAAAATATCTGCTGTATATTGTTCCTGGCAGCGTACATAGTCGTAAATCGTGTCTTGTGATTGTTTCAAGAATATGAATTTCTTTAATGCAGTTTTCAGGTTTTCCGATATTCACAAGAACTAACAGTTTTATATATCTTGTTAAGATATTGAAGTTATATTTATAGTTTATTCTCTAGCTTTTAACATTATAAGAGGTAGCATCAAAAAGTACCAGGAATCGTAGTCTAGAACCTGATGATCTCGGATGACACCTTCGCTAACCTAAATTTGTTGACAGTGAAAAGTCAACTCTAAAGTGTCAAAATTACAGTAAGTCAAACAAATTTTGTAACTCACTAGTAGTATTTTTAAAACGCAGCAACCAGTTTTATTTTGTAATAATATCATCACACGTCAAAATATCCTTCCGGGATTGGTGGATTAAAAAGTCTTGTAACTCCGTTATACAAGCAGCCGCAAATTATTTTCTTCTATTTGTTGGCAAACTATTGTCGTCGGCATGTGTCAGTTTCGTCTGGGGCGCGAGTTGTGAGACACCCTGCATGTAATATCAAAACTGGGATAGTGATTTACGTACATGAAAGCGTATTCAAATAATGAAACATATAGGTTCCTAGTCACAAATCATATAAGCACTACCCACTAGTAACATTATTTTAACAGCATGCGAATACACATTAGCATGATCAAAATTAACGTAGAACGCGGTTGACATACTGTAAAAGGAAGAGCAACATTGAAGTTCCCTAGAGCCTTCAGCGAAACCGCCATGTGAGTTTCAGTTTCAGCTTCAGCTTCAGCCACACATCAACGCACCGCATTATGTCAAAGCGGTTCTCAAACTCCCACGGCTCACAGTGCCTGGCACTCTAACCTTTAAATTATATTTTATAATGAATTACACGTACTGACATTACATGATGTCACAAAATATCTAACTTGGATATCTATTAGGTTAGTATGTTAAAAATATTTTATCATTAGTATAAGGTATTGTTATGTATATACGATTATGTTCCTGTTACTATTTTGAGAAATATTTATTCGTTATAATTATAATTACTCATAAGTAACTATACTTTATATTAATAATTAAAAATATAGTAGGTACAGTAAAAAAATAAAGATGTTCGATCAAGGTCATCTGTATCAGGAATGCATTAACAAATAGGGTAGTTCAGTAATTACGTCACATGTTACGAGCTTCATTTAAACTACTGTCCTACCGGTAATCACATCTTTGAAAGTGAACCTTATTGACACAACAAATAAGAACTATAATTTTAAGCAGTTCATTCTGTCGCCAACATCTTATTTAATCCAGAAAAGTTAGCTATTTAAGCTATCATTCAGTTAAGTTTGAATATTACCCTTTCAATTAAACAAAACATATTATCATAATTTGTAATAACAATTATTCTATTCAAGTTTTAAAAACTTTACATGGAACTACATGTTCGTTCAATCTCGAACATGTTCGTGAAACATCGCGTGAAGCGGCCGGAAGAGCCCGTTTGAAAGGCAGCGAACCATTTTTAGGTGACAGTACCCTAAGAGCACGACATATTATTAATATATTAATGTGGATAGACAGAGTTATTTACGTATATTAAACTTAAAAAGAAACTATGTAAAGTCATCTAAAGTTCTGATAAGAACTGATTTAAAATGCTCAAAAAAGCCAACAAGCAAAATCTCAGTCGGTATGCCAGTAAGCTCTCGGATATGCTTGAAGCTGCGCAAACTTGATACTCTGTAGTTCAGAATATGCAGAGTTGATTTCATTTTTAAATAAAACCTTTGACACTAGTAACATCTAATTACAGGCCTTTAAATTCTGACCCTTATGAGTTCTGTCAATGGAGTCTACTTTGAAAGTATCGTTTTTGCTTAGGACAATGGTTTATATTTCGCTCTATACTCTGACGTCACGCTATTCTACCCCATTAGCATACATTTATCTCTCTCATTTGCAAAGACTACAAACGTGTGCAAAAAGAATGGATACAACACGCTTGCCTTATAAAAATTCATGTTTCGACTGAGTTAGGACATTCCATTTTAAAAAGATACTTGTTGTTGACACTACTTTCGCTGGAACGTAAGTTTGTTTATTAATTCAGATATAGTACCTTGATTCATAGCCGTACGAATAACGTTATTTTCTGTCAGTTTCACTGATACTGACATTGGCACTGTGTCAATATCTCATTTTTCACATATTTGGATGTACATTTCCTAATAAACTTACCAGTTTTAATTTTTAGTGCTTTTACTGTAACATGTATTTTTATAATATTAAAATAACAGTAGTATCTTATATACCCTCATAAAAACGAAGTAACCGACATTATTGAATTTGACATAATCGGCGGAGCTAAATTCCGAATTCATACGATTAGATCAGACATCTTTAAAAAAATACTGTATATAGATATAGGAAATACAGTTCAAATTAGTAAACAAATCTTTAGAACTCATAATATTAAAATAAAACTACTTTTTATCTTTCTCAGAAATATGACACTATTAAATGACTAATAATTAAAGCTATGGCTATTTTAGAAGGGAAGAAAGAAATCAAAATATTTTTATGAAGAATGGTTTTTCAATATCTTAAATCAAAAGACGTTTAAAATCCATCAATAATAATTAAATTTAGATTTATTATTATAGATTGAAGCATACATTTCGATTCTTTTGTACGAGCAGTACTTGTCCTTAAAAATTCTTAATAGGAAATTTTTAGTTTTAGTCCAGTGAACAGAGGTCGAAAAATGGGGTTTCCCTACAAAAAGTCAGGTAGTTCTGAATTTTTGATATGATACATAGGATGGTTGTTTAATGAAAAATCCAAATTTCCGCAATTCCCCTTTCTCCGCTCCCTCCAACTTCTTGTAGAAACCACCATATTTACAACAGGAAAATTTTTGAACAATTGTGACAATAGGGATTTCCATGGCAACGCCTTTTTATTTGTGTTTTATATTAATTTATTTTAGTCTTAAATATTTTGTAATAAAACTAAGTTAATATTGAATAAGTTATATGACGAAAAAAATTGTAAAAATTCCTAATGTGTAATAGGCAAAGTCAGAAACTAAAAATACCCAGAAAATTTGTTTCGTATGGTGTTCTACTCAATCTACTATCAGAAATATTACAATCGCATTTTGAAGTTAAAATATTAACACTACTATTATTCCACATAAACATAAGATTGTTTATTTTACTCAAAATTAAACACTTGGCAATCCTAGATATAGCTAGACTTTTTTCATAGTCATATTTTCTAAGCTGAAATTTTAAATTAAAAATTATTTTGCTACTGGCTATTGTTCCCTTCAAACAATATCTCTATATTTGGAACGAAAAGTTCGTTCCTATGTTAAATATGGCTTTATTATTTTTCTATTTCCGGATATTGAATTTATTGGAAACACCGGCAAAAAATAAAAATGAAACGAAAAATATATTAATATACTTTTACATATAAAATATTATCAAAGGATCTTTTTATTTTTGCAATAGAGTAGTAAAACCAAAATAATATTAATATTTGATTAATACAGTTCTCAGAATTTATAAGAAAATATCAGAGCATATAATCTTTTCATTTATAAAAAGAATCCCATTCAATTAAGTATCTAATTTATTTCATATAAAAAGAATGTCTAAATATAGCTGCTGTAGGTACTTCAATTATTTCGGTATAATCATGATAAATCTGTCTAAATAAATCATATAATTTTTAGGTAATTGTAATTTTTATATGAAATATCCGTAATTAAAAGAAGCAGTCTTGGTAAAATGATTTTATTACAAAGTCATTTATTTAACAATTCCGAAGTTTCGGTTCCTAATGAACCATCATCAGGGCTATGTTAATGTATAGTTGGAAAACTGACAATTATATTACGAAAATTAATTACTATTAATAAATAAATAAATATATCATCTCGGCATATAGGCGGTGTGCACATTTTGAGCGTCAGCGCCTCTAACGGCTACATTGACATATTGACATTTTTGGTTACCGAATAAATTTTGACATTTCGAGAAAGTGATACAATTTACAATTTTATTTTGAGTTGTTGCTATTGTGCATGAATATTATACATCATAGTATATTGAAATGAATAAAGAAAATATTTAAAATATGTGATGTGACTAATTCAAAAAAGTCAAAATACCAGCGACGATACTGTGGCAGAAAACATAATTTTTCTCATAATATGTGTGTTTTCTGTAAACCATTTTATCATATTTAAATTTATATTATAATTTATAATATTAGTTAAATGTTACAAAATGCACAATAAATGGAAATTGAGATTAAAAAGTTGGAAAACTTGAATGATTGGAAAGAAGAAAATTTCTACATATCACGGTATCAGTGTATGATGTTAGCATCTTTCTTTTATATTCGCAATAAATGAAGAACATTCTTCATTGAAAATATACGAGGCTCTAAGTGGAATCAGTTGTACTAGCTTGGAAAAGAAAATACACGAAAAATACGAACCATGTGCATTTCTACCGTTAACATTACATGTACAAAATCTATAATAAATAGACGAATTATGTCAAAAATAGACTTCTATTTCATACAACTGAAGTATTATACAATTTTAATACAATTTTCTGCTTCTAGTATTATATTTTGTTCAAATATTAACTTAAGAAACACATTTTAATATAATTCATTATTGCAATCAGACGACTATTGTTGGAATTTTATTCATACGATAAGTATCTTTTACAATGAGAAAATATGTATACTTAGATGAATTTTTCATGTTAGTAGAAGAAAATGTTATTTTCTTAAACATCTGTTCCTCATATAATCTTCTAGGAAATTTATAAAATTTGATACTTCAATCGGTAATTTTGTGAGAATTATTATCCCCCAATGCATCACATAATATTTGACATCTTATCATTCGCATTTATTCCAAATATTTTATAAACTAGAAATTGTAAAATTATTCTGACATAAAACATAACCTTGCTAAGTTTCAATGAGTAACCATTTTTGTCATTTTTGTCCGCTGTCGGCGCTGACTACTTTTGTGCACACCGCCTATTACCCATTGCTTGGTGTGCCAATCTGCTTTATTCACAAATATCGGTAATGATGATGACATATTTGTACCGTGCGGGCGTTTACTAGGCGTCACCTCACGGGTACTCATTGCTGGCGTGGAGAGTGCACCACAGGATCGGGATCGAACCCGGTTCCCCAGATTCGCGACCAAATACTCAGGCATATAATAATAATAACTTGTACAGAAATTTTAATGATATTGATTGCATTTGTCAATTATCGCGGTTAATCGGCCACTGTTTTCTACAGTTTTTGACAGCTCTAATTCTCATGATGTGAAATGTCACTATTAACAAAAACACATAAAAGCAAGTATAGGTACCTATAGGAATCGTGCTAAAAGCACAAATAAATTTTAGTGAATAAGCATGTTTTAATGTCCGTAGAATCAGATTTTAACATAATGTTGGTGTGGGTATATGCGGATGTGGGTGGATTTAGTCAGGATGATTTCTCAAATACTATCAACTAAAACTTATGAAACTGAGTATTCAGAATTTGAACAATAATAATTCTAATTGGAAGAGTTGATTTGAATAATAGATTAATTGAAAGTTTATACATATACCAGAATATAATTCATTAGTTACGTGACATGTTTTCCACCAATCAACATTTAGAATCTCTCTAGTTACGGTTCTATCACAGCGATGATAAAATGCAAAGTTATCTCCTTATTTATATTTGTTACTAGGGGATTTGTTTTCTTTATTTACATTGACAGTTAATTTTGAGTATGAACATATGCGATAATCGTTGGTTTGATATCAACACCGAAGAAAATAATAAGGCAATTGTAAAATTGTAATACAATATATGAAAAGTTAGGTTAGCAGCACATACAATGTGTCACAAAAATTATTTATATTCTCTCATTAAATATAAGCTCGTGATATGATTAATAACCGAAGATATTGCTCGTGAAACTGAAGCAGCACATTATACATCTGTACCTCGGTCTCACTTGAAAATATCATCCATGATAATCATATCACTTGTTAGATTACGTATGAGTATATATCACAAACATGAAACAATATTTTGAACCTAATCTAATCTCTCAGGAAGCTATTAAACGTAAGACTATGTTACGATACTATAGAGTAGGTTAAATTAATGTAATTTCACTCTAGGATTCTAGCATACATTCGATTGTTGAACTTTTCAAGATCTTCATTTATTTCAGGTAGACAGCCATACGACATGAATGAAAATAGTACCGCGTACATACTCCCTTCAAATGCGAGTAAGTCAAGTTTGTTTGAAATAATCCAATCCAACATAACCTAAACTCATCTATTTAGCATTGGGCAGTAGACCTACCTCGTACCTACTTAATTAATAATAAGAAAATATCTTACTCAAATATGTAAGAACCATAACAATAGTAATAATAAGGTTCTATCTCCCAGCCTTTATAAGTTGATTAAAAAGTTGCTGTTGTATAAATCAGCGAAATTGTTTTCCGATAAGTGACTATTTAACTGTGTTTCAATGTCATTATAACGGTTTATAAAGTGTGCTTTTGGTCTACTCAAAATAGTGGATGAAGTCACCACTTTAACCGCAATAGTAAACAAACAAGGTAAAGTATTTTAAATTTTATTTAGTGTTTCTGACGAGACGAGACATTCTCGAATCTCGTCTCGGCGAGACGAGAAATTTCGAGACGAGCTTTTTGAACTCACGGGACGAGACGATATTTAAATGTTGAGATTCTCGATTCTCGACAATTATTCCGAGATTTCTCGACAATTTTTTGTATTTTTAAAAGTACAGTTTTTTATATTTTCATTTGAACATTTTGTAAATTTGTATTAAAAAATTATCATATTTTTTAAATTATAAATCTAATACAGGATCGGGCTAAAATTTCTTAAATAAAACTATCTATATTTAGCTACAAAACGATCAGATAAAGCAGAGGACATTTTAAAATTTTGGAATAAGCATCAAGATATTTATCCTAATTTAACCAAAATGGCGCGAGATTTTTTAAGTGCACCAGCTACTTCCGTACCATCGGAAAGATCATTTTCGAAGCTGGTCTAGTGTTACGAAAACATAGAAATCGGCTTAATGAAGATTCTGCAAAGAGCATTTTGTGTTTAAAATTATGGTTAACAGCAAACTTTTTAACTGGATAAATAATGTAACAATTTACACCTCCAGACGTTAAATTTTAAACTTGATTTAAATAAATAAAAGCAGTTCGAATGTTTGACAGTAATGTCCATTATTTTAAATGATATCTATCTTTGATTTTCATTATTTTATTTAAGCAAAGCATAAAATTTGCCTTTTGGTGGTGCAAATTGCCTGGCTGGTAGTACACTACAGCGAGCAGTTGATTAGCATTGTTTTATCTCTCAACTCTCAATCGCTTATTAATTATTTTAAAGAAAAATGCTTCAAATAAAAGATGCATATAATTAAATTTTTCCACTATTGTTATTTGAAGTATTTTTTTCTAAACTAACCAACTGCTCGCTAATCACGCCAAATATATAATAATAAGTTACATATTGGATCCATTAAAAAAATCGAGAAATCTCGTCGAGATTCTCGGCCGAGACAAGACTCCATTGTTCGAGACGAGAAAAAATCGAGACGAGAGTTAATTTTTTGTCTTCTAGACGAGACAAGACGAGACAATGTAGTTTCTCGGCTCGATCGTCTCGTCAGAAACACTAATTTTATTTAAATTGGATTAAATACTTTATAAAATTTGACGATTCGTGTTAATAACTACTTATCAGAAAGATCGATTTTCGGAATAGAACCACAACTTATATTAAATTTTAAAATTGTGCTTAAATAATAATTTAATTTATAATTGATTTATCTTATTTTGTAAAATCTAATTATAGTTGAAGCTTGACTTGTATTGGTAGCCATATTAGAAAAATTAAGATTTTAGAAAAATGCAGTGAAGTGAACTACATAATATGCAAATAATCAATTATTTATATTATTATTTCGTACATGAAAATACACTTTCAACAGCATTCACTTATTAACTCCCAAAAATATATGCATCTCCTCTCCTCCACTTTCCAGAACTCTCCTGCTGCTCCCCTCCACAAGCGACAGGTGGGCGCGTAGGCGTCTACCCGCAGCCCGGCGCCCGGCGTCGTCGCCCACGCATCCCGGCCCGGACGCTCACCTGCTCGCATAGCAACAGCAACAGCTGAAAATGATTTTCTATACCCAACATCCATACCCATCCGGATAAATACTTTACGTGGGAAGTGAATGATGTACCCATATTTTACGCGAATTAATACGCGATGGAGTGATATACGAATGAGGATTAAAAATGAATAAAAGATATTTATTAAATAAATATATAAAGGCGTCTTTTAATTTTAATCATTTGGATGTTTTAATCTTCACTGATCTGAATATGATATTCATCTTCAGTTCAGTGGTATTCATTCATTGGGTAGAATAGCACTTATCTGACATCTAAGGTCCAATTTATAAATAGTATCGAATAATTTTCTGACAAAATTACAAAACGCATCTGTCTGTCGAATTATATTCGTAATAAAAAAAATCTGGTGTGGCCATCACAATACCTCCCACCATTTACAGCCCAAGTCACAAAAAAGATTAAGTTAATCCTTATTTTTGAACTAGCGAATTTTACTCTAATTTTAACATTCATAAAATATTGTCTAATCTAATCCAAGTAACTACCTTTTTTTAAATCCCTCAACAGGATTAAATCCCAATTACAGAGTGGGTTCACATTCACACACATTCATGCCTTAGTGGGATTCGAACCCATAGCCCCAAGGGCACTCATGGCATGAGGCGTTGCTCTAACCATTGAGCCACCGGAGCTATAATAAAATGAAGATTAAATTTTAAATACCGGGATAAAATAGAATTCACTAATCCAAAAATGAGGATTAGCTTAAACATTTTTGTGAATCGTTAATTTTTATTAATCTAAATACATACCTGCATATTTACTTATGCTGGAAACTGTATTGAATTCCTTTTCTATTGTTCTATTTACTTTTTTCTTTTTAAAAAGTTACAAATATTATTTTGAAATGATTAGTTCTTTGATAGTGACATTTATCTGTCAGTTACATACATTTGAATAACTGCGTTTTATTTGTTTAAAGCGTAGGCTCTGGGATTTAAATTATAGATAATTTTATAAATTTATCCATAAAATATATAGAAAAAGTATTAATGCAAATCTATAGAAAATTTAATAATCTTTAATTTTTATAATAACATTAATGTCAAAAAAATAACATATAAAGGTATTTTTTAAAGAAAGCTATTTTGAGCTTCTAGTAAAGTGCCATTTCCGGTTATCCGATTTTCACCATAATCTAATGGGCTCTTTCCATTACAGAAAAAGTTCGAAATACAAGGTTTTAAAATTTTCTGAATGATAGTATTTGAGTTAGACTGGAGGATCCACACACACATACACACAGACATCATCGTGAAAATGTTAAAATTGAATTCTAGGGACCTTAAACGTGGTCATTTACCAAAATCTCAATATGCGATTTTTAGCACGATCCCTATACATCCCTTACTAAGGGTAGCGGAAGGTAAAAAACACTTTTGGTTGCACAGCTCTTATTTAAAGAAGGTCGATATTCAATTAACACTATGAAGATAATTGCAGGCGTAATCAAACCTACACCTATTCACTGGCTTCCTATATTAAGCCAAATTGCACCTCCAAATCTTCGCAGAACAAATTCTCTACAAAAAGAATATTAAAAGATATTAGGGAATTTATATCTACGAATCCACCATGATATTGACAATGCGAATGGTCATCGACTCGGCTCTAGAAGACCACCTACTAGATCGGCAGAAAAGACTCTTAAGAGAATTTTAAAACCATGCTTGGATACGAGATTGGCCCTCAGATACGTAAAAACAACTAACTGATATGCCATGCATCACTGTAAAATCACCTGGTTTTGACCTTGAATAAGAACCAAACATGGCAGATGTGGACGCTCCCTTAATAAATTAATCCAAGAATGCCGTCTAAGAGATTATGATGGAGACCCAAAAGATTTCCTGTTTGCTACTAACGAGTCAATATAATATACGAGGGCAAGGTGAAAAGTTCTCGGCATGGCAGTGAAAGACTGTATTTTTAAGGTCAAAAATGTATTTATTTTTCTACATAGTTCCCTATAAGCTCAATGATTTCGGAAGGCCTGCAAAATACACATCTACGGTTGCTACCACTTCTTGATTTGAGCTAAAACGCTTTCCAGCCAATTTTTTTTTTTAGTTTTGGAAATGTGGAAGTCAGATTGAGCCAAATCTGGTGAATAAGGTGGATGTTCCAACAATTTGTACTTCAAATCCCTTAGTTTTCCCATTGCTAAAGCACCTTTGTGGGCAGGTGCATTGTCCTGGTGAAAGATATTTTTTTTCTTTTGCAATCCAGACCTCTTATTATGAATTTAGTTGGTCCAGAAGATTTGCGTAGTACTCTCCAGTTATGGTTTTACCCTTTTCAAGGTAGTCAATAAAAAGAATCCCTTTTGCATCCCAGAAAACACTGGCTATAATTTTTCCGGCAGATGAAACTGACTTCGCCTTTTTTGGTGCAGAGCTACCGGCTTCCACCCACTGCTTTGATTGTTGTTTTGTTTCTGGTGTGTAGTGGTGGACCCAAGTCTCATCCATAGTTATAAATCGGCGCACAAAATAGGATGGATTCTCATGAAACCGATATAAACATTGCTCGGAATTTTGTTTTCGCATTTGCTTTTGGTCAGCATTTAACAAGTGCGACGCCCATCTTGCACAAAGCTTTTTCATGTTTAATTCTTGATGTAAAATGTACCGTACCCTTTCTTCTGAAATACCTACGGCCTCAGCAATCTCATACACTTTTAATCGCCGATCGTCCAACACCATACTGTGTACCTTCTCGATGATTTCATTTGTAGTTGCAGTTTTTGGTCGTCCTTCTCGTGGATCATCTCCAAGAGATATTCGACCACGTTTAAATTAAACCGCCCATTTTTCCACCGTTGAAAATGAAGGAGCAGACTCCTTATAAACCTTCACCAACTTTGGATGAATTTCCGTTGGGGTTAAATCGTCCAAAACGAAGAATTTTATGACTGCTCGATATTCCAATTTATCCACTACAACGAAACGCACACAACACGTCAACTTCAAAAAGCCGTATAAAAAAACTATTTTGCGAATCAAGTTGAAAATTGACACTTATTATTGTGACACTTGAAACATCATAACAAAATATTTCATTGATATCAAAGCCTACTCTCCGTTAGGCCAAGAACTTTTCACCTTACCCTCGTATAAAAAGTTTAGACATTTGCTTATGAATAAATTATTTGTAATTATATATATATATATATATATATATATATATATATATATATATATATATATATATATATATATATATATATAACATATCATTAGTGACTTGGTTTTTAAAATTTTGTTTTGCTCTTAGACCTACTGTGATTAATCGATTTATAGTACTAATATTTACCAAGTGGCTTATGAAATGTATTCTATTTTGCCTATTCTTAAAATTTCAGGCGGGAACATATAAAATGGGCACCCAGTATATTAGCCATATGCTATATAAATAAATATTCGTAATTTTATGTTTTCTAAGTTTTAAACGAATAAACCTGTGGGAAATGTCTCGACATGTGGCGTGGATAAGGTGTTAATTGCATTTGTATATACATATAATTTCTTTTATTAAATATTCGTTAATTCGTGTTTTCCAACAATTTCGAATATTCGCACACTTGTTGCTCTTTCAAATAATTAGAATTGTGTAGCGCATTAATTACAAACAATCGAGTTCCCTTTATTGAATTTAGATTCATAAACTTTTCATTTTACTCCCACTTTTCGGGCTATGAGCGAAATTATAATTCAATTCAGTGTTTATTATTGAAAATTGTAATATGTGTACACTAACTAATGTAAATTCTATACCTGCTTAAATTATATATTAGTTTTAAACAAATGTTTTGAAAACCTTCGCCTTGTAATAATTTACGAATGTTTAATACATTATAAAATATCGACACGTGTATATCTTATTTGAAATAGTAAAAATATTAACTCTTGTCCTATAAGTTCAGATCAGAACATTTTTGTTTCCATGTATTTTTACAATTTTTCACTTTATTCGAATATCGTTTTTAGACTTTAGACTATTATACTTACTATGCTATTTAACGGATATACGAATTCACACTAAAATAATTTTATCTAATACATCATACATCCTTACATGATAAGTAACCATAAACCAATATCATCTTAAGTATGCAGACCGCATCAACGGATGCTATTACTACGGCACGTAGAAAATTTACGCTTTAATTCATAGTAGGTACTTTTTTGTACAACAGTTCATAATTTCTATCAATTTTGAAGATGTCGAATGTCAATTATGTTAACAAAACACATATAATAATAAACCCTCGCAACTAGTTTTGGAAATTTAGTTACTTATTTTTAGATATATTTAGTCTACTTTTCCGGTCGATATATCAAGGTATTTAAGATAAGTAATATAAAAAATAAATGCAATACCTTTATATAGTTAATGTTATAAATGCTAACTGGCAAATAACTTTTTTTCGATAAAATTCACCAGACAGAAGTTAAAGGCGAAAAACTGAAAAAAGTGCTGATTTATGGTGGTTTTTACAAGATTCATTAACCAATCATCCTATACAACATACCAAAAATTCAGAACTACCCGACCTTTTGTAAGGGAACCCCCTTTTTCGACCTCTGTTTACGGGACTATGTATATGTCGGCGGCAAACACTGAAATCCGGCAATCCCGGTAATGCCTAGTTGGTACAGGGATTGCCGGCAAACAGTGGAATAATCCAATATGCAGAATTAATTTTTGCCCAACATTAAATTCCAGTCCCTTCTTCACCCCAGTTAAAACCACAGTTAATGTAGTTCTTGCTGTCCCTGAAAAGTTAAAGATATTTTATTAAGCATCGTTGGGAGCCAACACGGAGCGGAGCGAAGCGAATTGATTGGCTTCCAAAGGATCGTCAATGTAGCGGTTTTCTAATCATTCCACTGAGCTTTATGGTATGACAAGCGAATGAAAGTTGACGTTTAAATTATTTAATAGATGTGGTTTCTTTTGAAAACTTTTTTTATGTGATTTGATTTGAAAGGAAACTGACCCTTATGTACTCTGTTACAGAAGATCAGAATGTACTCAGCACCACTGGAATATTAGAATACATTTAAAATGCTCTTAGCAACAGGATTCAGGAATGTATTTAAAAAATTTAATACCGCAAATTCTGGTTCGTTCGTATCATATGTAAGCAACCCTCGAGTTGGAATAACTGTTGAGGAAATTAAAAATATTCCTGTTTCATAGAATTGCCAAACTAAATAATTTAAAGGTCAAAATATTTTGTTATGATAAAAATAAACGAAAAATGTTCAAGAAAAATTTAAACGCACCCCTGGTTTGATATTCAGGTACCGTAGTCGCCCATCTATTTTAAGAAAGACATATACTAAGTTTACATGCAGTTTTCAAAACGTTTTTAGTTTTCAAAACGCCATGTATACAGTGTCAAAACGGTTTTGAATTATCTCAAACCAAAACTAAAATTCATGGATTTGACTTGAAAACTAGTTTTAAAACTACTCATGTAAACACTTAAATTTCTGTTCCGATATTGCGCATGCGTATATAACATAACACGTTTTTGTCGCTTTGTGTTACTTGGTGTTACTAACCTACAAATAAACTGACAGTTGTATAGTTTTATTCGTAGTGGTACAAAGCAGAAAGAAACAATTGGAATAATGGCAAAATCAAAAATTTTGAATGAAAAGGTTATGTCATTTACATCAGCCAAATGCGCATGCGCCGAAACTGTTTTCAAAACAATTTGTAAACCTGTTTTTAAAATTGCATGTAAACAGTTTTGCGTAATTTCGACTGAAAACTGAAACCATTTTCAAAACTGCATGTAAACATAGTAATAGTAATGTATTTCTGTGATTTCCTAGTCTAGTATTTAAATGGGTTCATGCAAAAATTCTCATACTAGAATCCACATCCATTAAATAATTTAAACGTCAACTTTCAATCGGTAGTCATAATATACGGATTGACGGATTTCAGTGATTGCCGCCAACATATGTATATACCAGGTCAGGTAAACTGTTAAACATGAAGTTTGAAAAATCTGACCGTATGCACTATGTAGGTAGGTACTTATGGTTATTATTATTAATTATTGATTAGATAAGGATAGGTATGTAAATTTATTTAAGTTATAAATAAATTTTCATAAAATGCAATAGATAATATGTATTTTGTTTGTAATACTGAATGATCCTATATGGTATATTTATCCAATATTAGTCTATTAATAGCTATGAATATCCTGACGAACAAATATATTCCATTGAATTATATAAATAAAGTGATTTTGGGAAACTAATCCGATTGCAACGCATTGTGTGCTCCTGAAATTACTGCTCCAGCGTTCGGTTAATCTATCAAAAGCACAATACAGATGACGTCTTTTGCAAAAGCGTAGGAGCCATTTTAAAAGTGAATATTTTTATATATAGACCCAGAGTGTCAGTGTCACAAAAATAACAACAAAATGACGTACACAAGCTTAATTTAGATTGGGTTTTATTATAAACATAATGATAATAAATACATTGATAAAATATACAAATTATTCACAGGATATTATTCTAAGATTGTATGTAAACATAATGTCTTTCGCTTTAACAATATTTGTAATTAAAAATAGTATCAATTTGGAAATATAATCAGATGGCTTAGTCTAAGCAAAGACGTAAAGAGGCAGCCAAGTACTGGAAGCGAATATTCGGAATAAATGTGCTAAAATTAGTACGGAGGTGCTAACCGACCATCGGCTTTAAACTGTGCGACCGAGACACGAGTTAAGTACATGCCACTTTACACACGCACTTATGGAATGCATTTTTATTCATATCATAGAAAATATTCGCAATATGTAGTTACCTTGAAATAAAAAAATCCAAATTTAATACATATTCACTTAACACATGCATTATTCATATGGAATATTTTTTGTTACTCATATGTGGGTGAAAAGTACCTAATTAATCGCGAAAATCCCATCAAAGTACAGAAAATTGGATTAGCTCATGACATGATATGATAGTGCAATAATAACGAGGAAATAGCCATTAAAAAGAGTGCTATGAAAAAACATAGGAAAAACGGAAATCCCGGGTTAGGGAAGGCCAAGGATGCGTCGTTAAACTTGAAAGTTCCCAATGCCATGAGCGGAAGCGAATCTGTTGCCGTCCTTGTCTGACGCAGTGGGAGCAGGCAGCATCGCGACGCTGATCGATGCGGCCGCCGCACGCGAGCTTTGCACTATGACGTCATACCAGAGCGAAACGGGGTACGGAGTGACGTCACTGTTGGCCGAGCGCATCGATTCGCCGGCGCGGCCGTGACGTCACCGAGTTGCGGTGTCGCTGTGACGTCACTCCCGCTAAAGTGAACGTTAGTTGAGACAGACTGGCAGGGGGATATAGTGTGTGGTACGCTTTCGGAACGTGGTTAGTAGCGTGCGAGACTTGGCCGCGCACATTCACATACAGATAGAGATACACATCCTACCATCCAGCCTCCGGTCACTCATCACTCAGTTTCAGTCTGGTCGACGTCTTCTTCAGAGAGTGTCGTGTTCCGTGCCCGTGCCGTGTTGTGCGTGCAGTGTGCAGTTGCAGTGCGAGTTGCGAATGCATCGCCGGTTTCATGCATGAGAATCCTCGCATCGTTACTCGGGCTGGCGTCACCGCGACCATCCAAGGAGCGTTTCTCCCGCTCGGCCAGCCCCCAGGAGCTACAGGTCGGATTCGAGCCCGGCCTCCTCCCGGAACCAGGTGACCATGTCTCGATGTTGTGTCTAGTCCCCAAAAACACCATGTACCACTATCGCAACAAAATCAAACTCAGATAGACACCACTAAACCATTCGCACCCATACTATGCAAAGAAGCTCCCGAAAAGTGATATCTATCTTCATAATATATTTCAGACTGATTTATACATACAATAAACTTTATATACTCCTGCCGATTTGGTAGATTTGTTAATTGGCAAAACTCACATCTTATTGGATTTTGTTTCGATCGCGTCGCCAAGATGTGTTATGTGAGATCATGAAAAGTCATGCGAACAGAAACGTACCAGTTGCAGCATCGAATTCTGCACCGTGTGGACTTTATTAGAAATCACGCGCACCAACAACATCAGCAGACAACCGACAACAACAACAATACCAGCCAGGGTTGTTTATACCGGAATAGGAAGTGTATGTATTCACTAAGCATTGCACAAATTTGTTCTCCAAAAGAGACAAATTATTGGCGTAAAATAACTAACGCTTCTACTAATGCTTCTCGCTCAAATTTGGATCCGAACTAATATGGTTTTTACTAAGTTGTAAAATAAAGCGAAATTCGTGAAATTAAATATAAATTCGGCAAAACGGAGTGAAATTTCGAATAATTTTCACTATGTACCGTTACGATAGCATGCGACCATGCGTCAAAAGTTTTGCGACGGACAACTGTTGCGCTCGGTAAATAAAACAATGAGAGAGATTACATTACTCACAAAACTTTTAACACGTAAAATACAGTTTTCTGTGCAATTTACAATCTAATACGATCTATGGCAGATTTTTTTTATAACTGTTCATTTTACAATAAATATTAGTAAATTATGTGTGTATGGAATATTTTATATGTGATTACTTCTAATGTGCATATATGTATACTTAACAGGAATTTTCTGAATAAAATAAATTTATAAATAAAACATGAAATTTTTATTTAATTCTTGCAAAGCTTGCAAAAATTCGCGTAAATTGTAATACATGCTGATTTATTCATTGAGGGTTACATTTTAATAATATATTGTGAGTAAAAATGGCATTCATATTGGCAAAATTCTGCTTGATTAATATATAAATTAGGTTATGAATTTGTAAAAAATATTATAAATTTACATATAACTCTCAAATGCGCATTGTATATTTTATTTTAATAATCCTGTGAATACAAATTAATAAAACAAATAATATTTCATTTTATTAAAAAAAATACTATTTACATGGCATTTTCCAGCAATAAACGTAAAATTTTATCTAAATTTAATATTGTAGTCCATGGGTGGTACATATATAAAATCAACTAATTTATTTGCGCTGAAATACTTGACAGATAAATTTTATTAAATATTCTACTGTACGCTCTTTAAAACATTTTTTAATAGATTATTAATTTGAGTTTATAAAGTAGCTAATTTTATTATAATTGATATGAATTAATAAGAGCGCAAAAAGACCATTGCAATCATTTTTTCATTTATTTACAACACAATGCTTATAAGTAATTATTAACCAAAATTTTCAATTTATTTTACAATGTATTTCATTTATAGTTATTACTGTTATTGAGAGTACCGACTTCCGATTATTAGTCGGTTAAGCCGACTATCCGGCCACTTTTCTAGTCAGTAAAAAGACCGATTAATTGAACAGTATTGAATAAGCTATGATAAGACAGACATAATATACAATTTTTATTAGTAAATTAATTAATAAAAATATTTATTTACAACGACTGATATAACAAAAAAAGAAACCTCCCTCCATTTACAGCCCGAGTCACAAAAAGGATTAAGCTAACCTTATTTTTGGGTTACCAAATTTTACTCTAATTTTGGCAGTTTATTTCTATTTTAAATAGCAGGATAGAATAAAATTTACTAATCCAAAAATGAGGGTTAGTTTAAACTATTTTGTGAATCGTTAACTTTTATTAATCTATATACCTATTTACTTACGCTGGAAACTGTATTGAATTACTTTCGTATTGTTCTATTAACTTTTTCTTTTAAAAAGTTAATATTATTAATTTGAAATGATTAGTTTTTTGACAGTGACATTTATCTTTCAGTTATGTACGTTTTGTTTGTTTAAAGTTAGGCCAGCGTAGGCTTCTGGATTTAAATTATAAATAATTTTATAAATTTATCCATAAAATTTGTAGAAAAGTATTAATGCAAATCTGTATAAAATTTAATACTCCTTAATTTTTATAATAACATAAATCTCAAAAAAATATCATTTAAAGGTATTTTTCGAACAAAAACAATTTTGAGCTTTAAGTAAAGTGCCATTTCCGATTTACACTAAAATCTAACGGGCTCTTTGCATATTAGAAAAAGGTTGAAATAGAAGGTTTCAAAATTTTCTGAATGATAGTATTTAAGTTAGAGTAGAGGTTTCACACATACATATCAAATACTCACAGACATCATCGTGAAAATGTTAAAATTAGATTCTAAGTACCTTAAAACGTGCTCATTTACCAAAATCTCCATATGCGATTTTTAGCACGATCCCTATACCTCCCTTACCAAGGGTAGCGGGAGGTAAAAACGACAATTTTCCTTTTTATCGTATCAATATATATTTTTTCATTATTTATTCAAAGGCAGATTGTGATGAAAAAATGTTGGGCAAAGGCAAATTTGAGACTACATTGGAAACAAACGAATTTCAGTGAAGAACGGCTTTTAGTGATGCTTGAAATTAGTAGGCCGAGCCGACTAATCAGCGTCTAAAATGGCCAAATAATCGGTAGTCTATTAGTCGGCACATCACTAATTAGAAAGAAATAATAATGATACATGGTTGGATAAAATTTGATGTGTTCAATTCGTATAAAGTTTGTACATTGACAGACAAATATTAGTGTAAAAAATCAAGAGAGGTTTATTCGTGATATAATTACTGGAAATAAATAGTGTAAAACGGTCTGGGAATAACGAGAGGAATAATTTTTAATGGAATTATAAATAAATCTTTTTGAAAAAATCTGATGTGGCCAGCACATAACCTCTCGCCAGATATTTTACCTGGTTGTACGCATAAAACGAAAAACATTTTTAAATACAAATACATATATTCATGTCTCACTACAAAATAATTATTTTAATATAAATTATGTACAATGCATACATTTTCTTTATATTCAATATCCTGAACTTTTTTTCTACTTTTCTTTTCTTTTTCTTTTATTCGTCATTTTTTCGCTAATTCCTTTTATATTCTTTTTTAGGTATATTCTTTTGCGTTGTTGACTTTTTATTTGTTTTCATAATCTTCATAATGATGTACAAATATTTTTGACAGTGGCATACAAATATTTTTGACAGTGACATTTATGTGTGAATTGCAAACATTTGAATTTCTTGCCTTGAAGTAGTTTGATCTGAGAATTTTTACATCAAATTATTTTATATGCATGTCTTTATCTAAATCTATATAAGATATAACAATGAATTTATATTTATCGAATACAGAATTTAACGTTCTTTAATATATTTAGATATTTTTTAGATGATTTTTTTCTTGTAACTACTACTTCCGGTTGTCAAATTGTTATCAAAACTTAATCAACTCTTCCCATTATTGTTAGATTGAGGAATCCGTAGTTAAAAATGTCTTAAGTCCTATAGTATTTGAGAAATCGTGGATCCAACATCCACACACACATACGGACATCATCGTAAAAATGTTATAATCGGATTCTAGGGACCTTAAAACGTGCTTATTCACTAAAATGTTATACAAAATAAAATGGAATTAGCGAGAGGTATTGTGTGCGGTCACAACATATTTTACCTTATATTAATTAAAATAGTATGCTTATTTAAATTATGCACGAATGCAAAGATGCAATCAACAATCAACAATTTCTACAGACATTAATTAAAAATACAACTTAATAAATCACAATAAATTCCACCAATTTATCCTACTCACTTTAAAAAACTTTTGACAAGTACATGCTACAAGATAAATATTATTATTTTCTCAACAATAAGAAATTTCAGGAAAAAGTACTCGTATAAAGATGTTGATGTCATATAATCAGAGAGGCACTACTATGGGCTATCATTTGTTGAACACCCACAGCTTGCTACAACTATCTTTTTATCGGTCCGATGGCGAATTTACATGAACATTTTTATTTCGTTGCCGTGTCAACGCGCCAAACAAAGCAGATAGCGGATAGCGCAGATCTTCAACGGAGAAAGCGAGATTGTTTGACTACACTCGTGAGGAGAACTTTTCTTGCGAGAATGAGGATCTTAATTTTTCACTAACATGAACTTTGATTTGAAAATTATTTCGTGATGGATGCAAATAAAGGAATAAGGTAATAGATATCGTGTGCATAAAATAAAACATAAATACATGCCTGTAACTTGAATCCAATGTATTTAAACGTTAAAATAACTTCAATATTCACATGTAATATCTAGAGATAAATATTTTCTTGGTAAAATTTCTGTTATGGTAGATTTTTTCTTTGGCAAAATAATTTCAAACCGCGGCCAAGAGATTTTTATAATTTCAAAATTCTATGCTCAAAAATTCTATGTATATAGCACCATATAATTATAATTTTTATTTTATTTTGGAATCATAAACTTGTTTTATTTTATTTTGGAATCATAAACTTGTTTATCCGCCCTCATAAACGGGCGCAATTTGGCTTTTATCGCCCGAGAGCTTATAAAGTTACCAAGCAACAGCTATTCAAACGTCAAAATCGCCGTTTTATATAAATGTCAAACAACGTAATAAATTCGATAAATCATTCTCGTGTACGTCTTTTCACTTCTGTAGAACCAACTTGCTCTGGGCAGCGTCAAATTCATTTGATATTTCTTATGAATAATCGATATCTTTCATTTTCATTTGACACTAAATTAAAATTTGTTATAAACAAACAATATAGCTAGAAACCACAGCATACTTAAAATTCACAATGCCAGTTCAACGATACCGAATATATACCCATTGAATCCTTGAATTTCGAGAACCAAAATAAAATAAAACGTTGTATGTACCACGTGCATAATCAAGATTATAGCACTCGGGAAAATTAAAGCTCTCCGCTACGCGTCGAGCTTTAAACATTCCCCCGTGCTACAATCTTTTGATTATGCCCTTAATACATAAATAACTAATTCGTCCTCAAAAACGGGCGCAATTTGGCATTTATCGCCCGAGGGCCTATAAAGTTGCCAAGCAACAACTATTGAAACGTCAAAATCGTGGTTTATATATGTCAGACAACACAATAATTTCGATAAATCACATTTTTAGAACACCGCTGCTCGTAAAACTATTTGTATCTTTTCTCGCATACGGCTTTTGAGTTCTGTGGAACCAACTTGCTCTGGGCAGCCTGAAATTCATCCGATATTTCTTTTGAATAATCGATATCTTTCATTTTCATTTGAAACTAAATTAAAATTGGTTAAAACAAACAATACACTCTAGAAATCACAGCACCAGCACAACTATATCGAATGTATAACTATTGAATCCTTGAATTTCGATAACCAAAATAAAATAAAACGTTGTATGATGTACCACGAGCTTAATCCAGATTATAGCACTCGGGAAAATTAAAGGTCTCCGCTACGCGTCGAGCTTTAAACTTTCCCTTGTGCTACAATCTTTTGATTATGCCCTTAATACATAACATACATAATAACTATTAAAAAACTAGTTTCTCATGTTATCGTAGCCGCCTATGTCACGAATTCTCGTGTTCACCTTATTATATATATATATATATATATATATATATATATATATATATATATATATATATATATATATATATATATATATATATATACGGTTGTATTCATGCCTATTGAAAATTTAAAATATTCCCATATTTATAATTTTAATAACTGTTTAATAATGTTAGCCATATTCTTAATATTAAAATATCAGAAAATTCAAAGATTATATCGTATATGTACATTCTTTTAATATTATTATAGTTTTTAATATAGAGAAGATTAAAGTATAGAATGTAGAAAATGAGGTGCAAAAGGAAACAAATATTTCTGGAAACATAAAAAAAATTAATACGATGAAATTAAATACAAGTTAGAAAAATGAAGTCTAGCAAGTACGTGAAGTTTTCTCGAGTTATATCTTACAATCGCTTATAATGAGACGTTGGTTGTAGATAGTATACTAACCAGTGTGATAACAAAACAATTTATTCATGTTTCCAGAATTTCTTTCAAAAAAGACCATAACGAATTTTTATTAACAGAATTTTTAAAAAAATTGAAGAATATTTATGCGACGCATAGATGTCGAATAGGAATATAGAGATGAAGAGAATTTTAGATATTTCGTGCATTCGACATTTTTTGATATCAATTTTTTTTTAATTTACAAAAGACATGTTTAAGTACTTGTAGTTCTCATGTGTCATTTAAAAAAATGAGCGTTGAATAAACAACTATCTATTGACATTTATCATTCATTTCATTTCATCAAGTATTGAAATATGCAATTCTTAATTACCCAATTTATATGGTTTTTGCAACTTTTTAAAAATATCCTACTTTAAAACAATTTTATTCAACGAAAATACAGAACGATAAATTAGACAATGCTTGTTGGACTTAAACAAGAAAAATGAACAATTATTTCTTTTTGCATGACCTCATTAATTATACCGAGAAATATTTTTAAATAATTGCAACAGGGTCATCTTTCGTTCATTACGAACTCATATATAGTGCTTGCAATTTTGTTGTCATACGACCTACGCCAACAAGCTTATACAAATTAGATATTTCTGGAAATGGCTTTCCAACTTATTCTCACCCACATAAAGCACTGACGATACGATGTAGGTTCTCTACAAAGTTTAAAACTACGCATAATTACGTTAAAAAGTTGAAATTCCTGTTTCAAACAGTCCTAGTCTCGGTGATATAAAATATTAGGACCCTGTATTTTCATCACCGGTTAAACAGTCTGTTAAAAGAAAAACAACACATCTATTTTATAGCATAAATTGTAAAAGTTACACATGTGTCAATTTTTCGGTGTCATATTGTCCTTATAACCGACAGTTCTTTAAATTCGTATTGACTAAAAAAAAGATAGTTAAATACTCGATTATGCAGACAGAAAGGGAGATGTATATGATCAAATTTCATCCTGGATATATAACCCTTAAATCTAAAAATGCCATGCTATTATTTGTCTTCTCTTTGAAAAACATTAAAAAAACATTTATTTCTTCATAACTCCAAATATTTCGCTTTCGACAATTTTACTAAGTTTTATGTCGCGACTTTTATAAAATGAGGTAAAATGCAAACAACCAACAACTGAAATGAATTTAGTAACACTGCAGCATATTGAGTATGTGTGCATGCGTAGTTATAATATTTGAAGCTTCACTGTTTATTTCGCCAGAAGTCAAGCCGCTTCGTAAGTCCAAGCCTGTTACTTTATACGCTTGACTTGACATTTTCAAGCGGCTTCAAATATTAATCTCGATCGTTTATTTCGAAGATTGAAAAGGGATTTACTAAATTCAAGCGGCATCAAATGTCGAGATAAACGTAGTCACAGAGAAAATTTTCAGAGACACTTATTTGAACAGACTCACGAGGTAGTGTTGAGAGGGCAGACAGGAATGGGGGCGATTTGAAGCAGTTTTTGCCAGAATCATGGTAGACAGCGTTATTTAACATATCTGGCTAATCGATTTTTAAAACGTCTCTAAATTTTATAAAACGACGGGCAGCTTAGTCGCACCTAGCTTGTATATTTCTATAAATATAACAACATAACCTAACACACAAAACTCGGTCGAGTTTTTCAAGCTTGAGTTTTATGCGGGTTAGATGTAACACGAGGGGGGTGCGGTCAGAAAAGCTCTGTTTTTACTGTTTTTACGATGACACACTTTATTTAACTGGTCGATGCTTGGATAATCGACTAGAACTTCATGAAAAGTGAGGAACACAAATACACTTTCACTTCACTTGCTGATTGATGAGGGATGTACACTTATACAGGGTGTCTCACAACTCGCGCCCAAGTCGAAACTGACACTTGCCGACGACAATAGGTTGCCAACAAATAGAAGAAAATAATTTGCGGCTGCTTGCATAACGGAGTTACAAGACTTTTTAATCCACCAATCCGGAAGGACATCTTGAGGTGTGATGATATTATTGCAAAATAAAACTGGTTGCTAGGGTTTAAAAATACTACTAGTGTGTTACAAAATTTGTTTGACTTACTGTAATTTTGACACTTTAGAGTTGACTTTTCACTGTCAATAAATTTAGGTTAGCGAAGGTGTCATCCGAGATCATTTATATCGTACAGTGCAACGTGTTGTAGCAGCTGTGTAAAATGTGTTAAACGAAAATATTATTGTCATATGATCTGGCATAACTTGACCGATCTCATTCGTCCTTGCGATGGCTCGCAATATCACTTTATGATCCACAAAATTTCTATCCGGAAAACGTTCCGAATAGACTCGTGCTGCCTCTCTGGCGTTACGTACACATTCTCCGAAAATTATAATCATTTCTAAGTAATCAGGGGCTGAATACATAGTAAAAATTTGCCTTTTTTTATTCACCTTGTCAAATTTAATTTGATACTGACATTTTTCGAAAACTACAGTCGCCCACACATTTTAAAGAAGATTTGATTTGTATAAAACCTTAGCGAACGCACGTTAAAGGTGTAGGTCTCTGATTTGTCTTTTCTCGAATATCTTTTAAGCTAGATTTTTTTTTCTTCGAAATTACACATCCGAGTGCAGTCTCGTGTTTCCTCATTCGCTCTGGGGCGCGAGTTGTGAGACAGCCTGTATAGACATGAATATTCTTTGATTTAAACTATAATATTATTTATTATTTACAATTAACGTATTATTAACTAAACATAATTAACATAACTAAACATCAAGCCGAAATACTCGCGTTCGCGGAACGCAAGTCAAAACTCAAACTCTTACATGTTTACTACTTAAGTAACTAAGGCAGACTCCCCGTGTCTTATCGACATGAGTAACAAATTTGGACTGTTAATCAAAAATGTTATCTTCAGAAACGGTTATCTTAAGGGTGCAGGGCGTTATAAGCTAGGGCATCCAAAGTTATTTACGTATGCTTAATAATTTCAAAACCTACTTATCAACACATAACTGTCAAAGATCGGTGACATCCTGACTGAAGAAAACCATCGGTGAGAAAATTATAATTATTTCTAAACAGAACTTTGACTGACAAAGATAATATTCCTGAACTATAATTGAGGAAGGTTTATAAAATGTGATTTATTTGTTATTGATTACACGTACCCTTGCCTTATTACATATAGATTATATTGAGGTATATACAGTGTGTTCAAAAAAATTCCTAACTCGGAGTAGGCTATGAACAAAGAAACGTATATGTCAATTTAAACATATTTAATTAAATGTCAGTTTGACATGATAAATTGTCAAAAATTTTGTCTAAAGAAATCAAAGATTTTTTCTTGAATCTTATTTTAGAAATTAAATCAAATTAGAAAACAGCAAATGTCGATGTATGGTATCCTTCTTTATTGTCTTTTCTCCTTAAAATTACATTTCAAGGTCAATTTTGACATCTTGTCTTTTGAATTGAATAATGATCAGACATATGTTTATTTGTTCATGGCCTACCCTGAGTTAGAAACTTTATTGAACACACTGTATGTATTTAGAGAAATTGGAAGCGAAAATGTCCAAATATTCTTTTTACAACATGGCCATTAGTTTCTCATCGTTTTGTAGAACGTCTAGTCAGATAATACATAGTTACATAGTGCTGACATCTAGCGTCTAGTTGTTTATTTAAAATTTTAAAGACAATCCGTGTAAAGATCGCGGAAATGGAGGAATTATTGTATACATATACTCGTATTTTATATAAATATTGCAACTAATATAAATAATTTTATCACAGCATTTGGACGTATTGCTGGATAGATATGCCAAAAACTACCGCACAATCAATCATATAATAACTGTGGAGATTCTCCTGCAATTACTTTCAATAAATAATTTCCAATAAACTTCGGTATGTCGGTTTCGAACTTGAGTACTTAGAACCACATCCGATCACTTTTACGCCAAACTCATTACGCCTCCTCAAATTTTATATAATGAAAATGGTATTTTAAAAATATATATCAAAACAGATATATGTACGTAGAAAAAATTGCTTGCAGGATTCTATATTATTAAATTACTGTCTTTTCCTACAACCTTTTGTTTTAATCTTGCCGTGCCTAAGAAATCCTAATAACTTTGGTATTTTTAATTTTAAGCTAGGAATGTTAATAAATATTAAATTATTATTAACTATAAAAAGTATATTTATCGTGTTCTTCATTATTTATATTTATAGCGCGTAAATTTTCCGAGAACTGCGCGATGGATTCTTCATTAAAATTTCTTTTCCATGTTTACGTAGTGGATTTATTTGCAAGTATAGTAAATATTCAGTGACATAATAGTCCAACTAAAATTAGATTGTACAGTCATCTCAAGTTAACTAAGATATATAGTGTATGTAAACGGAATTTCCGTATATCATAGCAACAAAGATAAAATTTCCAAACAATATATCCGCATGAAAAGAATAATAATAACACTAGTATGCAAAACAAATACTACAGAGATTTTCACACCTTTTCCTTTGTATTAGAAAATTGTGGATAGTAATTTATATGTATGAACACCAGAATAGACTTACTGTTACACTAGTTTGTAGATAACTATTATAATTTTAAATATAATTTCATCATGAAATATAAATAATATACAATGTGGAATACCACAGATTAATATTCCACTAACAAAGGTATTTATATTTAAAATCTCTTTGTATCTAAAATTGATATCTGTTAAATATTAATATTTATATTCATTATTGTACTGTAACAATCTTAAAAGTAGATTTTGTCTTTAATATTTTATTGAAGAAACAAAATTTTGTTCTATTAACAAAGGTCATTTGTCATAGACACTTTAATATTTTACGTTATACTGAATCGTAAACGTGTCATTACAGAGCTCTCTCTCTAGTGGTAATAGCTATTAACATACCTAGGAATGTTATGCACATCATA
Organism: Harpalus rubripes; assembly: GCA_963082715.1. NCBI lineage: Eukaryota > Metazoa > Arthropoda > Insecta > Coleoptera > Carabidae > Harpalus > Harpalus rubripes. The sequence goes on from OY720454.1 coordinate 52,320,132, forward strand.
ACTGCCGCAGATGTAAGTTTGAAATCCGAGCTCGTAGAGCGAGGATTTTAAGACATCTAAGGCTTGTTATGATTAATAACATCCGTGGTTTGTTCAATAGTTTACCGGTTTCAGAAAATTAAGACATTATTGATAAATATATTTTTTAAATTCTCTCATTAATGCTACTTTCAGATTGCCATGGTTAACAGAACAATTATTTTGACATATGTCAATATGACAAATATTCAAATTGTCATTTATTCCACATGTTTATTATTTTACAATAAAAGTAGACCGTATTTAGAACGATAGGCTAACGTTATGTGTATGTATTAATGAAAAGCATTATATTTTCATTTTATTTTATTTTCATTTTGTAGACCGTTGTTGACAAGGCAGTATGGTAATAATATTACCATACAGATACAGTTATTGCCTAGTTACCAGCCTACTTTTGTACATGTAAACAATGAAATAATATCCTGAAACGGGTAAAGAAAATTTTTACGGGTTCCGCAATTTACGGGCTGTTAAAACCATGGCAACATTTATACAGATTTATTTTTTCAGTATTTCGCTTCGCTATATGTTTCCAAAGACTATTTTGATCAAATAGTTTAATGTATTGTATTGTAGGTTCCAATATTTTTGTTTCAAATTATTTACGATTCAGTTTATCATAAAACATTGTTCAATGCTCAACCGTTACCCGAAATTTACGTGCTCGCATGAATAACATGCTCGCTTCGCTCGCTCGTTAGGTACCGTGCACGCCCATAAAGTTCTGAGTAACGGTCTTGATATGTAAATTACTATTATTGCTGCCTTTGCCACTGCGCTACTACTAATTTTCTTAATTTTTGGATGTGAACGAATACGCTTGCTATAACGCATTCAATCTTTTATCCAGGCCGCTACCACTGCCACTAATTCTACCGCTACTTTATTTTTGTTGTTGTGAATGATACTTTAATGTTGGCTTACAAAATTCGAAAAATCCTCATACCTCAAACATACGAGTAGTTTTATTTGTGATCAGTAATTATGATTCGATACGAATTTTTAATTTAATATTTCATATCATAAATATAATGTCTTTAATTTGAAACTAGGGACAAGATTTTCACTTGTTTCGTAACAAGATTACTTTCATTTTACTGGCGCATGTTACGAACCTACAAATTGTGCATAGGTACTTTTATGGGAGCTAGAATACTGGAATTTCATAAAATAAAATTTATAAATTTAAAGTTATAAATTTTAATTAATATTATTATTATATAAACTAATAATCCTTCACTACAAATTAAGACTTTCCGCTTAGAAATTTCTTTGTGAGATTGTTAGGTTAGGATAAGGTATTTCAGTGATTAATTTTCTTTTATTTTCTTTAGGTGAAATCTATTATTTCCAAGTATTTGTATATTTTCCTAGTGTTTAGTTTTCCTTCGAAAAATTTAATAACGAAATGTAATTCGCGAAAACTTGTCAGTAATTTCTATTATTGCATACTTTAGTTACCGTATATGGAAAGATATTTTTTATGTACATTTCACAACATTTTTTCCTGTTTAATTTTAATTATTTTCTAAAATGGGATTTTTATATTAATTTTGACATCATTTACGTACATATGTACATATTAAAATGAAAATATTTAACATGTGGTCTCAAAATAACATACACAGAAAAAAATAGATATACATATTAACCATATTGTAGTAAAATTAACTTTAGTTTTCAGTCTACTAATATGATTCATTAAATGATCTATGTTGATTTAGCTAAATTTTCTAAATTTGTAATAACAAAATATAGTAAAATTAAATAGAAAATTAGATGAAATGACTAAGTACAAAATGCACTCATTTATTTCGTAATAAGTATTAGACTAAACATAAATCATGAAATTTACTAAAGAAAGTTTTAAATTTTCTATTTAAATTGTCTAATTCACTATAATGTTGCAAGTTACTGTGACGCAGCAAGAGGGCAACACTAGACAAGATGTGATTTTTTCGTCGTACCCTTAAATCTATTGTAGCTAAAATATCACCTGCGTGTGGTACAATAATATTAGCTGCTGTAGCAAATGAATTTACTTACGTAAGATTATTGCTGCAAAAATAACATCTATCAGGGGCGGCTCGTCTATACGGGCTGTAGGGCTGCAGCCCCTCCAATATAAAATTTTACTAACGCTCTTAAATTTTTATTTAAAAATAACTATTTTCTGGTTTTTCAATAAATACTGCTCGATAGTAATTCATTTTTAAACAATAATTATAATTTTCAATAGTCGGTGTGCTGTACGGGCTAGTATATTTAAACGTCAGGGCTGGATCAGAGGGCTGCCTAGTGGGTGGTGGGGTTATGCGTGATCCTCGTTCAGTTTAGGCTGCTATAATTCCAGCCCAAGGTACGTTGTACTACACAAAATATAATATTAACGTTATCAATATTATCGTAAATAATTTTTGAGCGTTTTTTCTTTTTATTCAATACTAGCATTTAATATGAATCATCGTAAAAATGATCGAAGAGAATAATTGTGTAAATATTTACAAAATATAAAATTTTCACAAATGGACTTGCAGGAAAAACTTTAAACTAAAAATTTAGGACGATATTGTTATTGATAAAATTGTAAATCAAAAAGAAAAGAATACAATTTAAATAAAAATAAATAATTATCAATTTGCGATGTCTTTTTTACCTCCCGCTACCCTTGGTAAGGAAGGTATAGGGATCGTGCTAAAAATCGCATATCGAGATTTTGGTGAATAACCACGTTTTAAGGTCCCTAAAATCCAATTTTCACGATGATGTCTGTGTGTGTGTGTGTGTGTGTGTGTGTGTGTGTGTGTGTGAGTGTGTGAGGGTCCGTGCGTGCGTGCCTGCGTGCGTGTGTGTGTGTGTGTGTGTGTGTGTGTGTGTGTGTGTGTGTGTTTCCTGTTTACGCTCTAACTCAAATACTATCATTCAGAAAATTTTGAAACCTTGTATTTATACCTTATTCTAATATAGAAAAAACCTTTAGAACCGGAAATGAATTGAAGCTCAATATAGTTTTTCTCCGAAAAATACCTTTGAATGTTATTTTTTCGAGATTTATGTTATTATAAAAATTTAAGATTATTAAATTTTCTATCGGTTTGCATTAATACATTTTCTATATATTTTATGAATAAATTTATAAAATTATCTATAATTTAAACAAACACAACTACTTGATTAGACAGTTCATATCTCAAATGTATGTAACTGACAGATAAATGTCACTGTCATAGAACTAATCATTTCATATTAATGATAGTAACGTTTTAAAAAGAAAATAGTAAATAGAATCATAATTATATAGAATGGATTTTAATATAGTTTCTAGTACTAAATATGTAAGTATGTATATTTAATTTAATAAAAATTAAATAGCGGGAGGTGTTGTGTTGGCCACATCAGATTTTTACATTTAAATATATTTGTTTGTATGACTTCATATATATTTCATTAAAGGTGTGTAATATTTTTTCTATTTCAGATTAGTTAAAATACTAAAGTAAGATTAGTAAATTATACTAAATTATTTAGATATATTGCCTAATAAAATAATATTTAATTATAATTAGACAAAATTTTAACCCTTTTCTTCTGTGTAGATGTCAGAGTATAATAATAATAATAATCTTCTTATGTCGACAAATAAAATGTTTTAAATTGTGTCCATTGTAATGGAACAAGTTAAAAACTTCTTTGCAAATTGATTGATAATAGTCTGCCTTGGTTTTGCCGCTTCACCAAGCATATAATTTTAAACTAAAACAATTTATTTACAACAAATTTCTCAGAATAAAAAGCAAAGTGTTTAAAATTCCAAAAATCTTTGGGCAAAAACCCCAATAATAAATTTTCAGGATGTTGTGTCCAATATAGGTAGCGCGCGGCAACTGTTTTCCACACTTGATAAGTATAACGGTAAACCCGTACTTTTTTCTCCGTCTCTCAAGTTTCAAGGTAACTCATCTTGCAGGCTGTTTATTTTTTAGTGAAAAGTAAAATGCATTCACATCGCAACACATAACCTTAGAGAACAATTACTTTCGAGGCTCTGAAAAACCTTTCCTGCGAGCGATCCGGATCCACGGACGAGGGGACGGCGATCACCTTCACATTTTCAAATTAAATTAAATGAAAAATTGAAATTTGCATCATTCGATGAGATTGAGATTATTCAAATGTTTGACGCTTGCATACATTTACGATGCACGTTAAAGAGTGGTATTTGTAATGCAAAGAATACACAGCTTTAAAACTTACGCATTGGATATTGTGCTTAAGGAGGTTCGAGCGAAAGTAATGAGTCAGAATAACATTTATATTTTTTTTTTGTTCTTTTAATATCTAAAATAATTGCTAAAACTTAGCATGTCCAACCATGCCAGAGGTCCTAACAACTCTGAAAAACAATCCCAGTTCTCTCCCTTGTTTTTCAGAGTTGTTAGGACCTCTGGCATGGTTGACATGTTGAGTAATCTTGACTACTCTGTTTAACTTTTCACTTGTATTACTGATGATGAGAACTTAGTTCTCGAAATACGTATCTAGTTTTTATTGAAATTAATTTTAAGGTTAAGGGGTAATTATAATAGTTTTAGTTAATATTTATGTATATAAATGATACCAACTTTTTAAATTTAAAATTCACTTTTTAATAATAATAAATTTTTCTTTGATTTTAAATAATTTGTAAGCTAATCAAATGAAGTTTGATTAAATCACCGAATTCCAAGTGGGAGATATTGCCCCATATGGTAGTGGCCGAAACGCCTAAAGGACAACATCATTACGACAACTACTGTTTTTAATCCATAATTTAATAATTGAATTTTTCACAAATCCGTCTTCGTTTATATATTTAATATATTTGATGGTAACTATAAGTTACAGAAATTTCACTGTTGCATTGCACTCTAAACAGTCTTCTTTCATTAATAATTAATGTTGCATTATTTCTGTTGGAAATCATCAACTCCAAATCCAACAATGATAAAAAAAATTGAGCATCACTATTCAACAGAACATAAAAGTACCCTAAAGAAGTGCATGAAAACTAAAATCCTGTATTATTTCATAGAAATTTTAAAAAAAACGCAAAATTTACATTTTCAGAGAGCTCTCAAGATCTCCATGTTGGACACGTTCTGACTATATTTTATTTTGCACGGATTTTTCTAAGGTTTAATGAAAAATATTGCTTACCTATATTTTTATTTGTTTTTAGAAAAATTCTTTGAAGCCTGTAATTCTGCTTCTGAGTAATTCATAATTGACATAAACGTAAATAACAAATTATATTATCTTAATTTAGTACAATATTTCATTCATTCTTTCTTAATTAAATCTTCGTTCACGTAGTACGTGCGTAGGGCGGACGGGCACCGCGACGCCGATCACGAGCGACGGAGACACATCACGAGCGAATTCACGTGCTCACGTGACTGTATTAGTCGACTTGTACTCATTCAACAATTGTCACGCTGAATTCTTGGATCGCACTCAGCGCAGCGACCACAACAACCGATTGCTTAATATTAGCAACTTTCAATCATTAAGTTAATAATAATTAATTGTTGACATTGCAAACACATTTTAAAAGAATGGACAAACCTGCCAAAATATTTATTGTTGGATTGATGACACAAGAATATAAAAAGAATTAAAACAATATTAGAACACAAAAAAATCTGATGTGACCAGCACATAACCTCTCGCCATATATTTTACCTGGTTGTACGCATAAAACGAAAAATATTTTTAAATACAAATACATATATTCATGTCTCACTAAATTATGTACAATATATACATTTTATTTATATTCAATATCCTGAAATTTTCTTTTCCTACTTTCCTTTTCTTTTTCTTTATATTCGTCATTTTTTCGCAAATTCCTTTTATATTCTTTTTTACGTATATTCTTTTGCGTTATTGACTTTTTTTATTTTCATAATCTTCATAATGATGTACAAATATTTTTGACAGTGGCATACAATTATTTTTGACAGTGACATTTATGTGTCAATTACAAACATTTGAATTTCTTGCCTTGAAGTAGTTTGATCTGAGATTTTTTACATCAAATTATTTTATATGCATTTCTTTATCTCTAAATCTATAGAAAATATAATAATGAATTTATATTTATCGAATAAAGAATTTAACGTTCTTCAATATAAGTATGTACAGGGTGTAAATCGAAAAGCGAAACATAGGAGTTTAACATGGGAAATCAATTTTTCTTTGCGCAAACGTTACCTAATTATTTTAAGCAAAAATACTTCAAATAAAAGTTATAGAGATTTAAATGCAGCATCTAAATCATGCGAAACGATTATTTTATTTCTTCATATAAACGTAAAAATTAATTACAAAGTTACAGTTTTTATGAGCATTTTGTCTAAGCAGCCATGGATAAATGACAAAAAAAAACAAATACGTTGTTCATTTGTCACATGAACTGTCAGTTTGATTTCTAACCTTAAATTTTGATTTCATATTTATGTACACTTATTTATATTATTGACAAATTCATTCGTTTGTTCAAATATTAAAGGTAAAATATTTGTATTACGTAATTTAAATAAAAGTACAAGTTTTAATAAAATAACAGATGAACTGTCAATTTGATTACTAACCTTAAATATTGATTTCATTCCATTTATTACTTGTATTATTTATAATTTTTTTCCAATATTTTTATCATATAAAATGTAAAAAAGCTTTCTTTACATGCAAATACTCGGGGGCAGCTCTTTTCCAACCTCTTCCAACTTCCCAACTTTTTAAATGTCAGAAATCGTCCTATTACTAACCGATTGTGAATAAAATACATTTTCAGTTATTACAAATATTAAATAACTAAATAATATAGTCTATTTTAATAAATCTTGCAGTCCATACTACTCCAAGGAAAACATTTGAAAAATTGACAGCAGATAAATGTCACTGTCAAAAATCAAGAGTAATTTATATATATATATATATATATATATATATATATATATATATATATATATATATATATATATATATATATATATATATATTATTTTCGTGATATAATTTTGCTGGAACTAAAAAAGTGTAATACGGTCAGTGGTATTTATTTTCTTTTTATTTGCGGCGACTAACAGAAAAAACAAAAAAACTAAATTAGCAAATATGAAATTTGAAAGTTCATAATGACTTAATTTAATTAACTCGCGCATTACTTTTTGCATTATTAGCGTTTTTACAAATTATATTATATACATAGCGTGCGTAATTTTAATAATTGTTTTGACAAATCAATTTACTTTAAAACGTAGGTAAGTACCTACAACTATTTTAATCAGAAAAAACTTCTGTTATTATATGGATTACATTTTGAATTATATTGGTATTTTTAATATCAGCATCACTTTAACATATTGAAACTATGTTATCTTCTTAAATATTGTAATTCCAATAGGATTTATTGTTTAATACGCACAATTTATGTACGTATTAAACAAACAAATGATAATACTTGCGCAAGACATTGATTGCAAACCACACATCATGTGCTGAGCACTATCGTTTTAATGAACTTTACTTTCATTGGATGAAATATTTTGTTGTGGTATATTCCCGACCAATACCGAAATATTATCAAAAACAAAAATGATATGGAACTCGCTATGAATTGCAGATTTGCAGCAGAAATTATGATAAGACATATACCACTTAGCATAGAAATGAAAACGAAACTATTATTGTCATACGAGGGCCACGCTAGAATTATTAAGAAGAAGAACACACGGTTCATAGTTATTTTTTTAGAAATTATTTTAAATTTATGATCACGGTAGTTCCCTTCAACAATAATACAATTAACTATTCTCTCATTCACTTCTTAAAAGCTCCCAACCAATGCTGGATGCTTACAAAATAATTATGAAATGGGGTCATTTCACATTTTCTTTTCATTTTTTTCCTGAAAGAATAGGTTAAATTAAATAATGAAGGTTTTTGTTTTACACCTTACGTAGTGATGCACGAAGAGGCGAGAGTACTCTCGCATCTCGTCTCGTCTTGTTGCATTATGCAAGACGAGAATGAGAGCGAGATTGCAATTTAAAATTCAAGGCGAGATCGATATAACAACTGCGAGAAGCGAGAAATCTCGCGAGAGTCTCGCACTAAAAAGTATTTGTAACTTTATAGCTTTGATTCATAAATTCAATGAAAAATTCACCGTACAGGGAGTGGAGTCAACGGTATTTCGTGCATTGAACAGGTGAATGTGAAAATTATATGAATTGACTATATTTTTTTGAGTCGAATGATATTGGTCGCAGAGCGAGGAAATGCAAAATAAAGACAAAATCGGTTTTGCATCTAGTAGAACTAGTTTTTCTCCAATATTTCAGCCCCTAATTCATCCCAGTTAAAACTACGGTTAATAAAATTCTTGTCGTCCCTACAAAGTGAAGGATCATATATTATGGGTCGGTAGGAGACAACATGGAGTGAAGCGGAGTGATTGGTTGCCAGCGGGTTCCCAGTGTAGTGCTTTTTTATGAGTAAATCTTACTTAAATTGTGGCATATAGTTAATGATAAAGTGTAGAAACTTTTAGTTACAAAAAATATTTTTTTTTAATGTTTAATCCGTTTTACTGATGACATAATGTATTAACAGATGTTCGTATTGAAATAATTTGGTGACTAGAATTTAGTGTTTCGTCTACTTATTATAGTTATACGACTGTAAATAAACAGAAGACGGAACGATTGGTGCGAACTTGTCTTTTGGAGTTCAACTGATACGTAAATTCCGAGGTAAATAGGTAGTGCACAAGCGCTTATTTTTACAGCGAGACTCTCGCGATACTCTCGCGCGAGAACGAGACGAGACCCTAAAAAATGTGCAAGAACGAGAGCAAGATCGAGACTGCATATACGAAAACGAGACGAGATCGATATTTTATATTTCTCGTCTCGCCTCGCGTGCATCACTAACCTTACAAGTCTTTAGAATCAGAGATATGAGTTTTAATAGTTGCTTCACGGATGCGATCGAGCTCTACCGGTTTAGTTTGGAACCATGATTGTTATGACCTTATGCTGGCCCTAGTACTTTTAAAGAAATACAAAATGAAAATAATAATCTTCTTTCTTGAATACTCTTCTGTCATCAGTCACAATTTTAGGTTAGATTGCTATTTCGTATTTACAACGGCTAAAACGGAAATCAAATGGAACGCAAATGTGTGTGCTTGTGTGGGAGAAATGTCTTTTTGTGAGTATGAAGCCGTGACGTCATAAATTTAGTCTGTGTTTACAACCCAGAAAGTTTATTAGCAAATTTATAAACGATAAGTCGCATATTTTAAACTATTAACAAATTAATTTCAAATAATATAAATAACTTATTAAAATGATAATACAAATACATATTGCTATCCACGGCGTACCTGATTTTCTTATTCTCAATCATTCTAGCGTGACTCTCCTACCAATAGATTTCAGCTCACTTCGTTTAACAATTGTTTACGTCAAATATGTTTTAACTTATCAGATAAATATTAGTAGATACATTTTATTAAACATTTTGCCTGCTAATTTAGTCTTGGTCGTCTTGATTAAGATAACTAAATTGACTCCTATTGTTTCTAAAGAATTCCTCTGGTCTTTTTCAATGTAGTTTAATAGTAACCTTGATTAAAGTAAAGAACCAAATTTTCAGTAAATTACTACTAGTATTATTATTTTTACATTCGTAATATTGGAACATAAAATATAGTAAAATTACGCCTACGATCAATTTACAAATAATAATAGCGTATGATTCATTTGTCATAAGAATGCGTTTGATTTGATGTCATCACACAATTTTTTAGAATCATTACAAAGAAATTAATTAGCTTTGTGAAAAGGTCAAGTGTAAAATATTAATGCTACCCTACTTTACTGTAACGAAGCAAAATAACAAACACTTTCTACGAATAAATCTTATAGTAATAAAATAATTCTCTAAAATACAACACCTGTTGTAATGGGAAACAAGAGCCCTTGATGTAATTCAGACGTTATAAAAAGAAGAAAATAATTACTCCGTAAATAGACAGAGATTGAACGTGAAGACTGCGTGGAAGCAAGCCCACGTACATTACCACTTGAAGACAGAAACAGATGCAATTGCCGGCAAATGATCTAAAATGAGAAAGAAGCCCAATAAACAACGAATCTCTCTCTTTTTTTCCACAAATGACGTTCGTACTATACCGGACGTTCACGCAAACGATTTTATTTTTCTTCTTGCCTTCTAAATACGAAACGCGGGAAACGCAGGAAAATTACTTTGTCCTTCTTTTATAAATAACATCGGAAAATACTTTCTTAACTTTTATTAATGTTAATCAATGGAATATAAATCTGGAAAAAATTATTTTTAATGAAATGTCATCCGAAATATACTCGTATATTCAATAATTCAGACTTTAAGAGTCAGAGATAACCACTTGTTGGCTTCGAGGGGTACTAACGCGCCAATGAAATATGGTGTTCATAAATATCTTTTACTTTATCGAATGAATTCCACAAGCATTAATTAAAAAATGTAATTTATAGGTACTACATGAAAATATGAGCTGTTCCATACAAATATAAGATGCAGCAATTATGATGTACTTAAAAAAAATTCCCTGATTTTGATTTTAACGCCTATAGTTTTGTTCTACCTCCATTAATACGTTCTTTTTACCTCCCGTCATACCGTACGTAAGGGAGGTAATGTTATCGGTCCAAAAATTCGATGGTGAGTTTTCAGTAAATAAGCACGAATTAGGATCCCCACAACACGTTTTTACTATTTTTACGATGATGTCTGTGTGTGTGTGTGTGTGTGTGTGTGTGTGTGTGTGACGATTTTTTCCTCCACGATAACTCTTACAACAAACTTCCAAAAATTTCTATTTTCCGAATTTAAGCTTTCTATATTCATATAGGGGTGTATTCTATAAGGAAACTGTTAATTTTAAACAGTATGTTAAAAATAAACTTGCTGTTAAAATATATTTTCTATTCTGTAACTATCAATTCTGTTAATATTTTAACACCCGTGTTAAACTTAGGTGTTAAAACTGTATATTTTAACGTCATTCAAATCGATGCCTTTAAAATTTTAACATCTGTTCACACAATAAAATTATAACAGAATTTGAATATGTTGCAGTTCTAATTAATGAAAATGACATAGAAAACGAAAGAAAAATACCATGATGAATATAAAAAATATCTAGGTGTTATTTAAGAAAATATACAATTGTTTTACGAAGTATTTTATTTATTTACGGTCACCCGTCCCGTCGTATATCTAGTAGGAGTATTTAATTGACATAATTCGACAAACAGTGAACTTTGAATGGTATACCGAGAGCACGATTTAGATGTATCGTAAAACATAGTTCTTTATTATAATGTAGAATGTAGGTATTAAATGCAGTTAAAATTGCTTATTCCTGTCTTGTTCGTCAAACCAACGTAACTTAACATTTTGGATTGTCAATTCTGAGGATCAAGAAGAAGAAATTTTACATACCTAATGATAACTTAATCATTTACAATTGCAATGTAATTCATTTTTAATATGGAACCTAAAAATAAGACATGATTATGCAGCAGATTTTTATTTATTTTCCAAAGCATTATATCCATTCGTTTTTCTAAAATTTCAAAATGACAGATTAGTTTTCAAAAATTTCAAAGTGACACTTAAACTGACAGTTGTTCACTCTTTTTATCATGTTTATTTATTTGTGTTATGGTTACGAACTACATTACTTTAGCAAAGACGTGCCTTTTTCTGCCTTGTTGATCACTTCATTCTGGTGTTTAACAGGCATGTTAAAATTTATGATTTTAACAGCAGTGTCAAATTTTCGCGTAGAGAATACCAAAAAATGAATTTATTGTTAATAGTCATGTTAAAATATAATTTTTTAAAGGCATGTTAAAATTAACATATTTTTTACAGAATACACCCCATAAAGAGTTGATTATATTTTGGGTAAAATTGGACAACCGGAAGTGATACTTTACTTGAAGCCTATAACAGTTTTTAATGAAATATGATATTAAAATATTTTTATACAATAAAAGTGTGGAACAAAGTTCACCTTTTTAACACAAACAGGTGAAAAAGTGAAACGCTGCGTGGTGAGTAAAGTACTTTTATTATTCGAAGGATTTGCGCATGCACCTTCGGCTCGTGCAACAAACTTTTCTTCCCATTAAAACAAAGTTACACTTTTCTCACTTTTGATACATTATAGTTATTCATGCAACATTAGTAAAAGTATACGATATGCCGATTTTTTTACATCTACAATAAAAGTAATGCGGGGTCTCGTGGCCGCGTGTCTGAATATCAAGTCGCGAATCTAGGGACCCGGGTTCGATCCCGACCGACGCCAAATATTTCGAATTTTAAATGGCATAAAATTGACCCCTGTGGTGCACTCTCCAGTAAGCGCCCGCATGGTGCAAATATTTCATCATTACCGATATCTGTGTACAAAGCAGATTGGCTCACCCAGCAATGGGTAAATAAGCCGTGACGATATATTTATATTTATTTACAATAAAAGCGTGAAAAAAGTGCTATGGCGTTTCATTTTTTCACCCGTTTGCGTTTAAAAGGTGCACTTTTTTCACACTTTTATTGTGTTAAAAAATAACGTAGGTACTTTATAAACCCATTTTATTGAAAAATGTACAGGATAAAACAAATTCGAAGTCCTTATATGAAATTTTTTTTCATTACCTACTCTGTGCAGAAAAATCTTTTTGAAACAAATATAATCGTGTAAACAAATCTCATTTCATTTGTTTTCGAGTTACTCACAAGCTTTTGGTTGTTGTAAGTATCCAAATATTAAAATATTTTTATAGTTAAAAAGTAAGAACATTTTAATGAGAAGAAAAAAATTTCCTTTCATAGTATTCGACTTGGAATCTATACTGAAGAATTTGAAACAAAACAATTATTCTTGTTATAATTAATTATGAATTAAATAAGAAAAGGAATAAATACTTCCGTGTTTGAATAAAATATTACAAATATATCATTTTCGTGATTATTATTCACAAATATTTAATTATAATTTTGTATTCCAAAAATGTACATCTTTCATTTATAAAAGTTGTTTGCATTTCCTGAACATTAAAAAGTTCTATCGTTCACAAAAACTTTTCATAAAAAAGCATTTTATATAAAATATGCGAATATATTCAATCAAGACGCCTACATAATAACTCACCCCGAATTACACCAACACCCACGTCACGAATATTATTTTTAGGTCCTTTATTCTACCTGAAAATTAATGATATAATGCGAATTAAAATGCAAAACAATATAAAATAATTGAAAGTAAAGAAACGTAGTGATAATCATGTAGTTATTGTCGCCACGGGTACAAATATTCATAATGATTAATGAAATTCAAGCAATGACAAACATAATGTCTAAGTTTGAGTGGGTGATCTTTGGAACAGGTGGTTGGCCTGTTGCATATGATAATACACATTTTATGGCCGTGAGTAATGGAAATAATAACGATAACTGGCAGTTTTTACAATTGATTTAATTTGGATCCGCATTACTGTATAGCAGGGGTGCTCAAACTTTTACTACCGGAGATCGACCATAAAACTTTTTGGCGATGAGCGATCGAATAGATAGAAAAAAACCAGGTTGTTCCAAAAAAAACGCCCTGCATGGGGATCTTCAGGTCTATAAAAGCTACGAAGTCGGTTAATTTAGATAAAAGTTGCCCCTATTAGGGGACGATTTTAGTGGTGTTTTAGTATTTGAGAAGAAAAGAATATGGCGAAAATGTTTTTCTTTCTGCGAATAAAATGTAATGTTACTGGATTTCGGTTTGCACCTTTATTTTCTTTCAAATGATGATGCTAAAAAAAGTTTTATCACTGTTGGATGCCATATTGGAGAGTTACACTATTGAAAAGAGTAGGCTACGAACAGACGAACGCATATCTGATTCAGGCCCGGTATTTTCACTTCCGAATAAAGTTTCGAATAAGTATTCGTTAAATAAATTTATTCTATATATTTATCCAACGAATAATTCCATTGCGTCTTTTCACACATTTTACACAAACAAATAGCTATCTGTCGAATAACTTTAACGTTCGTGAATTGGTAGCCTTGCAAGGTGAATTTGTGTCAGTAGAGAAGGATGGAGTTTGGCGTAGCCACGTTAAGCAGACAAGGATGAAATGTGTCAATTACTTTTGAATCCGTAGTTGTCAAAATTTTGTTTGACATCTTTAATGTCAATGTGATCTATATTATGCATTTTTAACCTCGGGAGACTGTAATTTAGAAGTGTACCATCTAATTCAGCACTCATATGCGGTAAGCGGGATATGTATATTGTAAAATTGTTCTTGTACTTTTTGTATATTTGTTTCAGTTCAAAGTAAATGTTTGTCAATGTATTCAACAAAAGGATCCAAAATTCGAAAATATGTTGCCAGCGTCAAATGACAGGATCTTTATAATGATTTACCTATTTACTGGTTGAGATCAAATGCGATCCCCAATATGTGATCCTAAATTGTTTTCATAATCGGAACCTGTCAAAAATTATTTCATTTATGTGGTTATGTTGCTGTCTGATGGTGTGTGATCGATTTCTCACGTTATTTATTAATTCATAGTTGAAAATATCATCATAATATTTAATATATCCATTTTGTTAATAAATCTGCACTATGTGGAAATGTAATGAACTTACGAATAAACGGTTATTCGCTACCCAAGTACCGAATAATTTATCTCGCGAATAACAGATGTTATTCTTTCGAATAAATTTATTTGCAAGTGAAAAGACGACAAAAATATTTATCCGAAGGATAAATTTATCTAAACCTTTATTCGCAAGTGAAAATACCGGCCCTCAGTCAATTTGTGAAAATTGATCTTGAAATGTAATTTTAAGGCGAAAAGATAATAAAGGATACAGTATATTGCCGTTCGACGTTTTCTAATTTAATTCCATTTCTAAAATAAGATTAATAAGAAAAGCTTTGATTTCTTTAGATAACATTTTTGACAATATCTCGTGTCAAATTGATATTTACTTAAAAACTTTTAAACTAAGACACACATATCTTTGTTCATAGCCTACTCCGAGTTAGAATTTTTTTAAACACAGATATTATGATATAAAATACTCATAACTACTAACCTCTCAATCAGTATACAATAATAATTTTTGACAACATCTCGTATCAAACTGATATTTAATTATAAACTTTTAAAGTAAGACGCACGTTTCTTTGTTCATAGCCTACTCCGAGTAAGGATTTTTTTAACACACTGTATTTGTTAATATTAAGAAGTAAAATATTCATAACTACTAACCCCTCAATCATTATACAATAATCATTCTTTGCCAAATATTGGGGTCACGCTAGAATTCCACTTCTTAAAAGCTTCCAGCTTTCATTGCGATTTTGTTCATTATTTACAGATTTACAGATCTGTAAGATTTACAGATGTACCCATTAGCTTTATTTCAAATGACAGATAAATAAATGTTTAAAGTGCAATTTTTGTTTTTCACTGTCTACCTGATTTTCGTATTCTTAATAATTCTATCGCAACCCTCGTGTTCACCCATGTTTGGCTTAAGCCGGCCCCACACTACTCGCTTTGTGTACTTGTACAAGCATCTAAAAGTATTCAAAGGCATGCACGATTGCCAAGTCCGACCTCCCAGATCACTTGTGTATACTTGCAATTGTGCTTCCTCGGTAATATTTGGGAATATTTTGCAAGCAGTCATTTAATTTCCCGCCAACTTTAAATTTGTATCATGATGAATAGCCAAACAGACGACATACTTCTCGCTAGTGCGGCATATGTTGTTTTCAATGGGGGATATATTTTACTAAGTTCGTTCCTATTTTTGTATAGAAGATGTTTTGGGTTCCATATATAGGTAATTTCATACGAATCCATTTATGCATCGATATGTACACATCAGAGCAACTCAACTTGTAAACAAACTACACGTTTTGAAACACGAAATATAGCGATTGAACACGAATTCTAACGATGAAATAGGGAGTGGTCTAGGAGGTTCCGCGAGTGGTGTAGGAGCTTCAACAAATATGATAGGCAAGCATTGGCGAGTGTTGACTCGTGTCAAGATTACCGACAATGGATGGGAAACGCCGAGCGCCAGTACGAGTGAGAATGAGCATAGCCAAATACGACGAATTTCAATCCCACACCACTCGTCATCGTCGATACTTGTCAATACTTGCGAGTAGTGTGGGACCGGCTTTACAATTCCCAATTCGTACCTTTGTAAGTGCGTTCATGAAAGCTATTACACCCGTACATATTCTCTCCTTCGAAGTATAACTAATTAGATAAATACTCATACATCCTCTAGTACCATAAATCTATTCATTGCTGCATTGACGCATAAACAGATTATGTACCTACGCTCTTACACCTATAGACATTTACATTAGGGTGGCGGTTAAAAAGAATCGCTGAATGGCTATACTGAGATACTTATAAATTACTGTAATGAAGCTCCGGTTTTGATACTGAATCCTACAATAAAACCGGAATATTAGTTTCTGCCGAATTTATGACTTTCCCTAAAATATTGTCCAGATCATTGAAAATGTTAATCCGACAAAAATTTTGGGGAATTTCTCGACTGTGGTATATATAGTTCAGACCTCAAATATATGTAACTGTCAGATGACTGTCACTGACAAAATACTAATCATTTCAAATTAATAGCTTTAAAAGAAAATAGTAAATTGAACAATAGTTATATGGAAAAGAACTAAATATGTAAGTACCGATTTATTTAAATTAATAAAAATTAAATGGCGGGATGTATTGTTGGCCACGCCACATCAGGTTTGTTTTATAGTCTCTCTACTGATATAGACAAGAATTTGTTCGATCACTATCTTTGTCAGTGTTTCTTCGATTCTAATACAAAATGGCCACTTTCTCGGATACAGTTGCAGATCAGACCTATTTTAATTAAGCTTGTTTACTCATTTTGGACAGTACCAACGACCAAATATAACTAGACAAAACTTCATTTGGTTTGTTTTGATTTCGGCTGGCCAGACAGAAAAACTAGAGATAGAGATATGTCTTGTCTAGTCCGAATATTAATCACTAGAGGTCACCACTGAGGCCACGTAGAGTATCAGTATCTAGTTTGAACGTTGCTCACTAGAGGCGCAAGTGTTCTTAGTTAAAATTTCGTGGTTAACATTTAAGGTTAACATTAAATAATTTATAAGGTTTAATATTAAAGAAAAACCAACGTGTCACTCACAAAACTACTACAACTACAAAACAAAGACAAAATACACATGCTTCTAGGTGGCCTCTAGTGCGCAACGTTCAAACTAAACACTAGACTATTGGCGAATAAAATTAACGTGAATCCCTCAAGCGGACGATATATGCAACTCTTGAAAATGGTATTCTGTTATTCAACTTTACAGTAAATATATATAGTGCATTGTATTCCTTACCGGTTTCTTGTTTGTCTTTTTGTTTTAAAGTACATACACACTTAGAAATTTGAGCCGTGTAAACTTAAAATATAACGTGGTAAACTAGTTTCGTGTAGAAATTGACACTAAAATTGTTATTATTAAAGTTAGTGTAAAAAGATTAAGTTGGTAATTTTATATCTGTGTAAAATTTTCTATGACATATTAAATTATCACTGGAAGGTGTATTATATTTATTACGACTAGTTTTAAACACACATGTGGGTAAAAATTGCTTAATTTGGTGTTACTTTTACACTAATTTTTGTATAATTTACTACAGTATATTTGTTAAAAATACACTGTCTAGTGTATTTCTAAAAACTGCACTGCCTAGTGTAATTTTAAAACATTTGTAGAAAAAACACTACTGTGTATATTTAAAAAATCGGTGTAGATACTTTGTGCATATTTGAAACATCGGTGTAAAAAGTACACTCTTATGTGTATATCTAAAATATTGGTGTACAAAGTACACTACTAGGTGTATGTTTAAAACGTTGGTGTAAAAACTACACTACTTTTGTAAAAGACATACACTATTTGGTGCATTTCTAGACAATAGTAAGTGTAAATATGTACAACAGTTTATTCTTTTCGCATTTTTCATCGTGGTCGGAAGTATAGATACTCGTCTGACGCTGTAAGCATTGGTAACATTATTAAGTTTTACAAAATTAAATAATGGAAGTGGAAGAAAGTCGACAAGAAAGTAGACTACTAATTTGCTTAAAATTTAAAAGTAAAACATAAAACTATAATTTCAATTTGTGAATGAACCTTAACAATAGTGTATGCATTTATATAATGTAATAATTAATTAATTAAGTACAAGTGTTTATAGTATGTTGTTTTTATGTACAATACATTTTTTAGTGGAAGTACATATGTTTATATATCATACCTATCTATTCACTCGACATCGTGTATAACATTTAAATTAATATTAGTAAATATTTATAAAAAAAAATATACACATTTTGGTAATAAAATACAAATATTGTGTAAAAAAACAAAAAATGATTACTATTTGTACACTATAATCAGTGTATATAAACACAATATTGATGAAAATATACACTACAAATAGGTACATTTATACACTAAAGTTAGTTAAATAAAGCCACTATTTAGTGCACTAATAACCACATTTACTTATGAAAATAAACACTAGCTTGATGAAAATGTACACCACAAATGGGTATATTTTTTCACTAAACTGAGTTAAAAGTGACACTATACTGTGTACTAATAACCGCAGTTATTTGGTTAAAATAACTCATTTAAGTGTTAAAAAATTACACGGTATAGTAGTATCTACGAAATATATAGTGTTAATTATTAACACATATCTCCGTGTTGTTTATTACCAAATGTCGATGTGGTAAATTCTACACTACAGCTGGTGGACCTATATAGACCACATTTAGTGTAAAATTTAACACGGAATTTCTTAGTGTGTATAAATTACTTTACAATATGAGCAAAGAACGAAAAAATATTAACAACGTCAAATGCTGCGTTTATGGCTGTTATTCTCGGGGTAGGAAGAAATTACCTGTCCCAAAAATTAGCGAAAGGAAGAGTGACATTAATAAATTTGGTAAAATGGAGTCTATCGACAAAAGAGAGGGAGGGATTAGAAAAATACGAACTGGAAAACAAGTGACAAATCATAAGAGGATAACAAAAATGAAAAGTATTATATTATTTCCTGACCAATTCATGAGTAAAATAATATACTTTTCACTTTATGTGTAGCATGCAATATATTTCTTACACTTGTAATTAAAGCAATTTGAAAGATATTTGTTCCATTTTAATTTTCTTAACTAAGTAAAGTAAATACATATTTATTTAACATCCATTAATAATATATGGTACTATTTTACTATCTTGTACAAAATATAAAAACAGCTGTAATGTGTTTGCACTGGCCACTATGGCCAGCTATACAAGAGCATTTTGTAAATAATCAATTGTAAATTTAAAGTTCTTCTAATCTCATGAGGATGTAGCACTATGTTCATTAACGCCGCATAAAAATAACCACACACGATTCAACAATTCTCCCCGTTCAATAAAATTTCGAGAAGAATTTGTTGCCCCCAAATAAGTAAACATTTCCTTAGAAATAAGTCTAAGATAACTTTCTTCGAATGTTATTATAATTTAAGTACGTACACAAAATTATGACTAACACTATTTACAAAAAGTTTAATGAATTTGTTAGTATACTTCAAAACGAATGTTGGTTATACAATGTTTCTATATGCGGTCTTATAGCACAATACCATTTTCAGAGCACGTGTATGCTACAACACTAGCGCCGCCATCGGTAGTTTTAGTCGCCAATATACACTGCAAATACACTGACACTCTACGTGGCCTCTAGTGAGAAATACTCGAACTAGACAAGACTTATTTCTATCTCTAGTTTCTCTTTCTGGCCAAATCAAAACATTCAGTGAGGAGGGATAGGGAATGTTTTGTCTAGTTATATTTGGTCGTTGGTCAGTACTATATGCCTTTAAGCTATGGCCCACGAGTCTTGGGACACCCTGTAGATCATTTGAATAATTTTAACTTTGATTCATTCGATATCCCAAGAGTATTTCTTTGTAGAATATGAAATGTTCGCCTCCGGAGAATTTTCAGAAGCATTTAATAAAATATGAATGGCCACTTTTTAGGTTGATTACTTAATTTATAATCTACCCACTCCTTTTGTTCCATTATATTTAATATATCCATATAAAAAATGTAATCCATTTATTATCTCCAGTGTAATTACCCGAACCAGTAAAAAATAGAAAATCTAAAAACATCCCCAGCTGTTGAGTTCCGCGGGAACCAGACCCACGTTCCGGAGATCCGGAGCCCCGAGCCCGGACCAGCTGATACAAGCGTGAGATACGCGCGTATTCACGTCGCCATGGTAACAATGAATGAAGATCCACGTGTGCAGAGCGGACGCTATGCGCTGCTGGCGTCATCGTGCGACCCACGCACTAACTAACAACCACCACCGGAAAATCAAATGAGTGCCCGTGCCCGTCAATCGAATCGAACGCGTAAGCGGGTAGCTTAATTTTAGAAAAGAAAAATATCCATTTATAAATAAAAGCATCTATTCGTGTTTATACGTGTTTATAGACCCGTACCTAATTGTCAACCAAAATATATCATAAAGAGTGCTTCGAACCCAAATATATGCTATAAATGGATTACGGAGAATGTAGGTAGATTATATTATCCATTAATACATACAAACTTGTCTTGGACATAGCTACTAATGTTACTTATGTAATACACATGAATGTGTGCGTTAAAAGATAGTCCCTATTAGTGACAACAATTGATCCACTTCTACCTGATCCTTTGACCTCTAAGAAAAACGGATTCTTTATTCATAGAGGGAGTTCATATTTTTTAAACTTATTTTTAGAGAGTAAAATAGTCGTATACTCGTATGACAAATAGTTATGATTATAGCCATAATAAATTTATATTAGTATATTATTTATATTGCAGCATCACAAATGAAGAGCTAGTACCTAATTCAAAAATTGTATCCCTTTCTTTTTAACAATGTTATAAATACATAGTTTTTTTTCAAATTTTATGCAACATTAATTTAATTTACTTTAAGAAACATAAAATTCAATATGAAATATTATTCACTAATAAATTAATATCATAAGTTCGCATTCAGGGTGTTCATTTTATTTTGTGCACTATTGCTATCTCGAGAACTATAAGAGCTCGAGGTGAGGTCGGATAATTAGCAAACAATTTCTATTTTACGAGACTATTAAAATTAACAAAACAATTTTTTTTTTAATCAGTGGATCTCAAAATACAAGATGCAACTTTCTTACTTTAAATGGGACACCTATATATTTGCAAACTACGTAAAATTACGAATTCAACGATATGAATTATGTAGTGGAAGTTTATGAAGCTAAGGAAGTTTATTTGTAGGAAATTTCTTGGATTCAAGCTTTAATTGGTTATATTTATATTTAACAATAAAGGATTAAATATAAATATAACCAATTAAAGCTTGAATCCAAGAAATTTCCTAGAAAAAAAGATATGAATTATGAATAATTTACCATATAAGGTAGGACAATAAATTGATTATTTTTTGTAACAAAATACATAATTTTACAAAATAACTCACTATTTAAACAATTGACTTCAATATTACTTAATATTATCTCAAATGTTTTCATAGCCTGCCTGATATCATGGCTTAGCAGGTTAATTATTATATATATATATATATATATATATATATATATATATATATATATATATATATATATATATATATATATATATATATATTAAATATATAGGTGTCTCATTTAAAGTAAGAAAGTTGTACACTGTATTTTGAGAACCACTGGTTTTAAAAATAATTTGTTTCGCTTATTTTAATAGCAGTGTAAAATATAAATTGTTTGCTAATTTAACCGATCTTGTAGCTCTTATAGTTCTCAAGATAGCAATAGTGGACAAAATAAAATGACCAGCCTGTATATTAAAAAAATTATTTCAATTTATCAATCATGTAAACAAAATATAATTCTTATTTAATAGATAAATATATTTTTTATTTAGTTATAGTATGTTTAAAAAAATTGCATACGAAACATGTCCAAATAATGACAAAAACTAACAATCCTCCAAATTAATTCAATAAAATAATAAATATACTAACCTAAGTTTGTTAGAACCATAATCATAATTATTTATTTCATATATCTTGTCCCTATTGTTCCTCAAAAATAGGTTTCAAATAAATATTGTATTTCTATGAGCCATTGCTTTGAATAAAGCATACATGTTTCTTGGAAGTCAGGTTGAAATGTTGAAATGGATCAGTTAGTAATTCTTTTTTTTGCCATTTCAAACAAATGAATATGAACATTTATTCTAAATGCCGCCGATATAAAAATTCTAACTCGAAATCTTGCAGTGATAAAAAGAATTTGAGCTTCATTATTCGAAAGAACATATACATACAGAAGATCAAATCAAAATCCAGTACTATATCAAACTCGAAAGTTATTTTTAAAAATAAAAAATCGAAAAATTTACATTTTCATCTGGCTCCTGAATATCCTGTATAAGTAAAAAAATACCATTTCACTAACCCTGAATTCTATCAATATTTTTATTAAATGTCTCCTGAAATTATAAAATAGGATTATTATGCTACCTACTGGTATATTAAAAATATCTATCTAATCAAAATATGTGGACTCAAAAAAAAAAAAAAATCCCATTATTCATATCAAAATTCTATTAAAAGTGTGAGAAATATATTACTGTATTTAACAACCTTAGTGTAAATGCAATGATTAGTTAAATTAATATAGTAACTCTACTAAATTTATTTGCCTAAATATATCTTGTAATTAATCATTGTCAATGTTAGTCAATAAATTGTATACTAGTTACATGGAAAATGTATGTGCACTAATTTTAACTTCTTTAGAAATCTGTAATTAAACTAAACCAATTTAGGAAAATGTTAATTAGATATTTAAAAAAATATATACAATAGGCTACCGTACATTCTATCTCAGTGTTAATAGAGTTATTTGTATATTCAACCGTTATCGTGATCTTGAAGTATTAAACAGTAAATATTTGAAATTGGGAAAAATTATAAATATAATGTACTACTTAACACATTTATTTAAATAAAATTGAAGGATATCCCATCCGATAAAAATTGAATAATATTATGACACAATATCGTTCAATTATGATGAATCAATTGCGAGGAGAAAGATTTTTCCGGCTTGGTATTCGAAAATAATATTTGTGAGGGATTTGAAATTTTGTACATTAAAAGTTCAAAAATTTATCCTTTTTCCCCTTATTTTCATTGGGTGAATGCAAAATTACTATAAAAACCAACATGATTTCAGATGTTTATTTATTGTTTTTAATAAATATTGGAACCTTAAAGTAAAATTTTAAACTAAAAGCCTTGACTGGCAGTAAATACTAAAGGATTTTAGTCACCGTAACTAACTACTACGGCCACCATTTAAAAATATATTGTCATGTTTAAAAAACAACTGAATTTGTTATTTAAATCATTGGTTAATCAACCCCGATTTTGGGCCAGATTTTCAATCTCTGGTTAAGATATTGAAACGAAATGAACTCTTAAATGGCAGATTTATCATTGCTGTCAACAAAACGATGTAATATTGTATTTAATCATGGTTAAAATTTTATTATGAATTTAATTTATAAATTTAGATTTATGAATTTAGTCTTATAATTTAGATTTAGTGCACGGGTTCATGATGAATTTAGATTTACAAATTAATCCAATCAAATAAATGTTAACCTTGAATGATTTGGTTTTCTTGTCTTACAATACTGTGTAGATAATTCTACATCAAAAGTCAATTCCATACATAATTTATATTGAATATCCATTATGAATTACAGTTATTTTATAAATAACCTATTTTTGACGAAATTTTGATACTGTCAACAACTGTCACATCATTTTGTTCATTTAGTTACTTTTGAAAGAAAACTGTATTCTGATTGGTGTGTTTTAAAATATTTTATCCAACGCCGACTCATAATATACTTGATACTATGGTTATTTGAAATAACTAATGTACAACATTAGTCACTCCGTGAGAGAATATTTTAGAAGTCACGGAGGAATTATTACTGATTTTTGCGTTTTTTTTTTTAATAAATAAAGAGCAATTTTACAAAATTATTTTATTATTGAAATAATTTCACATTATGAAACAGCTGTCATGTACGGACAACGAATTAGTGATTACTTGCTTCGGAATTAAATTCAAAGATTCTGCTTGTGCTTCTAAGTGAATACGTTTTAAAACTTGTTTCCAGGCAATAGTCACGAAAGCCCGTAGGGCTTGAATGGCTATTGCCAAATGGCAACAAGAAGTTTGAGAAAGAAATTGGAGAATTATTTTTTAATTTATCAAACTCTCGAATTGTATTTAATTAGATTATTTTTTGATCCACAAATTTGTTCAAACAACGGAATCAGACGTTTATGCTATTGTAGTGCCATCTACTTACGTGATCTACTAGCTTCATATATTTACATGGCCCAGTTGGCAAGTCTGTTTTGACAACTAATACACAACTTTGATAAGACAAAATAAATATAAATAATCAGGGATTATATTTATAGTTACTAATTAATGTACTTTTAGAAATGGTTTCTATAATTTTTTGGTTTATTTCATGATCGGAAACGGCACTCGCTCATTTTACTTATGTATTGATAGCAATCTGACATGACATATCTCAACAAAAATAAAAGCTACAGAGATTATTCCCGGGAATAATCACTAGAGCTTTATTCTCAGTATAATAATGACAGGATGAGTTAAAACGCAGACACGTGACATACAATGAAGCATTTCATTGGTTTTAAGAAACGTCAATAAATAATCTCTTCAAAAATTAAATTTTTGAATAATTTTTGTAAAAAATTGCCACTTTAACTAGAGATGGTAGGAATGGGCCTTAGTATAAGACTGCATGTACATTACTGTGTACGAGTATACATAATTGGTACGTAAATTAAGGTAAAAAAATTAAGATTTAAATCATCTTGTCGAAACTAACCTAAGTAAATCTCACCTAACCAAACCACTAAAATATTAAATTAATCGTATGTACTGTATGTGTAAATAACGTCATTCTATATTTATTTACTTCATGAAAAAGTGTTTAATAATCTTAAAAGTCATGACATAAATTGATAAACGAGTACAAACTGCGTAATATGGTACATAAATACTAAAAAATGAACCCTCAATTATGAGATTAATTAATCACACATAGATTTAAACATGAGAACAGCTGTGAACGTGTCAGGAGAGAGTGATAACCCTGCTTTCAGGAGAGCGCGTTCAAGAGCAGGAGAAAGTGGGAGAGAGCGCCCCGACGCTCCTCTCCGAGAGAACGTCGATAAACTGAAACACAACATACTCGCTCTTGTAGGTGTGAGAGAGATGTATTCAATATAGGTGAAAACTAAGGATATTAATAACATCGTCTCTCGCTATAACCTGTATGACGTCAAAGTGACGTCAGACTTTCAGGATCATCATCATGCGGTCCGTGACGTCATATATACGGCATCGATTTTGTGACGTCATAACTCGCCCTATCTTTGTTGTGCGCATGGGGTGCAATATCTGTCGCGCTCTTTTGCTGACATTGGCATTGAATACAGCAATTATTTTATAATACCTCTATTGAAAGTGAATATTTTGGCAAGTATTAAACATTAATAATGATGACTTATTCTCGTAGGACTATTTATATTTTATATGGAGTTCAATATAATTATTTCTTAGTATTTTCAACTAGTATTGTTAATTTCTTGGCATATTGCGGAATATTTTCTGACAATTTTATGTGAAAACTGTAGGAAATGCGTAATGCACTGTAAAAGAATGTAATACGAAATTTATTTGACGTGAAACAAGAAAATAATAATTCATTAAAGCTGCATTAAAATACAAAAACGGAAATTTATAATAGGAATATATATTTATAACTTCATATTAAATCACAGACATATCTACATTAATTTAACGATTAATTAATAAATAACACTTTTAAAATATCATAATAAGTTACAAATTGAAGTTTTCTTTTCTCGAACAAAAATAAATATATAAAAATATCGTTTTATTTGCAAGTTTGAAGCAAACTTTAATTTTTCATTAAATTATTGTTTTGTATATACAAATTAATATGTCAGGTATGAATGACAAAATTTGAGCTTATAAAAAGAATATTCATAAAAAACAACTTTTCATTTCGACCGTGACGTAAGCCTTTAACATGGGAAAACTGTTTTTCTCAATTAATATCTGTCCCGTAAAATTTTATGCTATGTTTTATACATATGTAGATATTTTGGTGCCATTTTTTAAATTTTTCAATTGCTACCCAAATAGGTACACTTACTTAAAAGAAGTGCTAAAATAGATTTAATACGCAATAGGGTTGTTCCAAGAATTTTTATATGACTTCTAAGTACTAAATTTTAAAAGATATTGTTCTTTGAAGAGCCTCAAATTTGGAAATATAACGAAATATTCATTAGATCTTTTACAATTAATTATTGAAATTTGTGTAACATTTTAAAAAAGTCACGTGACTTGAAACAGAATGTGACGTCAGAGCACATACAGTTTAACATGTGACAAACTCTCGCCTTATTTATATAAATAACGTAAACTGTTTTGCTATTGGCTATGAACGACGGACTGCATGTGCTCCGACGTCACAGGATTGGGGGGTTGTTTTTCAAGACTATTTCTGGCGCCAATCATTTTATTTATTATACGTAAGATGTGAGATTTAAACCCAAAATTTAACTGTATTAAGAATTTAGTCTGCTGACAATTTTAAAATTATATAAATTAAGCGAATACTCCTACATATAGAAATAGAAATTAAGTTCTGAGACAAAATAATGGTTCTTTATTTTAACAAAGGAAGAAAGAAATAACCATATTCCGGCTCTGTTCTCGGAACAAAACTTTCTATTTAATTCGCTCCAAAATCGAAACTTGCACTTCGTGATGAGAAAGCGAAATCTTCTTAAACATAATAACAATAATATCTGCACAATATGATCTAGCTGGAAAATTATATCCTATAAATACAGTCCTAGTCCAACATTGATTCTGCGTCCGCACGGCAGATGGCAGCACACATTCGGCAAAGTACAGTTACGTTCGAAACGATTCACATTCACTTAATTATTTAATACACGATTTTTATAAATAATAACGTATGTAAGAAAAGTTTAAGAAAAAGTTAGATCCCTTCATCAAATAGAATGAAATATTTTATTGAAACATTGACATAAGGAAATCAGGAATCTATTTTTATTTTAATACCTTGTCTCATTTGTCTCTCGACGATATTAAATTTATTTCCCGGATCGTCAGAAATATTCTTCTCTGTAAGTAACATTCGTTTTGGTATTCCCAGCCATTATTGTATATTTTCTGCTAAGGAATGCCCAAAAGTCTCCAATCAGTTGCGCTTGAGAATAATTTGGGGGATTATACTCTCTCTCTCTCTCTCTCTGTTTTCTGTAAAATATTCGATTTTTAAAACATTTGGAATTCTGCTAACAATTATCTTTAAGATTCTGAATCGTCGAGTTAAATTGCGCGATGACGTTTTAACATAGTCTTGAGTACTTTGGAAGGTGATTTCCAATTGGCCATATAGATTATTTGATGGGGTCTCGTGGCCGTGTGCCTGAGTGTCAGGTCGCCTATCATTCAAAATACGATCTACTTTATTCTAAAGTAATAAACATGTGGAACAAAGCACATAATTTGAATATTTGTCATATTGACATATGTCAAAATAATTGTTCTGTTAACCATAGCAATCTGAAAGTAGCATTAATGAAAGAATTTCAAAAAATGGTATACATCAATAACGTCTTAATTTTCTGAAACCGATAAACTATTGAACAAACCACGGATGTTATTAATCATAACAAGCCTTAGATGTCTTAAAATCCTCGCTCTACGAGCTAGGATTTCAAACTGACATCTCCGGCAGTTATGATATACATAACATTCCTAGGTATGTTAATAGCTATTACATATGAATAGAAAAATAGTATAATAATATAATATGAGTAAAGCAAATTTTCCTAAGCAATTCAGTCTATTATAAAGGTTTTAAATTACACGAAACAGTAATTTTGCTGTATTTGTTCACCCGAGTAAATGTGTATAATTTCACAATATAATTACTAATAGAATGATGTAGTTAGTTTTTGTGTAACAATGTAGTAATTAAAGTACTTATGTTTGCACAGTAATAATACCATTGATTTATCTCATTCAATATCCGGTTAACTTGAAGTTAAGGTGTATTAAGTAATTGAAATACCAGAACTCTTGTAATTATGGCTACCTTCATCCTTCATTAAACTTGCACTCTTTTATCAAGCAAATAATTGAAATCTCCTGATACGTTGATTGTTTTTTAATAAGAAATTTTTCAGGATACATATCTCGTAAATCAATACTTGTTTACTTTTATCTGGATTTATTCCACTACTTAACATAACTGATTTATTAGTATTAAGGTTATTTTTTCTAAGATGGAAGGATAAATAAAATTAGATCTTTTAATGATAATTTCGAAAGCATAAATAATAAGATAATAAGTAGGTATACTTTATCTTTGAAATAGATCAATTTCAAATATCTATGCCTGATCTCATCTCTAGAGTACAATCTCTTGAAGATGACCGAGAGGTGTCTTTGATCTCCGATTTAAACGATTATAGATAGAACTATGAAATTTTGGCACATACATATATTTGTTATTTCATATAACATTGTTTTACATCTTTAAAAATTTTTTGCAATAGGGGAGACCGGTGTCAATTGTTACAAAATTTAAATTTTTATTTTCACGAGTTAACGTTACATTTCGAAATATTAAAATTACCTCTATGGGAACTTACCCACCTTAGTGAATAATATTTTGAATTTTAAACTTTTGAAAATATGACAAATATAAAAGTAAGGATTTTTAGGCAGGCATTACAAATGTTACAATTGCCACTTAACTGGTGTCCATAGTAACAGGGCCAGTGTTAATTGTATCATATTTTAACAGTGATGTAATTGGATACAATAACTGATAAAAGAAGAAATTTTTGAAAAAAGAAACATTTATTTATTACCTCAGAAAATACAATATTCAGATGACTCAACTAAAAGCAAACAAAATATATATTCTGCTGGTGATGGACCATTTTGACCAATGCCTTTAGTTGCTAACAGAATTGCAGTTTAGGTAAACATAAAATAGGTCTTTCTTAAACGTGTCCAGTGTCCAGATTTTACATTTTCGACACTGCAACCAATCTCCTGTGCTCAAAAAATATAGGCCAATACATATCAGAGAGTTTCCTCATCGGAGTCATCTGAAGGGTAATCTGCGACTGTTACTTTCGGAACTGCTTTTCTTTTCTTTGCACTTCTGCTTTTATGTTTTCGATAGCAGTGGTTCTTTATTGTAATTTTTATCATGACCAAACTGTACTTAACTATTAAACACGTTACAATCTACACCGTGGCATGAGTTACAACTGACACCGCTTAACTTATAAAGATATTATTTGCTGTTTTGTATTTATTAGGTAATAATACGAAATGTTTTTAATGAAAAATAAAAGCAGATATAACTCACAAACTGATCCTTAACTTGAAATATTTCCGAGCAGAGCACTTATAGTGTTTTAGAAACAATGTGTGTATTTACTTTTTTGTCGATTTACAGACATTCGTCAGAAACAGACGCCGTATTTGCGCGTATGTACTTGCCTAAATACCAAAGAGCTATGACTCTTTCTGCTTCACTCTGCAAGCGCGTTTTAATTTATTTCGAAAAGATGGCCCGCTTATCTTTTTAACATTTTCACGATGATATCTGTGGGTGTGTATGTATGTGTGTGCTCTAACTCAAATACTATTAATCAGAAAAATTTTAAACAATATATTTCTACTTTTTTCAAATATGGAAAGAAGCTATTACATTTTGGTGCAAATCGAATAACCGGAAATGACATTTTACTTGAAGTTTTAATACTTTTAAATGTTATTTTTTCGCAATTGTAACTGACAGATAAATGTCACTGTCAAAAAACTAATGATTTCAAATTAATAATAGTAACGTTTTCAAAAGAAAGTAGAGAATAGAAAAATAGTGATATAGAAAGGAACTTAATATAGTTTCCAACATTAGTAAATTTGCAAGTAGGTTTGAAAAACGAGTCGCTTGAAGGCGAGTTTGGGAATCGTCAAGTTTTCAAAACTAGTACTGAGCAAATTTTTCGGATATAGAGTGTAGCATATACGTACTTAAGTATTTACTTATATTTAATTTTCCATATCAAAATTGAAATAGTGAAATTATTTAATGATACCAGCAAAGTACAAGTAACATTTAATTCTGTGCAACAAACTTACCGACATACAAAAATCACTTTTACACACACATATATCTTGCACTATGTGGTTGAAACTACATATTATGTTAATTTTATTTACTTTCTAATAAAAAAAATCATACATTTACGATTTTACAATGTACCGCCATAGTATAACTTTAACGATTATTATCCCTATGATGTTTTTTTCACATTAATACTATAAATGATGTTTCTAATATTATAATTCGAGAGAAAACTATAAAAGTCGAAAAGTTCTTTAGTATCGGTTGTAGAATCGTAGAACTATACTTTCTTTTTGTCAAACCTTGTAAATTATTTACAATGAGTGCCATATCAAAACGCATAAAATATATTATACATATATTAATCTAGCAGTCCTCTCTTCCATATTCAGCCATATAGGAAGAAAACTAAACCCACGCACAACACCTTGCGCCTAAATTCCACTGGCATACATGCCCAACACCTCTGAGAATAAATTTGTATCATTTATCATGGCATTAGCTGAGAGTCCCCGTCAGTATAAAGCGTAGCGTATGAATATGTATCATAGAGGCATGGGCGAACAAAACAGAAGCGCCGTTCGTTTAATTAAACATTAGACAATCGCGCGCGTCGTGTGCGGTGCATGCGTGTGGTTGTGCGTGTGGGCATGCATACGGCTCAAATGATTGACAAGTAGTGTATGGTGATGCATTTTCCTGTAACTTGACAGAAGAGCCAATTGTTTAGAGGATAATAGTTGACAGAGTAAAATTAATGAGGCTTTAAAATAAATTAAATATACTTTTTTTAAATTTTATATTACCTCGCTTCAAAATATGACACATTTTTTTTTTAAAAAAAAAGGCAAGGCAATATCTTAATAATGAGACTGCAGGTTCAATAATTTAATTTTTCTACAAATCGACTAAAAGTAGGCTTTTTAATGTTTGTTACTTTTAACACTAGTGCATGTTAAAAGTGAATTAGTTACCTTGGTAATGACTAATGGAACAACGAATCATCATTTTTGTCACATCAAAAAATTATTATACAGTATTTCAGATAAGAATAGACCTGGTGGCGCTGCGGCGCCAGCCTGTTTTACACCCATAATTCTTATGAATTAGTTTTGTTTCCTGTATGACATACTTGACAGCTCTAAACGTCAAAATTTTATTATTTTTAATTATTTAGTAAATAGACAGCTACTTAAAATTGTTAAATACCTACTTTACATATTGCTATTGTAATTTTGGTTTGCGTTCAGACCAGTCAGAAAGCTGGAATCGTAAGCCCTATTTTACTCCTAAGTGTATTTTTATCTTAAATACAGTATAAAAAAATCTGATGTGGCTAGCACATTCTAATCATAAATAAATAAATAAATAAATATATCATCACGGCATATTACCCATTGCTGGGTGTGCCAATCTGCTTTGTATGCAGATATCGGTAATGATGATGACATATTTGTACCGTGCGGGCGTTTACCAGGCGTCACCTCACGGGCACTCATTGCTGGCGTGGAGAGTGCACCACAGGGGTCAATTTTGTGCTATTTAAAATTGGAAAAATATTTGGCGTCGGTCGGGATCGAACCTGGTTCCCCAGATTCGCGACCAGACAGTCAGGCACGCGGCCACGAGACCACATTCTAATCATACTTTGGGGAAAAAATTAAAGGGCATATAGTACTGACCAAAATGACTAAAAAAGGCTTATTTAACATGGATCCGATCTTCAATAGTCTCCGAGATATAAGGCAGTGAAAAATGAGTTTTTACGGGGTTTACCTCTCCTATCTCGAAAACTATAAGAGTTACGACTTCGATTAAATAAGACTTTTTGTTTACCTTTCAGAGGTCAACTTAGATGTGCTTTTGTTTTTAAAACAAATCAAATAATTGTAGTAAGTTAAATGTGGCAACCTTGAGCAATATTTGATTTTCAAATAACTTCATTACTATTAGAAATTGAGAAAAACGGTTCATATAAAATTTTATTGTTTTTTTTATAGTCTATTTAATGACATAGACAAAATTTTGTTTAATTACCATCTTTGTCAATTTTCTTCGGTTCTAATTGTAAATGGCCTCTTTCTCGGAAACAGTTGAAGATCGAACCCATGTTGATTAAGCCTTTTTTACTCATTTTGGCCAGTACTATATGCCCTTTCATTTTTTCCCGAAGTATAATTACGCCCTATATAGTTTAAATTGGCACCTACAGCTAGGAATAGGTAATAAGCTATTTAAAAACCTGTTCTAACTGCCTTTATACGCCCACTTTAATTTTATTAAAAATGATCAAATTTTCAGCTTAATTTATTACAAATTTATAGATCTAACATAGTGCAATCATGCATGATTTTTATAAAGAACGTGTGTAGGTGTATTTTTGGGTAATATATCTATACTTATAGCTCAGTATAATATCCTGAGTTCAATTTAATATTCCTCAATTCATCGAAACCACAAAAATAAATGTGGAAATAAAGTAGAGTAGACAATATCTGGTCAATTTCCGATAAGAGTGAAGCAGGTTGAGTCCTGCGGTGCGAGCGAGGGTGAGGGTAGGGTAGTTCAGTGCAGGAAAGGCAGCCCCATGGCGGCCGCGGCTCTGGGTAGTGGGTTGTGGGAGTATAAATAGTTTAACGGCATTAGATTAATCCACCGAGGTCACACAATCGATTCTCGGTCACTATCGCCTACAGCTTGACTTCCAGCAAAGATTATCAAAACACAAATCAAAAGGGGTAATGTTTCCAAAGTAAATTCCTTAAAAAAATTATCAAAAAGTAATTATTTTTATTAATAAATAATTGTGACACAAATTATTATATTTTAGCTGTTTCAATCAAAAGTCTAAAATATCTCATTATGTTTGAAGATCCAGGCAAAAGATGAATGTCACAAAATGTGTATTTTTCATATAATATATAAATAATATAATATAAAAATATATTATGATATATTCGAGAACTTATCAAATTTAGTATTTAAGACTTGAATATGAAGGGGAACAACATATTAGATTTTGGACAAAATTAATTAACCGGAAGTGATACTTTACTTAAAGCTCTGAACAGATTTTCGTGAAAAATATATTATCATCATATACTCCAAACCTTTTGAAATTTCTGTTTTTTTAAAAAATCTAGGATTGAAGACTTTTATATGAAGGAGAACAACATATTAGATTTTGGTGAAAATAGATAAACCGGAAATGATACTTGAAGGTCCGAACAGATTTTCGTGAAAAATATATTATGACATATTCCGAAACTTTTCAATTTTAATATTTAAGACTTTTATATAAAGGAGAACAAAATATTAGATTTTAAGTAAAATTGATAAACCAGAAGTGATACTTTACTTGAAGATCTGAACAGATTTTCGTAATAAATATATTATGATATATTACATATTATACATGTAATTGGCGAGAAGTCATGTGCTGGCCACATCAGATTTTTACCTCCCGCTACCCTTGGTAAGGGAGGTATAGGGATCGTCCTAAATATCGCATATCGATATTTTTGTAAATGACCACATTTTAAGGTCCCTAATCCAATTTTAACATTTTCACGATGATGTGTGTGTGTGTGTGTGTGTGTGTGTGTGTGTGTGTGTGTGTGTGTGTGTGTGTGTGTGTGTGTTTGTGTTGATCCTGTTTACGCTCGAAATCGAATACTATCATTTAGAAAATTTTGAAACCTTGTATTTATACCTTATTCTAAAATGGAAAGAAGCCATTCGATTTTGGTGTAAATCAGATAACCGAAAGTGGCACTTTACTTGAAGCTCAAAATAGTTTTTCTCCGAAAAATACCTTTAAATGTTATTTTTTCGAGATTTATATTATTATAAAAATTAAAGATTATGAAATTTTCTATTGGTTTGCATTAATACTTTTTCTATTCATTTTATGGATACATTTATAAAATTATCTATAATTTAAATCACAGAGCTTGCGCTTTAAACAAACACAACTACTTGATTAGACAGTTCATACCTCAAATGTATGTAACTGACAAATAAATGTCACTGTCAAAGAAGAACTAATCATTTCAAATTAATAATAGTAACGTTTTAAAAAGAAAATAGTAAATAGAACCATAGTTATATGGAATGGATTTTAATACAGTTTCTAGTATAACTAAATATGTAAGTATGTATATTTATATTAATGAAATTTAAATAGCGGGAGGTGTTGTGTTGGCCACATCAGGTTTTTTACTTGTAACGCTATTTATTGACTAGGACTAGACGACTAGAGAAATAGTTTCAAAATCAGGATGTTATTTATTATTATAATTACCAAAATATAGAGGCAGTATATATCGGTGGCTTTTAAAAAACGAATCATGTTTGAAACTCTATAACTAACTCAAAATGCCACTAACAGTTACATAGGTTTCAATAATAGCACCTCGTTTTAAGCTGGTTATAAAATTATCAACATGTAATTGCCAATTTGATTGGCAAATTTAGAAAAACCCCTATTTACTTGTTTTTCTATATGTTTTTTCAACCCTTTGTCTACAAGAGATAAAAAATTTTAACCGATATCACAACGTACTCCGGAGTTACGGAGTTCAAACAGGTTTCGTTTTTTAAAAGCCACCCGGTAATATAATGAATTTATGTAGTGAAAAATGCATGGCCTCGATCATAATTTATAAATCCACACATACATACATATATCCGTTTTAATTTTTATAAAATCCAATTTGCAAAATATCTATACTTATTTGAAAATTAACCTATAATCATATAATCATGAATAATAATAATACAGATAAACATACTTCTAAAATCAGTAATAAATAAATAATAACATTAACTACACATGGATAATTCTCATTTCGCTTCACAAATTAAGGGTTATTGACTGATTTTCCACTTGAATGAAATTGTGAAACGCTATTGTAAACAAATTTAAATCATAATAACAATTTAGCGCGTTAAACAAATGTGTTTGTTTCCATGCATGTAGCCTGGATATCTCAATCGCTTATTATTTCCTGCAGAACTTGTAATCAACTTCGCCTTTAGTTCCACTTCATTAAATACAACAACAGAATTCGTAAAAATTTCTCCTTTCAATGTGGCCTGATAAACGAAATTTCATTCAAAATACGGTTCGTTACATGTAATAAATTTTAATCAGACACTGATTTCTACTTTGTAATCGTAATTGCTGTAAGCTGTTCACACCTAATAATAGACTTCGGAGTAGTTTACTAATCTTTTTGAGGAAACAGTAAATGCTTTTTATTTCTCTAATAAAATTACTTCATTTCATATTCTGTATTAATTTCAAGAATTAATATTGCATTTATAAATTGCAGTAAATATACACAATGAAATGCATAATATTTTACCTAAATTAAATTTTCATTCATAGTACATATAATATGTATGGTATGACTAGCGAATGAAAGTTGACGTTTAAATTATTTTATAGATGTGGTTTCTTTTGAAACGCTAGAGAAGAATAGAATTGTACGAAATATTCAGGTATGAAATTTTTGCATGAATCCATTTAAATACTGGACTAGGAAAGCACAGAAATACATAACTATGACTACGTTTATCTCGATAATTCAAGCGGCTTCAAGTATATTATGACTTGAAAAATCCTATTGGTTTATCTCAGCGGATTGACAATAGGATTGAGATATTTTCAATCTTCTTTAAATTCGTATCGACTAAAAAATATAGTTAAATACTCGATTATTCAGACAGATAGGGAGAGTTATATGATCAAATTTCATCCTGGATATATTTGTCTTCTCTGTCAAAAACATATTGCGGATGTGCGCATGCGTAGTTACATTAATTGAAGCTTCACTGTTTATTTCGACAGAAGTCAAGCCGCAGCAAGATTGAAAAGGGATTTACTAAATTCAAGCGGCTTCAAACGTCGAGATAAACGTAGTCTATGTCTGGCTGAAAATAAATGGCCGACTAGGGTAACTGAATATTAAAACAGGGATGCGTTTAAAGTATTTTTAATTTCCTCTAAAAGTAATTCCGACTCGAGGTTTGCTTACACCTGAGACGAACGAACTAGAATTTGCGGTATTAAATTTTTTAAATACATCCCTGAACTCTGTTGCTAACGTCATTTTAAACGCCTCCTGGTATTGAGTACAATTCTAATGTTCTGTAACGGAATACATAAGGGTCAGTTTCCTTTCAAATCAAACATACGGATATGTTTTCAAAAGAAATCACATCTATTAAATAATATAAACGTCAACTAGCCATATCATAGCTAGTCGCTAGTCATACCATACATCAAAAGAAAATTTCCAAAAACTCTTTGTATTTTAAAAGTTATGTTTGAATTTATTGTAATCCCTAAAAAAATTAATCTCTTTTCAGTTTATAAATTGATGTTAGAAGAAGTATATTTAAAACGTATTATTATTTGAATACAGATTTAAAAGTACATAATTAGGAAACACCTTATAATTATTCTCTTTTCAATTTACAAAATGTTATTTCAAGAAGTACATTTGCATTATTATTTCAATACAGATTTAAAAGTACATAATTAGGAAACATTTTGAATGCATTGAATCACATGATTTAAATCAGGCCAACCCTGCTTCTTTATGACAACCAAATGAGTTGCATACATATTAAACAACAAAATAAAAAAAAATAGTATAAAATACACATTTCATAAAAAAATGTTATGAAACTTGTATCTTAATGTACTATTTTCCCAATATTTTAACTTGCGCAACTTAATTTCAAATAACATATACATAACTGGTAAAAATGATTGTGAAAATATTGTTTTCCTTGTCCTATCTAATTTTATCATTCTCAATAATTCTAGCGTGGCCCTCTCTAGAAAGAGCTAGTGTGAAATCTTTCTGTAATAATAGGTATAATTTAAATTTATGCTCGAGTTGCATGGAATTTATTATTAAATGTATGTTTATTGCAGAGATTATAGAATGATAATAACACACAATGTATGTAAAACATAAGTAAAATTGATTAAAACTTGCTATATATACCTGTGTAGGTATACTGATTACAAGAAGAAGAAAATAAATGTGTATAATATTTTTCTCGCCCAAGCTAGCGCACGTAGCAAGCGATACGATCGAAGGTCTTGGGTTTGAATCCTACTGGAATATGGATGATTGTATTCGTCAATCATTTCTTTTTCATCTTAGTCATTTCAAACGATAAACCGGACCGCCAAATCTTTGAAATCATTATTAAGAAAGCATAAGTAGTTTTTTCAAAGTTGTTCCAAACACAGTTTTACTAAATAGTATACTCAAGACTAGCTCAATATACACGCCTACTAGAATACGTCATCAAGATATAATTTAGCAGCCTCAGCACATTCATCTTTACTAAATGTACTACATGTCACATATACGCGTTTTATTGCTATTGCAATTATTACAAAGAGTCTATATCAAGGACTAAAGAAAATTCTAACCTCAATTATCACAAAGACTAAAGAAAACCCTAACCGCGTGCAATAATACTATTGAATGTTCGTAACAGCAGTCATAATCAGTGGCGTCGATAGACCATTTCTGAGGAGGCTTGCGCCCTCCCTGTTTAATTTTGCGCCCCCTTTCCGCGTTATTACTTAAATAAATTATTAAAAATCAATCTAATTTTTTTACTATTTTATTATGCACTTATTTATCTGCAATAAGCAGCCAGACGATTATGTACCAATGACTTTAGCCGAAGAGGAAAGGTTACCGCTGCTCTAAAATATGAAGCGAAAATTCAAATAAATTATTCCTGTATTAGAACTATTAACGCATTAAAAAATTCAACACACGACAAGCATCCTTCCGATACTAACCTGCATTTTAAAATAAAAATTATTGAAATCTATTAATACTGGACTTTTCTCGTTTTGCCATTAAAATCAAAGTCAATTACTAATAGATTTCAATAATATTTTTTTTAATTCAGGTTAATATCGGAAGTATGCGTGTCATGTGTTGAGTGCTTTAAAATGTTAATAGTTCGAAACAATTAATTGAATTTTCGCTCCATATTTTAGTATGGGGGTAACCTTTCCTCTTAAGAAAGGTACTATAAGAAATCAAAATGATGCACCATTCAGGCTATAAAAGAGACGAAATTATTAAGCTATCCCATAATGAAACAAAAAATTCAACAAATAAGGCCAATTTTATAGACTCTAGTTATTAAAAAATTTGATCCTTTTCTCCAGAATTACAATGTACCTCAAAATGCACATTATTGTTCACTACGTCACAAAATCATGTTATAGAGAGTAGTGCAAAATGTATAATACGCAAAATAACTCTGGAAATTAATTATTGTGATTATTTTGCAATAATAGTATATGATCCTCGGGACTGCAAAAGAACAGACAAGTATTTGTGTTCGCTTCATTACATCTGATAATCTTCAAAAAGAAATATTTTTATGTTTTAAACATGAAAAAATTTAAATGCAGAATCAGACTGTCCAAAATTATTTCGTTCTAAAGGAGCGCCCTGTTGCGCCCTCCCTGTTAAAAGTACCTAGTGACGTCCCTGGTCATAATGTACTGACATGCAGTACCTTTAGTTGAACATGCTGAGGCCGCGTATAGCTAAATATTTCTTGATGACATATTGCAGTAGGTGTATATTGTGCTGGTGTTAAGTATATTTAGTAAAACTGCGTTCCGGACAGTTCCGGATCCGAAACACCACTGAAAACAGTCGGTAAATGCATAAAAATACAAATACAACTAATTATTAACAATATGTTATCCGTTAATATAGTTTCCAAATTATTGTCATACATTTCTTATTAAAAAATTCCAGTTGAAAAAACTTTTAAAAAACTTGAAACTGTCATATGTCTCTGAACACCTGTGCTGGCAACCACGTGACTTCACCACTACCCCACATCAACCCACTTCCTCACATCACACCGAGGTATCGATTACATAATGACGTCACTCGGGTCTCCCCCTTCCACTCTCTTTAAGCCATCGGGGTGGAAGGCGGGCAGACGGACGTCCGGCGTCGGAAGTGCGGTAACGATCCGCGCGCGTCTACGTCACTGCTTACGTCACGACCATGACGACGCGCCGCCAGCTGATCAATGTGACGCCTCCGTCCGCGGATTCCGTCACGAAACGTGCACGAGTGAGCATCGCGACGACGAGCTGTGATTGTGATCGTGGTTACTGTGATAGGAAATACGTAAATCTACTGTTATCTAGTTGCTAAATCAACTTATTACTACTTACTTCTCTTATAGAGAAATTATTCTGTTGTTTCATTGCACCCAAGTGTACTATCTTACATATCCAAAGCGCTTAAGTTCGTGTAAAAGTTCGTGAAACGTGATTTTTTAACGTCGACCGAGCGAAAAACGAATACTAACCTTCAGATTTTAACTATATTTCGACGATTTCGTGTTTATATTTGTACCAAATCGGAACATATTTACTGGAACTAAAGGAAACTTTTGCCATTAGTTCCAAAAAGAATAATTCTCCAAATTCTGAAGACAGGAACCCCCGAGGTAAGAATTTCTGTGAAATTTTCTTACCAATTAATTTTTCTAAGAATCACTCCAATAACTGAATAATGACTTAGAGTTTATTTAAATTGGAACGTAAAATAGTTTGTGAACCAATAAGTTACGGTTTACGGACATAAATTTATCACACCAATCTATTTTTATATCTATTGTGTTTTCAAATATATTTTGATTTTGACATCAAATTACATAAATCATTCAAGTTCTAAAGAAATTTTTTATAACACAATTTCAA
Organism: Harpalus rubripes; assembly: GCA_963082715.1. Classification (NCBI taxonomy): domain Eukaryota; kingdom Metazoa; phylum Arthropoda; class Insecta; order Coleoptera; family Carabidae; genus Harpalus; species Harpalus rubripes. Next base: position 52,360,599 of record OY720454.1, read on the forward strand.
CCGCTGATTATCGATAAATTTATGCTGTTTTAATAATAGCTTTGAGGTGAAATATTGTTGTCAAATTATGCCAAAATCATTTATTTATTTATTTGTACTGATACTGAGAAAAAGGTGTCTCATTGTGTAGTATAGACGGGTGTTACGAAAAAATGATAAATTTTTTCACAAATTTTAATCACTACACAAAATCCATTTAGTTATTGGGTCACAGCAAGCACATAAAATCCTGCACAGCATCCATTGCTACTGAATTCTTGGTTTACAGCGTATAATTCGCCATAAAACATAACATAAAGCGTCTCCAACATCCATAAAACTTCCTGCGGTCCGCTTTCGCCGTGTGCTAACTGCTAATCTAAACAACAATCACATCATGTAGCGATGCTCGTGTGTTTGGAAAACAAGTGACACTCATGCAAAGTTGCCTGAATACTGGTGCCTGCCCTAAGTAGACGTCGTTTATTTCCTGTACGCAAACTCCGTACAGCCATCGACAAACGACCGTGCGCATGCTCGGCATACTGGCATCGAACCACGACCTGTCTCTATATTTGTAAAATAATCGAACGGCCTTACTGCTTTCAAGAGCAATTGATTTTTTGTTGGAGTTTTTGATGGATGCGTGACGCTGTTGATAACGTGAGAAATGTATCGAATTTACGCAATGGACTGAGTAAAACTCTTGGGTGAAACACTATGCAGTATAATATGGAGTTATATGTACACATGATACAATATTTTCTTGCTAAATATTAGCTCAAAACATTTACACCGTAATTAGGAAATATTAAATATATAAACAAAGATTTACCAAAATTGTTTTTCCTTAGTAAATTTATCATTATTCATTTCCATTACATAAAATATAGGTACAATGGAAAAATGTTGTCAATATAATTATGTTGTCTTTTCCTACTATAATCTATTTATTAAATTATAAACTGTTATTAAACTAAGTTTATTTCAAAATCATTTCTTTGACATCTATAATTTCTGCAATTTCGACTACAATAGCGAAAACCACATATGGGGAACAATAGAAAATAGGTTATACTTATTGACCTGGAAAATTTACAATTCGTATCAATTTTTCTTGGTACACTTACAAGAGCTGTACTTTTTAATATTGCAATATCAATAATACAATACATAATTCTGTTTTCCATTTCACTTATTATTGTTGCCAAAAAAACAATTGTGTAGTCTAAACTCCCTAATTTCTTTATTATACTTATATAAAATATATGAAAAAGTACTATATCACACGGAAAATTATCAGAAAATAGGGGAATACGGCCCTCGAGTAACAGCATCCAGTGAAACAATTTGTAAGTGGTCGTTCTTGCAACGAATTTTTACTAAGAAAATTTTCAAAACGAGTACTTCTCAGGTCAATTGTCTATACAGGATGCTCATTTTAAATGGGCCACCATTGCTATCTCGAGAACTATAAGAGCTACAAAGATGGTTAAATAGGCAAACAATTTCTATTTCACAAGACAAGTTTAAATAAAAGAAAAAAAATTTTTCGAACAATAGTTCGCAAAATACAGGATCTAACTTTTTTATTTTAAATGGGAATATATATTTTTTATTTGCTCATTCGTTAGAGAATTTAATTTTGAATTCAGCGATATAATATTTTTATACCCTTATATAACGATTTTTTTGAGAAAAATGCATTTAAAGTTTTATACCAATTTGATTAAAATATGGCTACAATTAGAGTGCCATTAACGAAAGAAGTGAATGTTTTGTTCTTGTAAGTGATCATAAATGTTAACATAAACCAAATATTCACGTGTTTCTTTCATGGCATTCTAATTCTATGTAAAAAAAAATATACACGCATTCGTTTTTTCCATTCATGACAGCCTTATTATAGTCATATTTTAATCAAATTAATATGGAACTTTACATGCATTTTTCTCAAACAAATCGTTATGTAAGGGAATAAAAATATTATACCACTGAATTCATAATTAAATTCTCTAACGAATGAGCAAATAAAAAATATATGATCCCATTTGAAATTAAAAAGTTAGGTCCCGTATTTTGAGAACCACTGGTTAAAAAATTTTTTTCTCTTCTTTAAATTTGTCTTGTGAAATAGAAATTTAACCGTCTTTGTAACTCTTATAGTTCTCGAGATAGAAATTATGACCCATTTAAAATGAAGACCCTGTATAGTGAACCGAAAAAGCTTAGTAAAACCTAGTTTTATTGCTATAAGTTCACCACATGTGGTTTTCGCTGTCGTAATTGAAATTGCAGGGGTTATAGAAGTCAAAGAAATGATCTTGAACTAAACTATATGTGCCTAAATTTAAGTATTTAGTATTACACATACCAGAAAAAAAATATATCAAACTTTCAGTCCCAAAAATACGAAACCGTTCAATTAAATTTTATAAATACTGATCGTTTTTGATTTTAGAAATACGTAGTATCACACAAAATAAATTTAAATTATAAAACTTTCAGTTTCAAAAATACGAAACCGTTCAATTAAATACGTATAGGTATTTAATTATTTGTTGGAGTAACTATGTCAAAATTGGGTTGAAATAAAAGTAACTACTGTTAGTCTAAAAAACAACTTATAAAAATAGAAAATGTGGTCATCCACGATAATTATTTTTTATTCGCTAAGACTTAACAATATTTTAATAATCTATGACAAATGATAATCCCATTTTGTTTAATTACAAAATAAATAAAAAATACGCATGTATATTATTGTTCAACTATTCATTGCCACTGCCATCATTTTAGTATCTATGTCATTCAACATATGTTTCATTTCTAAACAAACGTACGTGGTTTTTACCTGACAGGGCACCATAAACTCAAATAGGTGTTATTTAGTTTACTTTCATTGTTTAGTTTCTGGCAATTCAATAAAAATAGAAAGACAAAGTGAAAAGGTTTAAAATTTGAAAGTAGACCCTATCATATAGTTTTAAGATCTAGTTTTAATCAAAATGATCAATTTTCTAATTTGTTCCTAAGCGGGAGGTCCCATTCAAAATATCTTTACAAAGCCTGTTTTTCTGATTGGAAATCGCTCAACCGTGTTGATACCCAAAACTAAATATAAACTCAATTTTAACAAGTTTGTTGTATGAACTGTTAACGATTAATTATAGTTATTATTATTGGTTTGTATGTTTTTTTAAGTAAATAAAACGCCCTTGTAAGAATTAATTGTATGGTTATCACATTGCTGAGAATGAAAGTATACATATGTTTTTATAGTGTATCTTACGTTTTAATTCACACCTTTAATTAAAAAATATACTATAATAGCATGGAACAAAAATTGTGCGTTACTAGGAAACTACGTAATATTTTACAAATAAAAAAATTACAATAGATACTTAATTTATAGTACATTAAAATACAAGTTTCATAAGCCATGATTTTAGTGGACGCGTCTTTCTTCCAGAAGAAGAACCAAAACAGAGAAAAATAATTTAAATAATTTTTCCCACTCCTGACATCGTAAGTAGGCTATTAGGACATTGTTTATAGGGATGTATGTTTATTTTACTGTCAAGGTATCGGTTTCTATTAGCGACGGCATGTAAGCATTGTCCTTACTTCCCTACAGCTGAACTTACCTCCTCTTTGTGAAATACCAACAGTTAGATATTTTAAACTTGTGTCAAATATTTGCTAATTCTTATAATTTATGATTCTATCAAATTGTCCTCATTTCATAAATATTTTCATTTAAAAGTTATCATTGACGTGTCAAAAGTGACAGATGATAGCGTTTTTCTTCTTAAATTTTCCATGGAATACTAAGATTCTTTTTTTAATGTATTCAACGGTAGTCCTTGACATATCTGGCAGTGAAAATGAACAGGTAAAAAATAAATCATCAACTTATTTGCCAGCCGTCCTCGATTAGTAAATCCCTTGTAGCATAAATAATTATTTTATCAAAGATATTTTTTGCACAATTGGGTCTTTTTAAATGTTTACCGATAGGGTTTCCAAGGCAATAGGTTTTATTTACAAATTACTGATCGATAGTGATGTGAATCACTTACCGATCAAGAGGTGGAGGCGGTAAGTAAAAAACAACGATCAAGCTAACTAAAAAAATTTTAATATGTCAAAATAATTCGATTGTGCGAAAAACGTAATAGGTATTGCGGTAAGTAAGTGCTCTTCTACCGGCTGAGGATGATTTTGGAGATCGAGACGAGATCTCCAATACATCCGATCTTCAAAAACATCCTCAACCGGCAAGAAGCACCTTAATTCTTTAATAACGATTAGATTTGTAATTTCAATTTATTGTATAATAGATATATTCGGCCTAATTCTCTAAGCAAAGTTGTTAAAATTAAGTACTATTTTCAATTGTTAAATTGAATGTCAGTTGCTAAGTTCAAAATCCCAATTCACTATTACATCAAGTTGCTAATCTAACAACTACATTTCTCCTGTTGTTAGTATTGAACAATCGTTACTAAATGGTATTCCTTGAAAATTGTATGTTATGAAATGAACTTTTATTGAAAATAGGGACCAATATAGGTACTCATTTTTTAGACAAGATTTTAGAATTATGCAAAGGAATTTGCGAAATATTCAAACAGAGCAAGGTCTCGTTCATGATTTAATTCATACAATTGATGGCACTGGATGGTCTTATGTCACAAGATGAAAAATTTATATTTATTCCAAATAATTATAAGTCAATGATAAATTTATAATTAAAATGTTTTAATTCTTAATGTTGATGTAATTTTCCTAATACTTAATTTCAACAACACTTGGGCTATGGGTCTTTTATAAAGGGAATTACATGGTAAAATTTCAATTTTCCATGAAGTCAATAAACGATTTGCAAAATTTACAACTAGCAGAAATGAAATGTAAAACAACCTTTGTCATTTAGTTTGTCCAAGATCATCCTTTTATGTTCACAAATGCAATTTAACATTATAGAATATTGTTTCACGGAACATCTTGCACCCCGAATTTTCTTATCACATTATTAAAAACCAAACGTCAAACTAATCAAAATCTCTCACTTTATGTTGTCAAAAAGTAGTAATATGTACAGATATTAAGAATCGACATGCCTTTTAACTACCTTGTTAATAACTTCACTGGTATATTTAACAACGATTGTTCACAACGACCGTTTTTAACAATGTCGTTAATTATGTATTTACTGGTTTTCAATGAATGACAGTTGTTATAAAAGCTGCTAAAAATTGTTGTCAACTCTCCGTTGTTACTTAACGACTATGTTAACAACTATCTTAGTGAATTAGGCCGATTAGCTCTATTACTCACCAGACTGTAATCGTTAAAAAATATTCTTAAAAAACTGCCCAATTTATGTTTTGTTGATTCGAATTGAATTTTATAAAAATAACAATCATTTAGGAACCGTATCTAATTATTTAGAAAGAAACACCTTTGTTTGCCACTTATTCTATAACAAAAAGTATTATTTCAATAAAAACCATACTGTGAAATCAAGCTAAATGTAAACTCATCTTTTTTGTTTGTAAATAAGATTTCACTTTTTGTTCTAGTTTACTCACCCTTGTATTAATAATAAAGTAAATAATACTTGTTTACAAGTCATGATATACGCTTACTGCAGCTAGCGTACAAGTATGTTGAATGTATAAAATCAATTATGAATTTTACGTTGTTGATTGCGGCTATCGCAGATTTCATCAGCTTATAACTTGTAACCAATGCGGTTACTAAAAATAACCGTTAAATTAACTCTGTAATTTTTTCTTGCAATTAAAAACTTTCGTGTACAAAATCTGACACAAACAAATTGCACAGTAACTCTAATGTACACGCTTAACATTGACTCTATTCTATCCAATTAGCAAGTAGTTATGCATGCCAAGCTGTCAAGATTTTCAGCAAAAAGTGACACGTGCATCCTTTTCCAACAAGGTGACGTTGACCGACTTAAATTGAACTGTTGTTGCTGGCTTAATTTAATTATAAGATAGACCCAGTTGCAGTAACTAATTATCGAGTAATAAAAATGTTAACATGACGTGCTATACGCTTCGAATTTTAAATGAATTAAACATATTCACTTACCCAATTAACCAATTTGAGTAGTACTTCACTGATGGTGTAGGCACCTGTAAATATACAAATTATACAATTAACCATTATAATTTGTACTGTGTGCATATGGCACTACTAACAGGGAACATTGAACAAATATATGAAAACCTTGCACTGATCTATTGCATCGTACTAATCACATTTTTATCTATCCTCTAAATTTAAAGGATATATTGCTAATCAACATACATATGACTGTCCAGTTAGAATTTGAAAATAGTCACATTGTTCATATTATATAGAATTTTATTTTAAATTTGTTCAAAGTAGTTCCTTTCGAGATTAATACATCTCAGCATAGTTTTTACCTCCCGTCACCTTTAGGTAAGGACTTTGGTCAAAAAATTCGGTGGTGAGTTTTTAATGAATAAGCACGGTTCAAGGTCCCTAGAATACGATTTTACTATTTTTACGATGATGTCTGTGTGTGTTTGTGTGTGTGTGTGTGTGTGTGTGTGTGTGTGTGTGTGTGTGTGTGTTTGTGTGGGTGTGTGGATGTGTGTGTACGATAACTCTAATACTACAATTCCAAAAATTATAATTCTTTCGTATTCCTCTTCGTTGCATCCATATGAAGAGCTGATTAGATTTTGGTTATAATTGGTCAACCGGAAGTATCCTCATTTGAAGATTTTAACAGTTTTTCTTGAAAAAAACGATGTTAAATATCATTTTTTCACATTTAATGTTATTATAAATATTAAAGAACATTGTATTCTCTATACGATTTGACTGCATTTTATACTATATATATATATATATATATATATATATATATATATATATATATATATATATATATATATATATATATATATATATATACAGTAAGGACTGTCCTACAGCTGAACTTACCTGCCTCTTTGTGAAATACCAACAGTTAGATATTTTAAACTTATGTCAAATATTTATTCATTCTTATAATTTTGAATTTAATTTCTACAAAATTGCCCTCATTTCATAACTATTTCCATTCAAAAGTTACCGTTGACGTGACATATATGACAGATGACAGCATTTTTTCCTTTTACATTTTCCATGGAATAATTAGATTCTTATTTTTAATGTATCAATATTCAACTATATTTCTGGACAGTATTGACAGGTAAAAAATAAATCATGGGGAGTGGAAAAATCTTATATGCAACACGAGATGTAGGTACATTTGACCTCTCTCGAACTTAATGGTCCTCGATTAGTAAATGGTACCTACATCTCTTGTAGCATAAATAACTATTTTGAACACTACATCACACGAATTGGTTCGTGAATTCATATATTAATTTGCACGTCTCTTCTGCTAAAGCGATATTAACTTTTCACCTTCTTTATGTCTAAATCTTTCAAATGTAATGACCTGTAAATATTCCTAACGCCTCCGTAAACGTTACATTTCACATTATTCGCTATTATATTTCGCCAATATATTAAATCATGAAAAAACTAGACCTGTTGGTAGGTAATAAATTAATAGTTTATTAGACGTATTCACATAAAAGGGTAGTTATTATGTGAATATTGTAAAATATGGAGCGATATTTCATGTTTTATTAGCGCCCTTTCTATTGGAAATATGTAGATTTCATTTCAATATGCACGTAATCAATAATGTACAAGGATTAAAAGTTTTATTAAGCAAAAATTTACATACGAAAATGAAAATTGAATAGTGAAGGGAATAATAACGATTAATTTCATCATTATTAATAGGCTATAAATTTAATTTACCCAATAAATAAAGTATTCCTAATACCTTTGGAAGTTATTTTATAGAAAATATATACAACAAAATATAGGTAGGTAGGTATTCAAAACCCGCATGCTGTAAATATTTATAAAAAATTAACAATATGCTTATTAAAGCTATACAACTCTTATAAAAAGAAAATAAAACCATGCGATAAAACCAATAAAGAATTATTTAAAAAATATCACTGAAACGGAAAAAATCTACACTTTGATATAAAGAAAGAAACGAAAGTACGTACAGTAATTTATTTTAAGTTCGATCAAGGTCATCTACGAATTGTATGAATTAAGATTTTAGCTCTGTCCATTCTGTCAAATTCAGTATTGTCGTTTATTTAGTGTTTATGTGGGTACATATACTACTGTTATTCTATTTAGTGCAGTCAACGAATACTTAAAAATGGGTTGTAGACAGACTTTTATGCGCACTATTTTTGACTTTTGGGCTGTTTTCGGAGGTATTTGAAGATAAATATACCAAAAGTCCTGGGGTCTCCGAAGGGCATAGAAAAATGTGTTTCTTGTTTCGGTTTTTCACTTATATCTCGATAAATATTGAACGTAACGAAAACTTCTTTATACACAAAATTAAAGCTGACCAAATAGGCACAAAATAGGTACCATTCTTTTTTTCTTATCCCTTATCATTTTCTAGATTCAAGCTGTTGAAAATCTTTATTTTTTCTAAAAATAATTGTCACACTACGTTTTTGAACATACATATACAGAGTGATCCAGAATGATTGAAGGTCACGTGACATGAAAAAGTTCTGATTATGATCAAAATTACCTTGCACGGAAAATAATTAGTACTAATTTACAGGTAATGTCAAATATGTACCCTATATTACCGACATTTAAAAAAGTCAACGGCGTTACATATTTTGAATTTTTTGACATATACTTTGTTTTTATCTTTTAAAATTAAAATGATATTTATTTCAAATCGTTACGTTAGATGGCGTTTACGGATGAACATTACAATTTCTTTTTTGGAAGCATATATTCGTTCTGCGAGGAATGATTGAAATGAGTGGAAATATATACGCCAATGCAATCTGTCAATCGTATTTCACTATCACAATGATGCGGCAACCAAAAAATCAGAACGAGGCGGAACCTTCAATCATTCTGGATCAGTCTGTATAATGTCTTGTACCTTACAAACCGTTATATTTAAAGTGATCGGGATCACAGTTGTAGGGTACAAAAATATCTTTTTTCTTCAAGCGTATTATAATATTCATATTATGCTACTGTACGCACACTATAGAAGTTGTTCATTGTCTTACTAGTACAAAAATGTTGTTATTGTTGTACTAGTAAAAAAATGTTAGTGTCTTAGTTCACCGCTGGCGGCGGCAGTTGTCACAGCAACACACATTATATTGAAAATTGTTATTTGACAGTTGTATCGTTTTTGTTTTGTAGTGTACACAGTCAGCTTTGGCTGATATTGCAAATGCTACAATTAAAAAATTCCAAAAATAATGTCAAAAAGTTCTTTGAAACACTTGAAGAAAAAATAGTATATGTCATTCGGAGTAGAACGCCCTTTTTGTGTTTTACCCAGCTTGCCTAGCCTCGGCTAGCGCCTCGGCTGCAATAGCTGGGTTTAACACAAAAAGACCGCTTTCTACTCCTAATAACATAATGTACTATTAAAAATTCATAAAAATTTCGAGTGCAACAATTATTGGTAGTTGCCCTTCAGTAGTGTAGCCAGATGGGAGGGAATTATTTTATACGTAGGAATTTTACAGTTTTGAGGGAAAAAGAGATTTTACATTGAGAAGAGGGAAAATATAAATTTATCGAAAATTATCATTGTTTGAATAAAAAATACAAATGAGTGTAAAATTATAATTGGATTTTCAACTGCTTAATACTAGAAAACGATTAAGTATAAGGCGTTTTCGCTAGGACCATTATCGAAGTAAAAGCGAAAACCAAAAAAGGGATATATTTTGCTATGCCCTGAAGTCAGCTTCCCTCGAAGGCCCCAGGAATTTAGGTATATTCATCTACAAAACACCTCCGAATGCAGCCCAAAAGTCAAAAAAGCGCGCACAAAAGTATGTCTAGAAACTATTCATTGACTGGACTAATTATTATTAGAAAAATATATGTTACACTAAAATCATTCAAAATTCGGAACTAAGTCAACTAGTAAGTTTATTAAGAAATATAAACCAAATATTTGAAAAATAACGCTGTACGCACGGCTATATATCAAGGTAATATATCTCAAATAATAAATAAACATATGTTACAGCGAAAGTATTAGCCACAACGAGCATCGTTTTAAAATGGAATATCCTAACTTTGTCGAAACAATATGAATTTTTAAAAAACAAGCGTGTTGTATCCATCCGTATCGCAAACACGCTTCTAGTCATTGTAAATGAGAGAGATAAATGTATGTATGCCATTTTATTATTTTGTTCAATACAAATAACCTTGATCAGACTTTTTTAAAAAAGTGTACAGTACTTCACATTAGAAATGTGTGTATCTACGATACACTTGATTTTAACAGGAAAGATAAACGTTTCATTGTACGTACATTCATTTATTAAAAGTAATGAATTATGAATTTTAACTCTCTATACCAGGTGTTGGCAAATACTTTTAAGCGCGGGCCAAAATGAAATTTTCAAAATGTCTCCCGGGCCGGAGGACTATAAAGGAATATAAATCAGTTAATGAAAGATTTTATTTTGTTCTTTATTTATATCTTGACGATACAAATTATTTTATTTTGATCATAGTTATTACATTTTTATATTTATATTGCATTTTGTAAATATAATAGTAAAAAGTAAATAGAATTATAAAAAGAAAAGACAAACATCAAACGTTAAAATAGAATACTTATAGTTAATGCGAAAAGTGAAATCTCGAATGTTCATTTGATATTATTTCTTCAAAATTGGGATCCAAATCACTTGTAGCAATCCTTAATACCGAGTGTAGGTTTTCATCAGTAATTTGTGATCGATATTTATTTTTCGTGGCAACCATTAAAGAAAAAGTTCTTTCACAAATATATGTCGAACCAAATAAAACTAGGTATTTTTGAACATAGTTCAAAAAATATTTGAAATGTTCTGTATTCAAAGCACCGTAGAAAGCACTCAATTCGTTTGAGTGAAAATTTTCTTTTAGTAAATTATTTGACTGTGAGTCAATTAGTTCTAGTTGAATTTCAACAGGAGCTTCTTGCACATCGAAATTGAAAGGTTGAATAATTAATGATAAAGGTTTTTCAATAGCTTTGAAATCTTGAAATCTTCTTTGGAATTCAGAATGCAGGTCTTGTATTAATGCACTATATTTAAGAAAATCAGTATTTTTCAATGATTCACGTCGTGTTTGTAATGAAGGGAAATGATTTAGTAATTTCTTATTAAAGTTTTCAGCAAATAAATTGAGTTTTATCATAAATGCTTTGACGTTTGAGTGCATATTGAAAGCGAAATGGTTTTTCCATTGTAGATTTATATTTAGTTCATTCAAATATTTTACGATATCTACAGAAAACGAGAAATCGTATAGCCATGCCTCATTTTGAAATTCATGAAAATCATGTAGTTTTTCTTTTATCGACAAGAAGGATACTATTTCATCAAGCAAATATTGAAACCTGTCCAAAACTTTACCGATGCTAAGCCATCTCACTTCAGTGTACTAAGGAATTTCGTAAAATACTGTTGATTTCAACAAAATCGCATAAAAGAGATTAAAAAAATTACATGCGGGATTTTTCAACGGGCCGGATAAAGTAAGCAAAAGGGCCGGATCCGGCCCGCGGGCCGGCTTTTGCCCACCCCTGCTCTATACAATAACCAATTACAAAGTAGTTGTATGTAGGTTGCGTAAGTCTCAAAATGTGCTAATTTACAAATATTTGGAAATGTAACATTTGGTACTATCTATCTACTCTTAAGACATCATATTTTTTTTATAACATTGTACTCGTATGAAGTAGATATGTGAAGAATCTGCAAAGCACATTTGTTTTCGTTTTATAAATCTTTAATCTATTCTCAAATTACTGATGCAGTGTAACATTACAACTCAATTTACATCCTCTTACCCCTGAAACTCGATACATGGTTACAATGCCAATCTCTCCAAAATAATTTCTTAAGAATTTGGTGTCGGTCTTGGCGATCGGCTGTCAGAACGGATTCAAGGAACCGGGAACCGGTCGAGAACAAAACCTCGCTCGTTACTTACTCCAAGACGCGGGCGAAAGTGAAAAAAGATCCACTTAACCTGAATTTTTATTGGTTTCTTAAGAACACCGGTGTCAGATTACGCATTCATAATTTTTTGTTGAAGAAACCACTAGTTGGCAAATATTTTTTAATTGTTAATTATAATAACCGTTAAATGAATCTATGAACATAGTGGTTAACCAATTTTAATTTAGCTAGCAAAAACTAATTGCGATTTTAAATTGTACTATTAGACTGACGCAAGGATTAGAATTTTTCTTTATTTATTATTACATTATTAACATATCTTTGCAATTTGCAAGTAAATGTTTGTTTATAATAACTGTTTATATTTTACAGTAAAATTTATAATTCTGGTTTTTATTTTATTAATAAATTATTTTTTAGAAGTTTATTCGTTCACTGAGAAAAAGATGTAATTACTTGAACTGTAAATTTATATGTTACAAATAAATCCTAAACTTGAATAGATCCAAATATATCTACAATTGAAGCAATGTAATAATTTATTTGTAGCATTTATTTGCCTCAAATAAATATATATTGAGATCAATTATATCTTCTATATCATGAAAACTATTAGAATTATTTTAATTGCGCTAAATTTATTTCATTACTATTGGATATATAATCATTTATTTGAACCAAACTTATATCTATATATCTTTCATAACCTGTCCACTCTAAATACACTAAAATTGAAGGTATATAATTAAATAAAATATTTCAGAAAATTATATATTTATTTATTAAAAATCTAAATTTAAAATACTATACATAAATATATTAGTTTATTTGAGAAAATAAAATTAAATTTAAATGAAATACATCACGGTGAAATAAATAATATAACTGAGTGAATGAAATACATTTCATATTAGAAATTAAATTATATTTGTTGCAAGGTTGCAATAATTGAATGAATGATGTACCCCTTAATTATGAATATTTATTTGCTAAAAACCAGACATTTTTCTCAGTGTTCATTTACCTAATTTATATTTACATTTAATATTGTACACTTAAGTATGCGAACGTTTTCAGTTATTCATTAAAAAAATTACACAGCACCTGCAATCCCTACTTCCCTAATTATTTGAGATTTAAAAATATCTTTGAATAGCTATTCACTACCGCCTATCAATACTCTGTTTTCTGAATTGAAGGCGATAATCCGTCTACACGACGATAAATACAAATCGTATTTGTTTCTTCAATAGATGGAAAATAATTCGTTTTCAAAATCGTGCCACAAAAATCAAAATTCACTTTGCATACATGTGCAAAAGTAATAAAATGGCGTATTCCAATCTAAAATTCTAACACAAAGTGTTCTTTGCAAGTCAAGAATCTTTTAATTAGGCTGAATAATTTCTAGCAAAAATGATAACTGAATGAAGCTAATACTGTTAGTGACATCTGTTGATCTTCATCAATCAATCTATTGTGTCTACAATACAGCATTCTGTATTTCGTGTTTTAAATAAAAATTAAACCGTAACAAATTATTTTCAGTAATATCACAAGACCTCCTGGTTTTATTGATACATTTTTATTCTGCACGAATTTTTTTGCTTATCAACAAACACGAAAGCAAACTGTATGGTAAATCCCGACTCCGAAGGAGGAGAGGTTTTACATAAGGTCAGTTTGCTTGAGTGACTTTGCTTAAAAGCAAAAACTATGACTGCTTAAAAATAAAAGTTTATCTGAGAAAATCAGAGAGGTCGTGTGGTATTTGGTGAGATAGATTCCAAAAGCAACGCAAAACGAAACAATTTAATTATTATTATTTTATTTTTAAACATCAAATATTAATTAACGGTCACACTGACAGTTATAAATAATAACAACTGTTTATTTACTTGGTAGTGGAAATTTATCGGGGTACCGAAGTTTTATCATATACAATATCATAAGTAGTACATTTTTGCCGGAAAAATTTTCAGATTGTTACGAGAGCTGGTTGGCCAGCAATTTATTGAGTGGCATTGACAAAAAAATCACGAGTTGTCAAACGAGTGATTTTTGATCAATGTCACAAGATAAATTGGCAACAGGCTCGAGTAAACAAATCAGAAAATTTTTGCAGCATAAAATTTAACCACGAATGGTATTCGATTGATTATTTCCAAAACAAAAATTAGGTAATCATTTTTTTTTCTTGACAAAAATCTTCTAATTTTTATTGTTTTGAGGGGTTATATTTAAGTTTGCTTTTTCAATGTTTTAAATAGATTCCTGTCCGAATTGACTCGTTTTTAATAAAAACTGATAACACTGAAAATATACACACTTTGGCAGGTATCTAAACAATATGTTTCTAAAACATCAAAAAAATTTCGCTTATCAAGACTCACTTATAAAAATACGACATCTAATTGGCTTAAAGGGTGCGGAAATTCTTTTGTGACGGTGTTTTGTCGAAATAAACCTTAGTAACTAGATAGAATCCTGAATTTGGATTGGCTTATAAATTAACGAATGAAATAGTCAGTATAATACTGTTTCCATTGATTGAATTTTCAAGTGTTTTGCATCATGATTGGTTAAAAACTAGTCTTTGGAATTTGTCTCTATAATTCCTCTATAGATGTGAAATAGCTAACGTTTTGTAGTTTTATTGTAACACAATGTACCTACCTGGGCAACCTAATGAATATGCACAAGACTCAACACTTTTTTAATTTGTGTCTCCTTTTAAAGATGTAAATGATTACACTTTTCTTTAATACATTATTCACGTTTCAGAGAATGTGTCAATCTCAGTAAACATTCCCATTCTTTTGTTATAGAATCTTGCCGTGACAAACAGCTAGAAAGAATTAATTAATAAAAATAATTTGAAAAGTGTTTTTCGAAGGCCACGTAAATAATAAACTCCATTAACAAAGCAATTTTTCGTCATTCTAAAGTTATATTCATCTTATATCAGCTCAGTGGACGCATTATGAACAAGCTTTAGCATTAGCAAGCACATTACGAAACGCTAAATAAAATGTATCACAGGCACAGGCGATCAGACAACGAAGCTGAGATCGAGCAAGACTTAGTTGCACAACAAAGAGAACTGTTTATTCCATACACTGTCTATTGTGCTACAAATAACAATAACAATATGCAATTCAATGGAGGGATACATTCTTACTACATGCTAGGTAATGACAGACTTTGAAATGGATCATAATACAAACTCATAAAGAATTCTAATATTATTTTTATACATTAGACATGATCCGTAAGATATTTATGTCATATAATAATAACAATTTACATATATTTTTATACTAAGAAGTACGTCGAATACTTTACAATATGTGCTTGTATTTACTAACCAGACCTTTGACATGACCCCATAAATATTAATACAAATTGGCATCACTTAGAAATAGAAATAATATATAGAGTATATAATTATTAGACATAAATTATGGTTGTCAACTGATATTTCTGCATTGACTTTCTTGTAAAGATCTGCTGTTTATTATTAACTTACTGAGTTTACATGCAGTTTTCAAACCGTTTTCAAAACGTTTTTAGTTTTGAAAACGGCATGTATACAGTGTCAAAACGGTTTTGAGTTATCTCAAACCAAAATTAAAATTCATGAGTTTGACTTGAAAACTAGTTCCAAAACTACTCATGTAAACACTTAAAATTCAGTTTCGATATTGCGCATGCGTACATAGCATAACGTTTCTGTCGCCATGTGTTACTAACCTACAAATAAACTGACAGTTGTGTAATTTTAGTACGTAGTGGTACAAAGTAGAAAAAAAAAATTGGAATAATAGCAAAACGAAGAATTTGAAGTGAAGAGAGTCTGTCACTTATATCAGCCAAATGCGCATGCGCCGAAACTGTTTTCAAATCAATCTGTAAACTTGTTTTGAAAATTACATGTAAACAGTTTCGCGTAATTTCGACTGAAAACTGAAACCATTTTCAAAATTGCATGTAAACGTAGTAATTATTAGGTTTGTTCGCACAACAGTCAGAAACCGTCACAAACCATTCTGAGCATGCGCATCTGTTTAAAAGTGTTCGCACAAGAGAAATTTAAAATCTACAATTAAAAATCATCTGTTCGTTCAGCAAAATATTTCAATCCCTGATTAGTTTCCAACGGTCAGAATAGTCCGCGGATTTTAAAGAAATTTTTAGTTTGTGACATGCGCAGTAGAACTTCTGGCTATTACTAAGCATTGTTGCACTAGTACGGTGACTATACTTCGTTTCACGTAAGAAAATAGTGATGGGAAGTTAGAAGCAGTTTGATCTTGTTGTTTGATTGGATAATATCGGGGTATTATCCAATCAAAAAACAAGATTAAACTGTTCTTATCTTCCCACCATTATTTTCTTACTAGCCAAAACGAGACCAAATATTATCATTTATTATAAATTCTTCCAAACCACTAAATATTTGCCATATTGTCTTGTAGATTATCGAGTATAAATTTAAGAAAACCAAAAATAAACGCAGGAATAAATTCATTCCGTGACAATGACAAATGACGACAACAACAATCAACTTAAGATAAAATCCTTTGCAGATGGTAATGAGAACAATAATCTTTCATTCTGTTCGCAGAACACAAAAATTCCCAATCAGTTTGCAACAATTTCAAACTACACACGCGTACTGAAAAATTAACTAGTTGCATATTTTGTTGTGCGAACAAACCTATTTTGTGTCTGTATACCTATTTCTTGGTTATATTTATTTTACACTTATACAATAAAAATTTAAAGATCCTAATTTTTCACAGATTATGAGCAAAAGTCGTTCATTTACACACTTTACTAGTTCTGAAAAGTATACATTTTTTGCGTTTTCAGTGAAATACGATCTGGCAATCCTGGCAGAAAACATTGATAAACTTCAATATAATATAAATATATGGAACAATGAACTGACAAAGCATAATATGGCAATAAATATGACAAAATTAAAAACAATGGTGATATCGAGAGAAGAAAAGGCTCTTAGCATAAAACTTAAAGACAAAGAAATAGAACAAGTAGAATCGTTTCAATACCTAGGATCAATATTACACAATAAAGGAAGATTCGAAGAAGAAATCAGTAATGCAATTGCTCGCTAAATAAAATCGTCTTAAACAACAAAAGAATAAATGAACAAACAAAAATGACTCTATATAAAATCATTTTTAAACCAGCCTTAATATACGGCAGTGAAACATGGCACCTAAACCAACGATTGAAGAGTAAATTACAAGCATCTGAAATGCGATATATGAGATGGGTACAAGGAGTGACAATACTAGACAAAGTCAAAAATGAAAATATTAGAACACAATTACACATAGAAAGTATGATAAAAGCAACAGAGAAAAGACAATTAGAATGGTACGGCCACCTCATACGAATGCCTGAGACAAAACAAACTAAACTAAACTACTGCTGAAAAAAAGAAGAGGTAGACCAAAAAAGACTTGGGACAAAAACATTGAAGAATTATTAAAGAAAAATAACATATGATGATCTGACAATCCGCGGATGCGTTCATGTATGCGTCCGAAGTCTGTAGGAACAAACAGTGCGACGGACTATACAACAATCAGTTGGAATGATATTTTTAAAATGCGCATGCGTTTGACGTACATATGACAGTCTAGACTAACTGTAGGAACAAACCTATAAAGGTTAGTTGCGTTTAAAAGCACCTGAGTCGCGGATAATAAAAACAAGCATACCCTTCCATTGTACAAAAAAATAAATGGTATCGAACAAAAATATCCTGCGATGTATACTAAAATGATTTTGACAGTTATTAATAACAATGAATACCAATGCGTTCAACTGTTTACCGGGAGAACCGTAACCTCTCAGTTACCGTGTAAAATATTCACGACAACCGCGGTTGAATTTTCATACTAAATATGATTAAATATAATATGAAAGAGCAAAATTTTTTTGTGTGAGAACTTACGACAGAATTGTAGCATTCCATAGGTCAAAGTTTAAAGGTGATTTCATCGTTAACACTGATTGAAAGAATACGAGCCACTTGGTGTACCAATTATCATGTCAATTACATGTTTCAATATTCGATTCATATTAGCTAACGCATGTATAGGTATAATTTCACAACCTTCAAGTATGAAACGTGAAGCAATACATCTTACAAAATATAATATATTTTTTGTATCAAATTGTTTTTAGTCTTCATATGTAAATACGCAAAATAAGGTTAATGTAAACATTCAATTCAACTTCACCTTTGTTAAGTGTTTCACATATATTTACAGTCGACTTGTTAACCGAATGCCTCGAATTGTACAATGGTAACAGGTCCCGAAAACGTGTTTTTAATTAGGATTTTTAAAGCCTTTTTAAAACAAAACTATGTTTTATGATCCTTAAATTCAATGAGGTACAATTTCGCGTTCCTTTTATATTCGCTAATTTGTGTAGGAATTCAGAGTTTAGCACATTGTATACAATTAGTTCTTAAGTAAAACAAATTCAATAAAAGTCGCATAAATAAACATAATGTGTAATATGATTATGCAATATGGATAGACAACTTTTTGATTTTATTTCCCAGACTGTTTTTATACTTGTAATACCGCAAAGTAGGAGAGATAACAATAATTTATTTAAATTGTCGCAACTATTCTTCATTATCGAGGAATTTATATCAATTTATATGTAGAATGTAATATTATAATAATAGTCTCATACTTGTATTTTAATGTAAAAATGAATTTAAAAATGAAGCATATACATATAATTTACTATCGCCAATTATGTTTTTACATTATTCATATTATTTATAAATATTTATCACAGTATCTCGATGCATAAATAAATATAACGGCTAGATTTCAATTACATCCAACAAGGTAATGTAAGAAATTTCTGGAATTATATATAATAATTATTTACACTTATACAAGAAATATTCGTTTTGATTTTTCAAGAGTAGACTTAAAGCCGAGCACGTGGAATATAACAAACATGAAGGAACTATTTATATCTGTTCGTTAAAATCGTAGAGGAAAAATAAAAAATATACAGGGTTATTCTAAATGATGGACTCAATTTTAAAAATTTGTATTTATTAAAGTACAGATCCAAAATTAACAATCTTTATACCAATGAAAAGAGGAAGTTTCATAGTTTTTTTTTTTTCATACATTATAATAATAATAATAATAAATAATAAAAATCTTTATTGACCGTACATCAAAGGCGAGGTTCAGCCAAGGGCTGTTCTTCCACCTAACCCGTACAATGATTATAACAGATCATCATAAGTCAACAAAGTATTTTGTTTACAAAAAAATAAATTTAAACAAAGATTAACAAAAAATAAAACGCATAGAAAAAGAAAAAGGCACAGGTCGTATAGGTGTTATGAAATCGGAAAGCCATTACAAACTAAACATATGAATTATACAATTTTTTTACATGATATTTGAAAGAACCATAAGCAAGAGATTTTAAATTTTCAGGTAAAGCATTATATAAAGATGGTGCTAGATATGATAAAGCTGCCTTGAATTTAGATTTTCTATAGGAAAAACATGCAGCTTCACATCCATTGAAAAAAGAATTTTCAATTATAAGGCATTTGACCTTGATACCTGGATACTTTGCCTTACAAGGTAGCTCACTCACTGTTAGAAATTTTTTTTGTAAAAATTTGGCGATCCCTGCCATAGATAGTCAAAGGTACATCGATAATTGCACGATTTTATCTTCTAACCAGACCTTGCGTCCTGTCATTGTCGCTACTCAAAACTAACAGACCAAAACGTACCATTTGTCCCGCGAACCGACAATCCTCCTAACCTTCTCCACGATCACCTTATAAAATATTTTTGGGCTCTTTTATTTCGAAAAGTTTACGATGGAAGATGAAAATGCTAAACTGAGGACGAACTTCAACGCAAAATATACAGGAATCATTGAATGTCCGAGAAATTTATGTAAATGTCGCCCAAAACCAAACGCTAGGTGTCTGCAGAAAGTTGCTCCTTGTGGAAGAACACAGCTCTCTTTATTTAATTTAAGTTCATAATCTTGTTGCGAAGTGTGCCGTCAACTTTGTCATTATATTATAATTCAGGCTTTTCTCCGACATTCGACATCCTTAAAACTCCCGCTCTCGTTCAATCACGTAGCTGGGTCGATCACGTCGATTGTTGGGCCGTAATTTATCGACTGGCGCCCTGGAATTTCTCTTAGCTAAGGACTACGACCTACTCCACTATACCTAGCCGGCCACCAGAAATAAGTACCCGTGAAGTGACGCCTGGTAAACGCCAGCACGGTACAAATATGTCATCATCTTTACCGAAATATGTGTACAGCGCAGATTGGCACACTCAGAAATGGGAATATGCTGTGATGATATATTTATTTTATTTACCGGTTTCAGGATATTATTCCACTGTTTACATGTACAAAAGTAGGCTGGTAACTAAGAAATAACTGTATCTGTATGGTAATATTATTACCATACTGACTTATCAACAACGGTCTACAAAATGAAAATAAAATAAAATGAAAATATAATGCTCTTCATTAATACATACTGATAACGTTAGCGTATCGTTCTAAATATGGTCTATTTCACTCTAAAGTAATAAACATGAGGAATAATGCACATAATTTGAATATTTGTCATATTGAGATATGTCAAAATAATTGTTGTGTTAACCATAGCATTCTGAAAGTAGTATTAATGAGAAAATTTCAAAAAATAATATGTATCAATAATATCTTCATTTTCTGAAACCGATAAACTATTGAACAAACCACGGATGTTATGAATCATAACAAGCCTTAGATGTCTTAAAATCCGAGCTCGTAGAGCGAGGATTTCAAACCGACATCTGCGGCAGTTAAGATATGCATAGCTATTATCTTGTTGGGTATGAAACAGTTCAAGTATTAGAAAACTCTAAGTAAATGTATTCCTGCGTATGATTACTCATTCATTCAATAATTGTAATGCGAACCTAGTTTCATACCGTATTAAGAGAATTTAAATTTTTTGTCCCCACAACTTTCATTAAAACACATCGTTACTTGAATTAGAGGTACTTAATGTAATTGTACATCGGTGTATGAAGTTATTATGTAATATTTTTAAATCCTTTTAAAGTATAATTAGTATGTGGTTTAATTACTCGTATGATGCCATCGAGTTCATAACGATGCTTAAATGCAGAAATCATCATCATGAAATGGACACTTGATATCTGACAAGAATGATTAAAGATACGTTACAGGATATCGGTAATCAGTACCTGGTAACAGTAAAGAATAAGTTATTAAATGGCGTTTAATTCTCACACGCTAAAGGCGTTACCAATAACTATTAATGTCAAAATAATATATATTCCGTTTTTCTTCTATGAGAGTTTATTCTACACTTACTTTTTGCTTCTACGTTTAGAACTTTCAAGTTTGTTTTTCCGCTTGTTTAACAATGCAAGAAACGTATCTATAATTTTTTGTAAAAGTATCTTCACCGAACTTAAAATTTCCTTATAAAAACTAGTTAATATTTGTCTAACATTCGAACTACTTACAATATTCTCAATACTATAGTTTTATTTTGTTCTAATGTCACATCCAATAGGATTCACAACATTTTAATTTGTTACAATAATTCGAAACCTACCATAAGTTACACCTCTGACTGTATGTCTGCTGACGGGTTTATTAATGAAACTATGAATAAATATAATTATTTACCAATTAGCAATCTTCTGTGATTTGAAAACCTTCTTTTTATGGTGTTATTTTAAAGGGAACGTGTATGTCAATAAACCACGAACTATGTATCAATTCAAGGGAAATATTCGCCAAGAAATCGAAATTCTAACGGCCGAAATGTTGAGGACAATGATGGAAAATAAAAGAGCTCAACTTTGCATAGTGGATAGAGGGAGCCCTAAATTTATATTTTATAACAAAATTATATTACCTATAAATTGGGGACCTCTTGGACTCGTTAGTTATGCCACTGTATTAATTTATTATCTTCCGTCACCTTTAGGTAATGATGATATTGTGTGGTCAAAAAATTCGGTGATGAGTTTTTAATCAATGAGCACGTTTTAGGGCCCTTAAATATGATTTTACTATTTTTACGATGATGTCTGTATGTATGTGTGTGTGTAGGCGTGCGTGCGTGCGTGCGATAACTCTAATACTTCAATTTCAAAAATTATAATTCTTTCGTATTTGTCTTCGTTACATCCCTAAAAAAAGCTGATTAGATGTTGGTTATAATTAGTCAACCGAAAGTATTTTAACAGTTTTTCTTGAAAAAACAACGTTAAATATCATTTTTTCACATTTAACGCTATTATAAATATTAAAGAATATTTTATTCCCTATACGATTTGACTGCATTCTATACTTCATATTAAATAGATATAGAGTTAAAAAATTATAAAGAAATTAAATTTCATAAATTAGCCAGCTATGCTATAACTATGGAAACAGCTACTGTATTAAGAAAAGATGTCAGTGTCAAGTGCAATTGACATATACTACGTTTACATGTAGTTTTGAAAATGGTTCCAGTTTTTAGTCAAAATTTCGCGAAACTGTTTACATGCAATTTTCAAAACAGGTTCACAGATTGATTTGAAAACAGTTTCGGCGCATGCGCATTTAGCTGATGTAAGTAACAAATCCCCATCACTCCAAATTCTTCATTTTGTCATTATTCCAATTATTTTTTTGTACTTTGTACCACTTTGCACTAAAGTTACACAACTCTCAGTTTATTTGTGGGTTAGTAACACTAAATTACACAGCGCGACAGACACGTTATACTCTGTACGCATGCGCAGTATCGAAACTGAATTTTAAGTGTTTACATGAGTAGTTTTGAAACTAGTTTCCAAGTCAAACCCATGTATTTTAGTTTTGGTTTAATAACTCAAAACCGTTTTGACACTGTATACATGGCGTTTTCAAAATTAATAACGTTTTCAAAATGGTTTGAAAACTGCATGTAAATTCAGTAATAGTATGTTTGTGTTATAATTTTATTGGAAATATAGGATCTTTTGCTAGAAACTTTCTGTATGGAATTTGTATACAATACATACAACTGCCGGAAGGTAATGTACAAGAAATAGAATCTTTTGCAAGGAACTTTCCGTATGAAATTTGTACAAAATACATAGAACTGACGAAAGGTATTGTGCTGGCCACATCAGATTTTTTTTATTTAAGCCACTATCTTTCTCTACCCGAAAATGCTTACTCTGTAAGTGTTGTGGTGGTGGGGATATAAGAAAATAAGCTCTATATTTGGTTTACAAAGAGCGTGACAGACGATTAAAACTGTAGATTCTCTCCATTGTAACAAGGATGTAGAAGTAGTTTTATTTCCCATATAACGAGTAGTAGAAACAATTTAAAGCCTTGTAGTTAAGTTACGATTTCAGTAAGTGGCTGTACTATACAAGCCATTAACTCATTTAAGTTTATTATCGTAGCTGTAGATATCTCCTCTATCTGTGATATTGGTGCGATATGCACTTAAATTTTACTCACTGACCTTTCAAAACAATTGATTTTCAATTAAGTGATCCTGTCAATCACAGTGACAATAGAGAGCTAATTTCATTTTTAATTTGATTTCCCATAGAGATAAAAATTGTTTCCTTAAATTTAAGTGCTTATTAGCATAAAAACAATATTACAAAGCCAATAACATAATAGCATTGAGTGGAATACGTTTATAAATGACAATACTCGTATGTAAAAAAGGAATAGGACACTATAGTATAATTACAGAGAAAAACTAATGTTTAAGTACCATAACACAATTTTGTTACCATATTAAATTAAATAGGTGAAATATATTTGAACAAACATTATACAAGTACGTATAACGACAAAGATGTGTATAGTCATCGGTACAGGCCTACATTCCATAGACGTCGTAAAAAAATAATTATTACAGTAACTTTGTGCTTCTAACTTATTTGGGGACGCTTAAGATCCGAGACAAACTGATAGCAACGACAAATCGCAAAAGCTGCGTAGCTTTAAAACTTATTTGGGCAACTGTTATGTTATATTAGGTAAACTCAAAGTAAATTAATATATTTCATGTGAATTTAAACGAAGCGCATATATTAGACAGTGATTATTTTCGTAGCCTATCATTCGTGTCCCGTTCTGTCACTAGAATTATTGAGAATTAGAAAATATGATAGGCAAACAAAATTTGCACTATCATTTTAAACAGGTATTTACCTGTCATCAGAAATTATGTTGGGAAAGTTAAGTTAGTTAGAACTTAGGCCCGATGCTACCACCTCAAGTCAAAGTGAGATTATTAACCATTATTAAGAATTAAACTGAAGGTTAGAAGCTATGCGAACAACAGTTTTAACTTCCAGTTAGCTCTATAATCAAAGGTGGTAAGAACAACTTTGCAGCCTAACCGTTAGTTATCACTAACTGTCACTTTAACTAGAGGTGGTAGGAGCAGGCCTCAATTAAACAAACAACCGGCAATTTTTCAGGAATGAATTCCAGAACTTGTTTAGAATCGAAAATTCTATATAAACATATGTGCTAGACGTAAACTTTAACGAGTTATTGTTATTTCATAATATATGTGTCTAAAATTTTAGTTTAACGGATTTCTGAAATACCTACTAATCTAGTTGCCAAAATCACGACTTGTGTTGGTAACATTTGAACATCGTTCGCCGGACCTGACTCCGTTATATTTTTATCTTTGGGGCTTTGGGGTCACATAAAACAAATTGTTTATGCAACTGAAATGTACACGGTAGAAGAATTACGCTATATATATATATATATATATATATATATATATATATATATATATATATATATATATATATATATCGAACACAATGGAGATAATTTTCAACATTTCTTGTAATTAAAATAATAAAATTTATAAAAAAAAGATTTATTTCGTAAAATTTAGCTCCATAAATTATGAAATAAACAACAACTCGTTAACGGTTACGTTTAGAATATATGTTTATATGGACTTTTCGACTTTAAATAAGTGCTAGAATTCATCTTTGAAATATTACCAGTACGTTTTGGGACACTCTGTATAGTATTAATAACAGAACAATTTGGGATCATGATTTACAATTTGACTGAATTGGCAATTTTAAAGTTAGCGTGAATTCAATTTGACAATCCTTAAGTCTCTCTGTAATTAGTTTAACAATATTGACAGTTTTTAAGTTTCCCAGAAATTAGTTTAAAACCATTCCAAAGATTGGTTCAGAACTTTTAAGAAGGAAAGAATGGTAAAGTGTATTATTGTTGAAGAAAACTACTTTTTGACTCTTGTATGTGCAAATAGCCAATTATTCGCACATACTTTAAGTGGAAAATACCACACACTTTTTTAAATTTTATTTTGAGTTTGGAAATCAGAAACCTTTTATTACGCAAACATTAGAATTTTCTTGTTTGTGTAAATTTATAATCAACATAGAAATTCAAAATGGAAAATCCGTTTGATTCATAGTCATTAGTGAATATTAATAAATAATAATGTAGTTTTTGTGAAATATAAGCTGAAATAGCATGTTATTGTACCTAGTTAATTTGCATTATTTATAAAAATAAATTACGAATTCTCTTCAGACAGATCTGACGTCTGTCCCAGTGTAAGCTGGTCGAAACAAGATAGCTCATTAACCTTGGAATTATGCAAATTACTTGATCACTATAAGCTGATACATACTTCGAATGCTTTAACCAAAATCGAAAATCTCAAGAGAAAAAGGATTTCACATCAACCTATAACCAGTTTTCCGGAAAATGGTACCGTTAATTCATTTCATGGCTACTTTCTATTAGAGATGTACTGTTTAATGGTTTTCTTTTTATGAAGATGATTCAGCTGTTTTCATACTAAGTAAAAAAAAATAAAGATGTCCGATCAAGGTCATCTGTTTTATGAACAAATTAACAAATTGGCGACATTTATCTCTCTCATTTGCAAAGGCTACATGTGCGTGCAATAAGGATGGATGTAACATGGTTCTCTTTCAAAAATTCATTTTATTTCGACAAGTTAGGACATCCCATTTTAAAACGATACTCGTTGAAAATACGCTGTAACGTAAGTTTATTTGTTAATTCAGATACATTACCTTGATTCACGAATGACGTTATTTCGTTCAGTGTCACTGACACTGTGTCATCTTATTTTTCACATATTTGGTTTTATATTTGCTAATAAACTTGCCAATTGACTTAGTTTTGAATTTTGAATGCTTTTACTGTAACATATGTTTTTATAATAATAAAATTCGGTTAATTTAACTGTCAAGTATATAATTAGGTAGTAAATAATAATGAAAGTAATTATATTTATTAAGAAATATGAATATACACTGTAAATAAAACAAATCTAATATTTTTATTTACAGATTGAGTACTAATCTAATTTTTAAGAACATTAACATTTTTTTGACACGTATTCTAACCTAACCTAATTTTTAATATTAATATTAAATGTACAATTCGTACATTATAAAAGACTAATCATCGTCTGTCTGAGATTCTTCCAAGTGTTTAAGTTACATTTTGTACAGTGTTATGAGAAAGAGTACTAACAGTATTTGAAGCTGCTGGATGCCTGTACACTCAGTATTATGAGAAACATCAATAAGTACCATTTCGGTTGTAGGAAAAATGTTGTATGCAACACGTGTGTAAAATAATATTTTTTGTCTCGTGCTACAATTTCCGCATTCGGCTGCGCCTCATCCATTAAACATCGCACTCGACCAAAAAAGTACTACTTTACACACTTGTTACATAAATAACTATTATATTTTTTCCTCTGAAGGAAATATATTTGATAATTAAGTGCAATGAAAAGAATTTATTTAATCGTTTGGTAAATTATAATCATCATTTAGCGAAGAATTTTCTTGTAAAAACGTGTCCTTGGATCAAACACTATAAAGAAGCATTAGAAAACGATAAGTACCTATATGAGGTAATGAAAAAAATATAAAATTGCAAAATTAAATTGTTTTAAATACACATGAGGACATTTATTCTTTTCTTACATATTTATTATTATTGGAATAATAAATTAATTTTGTTTATTTGAAGGTTCGTAATTATATTTATATCCGTCTTAAAATTTCACGGTACCCTTGATTATGTTAAATTACGCATCGAGGACCATTCATATAAAATTCAAATTAACTATTTAACATAAAGCAATGGTATTTTTTTTATCTTTTGTCGTTTGAAATGTTCAACGCAAAAAATTATACATATATAATTTTTTGTTTTTGTCAATGTAATATCGATAATAAGTACATTTCTCTCAAATTTTCAACAGGATATTATAACTCTGTTAGATAACATAAATATCTCAAGAGTTTCTCATGTGATTCGAATTCAAATAAATCCAGCTATTGAAGTTTCCGGTTTATGGCGCCGTATCGTTATATTCCGGTCGCATCGCATTGTAAGCAATAATGGTTCGTCAAAATCCAAGCAAAGAACAGAAAGTATAAGGGACTACATTTGTAATTCTTCAATTCCTTTCTGTATTTCAAAATATTTTTGTAAAGGGGTTTGAGATTATTTAACAAAATAAAAAATTGAAAAGTATAACCAAACAATTCCAGATATTTTAAAATTTTTATTCCATGGCTTCAATGATTTTTGCAAAAATGTTATTGTTTTCGACTATTTTTACGGTTCCGGAAATAGAAAAATTAAAAACAATATCATATTCGGATGCACTATTTTTTTCTGTACGAAAAACCTAAATACAATTTTGCTCTAAAATAATTAGGAGAGCAAATAACCGCACATTAAGAATTTACCATTGAAATCCCTATGCTGCGTTGTCCAAGACACCAGCCTGTATGTATATATATACTGGGTGTTTCTCGGATACGGGACACCCCAATTATTGTCTCTATTATTGTAAATTCAAGAAAATCATTGAAATTATAACATAAAGTTATATTTTTTTAAAATGGGATGGTATATATCTTTTACGTTCCAAAAATATTGAGGAAAATGCAATAGAAATAATAATAAAAAAATTATTTTTATAGTTATTTTTCAGTAGGCAGTGTATGAAAAACAAAACTGCTATCTGTCAATTTGAATTATTTAGTGCATTCCTGTTCTTGCTATTTATAAAGATATAAACAAATATTTATGTTTCGTTTTAATTTAGGTTTAATTTTTTTCAAGCATTGCCTACTGAAAAATAATTATAAAAATAACATTTAATTAAATTTCAATTGCATTATTTTTAATATTTTTGTAATGTGTGGTTATAAAATGTTTATATGCTTGAATTCAGAAAAAAAAACGCTATCAAATAAGCCTAAAAAATATATACCATCTTATTTAAAAAAATATAACTTTATGTTGCAGTTTGAGAACCACGGGTTAAAAAAATTCTTTTCTTCCATTAGTGAATCTCCCCCTTCATCTACTACAACTTTAAATTTAAAGATTTTCGTGTATTTTCAAAAACAAAGAAAATAATCGGTGTGTCCTGTATCCGAGAAACACCCTGTATATATATAATATACCTGAGGTCTCGTGGCCGCGTGCCTGAGTGTCTGGTCGCGAATCTGGGGAACCGGGTTCGATCCTGACCGACGCCAAATATTTCGAATTTTAAATTGCACAAAATTGACCCCTGTGGTGCACTCTCCACGCCAGCAATAAGTGCCCGTGAGGTGACGCCTGGTAAACGCCCGCACGGTACAAATATGTCATCATCATTACCGATATCTGCGAACAAAGCAGATTGGCACACCCAGCAATGGGTAATATGCCGTGATGATATATTTATTTATTTTATTTATATACCTGAGAAATCACACACAGTACGTGACATGCCAATATGAAGGACTATTGTTACAGTCATACAATGAACTGTTATGAAATGAGAAGTTTTTTTTGTTACAAAAATTTAGCTTTTTGGACATATTCGGGTTTTCGAAAATAAATTCATTATGTACGTAATTGACATGAACTCTTGTAAAAGAGATAGATAACCCTTATTGCCGGAAATGACGTGAATATTTATTTATTAAAAAGTAGCAACAAATTATTACTTTAAATATTGTTGGATGCCAGTTTGTCTAGATTCATACATGTCTTTAACACACTTTCATCTTCATCTCTTATAAACAAATTTGAATAAAACACCAAATTTATGGTTATTCAAACGCATGGGAAGATTAGATAAAACGAATTTCACAAAAAGATATTCCTTTCTTTGGAAAGTTAAACGGCAGGTGTATACAATATTTTATGGCTTACAGAAAATAATAAATCTGAAATAAAAATATTCAAACTCAAGGTTGTTGTATCTTAAATGATTTAAATATATTATTAAATTTCATTCTGCAGATTTTACGATAATTGTCCAGTCGTAAGTCTTTTGCTTTTTATTTTCTCGTATTTTTATTAATCTGTTGTTTACGACGAGTAAACAAATATTTTGCATATGTAGTAATTATGTAATAGTGCGAATAAATTTACATAGTATTTCTGTGATTGTAGTTAAAGTTAATGCTACTCGTACCTATCTTGATTTTAATAGTTTTATAGAGTAGTTTGTCTGCTCTTTAATAGGAAGTGCATTTAATTTGTTATCACATATTATTGTTAATTAGTTTTTTTTAGTGTGCATGTTATAGAAGTTGCTACTGTTTACGAATATAATAAAAAATTAATTGCTTAGTGTCAAAATATCGTGATTAATCCATATGTACTGATAATTGCTCTATGCATTAATAGTTATTTTATAGTTCAGTAGAGTTTTTAAATTTAATATCATTTTTTAAAATAAAACTCTGCAACGAAACATGCTTTGTAATTATTATTTATTCAATAAACAAAAACTAGTATGCACATTGCTTTTGAATATGATTAAAATAGTTTTTATAATGTAAAAATGTATAATTTAAATATAATGATATATAAATTTTCAATAGTTTTATAATAATAATGATATGTATTTTTTAATTACTATTATAATAAAATGTATACAGGGTGTAACAGCTAAACGAGCACCTACCTCAAATAATTTCTATGTTATTAAAAAAGAAGACGGGTGACATCCGATTAGAAAAGATTTTTTTTTTAAACCAGTGATTCTCAAGTTACAATATAATTCTATTGTTATACAGGATGATGTGTATATATATATATATAGGGTGTTTCCTTTAAAACAACCAGCGCTTTTTTGGGCGAACTAATGACTTCAGAAAAAATATTTGTACAAGAAATGATCAAGAATAAGGGGCTATTTTATTAATAATAACAAACCAAAAATTCGACCAGTGGTTCTCAAACGGCAGAAAAAAATTATATTTTTTTAAATAGTATCCTATATAATTTTTAGCCCATTAGATAGAGAATTTTTTTCTGATTTCAAAGATATAAATATGGTATAGGGTTGTATAATAATTATTTCGAGAAAAATAGTATTAAAAATAAAGTTCTAATATTACAATAGACTATGCAATACGTCTGTTGCCTAATTACGCTGGTAGTAAACCCATTTTTATTACATTATTTCTAGTTTTTAATACCATTTTTCTCGAAATAATTGTTATACAAGCCTATGCTATATTTATATCGTTGAAATCAGGAAATAATATTCTATTTAAAGGGCTAAAAATTATATAGGGTGCCATTTAAAAAATATAATTTTGTTCTACCGTTTGAGAATCACTGGTTAAATATTCGGTTTGTTACTATTGATACATTATTTCCTTATTCTTGATAATTTTTGATATAAAACATTTTTCTCTAAAGTTGTTAGTTCACCCTAAAAAGCGCTGGTTGATTTAAAGGAAACACCCTGTATATATATATATATATATATATATATATATATATATATATATATATATATATATATATATATATATATATTTAAGGCCCATTCGATAGAGTATTTTTTTTTCTAAATTCAACCATATAATAATTTTATATCTAGTACATAACCAAAATATTGTGAAAAATTCAAAAAGTCCTCCACTTTATTTTTTTTTTTTATTATTCGTTTAATTTGGAAGCAATTCGTAGTATCAAAAAGTCACATTTGATTTTTAACGAACTCTATAGCTATCTTTCCCGCACCTTTTCTGTAATAGGTTGCGCGAAAAAGTCAGCAATAGTTGTGACGATGTATAGATGCTTAAAATGTCAAATATTTCAAAAACTAACAATTTTTAAAAACTTTGTTCATCTCAATCTTGATTTTTTTCTTAGCTACTTTCAATATACTCGTAACTAACATTTTAGTCAATTTTCTGTTATGGTGGAGAACCCTATTGAAATTCAAATTTGTAAATTTTATTAGTATAATTATTAGCTTAAATTAAAACGAAACATAAATATTTGTTAATAATTTTATAAATAGTGTTCTATTTGATTTCTATTTTAAATAATTCAAATTGACAGGTAGCAGTTTTTGTTTTTCATACATATATTTGATCCATTTAATAACAGTCTAAAATAAACACCGATTTATCCTCTCAAATATATAAATCCAACTCTGATATATCTGGTGTCATCAAGTATTTCTCAATGTATAACTTTTTTCCTAATCCAACCTATATTTATGGATCGTCTTTGTCTTACTTCCATTATAATTCCAATTAACTGTCATCAGCGTGATTTCAACCTTACCCAACATACCAATACACTTTACGGCGATCTAAAATTAATCTGTTGCAGAAAAACTGGACTTTGCCATATTCATGAACAGTTTTTATCTAATTGGCAACAAATAATTATTCACTGACAGCTATGTGTTTGTAATTAGTTGAGTTATGCAGCGGAAAAACTTTTAGTCGTTTCATTATTCTATCATAACAGTATTACATCGGACACCACGCGCGAATTTGCTAATTAATTGATAAATGTTCCGGTCCAGTAAGAAAAGAGGATGGAGTTTTACGAGTATTCGAGCGATTCAACTTTGACGACTTTCCTCAATAAAAATAATATTCAAACCTCATGCCTTCTACTGATAATTACTGTATAGGTACATTAATTTTTTACCTTCCGTCACCTTTAGGTAAGGAAGGTATTGTCTTTGGTCAAAAAATTCGGTGGTGAGTTTTTGATGAATAAGCACGTTTTAGGGTCTCTAGAATACGATTTTACTATTTTTATGATAATGTCTGTATGTGTGTCTGTGTGTGTGTGTGTGTGTGTGTGTGCGCGCGCGTGTGTGTGTGTATGTATGTGTCTCTCTCCCTCTCTCTCTCTCTCTCTCTCTCTCTCTCTGTGTGTGTGTGTGTGTGTGTGTGTGCGTGTGTGTGTGTGTGCGCGTGTGTGTGTGTGTATGTGTGTGTGGTGTGTGTGTGTGTGTGTGTGTAACAAAATTTTCGTCTAACTTCCATACTACAATTCTAAAAATTATAATTCTTTCGTATTTCTCTTCGTTACATCCATGTGAAGAGCTGATTAGATTTTGGTTAGAATTGGACAACCGCAAGTACCCTCATTTGAAGATTTTAACAGTTTTTTTTGAAGAAACTATATTAAATATCATTTTTTCACATTTAATGTTATTATAAATATTAAAGAATATTTTATTCTCTATACGATTTGATTATAGTTAATATTAAATGGATATAGAGTTAAAAAAATTATAAAGATATTAAATTTCATAAAGTGGACAGCTATGGAAACAGCTACTATATTAAGAAAATTCTGATTAAAAGATATCAGTGTCAAATGCAATTGACGAAGGTAATGTGCTGGCCACATCAGATTTTTTTAATTTTGCATCCGCAATTAGGAAAGGATACTGGTATCCTTTAACAGTTTATCTTTTAAACTGCTTATTCTTGTGTCATATAAAGATCCGATTTCATAAATAAACATAATCAAAACGTATTTACAGTTACTTATTTATACATACATACACCATATTCCATATCTGCAAATGCCCAATGAAACTCAAAATTTAACCAAATTCCAGCCATTCTAAAAAATTACTACAGCTTAAAGACAACGTTTGGCTAGTCTTTAGCGTAATAACTTTTCTAGCAACTAAGTATCTAAAACTGAATGATTCTGTGCTTACAGAATACAAATATTACAAATTAACTGTCCTTGATTTTAAATACATTTTTAGTAACTTTATTTTACTAACTCTTACAGAATGTTAGGTTATATTTGTTCGAATTAAATTTGATCATACGATTTCTCCTTTTTCTTCTGCAATGCATTTAATAGTATAATATATAATTTAATTGAATGACTTGACATATTATTATTACGATTACGCATAAAAACGGTTAATGCAACTCATATAAACTTTAATTATTATAAATTATTTAGATCATTAACAGTACTTTTACTTTCATGTTGAAGACGAACAATGTTTCGTAAGTATTTGCAACATACACATGATATTTTTATCGTATCGGCGGTCACCAAATTCAATTACAATAAGTTATTAATTTTAATAGCATACGGCGCTCCCATTCGTCATAAAAATGACAAATATATTCAATAGCGCCAACTTTTTACTGAGGTGCATTTACAATATACGGCACCAACGTACTTAAAATTCAAACCATGCAGAATTAAGACATAAAACAAATTCAAATGTTAATTAATAATTGAAAAAAATCCATTTAATAGTCACCTATTTTATATCACAATCCACAAGGACGCCGGAGAAAAAATTACAACTCGTCTTTTCGTAATTATTCCGTAATTAAAATGGATGTGAAAAGTATGTAGCACCTTTCATTAAGTAAGGCAAATTAATTTTGATTTAGTGACATCATCAGAACCTTCGAAAAGGACGTTCAATTTTCTACTTTTCAAATTGTATTAATTATACCCACATAAAATTTGTATTCTTAATTCTCATGTATGATGCACGAAGCAACGATTTCATCTGTTTCAATTTTTTAATTGCAATTGGTACTGGTTGTCGTTTTATAAATAGTAACCCTTTGAAATATTATTCATATTGGGAAAAAGGGTTGTTTCTTGACTGGATTGGTGATGAAATAAGAAGAGTTTCTGGATTTCAGCTACTTTATTTATTCCAACTTGACCGTTTCATCTCCTGAAGAAGGCCAGAAGACCCATGGGGGTCTAAACGATCGAGTTTGAATAAATAAAGTGAAATACAGAAACTCTTCTCATTTCATTAACCATATTACCTACGGGATTTAGTAAATAATATGCAAATATTTGTTTTAAAACAAAATATTTTTCTACTAATGTTTAAAATTAATGTCATTTCATTTTATAGTTTCCTCGATCTGGTTGTTTAATTAGATGATAACCTAACCTATTAAAAATTTTGAATAATTTTTCATAAATAAATTTAAAGAACTTTATGTTCAAGTGTATAACTTTTTATAAATTACATAAACAATAAAAATTAATTTATTCTAATTTTATAATTCTTTTTTATTTGGTGGTATATTCCGTTAGTTTTTTCCTTTTAAAACGTTACTATTATTAATTTTAAATGATATTTTTGACTGTGACGTTTATCTGTCAGTTACATACATTTGAGATCTGAACTATGTAACAAGGAGTTAGTTCAAAGCGTAGGCTCCGGGTTTAAATGGACCTTTTCAATTTAAAGAAATAGAAAATATGCGCAATGGGGATCTGCGCATAGTAAGAACAACTGCGATCTGTGGCGTTTCTAAAAAATTTAGACGTAAAATTGGAAAATATCTCAGATAACTTTAAAAAATATTTTCTAAATAAATTACAAAAGCTTTTATTGAAGTTAAAATGTCTAAAGATGCAAATTTTCGCTGAGAATACAGGTATTTTAATGACTGCAATATTTTTGACGTTTCGTTTGACAGCCTAACTGGCAGTTGTTTGCGCCATTTTCTTACTATTTGCAGCGATAGAAAGAGATAGGCGTTAAATTGAAAAGGTCCATTATAGATAATTTTATAAATTTATCCATAAAATATATAGAAAAAGTATTAATGCAAACTCGTAGAAAATTTAATAATCTAATTTTTATAATAACATAAATCTCGAAAAAATATAC
Organism: Harpalus rubripes; assembly: GCA_963082715.1. Taxonomy (NCBI): domain Eukaryota; kingdom Metazoa; phylum Arthropoda; class Insecta; order Coleoptera; family Carabidae; genus Harpalus; species Harpalus rubripes. Next base: position 52,395,804 of record OY720454.1, read on the forward strand.
TTTAAAAGTATTTTTCGAAGAAAAACTATTTTCAGCTTCAAGTAAAGTGCCATTTTCGGTTATCTGATTTCCATGTTAGAATAAGATAGAAATACAAGGTTCCAAAATTTTATGAATGCTAGTATTTGAGTTACAACGGTGGATCCACGCGCATACACAAAGACATTATCGTGAAAATGTCAAAATTGGGTTCTAGGGACCTTAAAACGTGCTCACTTACCAAAATCTCTATATGCGATTTTTAGCACGATCCCTATACCTCCCTTACCAACGGTAGCGGGAGGTAAAAATATGAATTCTTTAATGAAAATTACGGTTATAATAAATTTTAATTTAAATTTTACATCGTTTTGAAACAGTATATGTAATGGCATCTCAGAATGATCATTTTAAAACTTTACAATTATGATGATTATTCTAATATAACCTCCAGGGTACACAAAAAAACTAAAAATGCTTAGAATTGTCAACTTGACAAGCATAAGTGTTTCTTCGTTGACTACTCGGTTGCCATCTAGTGGTGTTACCAAAATCAAAAATACCTGGATTCATAGAGGTACTCCTTCGTAAATCTCGCTAGGTTATGGATGTTTTAGATGTCTGCACGGTTTCATACCCTTCAACAAAAATTTAGGAAAATGACAATTATAAAAAAAAACTATTTGATATTTATTTCTGCACGGTTTCAAACAGAGTTCCCCCATCATAGAAGAAAAGAACTGAACGTTCCAAACATTATAGATCGGTGTGTCTAATGTCTAATGGATACAGTAATAGGGTAATAATAATAATTACAGCAAATATATATTTAAATACATAATTCAGTGACGACGTGTTCTATATATGTACATGTAAAGATATAACCTGCATTAAAATGCGCGGTTAGTTGTCTTCCATGTTTGATAAAAAACTAAAATTAAATCGTAATCATTTGCAAATAAATTAAACTAATAATTATGTCTCGTAAATAACAATATTACGACAAAAAATATAGTATAATTTACGCTAAGAACCTTGCATCCTCTCGCTTGTATAAATGGAGCATAAAATTTTTAATTACAAAACAATAATAATTAGTCATTTTAATAAGCTATTAAGTGCTTTAAATCTGTCGGTGGTAATAACCATGTTGATTTAAACAGATCAGTTGATGATAATCAATTGGACAAGAAGCAAAAACAATGGACGAATCATGTAAATGTAAGCTCGCTACTGATGACATGTTAGTATTTGGTACATTCGGAAGCACAAGCCACGCTAGGAAATACATACTATAATCTGTTTTAAATTATTATAAATTTATTGTTGTAAATATATGTATTCATGTTTTAATTATATTATCTCTAAATCATATCAACCCAAACAACTTTTTAAAAGTCAAACGAAATATGTTATTTTAATACTACTACTATCGTTAATGTACATTGTAACTGCTGATAATATCCATTTAGATTTGAATATTTAAATATAAGATAATAATCTACTCTGTTTCTATCTCAAGTCAGCTGAAAATATTTAATTGTAACACCTATCCTCAATCAATCATTCTTATTTAGGTCTATTTCTGTTGTCGCAACCAAAATGTTTATAGGTACTTTCAAAATTTAACTGCGCTCAAAACAATTCCTCTATTCCAAAATGCTTATTTTTTATTACAAAAACAAAAGAAACTGCATATACCCATTGCTGGGTGTGCCAATCTGCTTTGTACACAGACGTCGGTAATGATGATAACATATTTGTAACGTGCGGGCGTTTACCAAGTGTAACCTCGCAGGCACTCATTGTTGGCGTGGAGAGAGCACCACAGGGATTAATTTTGTACCATTTAAATTTCGAAATATTTGGCGTCGGTCAGGATTGCAACAAGTTACAAAAATGTAATCTAAAGTACTCCAGTTTAAAGGTACATTTACAAATGAAAATTAGGTTTAGATTTATGGTTTATACTTTAGATTTAAAGACTTTGGCCGCATATTATGTAATGACTCCATTCACACTTCACAATTTAGTGTCTCTAAATCCAAATCATAATGCTAAACATTGCAAGGTCCAAACTTTAGGTTTATGATTTAGTTTGATGTCTCAAACTTCACCAATGAGAACGAGTCTGAAACGATATAGATATATACACCTATCTTTATTTAATATTCACTTTGTGGATTCGGCTTTGTTAACATGCGAGAAGAACATGGAGACTGTCAAAACTTGATTGCTGAAATATAACCAATAATGCCAAGCGAATGACATGTTTCACGGCACACAGGTGTCTTGTTAAGTACTGCTCTACCGATATTTTAATCTTGTTTTTGAAGCATATACATAGATCTCTGTATATACCAAAACTAAATTACAGTTAATTTAAACATACATTTATGAATGACATACTTAAACCTAAACAAAAACCATAAACCTAATTTTCATTTGTGAATGTACCTTAAAACTTAATATTCCAAAAAGGTATTTTAATTTTTTGTTTTATTTGAAAACACGCATATTCTTCGCTTTTTCGTTGATTAGAAGTATCCACGCTAATTATTTTATGGCTGTGCCCCAAGCAACTGCAATACCTTATTTGTCACAAACATCCGGTGGGCAGGCCGCTAATGAAGATATGCGAGATACCGATATGTAAATCAAAATAAAATACAACTTCACACTAATGAACCAAATTTAGGGATACTGTTTTATTACATATCAAATAAAACTAATTGGATGTAAATCTACTCACTACAACAAAATAAGTTTGGATATTTACAATTTAAGTGCCAACCAAGGACGAAAATAGTGTCAAAAAAACCATAAAACATTTGGCTTTGCATGAAGGAGAACAGAACTGGAGTATCCGTCTTTTTTATAGCCCCGATTGGCATAAATTTAGCTATAATAACTAAGTAGATTTAATCATTAAATTGAATTGTTATTTATGAAATGAATCTGTTCTGATTTGAAATTTATATGCGTGTAGGGATTATAGGATTGTCCAACAGGATGTCTTGACCATTGACGTTTTGAAATCATTTCACTGATTAAATAAGAAACGGATGAATGAAATGTTATTTAATAATACCGTTTACACGTGTACACATTTTGACACTTCAATACATACCAATATACTTAGCAACCTTGTTACTCAATACTAGAAGTTTTATTGAAAGATTTTTATCTGACAAAAAGAGAAATGTAATAATTAAATATTTATTACACTGAAATTGATATTAAGCTTGATCCAGCATTCATTTATTTAACTGTTAAAAATGTTTCACAAGGATCTGTAATAAAATATTAAGGATTAGTGAGCATAAATAATGCATTCCATTCCACATTAATTCTGCAAACAGGTTCACCAAAAACACTGAATCAACTTCCTAGTCTTTGAAACTAATATGTATGCATCTATAAATCCTGTTTTATATCAATCATACCGCCTTGCACTAATCATATATTTCACTTCCAAATTACCCAGCAATTATATATCTATGTATTTCTTAATGCACTAAATTGCCTCTAAATGGTTTTTAAACTATAATGACAAGTTTTTATTTATGCTAATTTAGAAAAAGTACCCGCATATCTGAAGATCATTTATTTAAAACATGCAAAAATTTCTTTTAACAGTGAACAAATTACATAGTAGAAAATACTTTGAAATGACTACCACTGTAATGTAAATAAGTTAGCGAAGTAATTAATAAAATTACAGCACATTACAGGCAGAGATAGCGTAATAAATAACGCATTTTCTTACTTATCTTTCTTATTAGTATTTTTAATTCTAAGGCCAACCCACAGCTCTTTTCTTTCCCGTTTTTACCTATCGCTAAGAGAGGTATTGAATTCATGCTAAAAATCGCATATCCAGATTTTAGTGAATAAGCACGTTTTAAGGTCCCTAGAATCCGATTATAACATTTTTACGATGATGTCCGTATGTGTGTGTGTGTGTGTGTGTGTGTGTGTGTGTGTGTGTGTGTGTGTGTGGATGTTGGATTCACGATTTCTCAAATACTATAAGACTTAAGACATTTTTAACTACGGATTCCTCAATCTAACAATAATGGGAAGAGTTGATTAAGTTTTGGTAACAATTGGACAACCGGAAGTAGTAGTTACAAGAAAAAAATCATCTAAATATTATTTATCGAAAATTTATGTAAATACTTATACTAAAGAACGTTAAATTCTTTATTCGATAAATATAAATTCATTATTATATCTTCTATAGATTTAGAGATAAAGAAATGCATATAAAATAATTTGATGTAAAAATTCTCAGATCAAACGACTTCAAGGCAAGAAATTCAAATGTTTGTAATTGACACATAAATGTCACTGTTGAAAATATTTGTATGCCACTGTCAAAAATATTTACATCATTAGGAAGATTATGAAAATAAAAAAAGTCAACAACGCAAAAGAATATACATAAAAAGAATACAAAAGGAATTTGCGAAAAAATGACGAATATAAAGAAAAAGAAAAGGAAAGTAGAAAAAGAAAATTTCAGGATATTGAATATAAAGAAAATGTATCTATTGTACATAATTTATATTAAAATATCCCATAGATTTTGCAAATAGATGTGAGAATTATTTTGTAGTGAGATATGAATATATATATATATATATATATATATATATATATATATATATATATATATATATATATATATATATATATATATATATATATATATATATATTTGTATTTAAAATATTTTTCGTTTATGCGTACAACCAGGTAAAATATCTGGCGAGAGGTTATGTGTTGGCCACATCAGATTTTTATTTTTTATTTAATTCCAATAAAAATAACACAACCAACAAGATATTAAATATAAACTATGTTTTCATACTTACATCTATACTAATTATTAGTAATACCACTAATGCGGTTTAGAAATTTGACATTGACGTATATCGTTTGATTTTGTTATGATGATGTTTGAAAGTAGCGGTAGTGGGGGTAAAAATACCAGAGAAACCAGATTATTTCGTGGTTGCCATGGATCGACTTTTACCAACTTTTTTCAGGAACCGCGTTCCAAACAGAAACCGATAAATAATTTCAGGACTTACAGAACATACAAAACCGTAAACCTAATCGAACCGGTAGCGTTACGGAACATACTATAAGTTAGGACATTCAATTTTAACACAATGCTCGTTATTGACAATTCTTTCGCTGTAACGTAAGTTTATTTATTAATTCAGATATATTACCTTGATTCATAGCCGTACGAATAACGTTATTTTCTGTCAGTGTCACTGACAATGACAGTGGGTCAGTACCTTATTTATCACATATTTGGTTTTACATTTGCTAATAAACTTACTAGTTGACTTAGTTTTGAATTTTGAATGCTTTTACTGTAGGTAAGATATTTTTATAATAATAAAATAACAGTAGTATCATATTTACCCTCAAAAAAAACTAAGAAAAAGAAACAACTGAATTTAACAGAACAAAATATTAATTCATACAATTCGAAGATGACCTTGATCGAACATCTTTCAAAAATTTTACTGTAAGTCTGTTTTGGACAAAAACAGTTGTACAAAATTCACTTTGTGAACGCGACATAGGAGAAATTATATTAGATCCCACTTAATTGACACTCGACCCATCTTTCATCTGTAGTTATAATAATTTCCGATCTGAGTTTTGGACTAAAATTGATTATAGCATCTTATTTAAAAAATAATGTTTCAAACTTTAAAATTTGCGTATAATAAAACACATTTTGTGACATTCAACTTTTTTTCACCTGGCTCTTCAAATAATAGGTAACTCAAATACAAAATTATTAACCATAAACGAATATTGCAAATTATTGTAAATTATACATAATTTCCTTCCAAGGACCGAAACCAGCCAATATTCTCAATTTTAAAGAAGATTAATTTCCAGTAAAAGAGAAAATTCTGCCTTGTTTTTCGTCAAACTGTTGAGAAGACTTCATATATTATTTGTTTATAAAAGTGTAAAATGTTACTTTTAAAATATCTAGATATTTTTGATAATGGTGAAGGTACATTAATTTGTGGACATTACTTATGTAAATGACAAATTTCTAAAGAAAATGCCAAAAATGAGGTTATGAATATAAATCAGTACAAATGATATATAAATTATCGCCTTATCACACGAGCTATCATCTTACAACCAGTTAAGGATTATTATCTTAATCCGATGAATGAAAATTACAAGTATTTAGAAAGGATATTTCAAAATTCAAAAATGCGGCAATGAAGAAATATCTTGTGCAATCAATATGCTATATTTATCCAATTTTGTAAATTAGAATTATCTAAATGTTGTAAAATACAAGCAAATTTATATAGAAATAAACAAATCCTTCTGTTGATTGATAAAGTGTCCGTCATTAGATATGCCAGTTTAATGCAAGTCCGTTAATTACCAGCAGCCTCAGTTGCAGGATGGATTAATATCAGTGATTCAGCCAAGATACAAATCCTATTAACGAATATGGGGCACATGAATCACACTCATGAAAGATTTTAAACTCGTTGCGTTTAATCCATCACAGAAAAGAACGGACACGATGTTTCATAAATCCTAGGTAATGGTAATTACCCTATACGACAAATGGTCGTAATTATTTCGAAACAGATTTGCTACTAAATGATAGAAATATGTTATACGCAACATCAAAAGGATTTATATATTTGAGAATTAATGATGTAAATATACAAGTGAGACAATTGATTTTAGGAGTCCTTGTGCTTAATTCCATATTGCTTTTGCCAAAATGAATTTAAATCAATCCAAATTAATGCCTTTATGATACCTTGAACAGATTCAATACATTACAAATTACAAATTAGGCACAATAGAATGATTATTATATCTAATTCCAATCAGATGGCTAATGATAGACAAATACATATGTTGCTACTCTTAGATATTACAACTTGATTTTGAATATGGAGCAGGATATCCACTTGTATTTTGGCCTCCTTTACTTACAGTAGTGTTGATTTGAAGGAATATCAATTATTTTTAAGATATATTCTCCCCATTTGTCTAATAGGTAAAAAGAAATATGAAGATGGATATTATCAAATTCAACAACTTCGTAAGAAACGTAGACCTATAGTGGATTCCGTAGCATAAAGGTTAGACTCAACAATATCTTCTTGATATTTTTTACCGGCCATGAGTTAAGAATGGACACGGTGAAGTGGACGACACCGACTGGACGATAGTCAACCGGGCGATAGCCAATTAGTCGCTGATTAACACGTCGATAGCCAATTTGGCGCTACGCAAAGAAGCGATAAAATATTATATATATATATATATATATATATATATATATATATATATATCATCACGGCTTATTACCCATTACTGGGTGTGCCAATATGCTTTGTGCACAGAGATCGGTAATGATGAAATATTTGCACCGTACGGGCGCTTACCAGGTGTCACCTAACGGGTACTCATTGCTGGCGTGGAGAGTCCACCACAGGGGTCAATTTTGTATCATTTAAAATTGAAAATATTTGGCGTCGCTCGGGATCGAACTCGGTTCCCCAGATACGCGACCTGACACTCAGGTACGCGGCCACGAGACACCATCATATATATACAGGGTGTTTCCTTTAAAACAACCAGCGCTTTTTTGGGCGAACTAACAACTGTGGTTCTCAAACGGTAGAACAAAATATTTTTTTTTAAATGGCACCCTATATAATTTTTTAGCCCTTTAAATAGAATATTATTTCCTGATTTCAACGATATAAATATACCATAGGGTTGTATAACAATTATTTCGAGAAAAATGGTATTAAAAACTAGAAATAATGTAATAAAAAGGGGTTTACTACTAGCGTAACCTGTGTATTGCATAGCCTATTGTAATATTATAACATTATTTTTTAATACCATTTTTCTCGAAATAATTGTTATACAACACTCTACCATATTCATATCGTTGAAATCAGAAAAAAATTCTCTAACTAATGGGATAAAAAATTACATAGGATACCATTTAAAAAAATATAATTTTGTTCTGCCGTTTCAGAACCACTGGTCGAATTTTCGGTTTGTTATTATTAATAAATTAGCCCCTTATTCTTGATCATTTCTTGTATATAACATTTTTTTCTAAAGTTATTAGTTCGCCCAAAAAAGCGCTGGTTGTTTTAAAGAAAACACCCTGTATGTATATATATATATATATATATATATATATATATATATATATATATATATATATATATATATATAAGTATTTTTAGAAAAATCAGAATACAGGTTTTCACTATTTTTTTCTTATTGAAAAAAATCAATCAGATTGTATGCCTGTTATTTGTGAGTCAAAGCTAGTCTGGAATTGCATCAACACACTACAACAGCTGACCAAAGACAACCACGTCACTTTTTGATGAGTACTCGTACTGGGGAACGGGGAAGTTCTATGCAATGAAAATGCCGACGACCTCGCTAAAAAGTGAGCCAAATTAATGTTTTACACACCTGAACCTTATTGTGGACCTTTGAAAATCGATATAAAGAAGGAATTTAAAAACTGGGAAGAGACTGCCATAGCCTTATATTGCAGAGACATCCCGGGTCTTAGTCATTCGAAAAAATTAATTGCACCTTCGTCGACAAACCCCAACAAGCTATTAGCTGTCAGCAAAAAGGACCTTAGAACTATGATAGGTATCATTGTACCGTCTATATGAGATTGGTATAGCTGAAAACAAAATCTGTCGACTCTGCGAAGAGTATTAATAAACTTTGAAACACATTGTATGTGAATGTCTAGCTGTGGCCGTAAGTAGACTTAAGCATCTAGGTAAAAGGTACCACGCGGCAAACGAAATCGGGAAACCGATATTACAGTTCACAGTGACAAAACTGTTAGGGCTTAAATAATAAATAATAATGCCTGCCTGTGTGAAAAAAAAAATTTGACGATTGCCTAATTAACTATCGCCCACTTGACTTTTGCTCAGTTGACCAACGCGGCTCGCCCAGTTTACCGTCGACAGTCGCTCATTTGTCACATATCGTAAAACTATACGACTAAACTACACTAGACTAAAAGCATATTTAGTATGTAGCATAGTAAGATAACAATATTTGCTAAAGCAAATGTATAGCATTTAAATTTTATGAAATATTTGTGTGGCGTTACATTAAAATTAATTCTATGCATTTATCTTCACACTTTGTTCTATAATACATACATTAAAATATTAGTCATGTACTGAAACTATAATCATTAGAACTTTGCTTTTGCAATACATTTAAATGTTTTATTTTACTTTTATGACTTTTTGACGACTCTCTACCTTTGTCGCTAGAGATAAATCAAATATGATTCGATCATGTTTGAATTATTTATTGTGATTGGAACAATTATTCGAATATTATTCATTGTAATCATTAATTACTGACATTCAGCCGAAGTACATTAAAATTACTATTCAGAAACAACATCTTATGTTATTGATGCCAAAAATTAAATTTATTGTTAAATTATGTTTAACGCCATTACCGCTTGTAGTAAACATAACAGATGACACAGTGTCGCTCAATGCTTTCCGTTTTGTACGGCCCTGGGTTAGATTTCTGAGTTCCTGTGGGGTTTTCCTCTTTTTATTCCGATGTCCTCAATGTAGTTTATCCACTGTTTCCATGGTTTACCCCTTTTTCTTTTATTTTGCTTTTTCATTTCTTAATACTGTGTTGTTAACCCTGATTTTCGTTTTGAAATGTATTTCATGTTGACTCAATATTTGGATATTTATCGAGTGCTATCTACTTAAGCTCTTTGGCTTATCTCTGCTAATTTTAGGTCTATTTTTCCATTGTTGGTTAGTTTATTTCCTATATATTCAAATGTCTCTACTGGCTACTACTTTTAGGCCCAGTTTCATAAAACATTGTTAACTTTAATCATGTTGTTAACTTTGACAAGGCTCTTTTTCCAATGTATTTTTGATACGTACCCATGGTTACAATGTGTAGTTAAACACATAATTAGCTAACAACGTTTTATGCAACTGGCCCCTAGTCTTTTTTCCTCTTCCCTCATTTCTTTCACATTTGTTATCATAACTTTTGTTTTGTTTGAATTTATTTCCAATTTAGAGCTCTAATGAATACGAAAAGGTATTAAAAGAGTTTCCAAATTACAAATTAGAGAATTGTATTTTTTATTTTTTTTATATTTGTATCAATTTTAAGATATAAAAATAATTTTCAATTAGGAATACAACCACGTTAAGGTATCGATCAGTGTTACATGAAATGGCAAACGTCACACATTTCTGAATTTGTTAAAGATTTTTGTGTAATTATATAACTAACCTAGGAATACTTGAAATGATTTGCGACCTCCAAATGTAAATATATCGAAACTGGATGCTACTGTGGAGGAAAACAACAAAATACCTTGAAAAATCTTTCCGTAATTGAATAGTAATTAATAAAATTCGACCGTGAACCAAAAAATTCGCAACCGTTTTCTCTGATCCTGTTCGGACGAAATTAATAGCATAATAATGATAATAGTTATCTGATTGATACTGGTTTTTGCTTTGGCTTTTTGCAGCGGGCGTATCAGTTCGGCGACAGAAATGTCTCGAATTGTTATTGAAGTATTGATAACTTAGCTATTATTATGTAAATTCGAGCTAATAGCAAGGTTACAATATTGTATCGAAGAATGATATTGTAAAGAAATCAATATGGATTAGTTTAATTGGTCTTGTTCGATAAATGGGATGCAAATTACCTTAATTGCTAGCTTTGAAATTAATTAATATTGCGAGCAGTTTTGAAGTTTGTGTTTTTCAGCCATAAATCGTAAAATACCAATATTGTCAATATAAAACTAGATTTGATCAATTTAATTTACACCACTATAATTATAAAATAAATTTAAACTTAACCCTATTTCTTTAATGACAATATTTTAATTATACACTCAGATGCAATGCAAAGGGGCCACTTTTTATCTTCGTTTTGGTTAACAGCATTGTTTTTGAAACATTTTAAATAAAACTTTTAATTTTGTACAATGAAAGACAGACTATTATAGTGTACAGAAACGTAACAGATAGTACTTATCGGTTTATGTAATGAATTACCAAATAAAATTGTAAGGTTAGTAAATACTGTAGCTAGAAAAACAATAGTGATAAAAAATTATTATCGCCATTCGAAAAAACTTAAAAAATTCCCTAAAGAAGTGCTAATCAAAATCTCGAATTATTTCATACTAAGATGTTTTTCAAAAACAAAAAATCTGGTGTGGCCAACACAATACCTCCCGCCATGTACCGCTCGAGTCACAAAAAAGATTAAGCTAATCTTTATTTTTGAGGCCCCATGGGGTCTCGTAGCCGCGTGCCTGAGTGTCAGGTCGTGAATCTGGGGAACCGGGTTTGATCCCGACCAACGCCAAATATTTCCAATTTTAAATGGCTCAAAATTGGTCCCTGTGGTGCACTCTCCACGCCTGTAATGAGTGGCCGTGACGTGACGCCTGGTAAGAACCCGCATGGTGCACATATTTCATCATTACCGATATCTGTGTACAAAGCAGATTGGACACACAGCAGCGAGTAATAAGCCGTGATGATATATTTATTTATTTACTTATTTTTGGATTAGCGAATTTTACTCTAATTTTGGCAGTTTATTTCTTAAAATATAGTCTAATCTAATCCAAGTAACTACATTTTTGATAATAAAACGAAAATTAAAATTTAATTACCTGGATAAAATACAATTCACTAATCCAAAAATAAGAATTAGCTTAAACTTTTTGGTGAATCGTTAATTTTTATTAATCTAAATCATCATATGCTGGAATTGATTTCCTTTCCTAATTGTTCTATTTTTCTTTTTAAGACGTTACTGTTATTAATTTGAAATGATTAGTTCTTTGACAGTGACATTTATCTGTCAGTTACATACATTTAAATAACTGCCAAGGAGTATTGTTTGTTTAAAGCGTAGGCTCCGGGATTTAAATTATAGATAATTTTATAAATTTATCCATATAATATGTAGAAAACGTATTAATGCAAATCTGTAGAAAATTTAATAATCTTTAATTTTTATAATAACATTGATGTCGAAAAAATAAAATTTAAAGGTATTTTTTGTAGAAAAACTATGTTGAGCTTCTAGTAAAGTGCCATTTCCGGTTATTCGATGTACACCAAAATCTAAGGGGCTCTTTCCATTAAAGAAAAAGTTCGAAATACAAGGTTTCAAAATTTTCCGAATGTTAGTATTTGAGTTAGAGTGGAGGATCCACACACACACATACACACAGACATCATCGGGATAATGTTAAAATTGAATGCCAGGGACCTTAAAGCGTGGACATTTACCAAAATCTCGATATGCGATTTTTAGCACGATCCCTATACCTCTCTTGCCAAGGGTAGCGGGAGGTAAAAACTGCAAAATTTACATATTTGTCTATATCTAGTGACCTAGGCATTTCATCTGAATAATCAATACATTGCTAAAATAGCATTCTAATATATCCTAATATAGTACAATTTTTGTCTAATTAATCGACTTCGTAGCTCTCATACTTGTCGAGATAATTAATAAAATTTAAAAAATAATGCCTGTTTTTTTGGACCTGGTGTATTTTATTAGGATAAGTGAAAATATATGTACTTACGGCGGGTATTTTGTAATTTTATATATAAGTAATTTATAACGTATTTCTCAATAAATTTCTCACGCGTCGTTATCAAAATAGCATCGTTTGAATAGTGAATAGCAGTTTAGTTGGAGTTCGTATCTTAGCCGCCTATCGATATCTTCGGAATATAATCGCGTTTCCCTGTATAGGTGCCGACTGTACGTTGTTATAAAACAGATAGCATTAATTAAAGCTTTGACTGTATAAGGCTCTTCTCGAAAACAAGTTTCGCCGTACAGCAGATCGTACAAATGCAATTAAATGCATATATTTAGTGTAAACAGATTGTCTAATCAAGGTCTGTGAAATTAGCTGCTAACAACACGCCTACATCTGCTATCACACGAATTTCTCGAGATTGTCAAGAATTTTTTTGTAAAACCGGCTTGATTTTTACAAATTCTGAATACATTACGCAATGACTTCCATTTTATTACTATATAATGGAAAGCGGTAATCAGTTTTTTACAAAGCGACCACAAATGTATTTTGAAAAAAGGATTATGTATATCTGTAAATTTATACTACTGATTGCAAAAAAATGGAATAAAAAGTTAATAAATACTAAAATTTTATTTTTAATTTTTTAATTTAATGGTATGTTAACTGTTAAGGATATAATTGAAACTGCCTTATGATGTCACGGGACAAAAAGTTCAACATAATTAAAAGATTTCCCTCAACTCCATTTATTGAATTATATAATATTGCGTTATATTATTCGATTCCGGTCGCGACGCAATATGAGCGGCAAGATTTCGGCAAATATAAGTGTGATTCAACAAGAACCAGACTAGTCCGCATCCTTTACTGGCTAGAACGAAAAAAATTCTTTCCGTTTTTGGTAATTACCGAAGAAACTTTAACTTTATCTAATTTATTTCTTTAACTTGGAATAAATGATTAAGGCCTTAGTGATCCAGGAATAATTTAATAATGACATCGGTGGACTTTTCGGATCTTAGTGGTCAACCCTCAGCTATAAACATATTATAAACAGTTTATTTTTGTAAAAACTGTACAGTTATTGACTACGTTCTTTATATTTATACAAATTTTGTAAATGGTGAGTAATTACATTCATTTTATATTGTATTTATAACTGTACATTTTTTCCAAAAAAAAATCTGATGTGGCCAACACACAACCTCTCGCCAGATATTTTACCTGGTTGTACGCATAAAACGAAAAATATTTTTAATTACAAACACATATATTCATGTCTCACTACAAAATAATTCTCAAATTTTCCTGAAATTTTCTTTTTCTACTTTCCTTTTCTTTTTTATATTTGTCATTTTTTCGCAAATTCCTTTTATATTCTTTTTTACGTATAGTCTTTGCGTTGTTGACTTTCTTTTATTTTCATAATCTTCATAATGATGTACAAATATTTGTGACAGTGACATTTATGTGTCAATTACAAACATTTGAATTTCTTGCCTTGAAGTAGTTTGATCTGAGAATTTTTACATCAAATTATTTTATATGCATTTCTTTATCTCTAAATCTATAGAAGATATAATAATGAATTTATATTTATCGAATAAAGAATTTTACGTTCTTTTATATAAGTATTTCCATAAATTTTCGATAAATAATATTTATGTGATTATTTTCTTGTAACTACTACTTCCGGTTGTCCAATTGTTACCGAAACTTTATCAACTCTTTCCATTATTGTTAGATTGAGGAGTTCGTCGTTAAAAATGTCAAGTCTTATAGTATTTGAGAAATCGTGGATCCACACACACATCCACTCACACATCCACACCCACATACGGACATCATCGTGAAAATGTTATAATCGGATTCTAGGGACCTTAAAACGTGCTTATTCACTAAAATCTGGATATGCGATTTTTAGCATGAATTCAATACCTCTCTTAACGAGAGTTAAAAAACTGTTTATAATATGTTTATAAATTATTTCTGGATCACCAAGGCCTTAATCATTTATCCAAGATATTCCAGTTCATCCTTCTTGACTCAACAAATTAATTATTTAACGTCATTTTTTCTTAATTTTTATAATTTTATTTTAGCGGGTAAATGCAAAATTTCTGCAAAAACCAAACATCCAAATATTAACTGTACTTACATATGTATATTCCAATGTGTACCGTTTAATAATTATTACGCTTCAGATTTCTTCTAAAAAAAATATTGGTTATACAATGTGTTCAAAAAATTTCCGAACTCGGACTAGACTTTTAATAAAGAAACGTATGTCAATTTAAAAATATTTTATTAAATGCCAATTTGACATGAGATATCGCCAAAAATGTTATCTAAAGAAATCAAAGCTTTTCTTTTTGAATCTTGGAAACAAATTCGAAAACGGCGAATGTCATTATACTGTATCCTTCTTTATTGTCTTTTCTCTTTAAAATTACATTTTAAGAACAATTTTGACAACTTGACTTTTGAATTAAATAATGATGAGACATAAATTTCTCTGTTCACAGCCTACTCCGAGTTAGGATTTTTTTGATCAGAATGTTTTGTTTGATTTGGATGAAATCTAGTATGAAAATCCATGTGGGTATGTCATCTTTTAAAATTATACTTGTTACTATTTGTGAATTTCTAGTGCCCGTGTTGCGACCATGATTAGACAATAACTTTTTAATAGCAACACAAATATATTTTTTTAAATAAATTTAAGTCTATACCTTGTCCATTTAAGCCATTCAGTATTGCGGAGCATAGCGCATGATTAGACAATAACTTTTTAATAGCAACACAAATATATTTTCTTAAATAAATTGAAATCTATACCTTGTTCCATTTAAGCCATTCAGTATTGCGCAGCATAGGGAATAGTTTTGACCTCGCTGATTGGCTGAAATTAGAGACAAGAGCCAAGTTTACCCAATGTAATTTCGGCTACTTCAGATTTGCGCTGTTGCCTGTGCCATCTACTGAATGGCTTAAATGGAACAGAGCATAGTAGTCTTTCAAATAAAAAACGATTTTCAATCACAGCAGCAATTTGCTAAATGTTAATTGTTAAAATATACTTGTATGTCTTCGTCTAATGTTACCGTTATATCGTCAAGAAATGTTTTGTAAAACTTAAAGGCTGCGACATATGATGGAATTATATTAACAAAATTGATACAATAAAAAATAGTTACCTGCTGTAAATAACAGTAAACTAAGTGATTCTCGGAAGAAATTTTTCGAGAAAGAGAAAATTTCGGTAAAAACACCTGCATGCGATACTGGTTTTGGAGAAGCAAACCAATTAGACATAATCATTAATAATGAATAATTGATTGACCTTTTGACCTGTGAGACATGTGACACCATGTGTACATACATACGACTATCGAGAAATATTATTTTGTTGTATGAAGATTCATTTTGCAATGCATAACTGTTATGTGAGTTATAAGATAAGGAAAAGTGGCTACATTTTTTACACATTAAAATACAGGTATTTGTCGGTATTCGTAATTTTTTTATCAGAAATAACTTGGATAATGGATTCTTATAAAACCTGTTCTTAAAATGTTCCTTTTCTGGTGTCAAATTAGTAGCGAACTTCATTATATCTCTTTTTCTAAATTTGAATATTTATGTTTGTATTAATGTAGGTATTCATTATCAAAAAATTAAAGTTTTTTTTTAAACTTTCCCTGATATTACACTTTCGTAGTTTTTTTTTTCTAATTTCAAATTCAAGGAAACTATAAACAATAAAAACAAGAAGTGATTATTAATCTATTAATTTATATAGATATTAAATTAGATTTTTTACAACTTAACAACCGCAGATAAAAAATCAAAATAATAATAAAATTGCATGTTGTGTCACTGGTTAACAAATAACGAATAACTCACCGTTTATTTCGTATTAAAATATTCTAAGATAACGACGGTAAATTGGCACTAAATCCAAGGTTAGCTCAGGTGGGAGACACAGATTAGTCGAATTAAAAATTCTAAACATAAACCTCGGGACTAAATAACTACGCATGTCTGGTAATTTTATCAATCACGTTGGCTTGTTTGAGCATACAAAAACAAACGAATTTATGTGACAGTTTTAGGCGTTTTTAATGTTCTCTCTTGACTGGGACGTCCTTGTGCGCCGGATTTCGTCAGTGGCGGGGGCGGAAATTTTCCCAGAGGGCACACAAAAATTATTTCTTAATTTTCTTCCAAATATGTATACGAATTTTATACTAACTAATTAAATAAATTTTACGAGTGCTGTCGAATTAATAGCTTTTCGTTGCTTTTTATTTATCTGAAATGAGTTCATATTTTTATGCAAATAAACAAAAACTTACATCAGCAGCCATGTGCATTTCACAACTGGTGATTAACACAAATCTTTAACTATGTAAAATACTTCGTAATTTTAAACAAAATAAGAAAAAAATGTGTAAATAGCTCGAATAACGATAATGTTATTTATGATCGAAATATATCAGTATATGGGACTTTTACTTGTTGGTTAAGATATGATTGGTTAGGTAAGGTTATGTTATACATCGTAACAGTAAAATTAAAAATGTTATACGTACAGTTGAATTCAGAGATAAACAGAGGCTCCATAGTGATGACCTCATTAACAACGAAAAGAAACACAAGTGAAAATTATATTTGAAAATACACTTAGGTATAAAACATTTTGAGCGACAAATGAAAAATTTCTATTGGTGAAATTTTAATTCGTTCATACAGGAAACACATTTTATTAATAGAAGAATTGTAAGAAATATTGGTACGAGCAGTACGTACGAGCCCAAACCCATAATATTTCGGCCGATTTACAGTAGCGAATTTCCGCACAGGCATAGGAAGCGCGCACTTGGTTCCTCTGAAATCGAGGGGGCATCAAATTTCATGTTTCAAAATAAAAAAATGTTTTATTTTATTATTATTATTATTATTATTATTATTATTATTATTATTTTCCTAATAAAAATAATCAATAATTTAATAGAATTCTCTAAATTAAATTGACAAACGAATAGCGTCATCTATGTCATATGTTCTGTGGCGGCCTAGGGGTCATATTGTGAACCATATGCAAGTTTGCTCTCTACTGACGAGATATAGATAGAATACATATCCTTTCTACTTACTTTAAATTTGGCGCTAGAACGGTTCGTTCACAACTCTTTCAAAATACATTTAAGAAACCTAAAGCCTACTTTCAACTTTTGTAATTCCCGCTCGATTTTGACGTCATCACTTTTGGAGTCTATTCTAAACGCTGTATTTGTGAAAATTAAAACTTCTTCGCTTGTAAATTTCCAAAAAAAAATACTTTAATGTAACGGTAACCTAACGCACAGAACTCAATTTGACGAAATTCGGGTATATAATGTACACTGGCTTGCAAAAAAATCGCGTACACCCTAAAAATCAAGTAACCGAGTTTTTGCAATTTTTTGGCTATGTAAATAATGCAAAAATTGAAAATGTTGTCACTGTCATCACTATTTAATTTGATTTGGAGAAAGTTCTTCATTGTGTTTAATTTACCTACTATTAAATTACAAATATATTTGAGAAAAATGAAAGACCAACCAAGTATGTATTAGAATTTTTGTTAAATTTGACATCTTAATTGACACTAGTGACATTGACAAGTTAAAAATCAAGATCGCCCCAATACAGCAAAAAATAGGTGTACGCGTTTTTTTTGCAAACCAGTAAATAGATATGTTATCTCTGTTTGGGTGGTTGCATGCATTTCGCAATAAAATGATTATTAGTTTTTTAGGCTGTTTTTGTGAAAATGTGACATTTTCGCCTGCTAATTTTCAAAAACATTTTAATGTTAACTAAATTCATTTTATATAAATTTAACCCTACTTTTTTTCAAAAATATGCCAACATCAGTATAGATTTTGCTTTCCGTTCTAATAATTGTGGAATTTGATATTTTTCATGGTTTTGTAACTATGTATATGTATATAACCTCCAAAATAAAATTCTTGAGAGGTGGATTTTCTAGACCTGTTTTCAAATAAATCGTATATGTACATATTATTATTTTTTATTAATAATCTAGAGTGCATGCTACAGTAAAAATGTATGCGTCTCGGTACGCGTAGAATTCTCACTATAAAGCTGGATTTATAATGAAGTAACGCAAAACGTAACGCAGTTGCAGTAAAGTAGAAAGTAAAGCAAGCGAACTAGCTGATTTATATTAAACGCAGAAAGTCTTACTGCTAACCAATCGGAATAATATGCAAAAATTTCGGCATATTTCGTTCAACTTTGATATATCTTGTCTGAACTTCGGCACTAGCTGGCAATCTTATAAGCTTTTTATAGGTTTTTGTTGAGCATATAGAAAATAACACACAATATTTGTGAAATGTTTATTTACACTTTTAGTAGCATGTACACATTCATCGCACTAATATTAACATCGAAAGCTTTTGTCTATAATAATAGCGTTTGTCAAAATCGGGTTGATGAAAGTTGTGCTTGAATTTTGCTGCCCCTACAAATCTGCCGCCCCTACGTAAATATAGGTTTAACAGTAATTGTGCATGTTGTCGTTTTAGTAGTCGTAGTTGCCGGTCTTCATTCTCTTCTTCGAATACATTGCACTCAAATGGTGACATGCTGCTGGACTCATCGACTGTTTTTGAAATCTTACGATTTATCGTATAAAATTTGATTTATTTTCCTATTCATGTCTATGTCAAACAAACAATTCTAACAGATGAGTCGATATCGAATATCGGTAAAATGGATCACGCCCTCAATCTCAGCGCAATATTTAAAATGCTGACTTCTGATTGGCCAGCGGTAGAGAAGTTTAGGTAAAGCAACGCAGAAAGATGATAGTTGGCCAAGTCTTGCGTTGCGGCTGTTACGTTACTGCTTACTTTACTTCAATATAAATCATCCATAGCTGTAGCATATGATCATCTTTTTACCTTACCTACTGCGTTCGCGTTACCTCTTACGTTGCGTCATTATAAATCCAGCTTAATAATGGTATTGAAAATATTTAGGGGGGAATCGCTCTTGGGGCCTCTCAAGTGTTAAATCCGCCACTGCCTACTCAAATGGTAATTTCTACAAATTTCTTTTGACTAGTTTAAAATATAGATTTTAATCTTACTAAATCCGAATATATTATTCAAGTTTTCCAATATTTAAGTTGCGTTCATTTTACATGATATTTCAGTTCGTCTTAGCTCACCTCAGTTGGCTCACTAATTTAGACCGTTCTTTTTTTTATCGTAACTGACGTGAGATAAAGTGAGACCGAAGTGAGAAGTGTTCCTCCCCCTTCCTGATTCTTACTCACCTCAAGAGGTTGTGCTTGTTGAGTTAGTTAGTTAGTTGTTAGATGAACGGTGGAGATGGATGTTTTGCTGTCACTGGCTGTCACATACAATTAGTTTGGTTATTGAAAAGGTGTAGATGAATTCTACTATATGTTGATTTTTTAATCAACCTTATAGATTATAACAGCTTATTACATTATAAAATATTTAAACAAAGGTTAATAATATTATTCAACTAAGATTTTATTAGGATAAGAACTCATGCTGTATAATGTGTACCAATTTATTACATAAATTTAATTTCATTCAAAAATCGTTCTTATCTGATATCTGTCTAAATTTATTCTAATGTATAAAATGAAAGTAACTATGATATCTCATTGATATTGTCCAAAATCCAACTATCAATTTCCGCTAATCAAAACTTTGATTATAATTTTATGACATGTAGGAGTAGAATTTTATTATCTCATGTGGAAAGGAGGGTAAGGCGTCCAATTTTTACGGCCAGATGACCGATACGAAATTTGCAAACTGGTCCTACTCGGACTGCTAAAGATGGAGACAGAAACAAGGAATTGGTCAACCTGATTCAATATCATCTGTTCATTCATGCCAATGAGGTCGGTGTGCAGGTTGAGTATTTATAGATGCAATTTGTGATTACTATCGTAAGTAAATTATGTAAATGTGTAAGATTTTTAATCAGTTTCATCTGATGTTTTTGCTTATGTGATTCATTACACATCTGCAGTAATATTTAATTAATTTAGATTGGCGTTGCAGAGATAGCACTTTCAATTATGAAAACTGATTTATTTTTAAGAATAATTGCATTAATTTTAGCTGCTCCACCCAAAGTAAATATAACAGTACGTCTTAATTATACGGCACTAAATTCACTCATCCGTATTTCATAATAAGTAATAATGCTAAGAAGTAAAATAAAGGCAAAAGTAAGTATAAAAATTTGTAAATAAATCTTACTGCATTGGAAACCCTATCGGTAAAGGTTGAAAAAAACCCGATTGTGCAAAAAAAATATTATTAACTAGCTACAAAAACAATCAAAGAAAATGGGTAAATTGAGTGGTAAATAAAGCTACTTAAATTATTGTTAACCACAAAATCATATTAATCATCATTTTGATACTTCTTATTTTAATTAGTCAATAACTGTATAATAGAAACACTTTACTTGGTTTGCACATTAGTTCAATAAAAATGGTACAATGATCTTCCAAAAAGAAAATATAGAAGTATTTTTACTTCCGGTAGTGTAAATATTTATTTTGTTCTTTATTTTATGATGTCTTGATGTCACAGTTTTTATTTTAATATGGACGCCATAAT
This sequence comes from Harpalus rubripes, assembly GCA_963082715.1. Taxonomy (NCBI): domain Eukaryota; kingdom Metazoa; phylum Arthropoda; class Insecta; order Coleoptera; family Carabidae; genus Harpalus; species Harpalus rubripes. Next base: position 52,417,146 of record OY720454.1, read on the forward strand.
GGAAAGTTAGACCACTGAAACGAGATTTTTTTAGCTTTGCAATAATATATTTGTCTATGTTCATTTGTTTCAAATGGTTAAAACTGTAACAATAATTATCAAATTTATAGAAACTTAAGAACATGCAAACGAGAGCTAATTAAATGTCGCGATATGTGATCACCGTTAAAATATCACACGATCGACTGTTTGAGGACCCCTGTTCTAGAGTATGTAGTCCTTTATCTTGCTTTGAAAATTATCTCATTTGCTGCCCTTCCACGTGCAACAATAATGAGTGTCTTCTATACTTTTACAGAGTATTGAGGAAAATTCTAAAATAATCAGTGACATTTTTACCTCTCGCTAAGAGAGGTATTGTATTCATGCTAAAAATCGCATATCCAGATTTTAATGAATAAGCACGTTTTAAGGTCCCTAGAATCCGATTATAACATTTTTACGATGATGTCCGTATGTGTGTGTGGATGTGTGTGTGGATGTTGGATTCACTATATCTCAAATACTATAAGACTTAAGACATTTTTAACTACGGATTCCGCAATCTAGCAATAATGGGAAGAGTCCAGTCAGTTTTGGTAACAATTGGACAACCGGAAGTAGTAGTTCCAAGAAAAAAATCATCTAAATATTATTTATCGAAAATTTATGTAAATACTTATATTAAAGAACGTTAAATTCTTTATTCGATAAATATAAATTCATTATTAAATCTTTTATAGATTTAGAGATAAAGAAATATAAAATATATATATAAAATAGTTTGATGTAAAAAATCTCAGATCAAACTACTACAAGGCAAGAAATTCAAATGTTTGTAATTGTCACATAAATGTCACTGTCAAAAATATTTGTATGCCTCTGTCAAAAATATTTGTACATTATTATGAAGATTATGAAAATAAAAAAAGTTAACAACGCAAAAGAATATATGTAAAAAAGAATATAAAAGGAATTTGCGAAAAAATGACGTATATAAAGAAAAAGAAAAGGAAAGCAGAAAAAGAAAATTTCAGGATATTGAATATAAAGAAAATGTATGTATTGTACATAATTTATTTTAAAATATCCCATATATGTGAGAATTATTTTGTAGTGAGACATGAATATATGTATTTGTATTTAAAAATATTTTTCATAATACCATACTGTTAAATGTGCTTTAACAGTACTGTATGCTCAACCGATATATGCATCAAAACAGCCACGGCCGTTATTTTTTATAACAGTACAATTATTAAAAATCATGTGTTCCAAAAAAAATCGCAGCGTCATGAAATTGTCATGAAGAGCTGTCATCTGTCAACATACCATAGAAAATAGAATTTTAAGAAGATATTTTATGTTATTATGAAAAATACTGAACGTCACACGGCTGATATACAAATAACAGACACGGTTGATTATAAAATCTCGGCTATCGCCTCGATTTTACAACATTCAACCTCATCTGTTATTTGCTTCATATCAGCCTTATGACGTTAATAACTATTTCGTTTTATGCGTACAACCAGGTAAAATATCTGGCGAGAGGTTATGTGTTGGCCACATCAGATTTTTTATTAATTTCAATGACGCGGTCTTTTGAAAGAATCTCATGCCATCATAGTAACGATAGTATCACATGTCGAATTAATGGTATTAATAATCTGATTCGGCTTAGGAGAAATGAATCTTACGGATAAAGTTATTAATCACTTCCTCAACCAACCGACTAGCCATATTTCAAAATTCCAATGCTTCACATCACTTCTCCGCGACATATTAACATATATTTGCAACATAACCTGTTGCCCGCGGGTCGAACTCAACCTGTTACACCGCAGGAACCCACGCAGAGATGAGCTCAAACTCTTACGACACCCGAAAGAAAATAAAAACAAATCGTTGCCGAATGCATCATTAAGTCATCACGTACGCATGCGCGAGTTGGGAAATAATTACATGGAACACGGGAATTGGAACAAACACTAGCCTCGAGCTCGCCATGATGCTACATTTGTTTCAAATCCAACGCTTTCTTCGATACTCAAATTGCGCGTATGGGGACTGTATGAGCATAAGCGAACGTCTTTCATTAATTTTTAATGCCTTCACTTACAGCGAATTTGTATTTGTACAATGTCAGGTTTTAATACCTGTCCTTTGTTGTTACGAAATGGTTAGCATCCATACAGCTATTGCTTACTTGCGGAATCGCTTCATACTATATCATCTTGAGATAATTGAATAATTATTGCCGAGATTATTGCTACTAATTTACTGTTTCATTAGCTTCCTTTCCTTGACTTAAATTTGCAATGAAATTTGAAGCCGTCATTTTACGACAATGGAAACTTACAAGTGCTTTATTAATAAATAAATAAAAAAAAACTAGCACATACAAATGTACCTTCAAAATTTTAATCACTTGTGACACAAGAGGAGAATTAAAAATTCAAAAATAAGCAAACTCCTCCTATCTGTACGTGTACACTCATAATATTTGCACCGGCTAGCTGAAAAAGTAAAGCGGCGGCTGGGTCTAGGGTATGTAATTTATTTCGAGATACAGGTATTCGCGACAATGAAAATTTAATAAAAAGTTACAAATTAATTTAGAAAAAAAGAACAAAACGAGCTAGTCTCGAAAAAAATTAGTGGGCGCCAGACTCTAGAAAAAGGAAAAGGAGTTAGAGTAGAGTCCACTGTAATAAAGTTAAGTAAAGTTTAGTAAAAATATTTAATAAAAAAAAAGTTACTCACGCTGGAGCTAGTAATACAATACAAAAAAAAAAAATAACTGACTCTAGGAAGTCGACTTTGAATACGGAATCAAATACCGAGCCGAAAATTTGTCTAGTCTAAAAAATGTTTAGTCCACAAAATTGACTTGGGGGTGAAATTTTGGGAACAGCATACTTGGTCATAAGATTTCTAAATTTGTCACTAACGAACTGAGTTCCATTGTCAACCATGACAATTTGGGGGAGTCCGAAGAGTAAGAAAACATGTTCTTCCAGTAATTGGCAAATTTTCGTAGAATTGGCTTCTCGAAGAGGGAAAAGTAAGGGAAATAGGTCGCAAAAGGTAGGCTGTAACTAGATCAGTACTGTGAATTGAAGCTCAAATTTTAGGTGTAGTAATGGAAATTTGGAGACAGCAAGGGAACATGAAAATTAATAAAAATAAGCGTAACAAATTACGTTTTTGTTACACACTGTAACTAACTTTGAGTGACTAATTAACCACTATGACCACGATTTATTTAAGAAATTACTGAACACACTTTCATTGCATTTGGGGATCCTCTTGTTCTTTTATACTTTTCATTAAATTAAATATATCATCCCGGCATATTTCTCATTGTTGGGTGTGCCAAACTTTTTTGTACACAGATTTCGGTAGTGATGACATATTTGAACGTTGCGGGCATTTACCAGGCGTTACCTTACGGGCACTCTTTGCTGGCGTGAAGATTGCACCACAGAGATCAGTTTTATGCCATTTAAAATTCTAAATATTACTTTTGGCGTCGGCTGAAATCTAACAAAATTCCCCAGATTCCCGACCAGACAAATTTATTTTCATCTTTGACTTTACAAATCAAACACATCCAAAATTGTGTGATATTTATTCCATTTCTGCAACACTGGATTTCGCACATATATTTTTACCAATAGGTAAGGAAGGTATTGTCTTTGGTCAATGATGAGTTTTTAATAAATAAGCACGTTTTAGGGTCCCTAGAATACGATTTTACTATTTTTACGATGATGTCTGTATGTATGTATGTATGTATGTATGTATGTATGTATGTATCGATGGATGTATGGATGGATGTATGGATGGATGTATGTTTGGATGTATGTGTGTGTGACGATTATTTCGGATCGCATAACTCCATACCACCTTTCCAAAAATTAAAATTTTTGCTTATTCTTTTTCTTTACATCCATATGAAGAGCTGATTAGATTTTAGTTATAATAGGTCGACCAGAGGTACCCGAATTTTAAAATTTTAGCAGTTTTTCTTGAAAAAAATGCTGTTAAATATCATTTTTTTACATTTAATGTTATTATTAAAGAATATTTTATTCTCTATACGATTTGATTACATTTTATACTTCATATTCAATAGATATAGAGTTTAAAGAAATTAAATTTCCTGAAGCAGCCAGATGTGCTATAATAACCATGGAAATGTATATTAAGAAAATCCTGAACAACAAGTGCAATTGATATAGTATGTCTGTGTTATAATTTTACTGGAAATATATAGAATCTCTTACAAAAAACAAAGTACATAGAATTAACTGAAGGTAATGAACTGGAAATATGGAGTCTTTTGCAAGAAACTTTCTGTGTGGCATTTATACAAAATACATAGAACTGACGGAAGGTAATGTGCTGACCACATCAGATTTTTTAAATAAAAATCTAGCACAATATTATTTGGCATTTAGATCTCTGCAATTAAATGACACGATTACATATATCGATAGATCTTTTCATTGATACATAAAATAAGGAAAAAGTAATTATGTAGCTTATTTTATGTTAATTATAGATGTGTTGTAGAATAATAATTTTACCTATTCATAAATTTGTAATGTCACCTTTCTGCCATTTGAAGAAATGTAATTGAAAAACAAAATTAACATTTCTATAGTTATTTTAATTATCTTTTTCAGATTCACATTTTTAAAATAAATATTATTGTCCTATATCTTCTTTTGTAAGTCAACAAAAAAAAAGATAGCAAACAACCTCAGTTGATAATCTATGCAGAATATAAGGAAGCATTTATCATAAATCCAATTCTAACAAGTATCTTAACCTTAATATTAAAGCACCAATGCCAGCACCTAATCGAATTCTCCCAAATAAGATGTCAAAACTTAATAACAATATCATAAGTTTCCAACATATGATTTACGACCGCAATAAGATATACGATCCACCTGAAAAAAAAAATCACTCGCTTTGGGCATAGTACGTGATCAAGATTTAGTGTTCTAAATTAGTTAAGACGGCGCGAAAGATTATATATAGCTTTCTAAATATCACGACTTAGCTCAATAATAATAAACGTCTTTAACTTCTTCATTGAGTGGGTTATGCACATCAGGATTAAAATCGGGATATTAATTTTGTTAGAATTACGAAGCATTATTATCCACGCTGAAGTGCAGCAAATGAGATAATTTTCAAAACATGATGAATAACTTCAAACTCTAACAGGCCTATTCTACTAAAAAAAAATATGTATCGTTACGAGTCGTTAATAACGATTTTTGCCAAAACCCTATTCTACTAATTTATTTATCGTTACATATCGTTATTTTATGTCGTTTATGAACGACAAGTTCACATGCCTCGTTGAAGTCGTAAAGTTAGATATATTTTGAAAACAAAAGTAAAAATGGCTGAAGAAGATATTTTATTAATTGTAGCTGAGCAAGATATTATTATTATATTATTACATTTGTTAATATGACATTTTATATAAACGTCCTTTTACTGTACCGGAGGAAAATTTAAGATGTTTTTTTGATTAGTAATGAAGCATGAAGAGATTTATTTACGCAAATATCACCATATATGAGGAACTCGTTGAAACGATGGTTTGCCAAAAATTTCTAGATTATTTATAAATTGTTATTTTCAATTCAGATGATGGGAGCTTTGCATTTTTTTGCTCATGGAAGCTATCAGAAATCAGTAGCAAGGATTTATATGTGGTATTGTCAATCATTAGTAATCATATCATTAATAGAAATCTGCAATATTATTGTTGATCATTTTATAGACATATACCTACATCAAATTTCATAGGGTGCAAGTAGATATGGAGCGTGTAAACTGTAAAATGAGGGTGAGAATAATAACTAATTTTATATACGATGAAAATTTCAAATTTGAATTAAAAAATAAATATAATTTTTTTCTGTCAAAATCAACATGAAGTTAGATATTATCGTTAAACTCATCATAACGATAACTCGATAACGATTTGATTAGTAGAATACCTTTTTGGCATTTGTCGTTATTAAAGTCGTTCAACCAAATGCTTAGCGACAGTCGTATGGTTACGATATCGTTATACATATTTTTAGTAGAATAGGCCTGTAAGAGAGGGTTGCTCAAACAGTCGATCGCGAGATATTTTAAAGTGATCGCATATCGCAACATTTAATTTGCTCTCGTTTGTATGTTCTCAAGTTCCTATAAATTTGATAATTGTTACAGTTAACCGTTTGAAACAAATAAATGTAGACAAACATCATTGGAAAGCTAAAAAATTACACCGACTTCGTATCTTTTATAGTCCTTAAGATTTCCATACAGGGCGCGTTTTTTGAGACACCTGTATATTAATTTTGAATGTTTTTCTTACCTAGCTGATCGTTCACCGCCAAAAAGTTTTATGGTCGATCTCCAATAGTAAAAGTTTGAGCATCCCTGCTCTAGAAAATATATTCATTAGAATGTTTTTCGAATTTAGAATATGAAAAGAATGAAAAAAAAACTAATTAATCTCGATTAATTACAGAATATCATAATTAATAATAGCAAAAAATAGTTTTCACGTGTCATTGTATGTAGGTTTTATTTGAAACTTTTTATTAGTCTAGTCATATTTTTAAACGTACTCACCTGTTTTTATTTGGTTATATGGAAGAAAAAGTATAGAAAACATATTTAATAAAAACAGATTAACATGTCGATTACAAATCTCCTGAAGTTATAAAATGGTTTAAATGTTAAAGGATCATTATTTATAATTTGTAACCTACACAATCGGCCATCGGCATCATAAAAGTAAAGTCTACATTTACATAATTTTATATCTAATATTTTTATTTAGTGCAATTTATAGGTTTGTTAGGAGATTCTCACGACCTTAATAATTTAATGACTTTATCTTTCATATTATTCAGCGCCCATATAAGTCCGTGCGTACTTACATTGCCATAACTTCCTATTTATAAAGCATCTGGGTCAAATGCCCCCTTCTCCCAAACGTACGTGCGTTCATGTTCATGTATGTATAAGTACAACGGACTAGCACGTTTCCTATTTTGCAAAATTCGTGTTAAAAATTCCGTTCACCCGTCTTGTACTTAGAATTTCACTCTGCACGAACGAATACCAAATAAAGTGAATCTCCAACAAATGTATTCATGAATGTATTGTGCACGCTATTAGGAGTTCCTGTACCCATATACCAACAAAATTAAGCTTCTACAATTTAATGTTAAATCACCCTATTATAGATACACTATTACAATATCTAACCTATTTAACTTGTGTCTTGTGTCTTTAATAAACAGTTAACAGCTTTCTTTATAACCATACACTAATAAGTATTCTGTTATAAATCAGTAATAAAATATCACTTACCATTATTTTATTTTTTCATGAAGTACACTACCTATAAACAACAAAAAACAAATGACAGCTGATCACCGTCGAACTTGTTTGCTTGCACTGTAAGTATACTGCTCGTAGTTCCACCTATTGACTTTTTTGAATATTCCTTTGGAGGTAATATAAAAATTCAATTTTAAGTCTTTACTTTGGTTTTTAAAATACACACAATATTTTCCGTTAATCGTTTATCTTTTTTCCACTGTTCAAAACACTTTTTGTAGTCATTTTTTTCAATAGCATTTAGGACCTCCAGCGATATAGTTTGAATCTCCTCAACAGCCTCAAATTATGCAGTTCATAAAGGAAAATAAATGTTCTTTACTTGAATTTATGCAGCAAAATATTCGGAACGCAATGTTCAGAAAATAGAAAATTATAATGTCTAAAGTGTGTAAAAATAACCGACGTTATCCTATCATTTTAATTTACCCTCTTAGGCCCGATCCTATAACCTCTAGTTAAAGTGACTGTTTATTAACCATTAGTTTATAATTAAACTGAACGTTAGAAGCGATGCGAACAATAGTTTTAACTTCCAGTTAGCTCTAACCAAAGGTGGTAATTTTGCAGAATAATCGTTGGTTAACAACAAACGTCACTTTAGTTAGATGTGATAGGAGCGGTTTCGTTTAAAATTTACTACTAAAGATGAGAACATCGTTTTCGAAATACGAATACGTATAGTTTGATTTTCATTGAAGTTTAAGGTTAGGGTAATTTTACCTTCCGTCACCTTTAGGTAAGGAAGGTATTGCCTTTGGTCAAAAAATTCGGTGGTGTCTTTGATGAATAAGCACGTTTTAGGGTCCCTAGAATACGATGTGTGTGTGTGGGTGTGTATGTATGTGTGTCTGTGTGTGTGTGTGTGTGTGTGTGTGTAACAAAATTTTCGTCTACGATAACTTCCTTACTACAATTCTAAAAATTATAATTCTTTCGTATTTCTCTTCGTTACATCCATGTGAAAAGCTGATTAGATTTTGGTTAGAATTGGACAACCGGAAGTACCCTCATTTGAAGATTTTAACAGTTTTTCTTAAAACAACCATGTTAAATATCATTTTTTCACATTTAACGTTATTATAAATATTAAAGAATATTTTATTCTCTATACGATTTGACTGCATTTTATATTTAATATTAAATGGATATAGAGTTAAAAAATTATAAAGAAATTAAATTTCATAAGGTAGCCATAGCTATGGAAACAGCTACTATATTAAGAAAATTTTGATTGAAAGATGTCAGTGTCAAGAGAAATTGACATAGTGTGTTTGTCTTATAATTTTACTGGAAATATAGGATCTTTTGCTATAAATTTTCTGTTTGGAATTTGCATAAAATACATGCAACTGACGGAAGGTAAAGTACAAGAAATATAATCTTTAGCAAGGAACTTTCTGTATGAAATTTGTACAAAATACATAGAACTGACGGAAGGTAATGTGCTGGCCACATCAGATTTTTAATTTTATTATCAATAAATTTATATTTTACTAACTAGTGTGTTAATAAGGGCGTTTAATAATCGAGAAATCCATATGTTGATGGAGGTTTCCACCGTTATCAATAATAGTGAATAATAATACTGTTGTTCGCATCGCTTCTAACATTCAGTTTAATTCTTAACTAATAGCAAATAGTTAATAAACTATCATTTGAACTAGAGGTAATAGGATCGGGCCTTAAAAAATTGAAATTAACAATTATTTAAAATTACAAATGCAGTTTTATATTGTCGAAACTTAGCATGTAGGTACTTATTAATTTCCAAAGTTGAAATTTAAAAGCATATATTTCATTTTTGTTTGACAAGCATAAGAAATGAAATATATTTGGGAACCTCTCGCTAATATCTTCTGCTGCCATATGTTTATCGTTAAGAAAGTACTGTAGTAAGCTTCAAAGCCCTGGGGCTCGAGGCATTACACAATTAGCATGAGAGCACGTAATTTGTTTTAATTACTACGGGCGAAATGAACAACCAGTTATGCAAATCTATCCCCTTTACCCCTCACGACGACAAGCACTTCTTATTGATTTTGAAGTTCTACAAGTCCGACATGTGGGCGGTCGCTTGACGGATCGTTCAAGTCTCTCTGTTTGCATTGGAAAGTAGAGAATAATCATACACCGGAAAATTTTATTTTTTGCATTTAAAGTAGGACATCTGATTCAAAATTACTCTTTCAATTTTACGCCTGATTTTTGACACATAATTCTTCAACCAAATTAAATATTCTTAATGATAGTATCATTGCAGCGAACTTAATGATGATTTATGAAATATAAATGTCTTAGCCTGAAATTGATTTCAAATCTATCGTTGTTTATTTAATATTTTATGATTCATAAGAACTTAAATTGTGTAAATCAAACTTGGAAACATATAAAACGTAATAGAAACATGATTAGGTTTATAGATTTCTTGCATGTTATTTTTAGCATAAAATCAATTATCTTTTACAATCGCTTTGACTCCACTAGCCTCCAGACTTATTACAAAAACTAATGTAGTAATAAATAAATATATAAAAATATTCACAACTCAATCATACAGTCTTTATAAAAGTAACACATTGTCTAAATTTTGTAAGCATTTTAAGGGTAAATTTCTACCTGTCTTTATGTTTTATACAAGGTGATTAAAAAACTAGCAACAAATGGTAATTTTTTTTATTATTAATTTTAGGCGTATATTTTAAATTGCAAAGTTGAGATCGTACTTAGATGCCACTTTCTGTGAAAATTCCTGAATTTTACTTCCTGTTTCGCCGAGAGCGATATCATATATTCTAAATGAAATTTAAATTAGCTTTACGGTGATGCCAAATAATTGTATTGTTATCAAAATTTAGCTTAGATATTAACTTTTTAAAAATATAAAACTATAATGCATTATCAGCTTGCCATGATATTTGTACCTTCTCTGTATTAAGGAATACTTTGACGTTCACCTGATGTATCATTTGTTTTTGAACAATTAGTAAATTCAATAAAGAAAACATTTATTTAAATTTAAATAGAAATTCTTTGCCTGTTCAAAATAATCAAAAACAAATGATACGTATGTTTGTAATTCTACAAGATCCAAATTTCTCACCCTCTGAATTTGAAAATATTTGTTTTTTTAAACAAAATATAAACTTGAGATATATATACCTAAATTTATTTTCTTCTACATTTTCATTATTTTCATTGTATATAAAATTCTTACAAAAATTAAACAAGTCCAGATGTTTTTGTCATTTTTGATAAATAATGGATCTACTAAATAAAATTTCAAACTGAACAAAACACCATGTTTTATGCTTATTAAGACCTTATCACACTACAATCATATCTGACTCTTTTTCGCTGACTTGTTTTGCATGACCAACTCGATCTATCACTTCTAACAACCGTTTTATCCGCCTTTTAATGGATTTTCATACTTGAAGTTGGTTAGGATATGGTTTCTTTAATGATAACATATTTCAAACAACATATATCAAATTATTTCAAGTAAAATGAATGAAAACTATGGAAAAATAATGCAATTGGCAAGCATAATAATTTTATACGCATCAAACAAAAAATGTCAACTTGGCGAAAGATTGCCACAATCATATAATGAACGATTTCGAAATGAAAAGTTTTTTAGTTTCCTGATAATTTGAATTTTTTTGTCATTCGGATTTTGCAAAAAAGAAATCTTCAATTAATGAGTAAAAGTCTCTCACTAAACAAAGTAGCTGGAAATGGTATCCTAGTAAATTGGTATAATGCATTAAGCATTACGCACAAATCATTATGCATTAAGCATTAAAACATTCGGTGGAAATGAGGCTTTGTGAAAATTTTTTGTTTACATATCGATTAGTTCCCAAACTACAAGCAATTCAATTGAAGTTCATTAATAATTAGTATGACGTATCATTGCTTTAAAAATTTGATTGGTTGCCTAATATGAAAAGCGAGACTCGCGTGGCTTTCGTCGCGTTTGCACTAAAATTCTTAATTCATTTTAATATTTCAGAAAAATGAAATAAAACAAAATTAGTATAGAATCCCGTTATAAAGAAAAACTGCAAAAATTTAAAAGTTTATGATCAAATAGGTGATGTATGTTTATAGGCAAGATTTTCCATTTTATATGGGGTCTCGTGGCCGCGTGCCTGAGTGTCTTGTCGCGAATCTGGGGAACCGGGTTCGATTCCGACCGACGACTAATATTTCTAATTTTAAATGGCACAAAATTGACCCCTGTGGTGCACTCTCCACGCCAGCAATGAGTGCCCGTGAGGTGACGCCTGATAAACGCCCGCACGGTACAAATATGTCATCATCATTACCGATATCTGCGTACAAAGCAGATTGGCACACCCAGCAATGGGTAATATGCCGTGATGATATAATTATTTTATTTATTTATTTATGTAGATACATCAGATACCGTATCTCCTCGTAAAGCGAATATGCTTTTGTTATTTTATTTGCAATTTGTGCAAATTCCTTCGAGTTCATCATATTCCCTTATCTGAAACTTAGATTAAATATTAGTAATTGAAGCCGGAATATTGTGAAGCTGTATGATCATGTGTAATTTACTTGGATGTCTAGGTGTTATCGCGAATGATTTATATGAAAATAAGTAGTTAAGTTTAAGATTAAAAGCCACGGTAATGGAAGTCAAGACGATCGAACACAGCAATCCGGCTAAGCGAGTTAAAGTAATGATATGTCGGATCAGCCTTGTTTTCAATTAACATAACAAATCAACAATACCAAAACAGTAATATTCACTAATGACGCTATATGTTTCGACTGATTAGCATCAAAGCAACCGACTTGCGATTATAAAATACGAGCAGTGCGAGAAAAGCAGCAAACATTCCCCTTCATGTGGAATTAATATTAATAATTTATCATGATTCATGAAGTAAATGTAGCATGTGGATCAAATAGGAAAGTATCCGATCTATACCAGTATGCAAGTATCAGTGGACTCGTGCATAGAGCATGGGAAAATGAATTACGTATGCAGAGAGTGTTGAGGCTCTCTTATTTATGTGCACACCGCGAGAACAACTGCGCGAGCTTTGTCTCTACCGCTATGTTTCTCCGTGTTATGACATCTTTGTTCGGATTTTCAATGAATAAATGATTATGTACATGCATTACTATCACATTTCTTCTTCTTACATTTGAATTATTTATTATTTCGTAGTTGCGTGTTTTCTAATTTTAGGAAAGGAAGGACCAGGGATAAACATGTAGGTATATCAATAAATTCATTTAATATTACAAAAATTAAAGTTTTCTGGAATATTCTTGGGATCCTAAGTGTATCCATGGAAGTATTTTTATATTTTATTTGTCGAAGTATGCAAAGACGTTTTGAATGTGAATACATTCATCATCAGCTGCAATTAAACATTGGGTAATGATACAGTTTTAATTTATTTACATTTCTACCTTCCGTCACCTTTAGGTAAGGAAGGTATTGTCTTTGGTCAAAAAATTCAGAGGTGATTTTTTGATGAATAAGCACGTTTTACTATTTTTACGATGATGTCTGTATATATATATATATATATATATATATATATATATATATATATATATATATATATATATGTGTGTGTGTGTGTGTGTGTGTGTGTGTGTGTGTGTGTGACAAAATTTTCGCCTGCCATATCTCTAATACTACAATTCCACAAATAATAATTCTTTCGTATTCTTCTTCGTTACATCTATATGAAGAGCTGAATAGATTTTGGTTATAATTGATCAACCGGAAGTACCCTCGTTTGAAGATTTTAACAGATTTTCTTGAAAAAACGATGTTCACATTTAATGTTATTATAAATATTAAAGACTATTTTATTCTCTATACGTTTTATACTTTAGTTAGTTAAAAAATTATAAAGAAATTAAATATCATACATTAGCAAGCTATGCTATAACTCTGGAAACAGCTGCTATATTAAGAAAATTCTGATTGAAAGGTGTCAGTGTCAAGTGCAATTGACAGTATGCTTGTTATAATTTTGTTGGAATTATAGGATCTAGATACTTTCGGTATGGAATTTGTATAAAATACACACAATTACCTTAAGGTAATGTACAAGAAATAGAATATTTTGAAAGGAACTTTCTGTATGACATTTATACAAAATACATAGAACTGACGGAAAGTAATGTGCTGGCCACATCAGATTTTTTTATTTAAGATAATGATATTATACAAAATTTACAAAAATAAACAGCTACGACCAAGGCAACATTTTGAAGCCATCGCTTCAACATCATGTAATTAATGTTTTGTAGAAATTAATTCTTTGGAGTAATCCATATTTATCTTATAAATATACAGAAACTTATTGCGTATAGGGTGTTTAATGAATATGGGATATGTCGCTTATTTTCTTTATTAATGGAAATAAAAGATAGTCTACCATCATGCCAAATACCACGATTTGTGAACCCCAATGCCTAGTATTCAAATATTCAAGAAAAATAAAAAAGTTACTTCGATTGGCCCATTTTTCAGTGTCACCCCTTGTATAAACTAAACTATTATTAAACTTAAATTATAAATTATCGGTTCTTGCAAGAAGCATAGTAGACAGTGATTTCTTGAACCTCGAATTGTTGTTAGAAAATATATCTAATTCTAATAATTCATTTGCAAATTGCTATAATTAATAATATTGGTGTTTAATTCGTCTTCACTATAGATCTAGGGTTAACATGCATTTGTTGTCGTTTCATTTCAAAGTATTTAAAGTAAAAAAATATATTTTAAAATGAAAAATTATTTTTTTAAGGAATAATTTATAAATAATGGAAAGTTTCGTTTTTTAATTATTCTTCGCAATGTGAATTTGCCCTTACCAAAATCAGTCAAATAAGTCATCAAAAATACCACAAAAATATTATTTTTTTGTCTGTTCTTCTAATTTTGGAAGTGTGTGTATAGGTAAATTAATATAACTCCTTTGAAAAAAAAATTGAGCTCAATCATCATTTTTTAATGAATCATTACAAAATAAACAGAAAAATACAATTTAAATTTAAAATCAATTTTATTTAACATGACACAAAACAGTTGATCATAAACAAGAATAAAACAACTTGTAGGTCTCCAAAAGAAAAAAGTTTCATCTGCTTGAAATCATTGTATCAATATGCTACTAATCTGTGCAATTATTAATAATTTTCATTGTGCATTTCCTAATACTGACTCGTCTCAATTTTCTCTTTACGCTTTTCGAAAGCCGATGGAAATACAAATTGTCGTTAGGTAACATTGTAGATGACGCATAACAAATCTTTGCAATTAAATATTTTTATTTTACAAGTAATCTGAGCGTGAAAGTAAAAGCTTTGTTGAAATTGAAATAATAAAAACGTATATTCTGAATTGCTATAATCTAATATTATAGTGTTGCAATAAATATAAATTATTCTTCATATTTTTAAATGAAACAACTATTTATGCACTCGCTAAACACATATATTACAATATTAAGGTTAGTATAAACATGCGAATTCATAAATACTAACAATTTATGAAATGTATAGCAACATCTATATATTAATATCATTGAAATCTGTGACAATTATTAAATTGTTTATTGCTACATCATTTTTCAACATGTTTTATTTTCAGATAATTGTAAATTTATAACATTATACCAATTTTACACCTGTTATTAATTGATAGAGTAAAACTTATAATAAATTGTGGAGCAAATAAATTCATATTTTTGTAATTTGTAATTAATAGCTCTCGTTCACATCAATTAATATTAAATCGATAGTTCATGATATCGTGATCAGCAATAAAGGCAAAATGGCGTATCATTAAAATCAATTATTTATTACAGCAATTACAATAACTCCATAATGGTTTCTAAGAAACGACAAGATTTATACAAATATTTATAATTTTATTCTTTAACTTATGAGAACGAATTTTAATCAGTGCCGGATATACCTATAGGATAAGTAGGCTATGGCCTAGGACATCAAAATTTAAGGGGGCAACACATATCAGCTAAATTTTATTTTATTTAAAAAGTAAAGTATTGTAATTTGTTCTATATAAACAATAACAAAATAAATTATGCATTTTTGAAAGTAATAACTTATTTGATATGAACAGTGGTATAATACTATGATGGGTACCAACGACCAATATAACTAGGCAAAACTTCATTTGGTTTGTTTTGATTTCGGCTGGCCAGACAGAGAAACTAGAGATAGAGATATGTCTTATCTAGTGCGAGTATTTCTCACTAGAGGTCACCATTGAGGCCACGTAGAGTATCAGTGTCTAGTTTATACGTTGCTCACTAGAGACGCAAGTGTTCTTAGTTAAAATTTCGCGGTTAACATTTAAGTTTAACATGAAATAATTTAGAAGGTTTAATATTAAAGAAATACCAAAATGCTACTCACAAAATTACTACAACTACAAAACAAATATAAAATACAGATGCTTCTACATGGCCTCTAGTGAGCAACGTTCAAACTAAACACTAGACTTTACACTGACACTCTACGTGGTCTCTAGTGAGAAATACTCGAACTAGACAAGACATATCTCTATCTCTAGTTTCTCTGTCTGGCCAGCCGAAATCAAAACACTCAGTGAGGAGGGATAGGGAATGTTTTGTCTAGTTATATTTGGTCGTTGATGGGTACTAATTAGAACTATTTGGGTACGCAATTTTAGTAAAAAAAAAATAAAACAATTAAATGAAGTAAGTTAGGTTAGGTTAGGTTACCAATATTATTTACAATAACTTATTTATCATAAACATTTTCAAAATAAAATTATGGCTACCTTTCTAGAAGTACTAATTAGCTACTAAATCATCGTATATTTTTTTGTTAACATTAAAATCGTTCTGTCAAAATATTGTGTTTAATTTGTCTAAATCATTAATGCGCAGATGCATCGCTGATATAAATATTTGGACAATATCTTGGTTACTTTTATTTTTAATTTAATTAATTCACGGAAATGCCTTAATTTTGGGGCCTGTTTTTAATAATAAGTAATACATTTGACATTTTATCACTGTCAAGTTTGATGCATTTGGTGCTGAGCTATGAGCCGCTTTCGTTCGGTCTATGATTCGTGATAAAATTGAACAAAGTGAACATGATCAAGAATAATTATGTTTCTTTGTTCGTTGTTCGTTATCCCCATTCTTTCATTTTGTAATCACAACACGCCCCCTTCAGAATCAGTCTTTTCTCATGATTACCGTTATTCAAATCACAAAAGATTAAAAATGGCGGAACAAACAGTTATAAGAAGATTGTTTATATTTTAGATGAATTATGAGAAGTACCAATACCAATAATTCGTTGTGTAATGTGTAGTATTTCTATTCATTCGAAAGTGACATTTAAATTCATCTTCCGAATAGTTAGGTATAACAGTCTCAACATAATTATTTATACAAGTTCTTCTGTTCAAATTCATGTCTACATCAGAATCAGAACTACTAGAACTAGAGTCAGTAGATTCAACATCCATCACTATTGGTTTCGAATTCTCTGTTTAAATAATAACCCACACAATAATTTTTGTTATTCGGGAACATCTGACTTGTCGAAATGTGAATTTGTCATTTGACGCTAGTTCATTCGACGTTGTGTGGGTTTTGCGACTATCGGGTTGGTTTTATTGTTCGTTTGGAATTAAATTTAATCATGATTGGAAGGAATCATTCGTAACGAATCACGATTTAGAAAAACAATCACAGTCCGATGGTTTGGTGGAAAATTAACACAATACAACAGCGCCATAACCACCAGAGATTGGACATCAGAACATTTAGGCGGGATATTCACCTCTTGTTGCATATTAAAGACGATTCAGACAAGCATTGCCTATTATTAAAAAGGCTACAAAATTAGAGCATTTACAATTTAGATATTAACATTCTGTATAATATCGCATATCTTTATATTACTTTATACAAAAACCTATTAATAAATGGAAATTAATAGTATATTCCGTAACTTAACCACGACCGTGGTTATGGTTCAAGTGGTCAGGTTATGGTCACTGAAAAGTGGTTGTGATTCGGAACATCTTGGTTAATTTGTGTCGGTAAAGCAGGGAACCACCGCGTCATTAGAAATAAGTGACATTACTTTTGTCTATCCTTATACTAACGTAAATATTATACATATCAGTATATAGTATATACTAATTATATGTTTATGCAATATTATTTATTATATTATAAGAAATAAGAATATGACCACAACAACCACAAAAAAATTGTGGTCGTCGTGGTCAATCAAAACTTTCAGAAACCACATTCCGAAATTGATCCGCGATCCTGAAATTATGTTTTGGTTACATTACGGAACGCATAACCAGAACCTTGGTCACCGCGGTTAAGTTACGGAATATACTATAAGTTGTTTGAATATATTTCGCTTACTAAGCTGTAAGGTTAATGAAAATTTTTATGAAATTTTTTTTTCGAGAAAATAGTATTTTAACCATTTGAAGTTCAATAATTCCATAGGGAAATTACCATACACACAAGTTTTTAGTTTAGTTACTAAACTTTGGTATTACGTGAAACATATTGGAATATCCGGAAAATGTATTAAATAATATTTAATTTCCTCTGTAACAGGTTCAATAATTTAAAGAAATATTTTACACATAACAACTTAGTTATTTAAGATGTCTCTGTATTGAAATATAGCAGTGATATGTAAATTGTGTACTGATATATTTATTTGCTTGAAGTCAATTTCGTAATTTACAACTTGTAAATAATGTAATAACTATCAGTAAAAAAATCAAACCCTCATAACAATAACAATAGCAGTTAGTAGACATCTAAACAAACATTCCGTCTTATAATAACTATGATATCACATGCATCCATTAAACTCATTTCTAACACGGAACCTTAAAAATGCCCATGGCCATTTCACCCGCCCGTCAATCACACATACACACACACGTGCGTTGCGCCATGACTAATCAGATCTCATTCGCTGCGGTAGCCTGGCTCCGAACCTGGTGCGGTGCGAGGGCGCCACCGTCCGCCGGTCACGTGACACGGGCGTGCCACGTGCCCGAGCAGGACTGGACTTGTCATTGTCGCCAAGTGATGGATTGCAAATAGAAGGAGAGGCTAAGCTAAGTGTTGGGATTATAAATGATATAGAAATCAGAGTATATTTGTTATGATACCGAGATATGAGTGAGTTATTATTATTGTGCTGTGATATGGTCGGGGTTCGAGGTTCTGCAATCTGAGAAAAAGATGATTATTGAATAACATGTTCCTAACAACTAGAGTTACTAAATTTGTAGGTAAACCCATATTTCGGTACCTTTTTAAAAGTATTCCGGAAGAACCTTCGACCATTTGTCCCGTTTAACACTTGTTCTTCTTCTCCATATCCCAGATACCCGTTGGAAAGATGAGATTACTTATTCTGAAGGTTCATTTTTAATCCACTCCTTTCTTTCCTGTAGCATCTTTTTCATTTCGTCCAGTTCTTATCCATCCTCATTATTTGTCCATAAAAGCCCAGTAGGCATAGGCATAACTAGGAGGGGGCCAGGGGGGGCGGCCCTCCCCAGAATTGCCATGCCCCCCCCCCCTAGGAAAAAATACATATTATGTAATTATTTTATATTTTAATTATTGATATAATTTTGTGAATGGCGTGGTGTAAATTGATTAATCGACAGGAATTTAAGTGAATAGTAAATAATTTAGTAATTTTTCGATTTGAAAAATTCTGATTAAGCAATAATTATTCGACAAATTATGCTCTTCTTTAAACAATAAAATAAGCGTTTTGTACTTTACATACTAACCACATTATTCTTAAATTCACTGTATTTAATCACTAGCTAAAGTAACCAGCGATGCCTGGGAGTTTTCACGTAGAAAATTTCAAAACAATCCACATTATAGGTATGCTTAAATATTCCACAGGGTTCAAAAGGTTTCTTACATGTTCCAAAATAATCTAAAATGTACACAAAAGTTTAAGAAGGTTTTTCATAAAGTTCAAGAGAGTTCAAGATTGTTTCAGAAAGTTCAGAGGTTCTGGAATTTTCCATGAAATTCCAGAACGTTTTATAATTTCCTGTTCCATAAAGTTCTTTAACGTTCTAGAATTTTTCTGAAAGTTCCAGAAAGTTCTATCTGTTTGTGTTGCTATTTAAAACTAAACTGAGCTCAGCCGCCCTTTATATACTAATATTCTAGAATTTTCCGGAATATTCTAAAATTTAATGGGATATTTAATAATTTTTTGGAATATTCTAGAACAGTGATTTTCCAAACACATTTTTCAATGCGTATATACCTACGACAAAATGGGATGTCCTATTTACATTGCTTGTCGAACTCAAAGGCCTGCCCCCCCCCTAGAAAAATTTTCTAGTTACGCCCATGCTAGTAGGTTCCGTTTTATCCTGATTACACAGTTGAAGATGGGACTTTAAAATGTAAAATCATACTTTCATAAATTCTTGCTTAGATAATTATTTATATTTTTAAAAACCTTCAAATAATTGAGAACCATTTTCTATTAATTTAAATAGATAATTCATTTAAACAGAAATTACAAGCAATACCTAATAAAAATAAACTAACATAGTTTGACAGAACTCATTAAACATTTCTTATTTTTTTCGTTTTGGGGTATTATTCGATATTTTCATGCCTAATTTCAGTTATTACAAAGCATGGAAAATTAATTTTTCTTTTTGATTTATGAATGAATGTTTACATTTAATAGATGTGGTTTCATTTGAAAACTTTTCCCTATATTTGATTTGAAAAGGAAATGACCCTTATGTATTCCGTTAGAGAAGATTATAATTGTACTCAATACGAATGGAATATTAAGAGGCATTTAAAATGACCTTAACAACAGGATTCAAATATGTAATTAAAAAAATTAATATCGCAAATTCTGTTTCGTTTGTCTCAAGTATAAGCAACCCGCGAGTCGGAATAAATTAAAATTAATTCTATTTCATCGAATTGCCAAACTAAATAGTTTAAAGGTCAAAATATTTTGTTATAATCAATAAACAAGAAATATTTTAAATGCACCCCTGTTTTCTCATTCTTGTACTGTAGTCGCCCATCTATTTAAGATATAATAATGTATTTCTGTGATATCCTAGTCCAATGGATTCATGCAAAATCCTCATACCCGAATATATCGAACAATTCTACTCTTCTCTAGGTTTTGAAAAGAAACCACATCTATTAAATAATTTAAACGTCAACTTCTTTCTTCCATTTATTTCTCAATAGTTTAAATTTTTGTACTATAAAATAAATTGATATGTTAAAATCTCTAACATAGGCAGATTCTTTAAATTTATGTCAATGAAGTTAGGAATATAAACAATTAAAGTAAAACCTTGTAATTACATAAAATGCAACATTTAGAAACATATGTATTTCCAAACTTAATTATTATTATTATAATAGTTAATTAGTTGTCATACACTTCGAAGAACAGGATGTTAATTACATACTAATAAATACTCGCATATCAGTAGGCATGATTCTTCAACTTTTGTAAGTGTATGTTGAAATACATATTCTTTTAAAAGAATGGTAAATAGTTTGTTAGCGCATACATATACATATAGAATGAATATGTGAAGAATAGCTTATTGCTGTGTAGAATTATTCAGCATTATTCACAACGGTGTTAACATCTCATATCATTTCTCACTAGCTAGCTATGATTTAAGCACAAACGATAAATTCTTTCCTGGTACATAAAGAGAATCAACGACAAGCTTAATTAATACCTAGGAAGCAGCACGTTTAATTACGAAAAATAATTTTCATGTAGTCATACAAACAGCGAACATAAATATTAACTTTATGCAAGTTTCTATCCTGCAATTAACACAATACTATTCATCTTAGTATTTAAAAATAGTGGGCGTTGGAAATAAAAACAAGAACATCGTCTGCATAGATCAGCGGTTCCCAAAGTGTGTTCCGTGGAACCATCAGGGTTCCGCGAAAAAAGACGAAACTCAGAAATTCAAAAATTATCAAAAAACCTCCCACATAAAATACGTGCTAAGAAGTAAAATCAAGTCACATTAGTAAATAATTTTAAAATCTTTATGTTTTGGTAAATCACAATATTTTCTGGACCACAATAAATATTGTACATATTTTCAAACTATGACTACGTTTATCTCGATAATTCAAGCGGCTTCAAGTATATTATGACTTAAAATCTTATTATCTCAGCGGATTGAAAATAAGATTGCGATATTTTCAATCTTTTTTAAATTCGTATCGAGTAAAAAAAGATAGTTAAATACTTGATTATGCAGACAGACAGGAAGAGGTATATGATCTAATTTCATCCTGGGTATATAACCCCAAAATCTAAAAATTGTCATGTTGTTATTTGCCTTCTCTTTCAAAAACATTAAAAAAACATTTATTTCTTCATCACTCCAAATATTTCGCTTTTCGACAATTTTACTAAGTTTTATGTCGCGACTTTTATAAAATGAGGTAAAATGCAAACAACCAACAAATGATATGAATTTAGTAACACTGCAACATATTGCGGATGTATGCATGCATAGTTACATTATTTGAAACTTCACTGCATGTTTATTTCGACAGAAGTCCAAGCCTGTTATTTTATAGGCTTGACTTGACATTTTCAAGCGGCTTCAAATATTAATCTTGATCGTTTATTTCGAAGATTGAAAAAGGATTTACAAAATTCAAGTGGCTTCAAACATCGAGGTAAACGTAGTCTATTATTTCTTTGCAATCCAAACATGTTATGCAAAAAACTTATTGTACAAGAAACTTTGTTTTTTTTGTTTTGTAAGAATGCAACGATCCTCGGTTCTCCAAAAATCACACCAATGTTCTTGAAGAATACGAGTGATACCGATAATAATACGAACAAACAAATTTTATAAGAAGGTAAAACTAAAAGAAAGACAAAGGTGAATGCTTATAATTTACTTATGAAACCAAAATTGCTTTGAACAAAGAGTCACAAATTTTGCCTACATGAAAACAGCCTCTCGAATTCTATAGAACTCATCTGGAAACTGTAATACTTTTGCCCCGCTTTTTTAAATTTTGGGAAAGAACTACATCGTGCTAGAAAACCAACGGATCCGCTTCTCCTGCAATATTAGGGGCTTTCATATATCTCTCGATTTCTTTGAGGAAATCAGAGGTGAGATGTTGTATGGTTGGTCAAACGCGCATTATAGTAACTTGGGCTCGGTATGTGTAAATGGTTTTTGAAAGCGCGATATTTAAAATATATTGGTATATCGGCAAATAAATTCCGATACATCGACTAAAAATTTGATGTGGCCAGCACATTACCTTCCATCAGTTCCATATATGTTGTACAAATTCCATACAAAAAGTTTCTTGCACAAGATTCCATATTTCAAGTACATTACCTTTTGTTCGTTCTATGTATTTGGTACAAATTCCATTCAGAAAGTTTCATGTATCTGAGAGATTCTTTATTTCCAGTAGAATTATAACACAAACATGTCAATTGCACTTGACACTGATATCTGTCAAACAGTATTTTCTTAATATAGTAGCGGTTTCCATGGTTATAGCACAGCTAGCTGCTTTATGAAATTTAATTTCTTTATAATTTTTTAACTCTACATCCATTGAATATGAAGTATAAAACGTAATCAAATATGGAAAAATAGTATTTAACAGTGTTTTTTCGAGAAAAACTGTTATAATCTTAAAATAAGGGTACTTCCGATTGACCAATTATAACCAAAATCTAATCATCTCTTCACATGAATGTAAAGAAAAGAAATACGAAATAATTATATTTCTTTGTATTGTAGTATTTGAGCTATCGGATCCGAAAAAATCGTCACACACACACACACACATACACACACATAGACACAAAAACACACCTACCCACATACATACATACAGACATCATCGTAAAAATAGTAAAATCTTATTCCAGGAACTCTAAAACGTGCATATTCATTAAAAACTCACCATCGATTTTTTTAATCAAAGACAATACCTTCCTTACTTAAAGGTGACGGAAGGTAAAAAACA
The DNA here is from genome assembly GCA_963082715.1 of Harpalus rubripes. Lineage (NCBI taxonomy): Eukaryota > Metazoa > Arthropoda > Insecta > Coleoptera > Carabidae > Harpalus > Harpalus rubripes. The sequence goes on from OY720454.1 coordinate 52,440,689, forward strand.
GTACCTCCAATATCAGTATAAGTTACATCCCTGGTTTTGGGTTCACAATGACCAATAAAAATGTAAGATGTAGTTGGGGTTTCACGAAACGCAGGTGGTTTCTTAAGTGTTCCATGATCTAAAAAGTTTGGAAACCGCTTGCCTAGACAAAACAAAAACACCAACAATACAGACAAAGAATGTTGCTAGGTGTAGGTGTTAGATGGTTATTTCTTAATTTTATGCTTGGTATCCGTGATGGTAATAAATTCCCAAGTGATGTTTAGTGTTGTAAACGGAGCTTTCAGGAGAATGAAGCTCTGTTTACATGGGCTCAGTCGCTGAGAGGCTGCTTTGTGATATTTAATGTCGCGAGCAAGTGTTGTTACGCATAAAACGAGAATCCGCCGTGAAAGCTTGTAACAAATGCATTCAAGATAGCAGTTTACAACATTGAGCAAGACAATGGTAATACAAATTAAACGCAGCGAATTTGCTTTTGTGCTAAACAAAATATAAAACATATCTAACCTGATTTATATAACTGATTATGTAAACAAAACAAATATTAACAAATATCATATTACAATTTAACAAATAGTAACAAGTGTGATAATATCAATTACATTCATTGATTTGTTACGCATATCTTACATATTTTGGTTATGGAAAGGCAACTAAGATAGATCACAGAGCGTGCTGGTGAATAATAATATTTGTATACCTTTGTATTTTAGTCTTCACGATTAATAATTACTTACTTATTTTTGTGGGAGAGTAATTTTCGCTATCAGGATCAAATTGTAAGGAAATGATGTAAATTACATTTCTTTTTTGTTTTTTGGATGTTTCGGCAGACGAAGCTGATCAGCATTTAAAATACATTGTGTTTATTAAAAAAAAAAAAATAATCGTACTTAACTAGTTCCATTCAATGTAGAATTTAAATATTATTATGGAACAAAATAGACGACAACGAACTTATCTTAAATTATTTAGAAAAAAAATAGGGATTTATTTGCGTTCAACAAAAGGGCGGGGGCATTTACGAAACTTGTAATTAAATTTATACGTTGATGGCTCAATCCAAAATTATAACAGCCACCAATATTTAATTAATAACTGTTCTCATAAAAGTATAGTCACAAGATATTATTTATATATATATATATATATATATATATATATATATATATATATATATATATATATATATATATATACAGGGTGTTAATTAAAAAGCGGGCCATAGGCGTTTAACATGGGAAATCAGTTTTTCCTTGCGTAAAACTTCCCATTTAATTTTAAACAAAAATGTTTCAAATAAATGTTGTAGAGAATTATATGCTACACCAGCATCACTAAACAGATTTTATTTTGCATGTTTAGTAACCTGTAAAGTCCAATTTGAAATTTTATAAATATTACTCATTTGTATAGTGATAGCCATGAAATTTAAACAAAATTACAAAGAAATGCATATCGTTTGAATTGCCAGAATTTCAATTTTGCAGGTTACAAAATAAAAATAAATAAAATCTAAGCAATAATTTATATGTAGATTATAAAAACAAAATATTTTTAAGGACTTAGGATAGAATATAATTATCAGTAATTTTTATTTGAAAATCGAATTTCCGACAGTTCAAACGATATGCATTTCTTTGTAATTTTGTTTAAATTCCATGGCTATGACTTTAAATGAGCAATATTTATAGAATTTCAATTCGGATTTTACAGGTTACTCAACATGCCAAATAAAATCTGTTTAGTGATGCTGGTGTAGAATATAATTCTCTACAACATTTATTTGAAACACTTTTGTCTAAAATTAATTGGGAACTTTTGCGCAAGGAAAAACTGATTTCTCATGTTAAACGTCTATGGCCCGCTTTTTAATTAACACCCTATATATATATATATATATATATATATATATATATATATATATATATATATATATATATATCTTGTTGCTTCATTATTCAATCGAAATAAATTTATAAAAGGCAATGTCACAAAATATCCATGCATTCGTTCATATTTATGTTAAGAAAAGCATATTTATTGGAAAACGTTTTCAAAATTACTATTTTGATAAATTTGAGAAAACAACTCTTCTTCGTTATTATTTCTTTTTATAGACCATGCGACATTAGCAAATGTCCTCGCAGCCTCATTTGGCGTGGCGTGGTGAATGATGATGCTCAATTTTTTTCTTGTCATCATTGGTCTTCGAATTATGATGCCCAAGTTACAATTTTTATATGGATGCCATGGAGAAAAGAGTTTTTTCAATACATAATCTGTGTTCATTTGTTTAAAAAATGAAAAACCTCTGATAAATATTGAAATTAAATTCCAAATCTGCAGTCTTGTCTTAGGGGTTCATTTATTAAGATTGTTAAAAATTAAAGTTTTTTTTTACCCTGCGCTTCTCGAGTAATGCATCGCCGTAATCTAACTTTAATGTTTATTATACAGGGTATTATGTAGGTAATGTGCTCATAGTATTATAAAGAGAACTGAAATAAGTTATATTCTGAAACTTATTCTCCAAAATCTGTCAAGTTGAAAAAGTTGAATTTGCGATAAGTGACGTAGTACTGAGATATTTAAGAGTGCCTTGCTTTTACTAATCAAGAATACACCAACATGCATTTGGTTTACGGAGAAGTGCGCCAAAACAGCCGCCATTAATAAAAAGTGTCTTATACATGTTTCGCATTTGTCTTTAAACCTTCAAAAATGACAAGTGTTGTTGTTTTCACTCAAACTGTGTTTTTTTAAATAATTATTTATTCAAATAAATAATTGTTATTGATCCATCTCGAAGAGCTTTTACAATTACAACAAGCACATTAGAAAAGAAATTATTGCGGATTACAATACATCCAAGACCAATCCAAGACCAATAATTTTGTTGATTAATCAACATATGCATAAGTAATACAGTTCATTAAGTATGATAAATCACACAATAACTATCGGCACTAAAATACTTTCTACTATAATATAACCAGAAACGATCTAGGCTGTCAACATTTTGACTGCACAATACCTTACTCTATCATCATTTCTCTCCATATATCATAGTTCATATTCTCCCGTCACCATAGTTCATTGCTAAAAATTAGAATGAATGGTTGTATCTCGTAGCTTGTCACAGAGCTTCATCTGTCCGTTGTGCCTGCACTGCATGACTATGACTGCACAAAGCTGCCGCTGCAGTAGCCGGCTGCAGTCAGCTCTACCCGTACGCAACACGCATAAGAAAATGCACTTTGTAGTAAGATAGATGAGAATGTTAGACGCTTTAGGAAGAGAATGGTATTTTAATGGTTTTTAACTAAATTTAGAAGGAGATAATTCACGCTAAGTTATTTACTTTCAATACACGACTAGAGTATTGTTAGTTATAATTTGTAAAATTCGCATACTGGTGACGTTTATAGCATAAAAAGTACGATACATCATTGCCATACATAGAATATTATTGTTGGCGTATTATTTTATATGAAATTAATGACTCAGAATTGATTACAGCTTACATCAAATTTTAAATAGAAGTATCTACAAAAAAACTAAATGAATACTTTCCAATGTTGCACAGTAATCATGTCTTGAAATATACATTTTATTTTATAAAAGAAATATTTGATAAATTTTGGCAAAGACAAAAACTATCGACTGAACGTATAGAAACAACTTTTTTAAATCATTAATTATCAAAGTAAATAATTAATTTATAACCTGTATTTTTATTAATATCTTTTGACAGTCTATTAAAATTCGTTTAGCTTACTTTATAATAGAGATCTAGAACAGTGTCTCCATGGAATCCTACATAAATATTTCTCACTCGTGGGGTGGACGCGTGATCTATCATTTCCCACCCATATTTCCCAACCTCTAAAAGTTTCGGAATCGAGATAATAATATAATTACTGAGTTTACATATAGTTTTGAAACCGTTTTTAGTTTTGAAAACGCCATGTATACAGTGTCAAAACGGTGTTGAATTATCTCAAACCAAAACTAAAATTCATGGGTTGGACTTGAAAACTAGTTTCAAAACTACTCATGTAAACACTTAAAATTCAGTTTCGATACTGCGCATGCGTACAGAGCATAACGTTTCTGTCGCTTTGTGTTACTAACCTTCAAATATACTGGCAGTTGTGTAGTTTTAGTGCGTAGTAGTACGAAGGATAAAAAATAATTGGAATAATAGCAAAACGAAGTATTTGGAGTGAAGAGGATCTGTCACTTACATCAGCTAAATGCGCATGCGCCGAAACTGATTTCAAATCAATTTTTAAACTGCATAATTTTGACTGAAAACTGAAACCATTTTCAAAACTGCATGTAAACGTAGTAAATGATTGTGGATAAAAAAACATAAATATGTATAGAAATCACAAAACTCCAACGTGATAAATAAATATGTCTGCTTTTTGTATCCCACAAAAAATAAAATACAATGTTGTACGTATATGTTTTTAATACAATTTTTATAGTAGTGATAAAATTTATAGTTTCATAGATTTTACTAATATTAGTCTCTGCAAACGGGAATGTCTTCAATGCCCGAATATTCAAAACCTGAATTAAAACCAGAATATGCATGCACAGAATCATTCAAATCTCGAATATTCAAGAAAAGACTCGCGCATCGCCAGAAAACGCTTCGCCTGAATCATTCAAAAACCGAATCAGTGGGCGTGGTCAAGCGAATCTCACTTTAGATTAGGTTAGGTTTGGTTAGTTTAGATACGCTTTGGTGCAATGCGCGATTCTATTCTTGAATATTCGGGATTTGAATGATTCTGTACATGCATATTCTGGTTTCGAATATTCTGGTTTTAAATATTCTGGTTTTGAATATTCGGGCGTTGAGTATGCACCCTCTGCAAACTGCAGTTCCAAGTCAGAATAGTCATAAGTCGAGTTACGCCACAAATATAGTAATTAATCTCAAATTTATTACTTGTGGCCCTTTAGCTATGTTTCTTGAGAAAGGATTCAAGTAAACAAACTTAAAATTCGTCTTGAGTAGAATTATTAACTTTTTTTTGTTAGAAAGCACGAATTCAATTTTAAACAAATCTAACAAGTCCTTAGTAGGCGCCATAACAGGTGCGCTTACAGCACCGCCAACAGATTCTGTTAGACTCAATAGCGCTTGTTTTTCCGAACTATTATTTAAAAAGGCATTGAATTATAAAATTAAACATTGGAAAATAAGATGAGATTTAATAAGAAGTTTCTGAAGTTTACTTTATAGGAATTTTATTGAATAAAAGCTTCAAGTGTTGTTTTAATTGTTTATTGTTGGAAATACAATTAGACGACGTTTCGGCACATGGTTATGGCCATTTTCAAAGTCAGCAATGATAAATAACGTTAAGTCAAATTTAAAGTAGTTATAGAAAAAAAATTGTTTTATTTCAAAACCATGTTTATATGTTTCACACCCTGTGCAGGTTGGAGAATCAATAATAATAAAATTGAAGTGTTATTGTTATTCACAAATAGTTAAAAAATGTATTACATAATAGGCTTTAACAAAAAACTTACATTAATTGCGTAGAATAATATTTTGTAAAAATATTATCTATTCGATTTTTACTTTACTTTGCAGTAATTTTATTATAACCAAAGTTTTCTAGTATCAAATAGTACAAAAGTGATAGTAAAACAATAAAAATGTAATTTAGAATATCATAATTTTATTATAATAATAATAATAATAATAATAATAATAATAATAATAATAATAATAATGATTTATTACTTAAAAGGTAGATCCCAATACAAGTAAATGAACAAAAAAAAATATAGTTTACATGTTATTGTACAACAAACACATTGCGTAAATAGGTGACTTAACTAAAATACTATAATGACACAGTGGCAAATAAAAGGTCTTATGTGTACGAGATGTTGATCTGGGGACGTGGAACAATAGTTTACTTAATAAGTACGGACAGTCTATCTTATTCTCCATAATGTTATTTAAAGTAGATAACGCGATACTAGTATGTCTGCTATCAATTGACTCTACAGAGAACATCTCTAACAGAATGTGTTGGTCACATCCCCTTTCAGGGTATATAGAGAATCTTTTCAACCAAAGATATTTTAGAAAGCGACGCTGAACTTGCTCAATGCTATTCTTATGAATACTATATGGCGAATACCAAATCAAAATGGCATATTCTAACTTTGAGCGTACGAAAGCATAATACAAAATTTTTAAAGTCTGTATATTAAAAAAATTCCTAGAATTACGTATAATAAAACCAAGAGTTTTATTACATGCCAACACCGTTTGAGTTATGTGCATAGCAAAAGCTAGATTGGGGTCAAAAGTGACACCCAAATCTTTTTTATGTACACATTTATCTAAAGATACTCTCTCAATTTCATAAATAAATGTAATTGGATTTTTTTTACGAGTAAAAGTCATAAATGAGCATTTCTGTATATTTAGAGGTAGATTATATCTTTCACACCAGGAATGAATACAATTTAGATTATTTTGCAATTCATTACAGTCCTGCATGTTTCGAATTTCTTTATAAATCTTAATATCATCTGCGTATAATAGAATATCACATTCAACGTGTCTACAAATATCGTTAATGTACAGTAGAAACAGGAAAGGTCCAAGGTTCGAACCTTGTGGAACACCGGATTTAGCTGTGTATCCATTACTCTTGTATCCATTATAGACTACGTAAAGTAGCCGATTCGTTAAGTACGATTGAAAAAATTTGATCAGTAATATAAAAATTTAATTTTAAAACGGAGATATCTACGATCAGATAAGAAAGAAACCCGAAGATATGAACGCTGGTATAAAACAGAATCTCGAATTTCATAATAAACAGAAGCGAATCAATAACCGTTAATACGGAACTCAAACACTAAACACTCAGTCCTCATTCATCACATCTTCTACAGTAAACAACACTCTCCATATCTAGACAAGGCGTGACTGAGACAACAAACAACAGAGTAGATAATGCCTGGAGCCTCATACCACCCTGAACTAATAAACACTGACTATCTCACCAAAGGCGACCGACCACTCGGACAAATTAATAACGTCACAGCCTTCTAGATGCGTGTCATTACCGAGCCAATGCATCCGATAGCATAGCAGGTCTGCAGCGTGGGCTGTAATGCCTTGTAATCTGGTGTTGTAATAGCCTAGGTGTTACCATTGTGCAAATATTGTGCAGAGGCTCGGCGACCAGATAACAAAGCCTGCAGAGCCTGAAAGGAAACGAGAGAAAGGTGCGTGATGAGAACGCGAAGTGAAAGGATGTTTTTGGCAACGAGACGAGATGAAAACTCTTCGAGTTTATTACTGCAGTGCTTTACTTTATGACCGATTATTTAATACTGCTAATGGAAAGCTGCAGTGTACCAGTATAATAAACAAAACATCACGATTTTTCTTAATTACATCGGCACTTGTTTTATTTTGCGGAATATTCTTGCCCCGACATTTAACGGCTGCATATAATAATAAATCCCGGAAATATATTACTAATAAAACCAAAATACGGTTACTAAAGTTGTTTTAATTTATCATTCTTCGCTTTCATACATGATTTTTGGGATTAAGTGTGTACACTTTGTCTCACCAAAATCCAAAGGATAGCCATAAACCTTTGTAACGCCTCTCACATAAGGTGACAAAGAAATCCAAATTTTCACCCTCATAAATATGATTGTGAATACGGTCACTTTTATAAAAATAACTTTACCTCTCGCTACGAGAGGTATTGTATTCATGTTAAAAATCGCATATCCAGATTTTAGTGAATAAGCACGTTTTAAGGTCCCTAGAATCCGATTATAACATTTTTACGATGATGTCCGTATGTGTGTGTGGATGTGTGTGTGTTTGTGTGTGTGTGTGTGTGTGTGTGTGTGTGTGTGTGTGTGGATGTGTGTGTGGATGTGTGGATGTTGGATTCACGATTTCTCAAATACTTTAAGACTTAAGACATTTTTAACTACGGATTCCTCAATCTAACAATAATGGGAAGAGCTGATTAAGTTTTGTTAACAATTGGACAACCGGAAGTAGTAGTTACAAGAAAAACATCATCTAAATTTTATTTATCAAAAATTTATGTAAATACTTATATTAAAGAATGTTAAATTCTGTATTCGTTAAATATAAATTCATTATTATATCTTCTATAGATTTAGAGATAAAGAAATGCTTATAAAATAATTTGATGTAAAAATTCTCAAATCAAACTACTTCAAGGCAAGAAATTCAAATGTTTGTAATTGACACATAAATGTCACTGTTACAAATATTTGTATGCCGCTGTCAAAAATATTTGTACATTATTATGAAGATTATGAAAATAATAGAAAAGTCTACAACGTAAAAGAACATACTTAAAAATGAATATAAGAGGAATTTGCGAAAAAATGACGAATATAAAGAAAAAGAAAAGGAAAGTGGAAAAGAAAATTTCAGGATATTGAATATAAAGAAAATGTATGTATTGTACATAATTTATATTAAAATATCCCATAGATTTTGCAAATATATGTGAGAATTATTTTGTAGTGAGACATGAATATATGTATTTGTATTTAAAAATATTTTTCATTTTATGCGTACAACCAGGTAAAATATCTGGCGAGAGGTTATGTGCTGGCCACATCAGATTTTTACCTTCCGTCACCTTTAGGTAAGGAAGGTATTGTCTTTGGTCAAAAAATTCGGTCGTGAGTTTTTGATAAATAAGCATGTTTTAGGGTCCCTAGAATACGATTTTACTATTTTTACGATGATGTCTGTATGTGTGTGTGTGTGTATGTATGTGTGTGTATGTGTGTGTGTGTGTGTGTGTGTGTGTCTGTGTGTGACAAAATTTTCTAATGCGATAACTCTAATACTACAATTCCAAAAATTATAATTCTTTCGTATTCCTCTTCGTTACATCCATGTGAAGAGCTGATTAGATTTTGGTTATAATTGGTCAACCGGAAGTACCTTCATTTGAAGATTTTTACAGTTTTTCTTGAAAAAACGGTGTTAAATATTATTTTTTCACATTTAATGTTATTATAAATATTAAAGAATTAGTTATTCTCTGTACGATTTGAATGCATTTTATACTTCATATTAAATGGACATAGAGTTAAAAAATTATAAAGAAATTAAATATCATATATATTAGTCAGCTTTGCTATAACTCTGGAAACAGCTGCTACATTAAGAAAATTCTGATTGAAAGGTGTCAGTGTCAAGTGCAGTTGACAGTATGTTATAATTTTACTGGAAATATAGGATCTTTTGTTAGAAACTTTCGGTATGGAATGTGTATAAAATACATACAACTTGTCTTAAGGTAATGTACAAGAAATATAATCTTTCGCAAGGAACTTTCTGTATGACATTTATACAAAATACATATAACTGACGGAAGGTAATGTGCTGGCTACATCAGATTTTTTATAGTATTATAAGGAATTGAAATAAAAATTTTCATAATGTTCAATTATTTCAATAATAAAATAATTTTGTAAAATTGCTTTTTATTTATATTAAAAAAAACAAAAATCAGTAATAATTCCTCCGTGACTTCTAAAATATTCTCTCACGGAGTGACTAATGTTGTACATTAGTTATTTCAAATAACCATAGTAACAACTATAATATCAGTCAGTGTTGGATAAAAGTTATAATTTTATTTTGTTTGATCACCTTTACTTTCTTTGAAATTTCAAATAATAACATTAGATTTCATGTTTAGTCAGTATTATGCGAACTTTCTTCTCAATTCTTCACATATATTACATACAAGAAGTTATAATTATTGAATTAGTGGAATTAGTGAATGTATGCAAAATTACAAAAAAGGCCTTGAAGAAAGGTAATTCCTCTCAATATTCGTGTAAGTATTAATGTTTGATACGTTATAATAAATAACAAGTAAAGTTGGTAGTTGGTGTTACATTGAACGGTGTTAAAACAATTATATATCAATACTGTGAAATATTCTTTATTAAATTTTTGAAAAGTTCTTTTCAATTATTTCTATAAGAGATTGAGAACAAACACCTTATTTAAATATGAGTACACTAATAATTAAAACAAGAATTATTCTTACTACATTGTCTATAATGAATATTGGAATTGTAAATTCCTTGAAATCAAAATCAACTCAATATTTCTCTTCTCTGGCAATTTCCTGGTGGGATGAAAGGGGCGGTATAGTAAGATATTACTCGTCGCTCGCTATCTGCGGAATGCGTGCTTATGTTCCTGCAATGGGCCGCAGGTGCTGCGATCTAGATCTCGAGGGCCGTGAAGACAATTGAATCTGCGATCCATACATCACGATAAGCGGGATGTAAATAACTTTATCTCGCATTAGATCAGCGTGCGGACGCCATGAAGAAATGTGAACATAAGGCACACGACAATGATATGTTGTGTTGTATCTATGTCGCTTTGTTGCATGCAGAGATGCGGTATTGTAATGCGACGTTAACGGGAACAGATAGTTCAATGCAGCGTTCAATAACAATGCACTTTAATCATACGGTTTTCATGTGAGTTATAATGCAACGTAGATAACTTTTCTACCAAATCAAATATAAATTTATATAGGTGGCCTATCAAATACGCCGGATTTAAATTTCCCGCTATTTTTTACCGTCCGTCACCTTTAGGTAAGGAAGATATTATCTTTGGTCAAAAAAATCGGTGGTGAGTTTTTGATGAATAAGCACGTTTTAGGGTCCCTAGAATACGATTTTACTATTTTTACGATGATGTATGTGTGTGTGTGTGTGTGTGTGTGTGTGTGTGTGTGTGTGTGTATGAATGTGTGTGTGTGTGTATGAATGTGTGTGTGTGTGTGTGTCTGTGTGTGACAAAATTTTCTAATGCGATATCTCTAATACTACAATTCCAAAAATTATAATTCTTTCGTATTCCTCTTCGTTACATCCATGTGAAGAGCTGATTAGATTTTGGTTAGAATTGGTCAACCGGAAGTACCCTCATTTGAAGATTTTCACTGTTTTTCTTGGAAAAACGATGTTAAATATCATTTTTTTACATTTAATGTTATTATAAATATTAAAGAATATTTTATTCTCTATACGATTTGAATGCATTTTATACTTCATATTAAATGAATATAGAGTTAAAAAATTATAAAGAAATTAAATATCATATATTAGCCAGCTATGTTATAAGTCTGGAAACAGCTGCTACATTAAGAAAATTCTAATTGAAAGGTGTCAGTGTCAAGTGCAATTGACAGTATGGTTGTGTTATAATTTCACTGGAAATATAGGACCTTTTGCTTTCTGTATGGAATTTTTATAAAATACTGACGGAAGGTAATGTGCTGGCCACATCAGATTTTTTTATATTTAAGTTGGCAATCTTGACGTTTTTATTGGATCAATTGGACGATAGGGGCGTCGAAGAAATGTGGTTTTAACAGTTTGCTGCCGCATGCCATACAGTAAGAGAAACCATCGATTTATTAAGACAACGTTTTCCTGGCCCAAAACTTGCAACTTAACACCATTCGATTTTTACCTTCCGCCATACCTTTAGGTAAGGAAGGTATTGTTTTTGCTCAAAAAATTTGATAGAGTTTTTAATGAATAAGCACGTTTTAGAATCCCTAGAATACAGTTTTACTATTTTTGCGATGATGTCTGTATATGTATATATATATATATATATATATATATATATATATATATATATATATATATATATATATGTGTGTGTGTGTGTGTGTGTGTGTGTGTGCGTGTGTGTGTGTGTGTGTGTGTGTGTGATGATTTTTTCTTACCTAAAGGTGACGGAAGGTAAAAATCAAAAATATGTAAGTGAATTGTCCTATTAATATATCAGCAGGAAATTTACACTTACACCTGATTTTACGATGAAATTTCAGAATTGCAATAGAAAACAAATTATCTTGATTCTATTCCGGTGTTATTTATGTATATTATTTAATCGCATATCGTTGCTTGTGGCAAATAATCAATCTAACTTGTACATCTTTACTATAGCTACTTAGATGTTTTAATTTATTACTTTGTTCGAATAAACTTTAAGTTATCTATTTAATGGCAACAATAAAATTACTGCAGAAAAGATTGTATCGGTATTTATGACTACTCATTTGTATATACAGATCGCTATCTATGTTGTTAATTGCTTTGATTATTTATATAAAAGTAATTAATATACACTTGTTCCTATTTTAAAAGTCTATAAATGGTAACCACTCTATTTACAATCGACTTTTAATTTGTTATACCCAGTATGGAATACATCTCCTTGCTTCGAAAAAAATTATGACATAGTTGCCATAAATAAAATCATGTAAAACAAAATGAAGATACAACTTATGATAAATTGATCCGCAATCTAATCTATCTGTTACATCGCGTTACATAACTGTTAAAAATCATTACTTTTACATTACTCCTTTCGCATTTCTCACGGAAAATTACATAAAAAAGTTGATTACCAATCACTAAATCTGTTGAATATTTACAAATTATTTCCTGCTAATATAAAAAACTCATAGTGCAAATACTTGAATGTAATATATGTACGAGTGTTTATCGTAATTATATTCAAAGAAAATAAACAAAAGCTTAAATAAATCGAATTGTAAACAGATGTAGGTGCGCAAATAAATTGTACATACCACTTGTTAGGAATTCCTTTACCATATACAACACCGAAGAATTTATTGTCTTAGCAGAGTCCTCCATTTTATTTGGATTAATTTCTCTTGGTTATTTATAACATCCATTCAGTTTAAACACGACAACCCTTGTCAAGGCTTCAAATATCATAAACAATTTGTTTTAGGTCAGCAAAAAATTCAAGACGTGCAATGGCTTTTACATATTTTTAAAACCAACACAGCAGATTAAATTCTTAATAAACTTAGAATACATTTGAAATCATCTGCAATAATTAGAATTTTAAAGATGTATTGGATAATCATCCTCGCAGAAGATGCTGACCAACAAAAAGTTTATTAAAAGGGAGAATCATTATGTAGAAAAATAATCTTTTTAGTAAATACTGTTTTAACACATATTTAAATAAATTAACAATATATTCACTTTGTTGGTGAAACGATTTGTAACTGCGGCTGTCACCATTTTATTTTATACTGACGATTCATTTTCAATCAGATTAAACGAGAAATAAATTGTAAAAACTTTGTAGTTATGTACATTGTTGACAATGTTGACATGTCAGTAAAGAGAGCTAACTACATAACATTATTTCATTCTAAGCGTGTTGCAGTGTTGCTATTGGTTAATTCGAAAACATAAATGTAAACGTAAACCTAAAGTTTGAAGTTTGCAAACTTTAGTTTTAACTGTACATCGCAAATGGAAAGTGTGAATAATCTGATTTTACATGGACTCAAAAAATCTTTAAAGTAAACATAATTGATAAGTGTAAACAAAGAAATAATTGCATAAGTGAATACAACTTAAATATACCTACCCCCTCAGGTCTTAACAGTTTAAGTTCAATGTTAAACAATAAACTGTCATTCATTATTAATTGTTTAAAATTGATAAAAAAAATAACTACTTCTCCATTAGACCTTTGTATGTCGGGCTTGTTGAAAAGGAAGATGCACAAAACAAAAGGGAACAATCGAGATGCACAAATTTATTGTATATTGAATATTGCGACTCTCATAAAGGGAGAGCAATACACGCTTTTCGTAAACGAACCAGAAAATGCCTAGAGAAAATATATTACAAATTAAAAAAATAAGATACTGTAAGTCAGAAAATAATAACAATTGGATTACAATCTTTGGGTTTTTAGTCACATATTTATTTGTAATATATACTCGAAGTTTTGAACTTTCTTCCTGAGTCAACCTGTATCGTACAAATTTTAAATTGCTGTACTTATTGAAATGGATAATGAGTTATTACATTGCGAAAATCATTAATATTAAGGGTGCATACGATACATTTAGCCGTGCGTTCATAACTCACAATGTTCAATATACTACGTATAAATTAATATAGACGTTCTAATATTAACAATGAGTTAACAGTTTGTATATTTGAAATAAATTGTGAAAAATTGTCAACCATCCGGATTCGAACCCGAGACACCTATCTTGCCGGGATAGTGCTCCACCAACTAAGTTATTGGCTGCTCTCCTCTCGATAGCTGAACAATCTTTCATTTTTAAGGTCGTATAAGTGCTAAGGATTTATTAATCGTCACATGATTAGATGTGGGGTTGCCAAGCTACCACTGCGTTTAAACATCTAGTGAACGAGACATAATTTATTCAAGGCCCTACCAGACTGAATTCGAATATTAACAATGAGTTAACAGTTTGTATATTTGAAATAAATTGTGAAAAATTGTCAACCATCGGGATTCGACATCTATCTTGCCGGGATAGTGCTCTACCACCTAAGTTACTGGCTGCTCTCCTCTCGATGGCTGAACAATCTATCACTTTTAAGGTCGTATAACTGCTGAGGATTTATTAGTCGTCACAAGATTAGATGTGGGGTTGCCAAGCTACCATTGCGTTTAAACATCTAGTGAAAGAGACATAATTTCCTCAAGGCCCTATCAGACCAAATTCTAATATTAACAATGGATTAACAGTTTGTATATTTGAAATAAATTGTGAAAAATTGTCAGCCATCGGTATTCGAACCCGAGAGTCGTTCACCACGCCTGTTCGTAAGAAACTTGGAAAGGTAAAATAATTACTCCTTATTTTCTGTTAAGTGTTAATACATACTTACTGTAAATCATGAATTATTTTTCTTTAAATATTTAATTTACCTTTCAAAAATTTGTTCGATAATTGACCAATTAGCAACTATAACATTATCCTCTATAAATAATGTCACGAGTTAATATCAGATAAATTATGAAGCAGTGCATATGATCACCTATAAAAATTTGTTCGTTCATTTAATGCCGTATAATTATAACGCGATGGAAAATTGATATTTCATATTTCAGAACTACAGCTAATTAAATTAATGATTTGTGTTATGGATCTCTGGTTAACAAGACGACTGTGTGTATTAATCCTTTTATTGTGTGTTTCTATTAGTGTAATATTCATTAGAAAATATAGGCACGCAATCTTATAATATAAAATTAATAGCTTTAAACAATGTTAATACATTTGAAAAAAATCATAATAGGTATATTTTATACTGAAAAAAATCAATTTATGTTTATATATACTTATGAGAAAATATTATTTATGTAACATAAATCAGTATTATTTATGCAGATGTTTAGTAACACTACTAATTATAAAAGTACTAAACATATAGAACATATATGTAGAAAAACTTACATACCACCTCAGAAAAAGTAAAATAACAGTAGTACTAATTAGATGCATATTATGGAATTATATCACTTGTTTTTTAATATCCTATTAACGTTTTTTAATTATTACGATTGTGCAACTGCTAACTTTATATGTATGTATTTATAGCCAGCCAATGCCACACGATATTCCCACGCTGTGACCCATCCAGATAAAAACCATGTTCATTCTTGCTTGATTCTAAAATGCATACAAGCAATGCAACCATAGTAACAACTCTATTACAGTATTTTAAAATTATTTTCAATCTGCTGTTTCAAAAAATCTGATGTGGACACCACTCGACTTCCTTTTACGCAAGACTAATATGAAGTATAGACTCAATTATAAAATTACAAGTATTTGACGTAATTTGGCATATTTTTTTGTTATTTTTTGTCCTAATCCATAGCAAGCTTCATTACAAAAACCAAAAAGTATATAAGTTTTAAATTTATATATCTCGCTTATACAAAGGGCTAATTTAATAATACTTGATGTGCTACACGCAGAATTTAATTCTCTAATACTCTTATTTGAAGCATTTATTTCTAAAATCAAAATGAAACCATTTTATTCAAGAAAAACTGTTAACAACTTCAGGTAATATATCACTTCCGGTTAGCCTGTTTTAACCAAAATCTGCTATGTTATTCCAATTGATATAAAAGTCTTATATACCAAATTTGAAAAAGTTTTGGATTATATTTTAATATAGTTTTTCATTAAAATCTATTATAGGCTTCAAATAAAGTATCATTTCTGGAAATTATGTAATGACCAAAAAGGGAGGTGCACAACTAGATGTTATAGAAGTTCTAAATACAAAATTTTTACTAAATCATGAACCTAAAGTTTGGACCTTGCAATGTTTAGCTTTATGATTTGTATTTCGAGACCCTAAATTCTAAAGTGTGAATAGAGTCATTACATAATATGCGGCCAAAGTCTTTAAATCATAAGTATAAACCATAGATCTAAACCTAATTTTCATTTGTGAATGCATCTTTAATCTTAATCCTTTATTTCGAAGATTGAAAACCTCCTCCTATATTAAAGTCAACTAGCTTTTTCCTAGAACATTTTAGATATAACATTCAAACGAATGGAAAATTGGGAAATGATCGGACACGAAGTCTAATGTGAATAATTTATTTCCTGGCCTACGTTTCGACTGTTATATATATACTACAGTCTTCCTCAGGGCTAGAAATGGTCAATGTTGAGGTAGCCCTGAGGAAGACTGTAGTAACAATCGAAACGTAGGCCAGGTAATAAATTATTTACATTAGACTGCGTGTCCGATCATTTCCCAATTTTCCATTCTGCTACCAGTCGATCATCGTACTCCACATTCAAACGAATATTGTAAATAATTTGTATGTCTATTACACGTCATTTTCAATGCACAACAATAGAAGCAACCATAAATCTCTCGTCCAGTTAACAAAGTACTTCTCAACCTATTTTCTTTTCCATTTACTTATTGTTGTCTAGCAATTCTTCATCTCCTAATAACTTCCTCTGCTTCATTACCTCCTGCTCATTAGCTTCCAGCGTCGGGAACCTCCTTATCATTTCTCACTGCTGTAGAGAGCTTAGCAGTGCAAGACTGCGAAGTCAGCAATACAGCAATGGTTAGTTTGGTCAGCAAAGCCAAGTATGCTCGCGTGCTGTGTCACAGCTTAGTTGATTTATCTCGCGAGTTGCAATTTGCGTAGTACGTAGTCATACGTAGGCAGAGATTAGTGATAACTGATAAAGAAATGAAGTGGTTGGATGGTTATCGCTTATCAAGTGGTAAATGGAAGGTGGTTGGGAGGAGCAAAAAGATAAATCTTACGGTAGAAGATGGAACAAGAAGTAACAATAATAAAATTTATTCATGCCGACGTTTCGACCATACTATGGTCTTCTTCAGAACTAGAATGGTTCAGTTGAAGAAAAATATACACATGTGGATAAGCGTAAATACATAAAAGACGGATATTTAAAAATATAATTACCATTATAAAAAAAAATTGTATTCAGCAAAGTTTATTATAGTCATCAAGGAGAAGTTTTTTATTAATTGGCGATTTTCACTCTGTGATCTGTTATTTTTAACTATTTATTTATTTATTTATATTTTTTAAATATCCGTCTTTTATGTATCTACGCTTATCCACATGTGTATATTTTTCTTCAACTGAACCATTCTAGCCCCGAAGAAGACCATGGTATGGTCGAAACGTCGGCATGAATAAATTTTGCTATTGATTGCTAGTCCGAATCATTTACTACGTTTACATGCAGTTTTGAGAATGGTTTCAGTTTTCAGTCAAAATTACGCGAAACTGTTTACATGAAATTTTCAAAACAGGTTTACAGATTGATTTGAAAACAGTTTCGGCGCATGCGCATTTGACCGATGTAAGTAACAGATCCTTTCACTCCAAATTTTTCGTTTTGCTATTATTCCAATTATTTTTTCTACTTTGTAGCAATACGCACTAAAACTTCACAGCTGTCAGTTTATTTGTAGATTAGTAACACCAAGTAACACAAGGCGACAGAAACGTCATGCTATATACGCATGCGCATTCTCGAAATTGAATTTCAAGTGTTTACATGAGTAGTTTTAAATTTAGTTTCCAAGTCAAACCCGTGAATTTTAGTTTTGGTTTGAGATAACTCAAAACCGTTTTGACCCTGTATACACGGAGTTTTCAAAACTACAAACGTTTTGAAAACGATTTGAAAACTGCATGTAAACTCAGTAATTGTTACTTCTTGTTCCATCTCTATCCCAAACACAGTCGAACATCGTTTTCTTTGAACTTACGGTAGAAGTTTGTCAACAAAATTATTCATTGTAAAAGCTGTAGGATTACAGTTTGCGAGATAGGAGATAGAAATTCGTTATTTATTATTTTTAAGAAAATGAGGGCATTAAGCGCTAGTCAATTTTGTCAGTGTAACCTATAAAATCTATTGTAATGTAACTCAGGAGTTAGTTTTCAGATTTCATAAACCTGAGCTTTAAGGTACATCTTTCCTAGATGGTTGAAACTAATGACTGCTAAAGCTAAACATTCATATATAATGAGTTTCAAAGTTTATCATAACTGTTTGTGGAATTCACACAAATTCATTATTTAGAAATTAGGTTAAAAACATTTCAAATTTGTATTTATTATTTACTTTTCACTAAACTAAAAGATAGAATTTCCTTATTTATATAATAAGATAGCTTACCCGTATGGCACAGCTTTAACAAGATATTTACGGATACTTAATAATTACTGAGTTTACATGCATTATTGAAACCGTTTTCAAAACGTTTTTAGTTTTGAAAACGCCATGTATACAGTATCAAAACGGTTTTGAGTTAACTCAAACCAAAAGTAAAATTCGTGGGTTTGACTAGAAAACAAGTTTCAAAAATCAGTTACGATATTGCGCATAGCATAAGCCTTATGCCATAAGGTTTCTGCCGCTTTGTGTTACTAACCTACAAATAAACTGACAGTTGTGTAATTTTAGTGCGTAGTGGTACGAAGTAAAATAAATAATTGGTATAATAGCAAAACGAAGTATTTCGAATGAAGAGAATCTGTCACTTACATCAGCCATATACGCATGCTTTTTCAAACTTGTCTCATTCAGTGCGCCAGCGCGCCCGCTCCAAAGCTAAAAATGGCACTTAGAAAGTTTGAAAATTCCACTCTTCAATTGTAATTTTAGTTTAAGATATGCTTATATTTATGAACAAATAAAACTATACGGATGTACTGAGAAGCTAATAAAGTATGTTTATGGGTATTCTGTAAAAGCAATATACTCGTGTATGTTACTAGCGCTTGTGGAAATAATCTAATAATTCATAAAATCTGAGCGGCGTGTAATCTTCAATAACGAATAACTCTGTTATTTATACCAAGGCTATAACTTGAGTCATTAAATTATTACTGAAAACTGTAAATAAAACAGGTGAAAATTGAGAAATGCAATTAAATAAATCTGGTGTGGCCAACACAATACCTCCCGCCATTTACAACCCGAGTCACAAAAAAATTAAGCTAATCCTTATTTTTGGATTAGCGAATTTTACTCTAATTTTGGCAGTTTATTTCTTAAAATATAGTCTAATAAATATCGGGATAGAATAGAATTCACTAATTCAAAAATGAGGATTGTCATAAACTTTTTTGTGTATCGTCATTTTTACCTTCCGTCACCTTTAGGTAAGGAAGGTATTGTCTTTGGTCAAAAAATTCGGTGGTGAGTTTTTGATGAATAAGCACGTTTTAGGGTCCCTAGAACACGATTTTACTATTTTTACGATGATGTCTGTATGTGTGTGTGTGTGTGTATGTGTGTCTGTGTGTGTGTGTAACAAAATTTTCGTCTACGATAACTTCCATACTACAATTCAAAAAATTATAATTCTTTCGTATTTCTCTTCGTTACATCCATGTGAAGAGCTGATTAGATTTTGGTTAGAATTGGTCAACCGGAAGTACCCTCATTTGAAGATTTTAACAGTTTTTCTTGAAAAAACTATGTTAAATATCATTTTTTCACATTTGATGTTATTATAAATATTAAAGAATATTTTATTCTCTATGCGATTTGAATGCATTTTATATTTCATATTAAATGAATATAGAGTTAAAAAATTATAAAGAAATTAAATATCATATATTAGCTAGCTATGCTATAACTCTGGAAACAGCTGATGTATTAAGAAAATTCTGATTGAAAGGTGTCAGTGTCAAGTGCAGTTGACAGTGTGTATGTGTTATAATTTTACTGGAAATATAGGATCTTTTGCTTTCTGTATGGAATTTGTATAAAATACATACAACTGCCTTTAGGGTAATGTACAAGAAATAAAATCTTTTGCAAGGAATTTTCTGTATGACATTTATACAAAATACATAGAACTGACGGAAGGTAATGTGCTGGCCACATCAGATTTTTTATTTTTCTAAATACATATTTACTTATACTGGAAACTGTATTGATTTCCTTTCCTATTGTTCTATTTGTATTTTCTTTGGACAAAAAATTCGGTGGTGAATTTTTGATGAATAAGCACGTTTTAGGGACCCTAGAATACGATTTTACTATATTTACGATGATGTCTGTATGTGTGTGTATGTGTGTGTGTGTGTTTGTGTGTGTGTGTGTGTGTGTGTGTGTCTGTGTGTGACAAAATTTTCTAATGCGATAACTCTAATACTACAATTCCAAAAATTATAGTTCTTTCTTATTCCTCTTCGTTACATCCATGTGAAGAGCTGATTAGATTTTGGTTATAATTGGTCAACCGGAAGATTTTAACAGTTTTTCTTGAAAAAACGATGTTAAATATCATTTTTTCACATTTAGTGTTATAAATATTATTAGAGTTAAAACATTATAAAGAAATTAAATATCATTTATTAGCCAACTAAGCTATAACTCTGGAAACAGCTGCTATATTAAGAAAATTCTGATTGAAAGGTGTCAGTATCAAGTGCAGTTGACAGTATGTTTGTTATAATTTTACTGGAAATATAGGATCTTTTGCTAGAAACTTTCTGTATGGAATTTGTATAATATACATACAACTGCTGCCTTAAGTTAAGAAATAGAATCTTTTGCAAAGAACTTTCTATATGACATTTATACAAAAATACATAGAACTAACGGAAGGTAATATGATTAGTTTTTTGACAGTGACATTTATCTGTCAGTTACGTACATTTGAATAACTGTGTAACCAAGGAGTTTTGTTTGTATAAAGCGTAGCCTCCGGGATTTGAATTATATATGTGAAATATGTAGAAAAATCATTAATGCAAATTTCTAGAAAATTTAATAATCTTTATTTTTTATAATAACATTAATCTCGAAAAAATAACATTTACAGGTATTGTACGAAGAAAAACTATTTTGAGCTTCAAGTAAAGTGCCATTTCCGGTTATCCAATTTACACCAAAATCTAATGGGCTCTTTGCATATTAGAAATACAAGGTTTCAAAATTTAATAATGTTTATTTTTCATAATAACATTAATTTCGAAAAAATAATATTTAAAGGTATTTTACGAAGAAAAACTATTTTGTGCTTCAAGTAAAGTGCCATTTCCGGTAATCCGATTTACACCAGAATCTAATCCCTTACCAAGGGTAGCGGGAGGTAAAAAGCGTTGCAGGAGCTTCAACAAATTAATCAAGTATAATAACAGGCTTGAGAATGTGAATATCAATTTCTTATTGGAATTCAATTTACTGCTATCTTCAATCAGGATTAAAATGTCATAATATTGTTACTGTTATTTTTATTTACATATTTTATTATTTATTTACATTGTGGGAGTTTCCACGTGGCTACCTGTTATAAACCAATGATTCATACGAAAAGCATGCCCCTGATTTATTTCGCCATAATTATGGAAAGAAAAACTGTTTCGCACGTAACACTCGAGATCGAATGTCAAAAAAAAAAAATGAAAGTAGAATTTAAATATTTATATCAATATGTGTCACCAAACTTAGTACCGTAAATATAACACTATTCTAGAGGAAATCAGTTTTTTACAAATTTGATTAATCTAATTTATAATAATTTTTTTTTTGTTCAGTGAGTCCCATAGAAGTTAGGCTATTTTAAAGAATGTGTCCAATTATTTCGCAGAAACATGTGTACAGATAATATTCCTTTCATTTTGATATTGATATTTTTTCATCATTAAATAATCCTTGATAAAAATGAATAAGTATGTGAAAAAATGACTAATCTTTCAACATATAATTAATCAATTTGAATAAATGATTGATCATTAGTATAAACCGATTATAATTCCTCTTTTTCCTTTTCTAAAAAGTTAATAATCATATGGAATAAATTATTAATTACAACGAAATCATAACCTCAAAACAAAATTTATTGCTAATTTTAGAATAAAATTAAACTTCAATTAAAAACCAGTAACACACAGAAATCCACTTTCACAGCAAGGAATCCCATTCCAAAATCTCATCAACATTAACACTAATATCCCGTAAATAATTCATCCTAAGTATACGTTCAACACGGTGTACAATTACATTTTACTAAATCTTGCTGCAGACCTGTTTAATAACGTCGTTGTACGATCAGCATCAGAAGACGTAAAACAAATAAGAAAAAAAGGTAAAATGTGTCAAGAGGCTACGAATAACAAATAAATATCTATCATTATAGTCTTTCCTGCTCGTTTATCACAGGTGATTATACCAGAGGATCTAAAAATGCTCAGAGATTTTTTTGTAGCGAGAATTCCTTTTTAATGCTGTACTGTGAGAACAACAAGTCTTGTTTGAATATATTAAAAATAATAAAAGTAATTGAAGATTTAGTCAATTATTACAAACATTAACATTATTTTTTGTTCAAAAACACATACAGATTGCCCCAATAGACACTTACACAAGTGCCATTTGCACATAGCGCATCTATAGTTGCACTGCTTAGAAGTAATGGTTGCTATGGTTACGGCAGTACAAACAACACTGAATGACAGATGAAAATAAAAATAATAACGGGAGGGAGTTTGTTTGTATCGATGTGTTCTATCTCTGTCTTGCGTGTGACGTAAATTCTGCTTCTATTAAAATACTAACGCACCCTTCATAAGTTACTAGATAAAGGCGAAAATGTAAATTTTGCTGTTTTTATTTTTGCAAATAACTTCCAAATGTGAAATAATACTATATTTTGATGTGCACCTATGTAGAACACGTTTTCATGCACTTTCGAATGCCTATTTTCCAATATTTTATTACACTTACATTTTTAATTTATGATGTCAAAGTTTAAATGTTTAGGACGCTATATAATATAACTCAAAATCTATCAGTGATAAAAAAAAAGTTTGAGCATCGCCTATCGAAAGAGGAGAAAGGGATGCAAACCAAAACCCAGTATAATTTCAAATTTGAAAATTATTCACAAAAATAAAAAATAGCAAAATAGACTTTTTTACTTATCTAGTGATGTATGCATTTTTTCCGAATAACGAAACATCATTAAATTAGTCTCCTAATGGAGCAACTTTTGTTTAAAGTAACCACTTCGTATCTTTTATAATTCTTCTAAATCATAAAACTTTATTATAAAAAGTAAAATAGGAACTTATAAAAAAGAAAAATAGTATTGGTAAAAAGTAATATATTGGCCATTTTTTACCTCCCGCTATCCTTGGTAAGGGAGGTATAGGGATAGTGCTAAAAATCACATATCGAGATTTTGGTAAATGACCACGTTTTAAGGTCCCTAGAATCCAATTTGTTTTTCGAACTTTTTCTGTTCTTGGAAAGAGCCCATTAGATTTTGGTGTAAATCGGATAACCGGAAATGGCACTTTACTAGAAGCTCAAAATAGTTTTGCTTCGAAAAATACCTTTAAATGTTATTTTTTCGACAATAATGTTATTATACAAATTAAAGATTATTAAATTTTCTACAGATTTGCATTAATACTTTTTCTATATATTTTATGGATAAATTTATAAAATTATCTATAATTTAAATCCCGGAGCCTACGATATACTATACACAAACAAAACTCCTTGGTTGCGCAGTTATTCAAATGTATGTAACTGACAGATAAATGTCACTGTCATTTCAAATTAATAATAGTAACGTTCTAAAAAGAAAAAATTAATAGAACAATAGGAAATGAAATCAATACAGCATATGTAGGTATGTATTTAGATTAATAAAAATTAACGATTCGCAAAAAAGTTCAAGCTAATTCTCATTTTTGGATGAGTGAATGCTACTTTATTTTAAATATGTGGATACATAAATATAAAAATATAATTGTCGATGAAATTATTAGTAATTGCTCCGCTTTGTTTATGAATATTCAAATTTTTAAGTACAGTTTTACATACAAACAGTAATTAATCTAATTTTTATTGTATACAGAAGTTATAATTATCTAAAGAACAGTTATTAATTAGCAATAATAATTAATTGCTTTTGTTCTGCTGCAATTATTCTATTTCAAAAGATTTACAAGTTAACAAGTATAACAACAAAATATATCAACTTATACGATCAAAATTAATATGACACACAACGTGTGAAATTTTTGGAGACACTGGATGTGAGCACCTGATGTTGAAAGACATGACAGAGAGCGAAAGTTTTAATCTGTGTCTTTTCTTTTTTCGCTGATGATCTGATGTTCAGTTAGTGTGTTAGTGTGTGATTCCTTGTATAAATTAACCAAAATTATTGGCGAAATAAAAAAGTCAGAAGACGACAGGTTAAAACGAGTGATCGCACGTCAACGAATAAATTGTATGGAAAGGAGCTACGTGCTGGTGCTACCTACTGCACGTTTACGTAACCTCACGTTTTGTAAAAAATGCGTAAGATAAAAACTTCACACCTTGTTACAATAAATCGCTACGTGATTAACTTTAATTACTAATTAAATTGTTACTAGCTCCTTAAAAAGAAACTATCAATGTTATTATTATCTGACACATAAATAATTTCACATAAGATAATATAGGTAATTGCTTTTAACCTACTATTCTCATCAGAAGCAAACGTTGCACACTCGAAATAAAAGAAGATATTCGAAATATAAAAATAGTCATCCAATCACAATAAATTTTGCTTTATATATTAATATGGACAACGATAACCAGTAATCAAGGTACAAATCATATGTTAAACACCAATATGTTAAATAAATAATAATAAAATAGGATATTAACCGTGTAAAAGAGAAATTTTGTTGCTTTATGCAAGTCATTAATTTATTATCATATTCATATTTTTAATATCTTACTAACCGAACTCGGTAGTTCAAAAGCTAGGATTAGATAAAAAAAATATATAACATTTGTTAATTATTGTGAACACTTGGCCCGTTCTTCCTGCGAGTATATTAATGCGTCTACTCGTATATCTAGTTTAATAGGGGTACACTGTAAAGTTTTGGCGTAGCTGGACCTACCTTTTTGGGTTGAAACTATATGCAACCCCAAGGTAGAACTATCCTTCCTTATTAAAAGGTCGATGCACCAATCTCTGCTTAGGGTAGGAAAACCTACCTCACACCCAGGTAGACACAATGCGACCCTTCATATAGTGGGATGGAAATACCTACAGAGGTTTATGCAAATGCTTGTAAGTGATTTATAAATATCATAGCACAAGGTACTTGCAAATATCTATATGGTCGTTGAAAATGCTTTATAGTGATTTGTAAATAACGTAACACAAGGTACTTGGAAATATCTGTATGGTTGTTAGAAATGCTTTATAGTGATTTATATGATCCCCCACATAAGGAAGTTGCAAATTCCTTTAAAAATATTAGGATTTAGGAAAAATAATAAAATGTTTATAATAATAAAAATTATTATTAATAAAAAAACAAAAAACATAATAAACAAAAAAACATATTAAAGCCACATATTATAAAAAACACAAATAAAATAAGTACACATTACAAAAAAACACATATTATAAATAAATAAATTTGGTACATATTATTTAAAAAAAAAACCCAAATATAGAACATGTAAAATCATACTTCCGTACTTCCTGCTTTCTTTTTCTTTAGGCAAAAGAGATTTAAATAAAAGTCTGCATCTGAATCAATAAGCAAAATTAATTTTGCATATTTTGTAAGAATGTCGAAAATCGCCCCAAAAATAGCGATATATATATATATATATATATATATATATATATATATATATATATATATATATATATATATATATATATAAAATTGAAACAAAAAATAACAAATATTAATGATTTATTGGTCAAGCTTTGTTTAGTTTATTTATATTATTACTTGTAATTTCTGTTCGAGTGAACAATTATATATTTAAATTATAGATCATTTTTCACTTAAACAGAAATTAGAAAAAAGACCTAATAAAAATAAATTAACCTAACTTGATAGATAATTTGTTAATTTATTTGTTTCATTTTCATGGCTAACGCTATTTTTGGGGTGATTTTCGACGTTTCAAATTTGTCATTAGAAGGCATGCAAAATTAATTTTGCTTATTGATTCAGATGTAAGTATGATTTTATATGTTAAAGTCCTATGTTCGGGAGTTCTTGTCACTATATCATATAAAAAAAAACACATAACTGAAAAATAACTTTACATAATAAGAAAATATATACATGGTATTCATAGTTTTAATCAGATAAGGTATTAAACAATCTCTGGATTGTGATATTTTTACAAGGGTTTATTAATTTTATGATAAATTCACTTAAAAACGTGAGTGTTTTTTTAAAAGCGGGAGGATATTTTAAATTGAAAATATATATTGCGGCCATCAAATCGATGACTAAAATTTTCATTTTATCTACGCAAACGTAAAACAAATTGTTTAGAAAAAGATCATTGTTGCTGGGTACTGCTCCAACTGTCTAACGAAAGATCTGGAAAACAAAAAAAGATTATTAGATTTCTTTTCAAAAGTAGGTATACTTAATACAAGTTTTTCATATACATATATAAATATATAATAAAAATATATTGTTAAATGAAAAATAAACATTAAATAGTCACTGTGTGCGGAAAGATAAAATTCTATAATTTCGATATTATACAATTACGAATGGAATAAATGAAAATCTATAAATAAAAAGAAAATGAAATAATATGTAGAAATATAAAATAAAGAAAAATTACCTTGAAAGTTATTATTGTTATATGTAAAACGCAGTTTCTCAAAATGTCCACGTTTTTCGGATATAGATACCATCTTCTTTATACTTGGTTGTGAGAAATATTGTAGTAACAATTCTTTCATATTACGTTTGTAATACCTCTCTAAATCAAGATGGAGCTAAAAACAGTAGAATATTAGTTTTCATATACTTAATTTATAAAACAAATATTTTTACATGATTCTCAAGTCTTAAGACAGGATACATTTCCAAAATTTCTTTCACTGTATTTTCACGAAACATCCCAAATCTGTGTCCTTTAGTACGCTCCATACGATCAGATATTATGAGTAAGTCGGGTGTCGGATTGTTTAATTCTAATTTCATATTATTTATATGTGTTTTAATTGTGTTGTTGTCTTCCCCAATTACGACTGGAATTTCAATATTGTTCCCTCTGTATTGTTTGGAACTGTCTTCTGTAGCGACAACGTCTTTTTTCCTTTGTGTTGCAAATTATTTTCTCATTTCAAAAACTTCTTCGTCATCTTGCAGTTTGCCTCTTTCTGTCTTAAATTTGGTTTTTAAGCTTGCTAACCAAGTGTCCTATAACAATATTGGTACGTGTTATATTCTATAGTTAGTACATAAATATACTTACATAATAATTAGAATTTTTTATGTATAACTGCCTAGGAATTTGTTTATCCGTCAATCCTGGATAGACATAAATTAATTTTGAGCACACCAAATTGTACTCAGCTGATGTTGGATATAATACTGCACTTAAAAACAGCCATATTGAATTTTCTAAAATATACGTTATATTATTGAAGTATTGAAAAATGAACAAATACTACGAAATCAAGCAAAATAACATTTGAAAACTTACCAGATAAATAATGCACAATACCACTATAGAACAACTGATCAGTTTCACTGTCGACAATATGATAGAATTATACGTAAAACAACAAGTTCGCATCTCCTTGACACCCCCTACCCTTACCCAAGAAATATTCGGTTATTCCGAGCTAGCCGAAAAACCCATTCGGGTGCTTTGACCTTGCAATGCACGTGCAATGCTATCACAATTTCTGAGAAATGCTAAACATCATTTGTTTCAACCACTTTTCATTTCCAAAATGTTACAGATAACTAATATCATTTGCTATTTGTTTATATTATGTCTTACACATCGACATCCTCAATTTTGTTTCAAACAAATTTTAATCATTCATATAATTTGTTGAATACCTACGTGTGATTTATACTTAATTTCTATTGTAATTTGTTATATTCAAGTTTTCTATTTCACACATTTGTTAATGCTGTAACGTTCTATCTTGTTCAAGAGTTTATTACTATTTTTTTTTAACATGGAAAACAATGTAGGTATGCATTCCGGAATTATAAAATATGCTAGTATTAATTGAGAAATTTAATTTATTTATATTAACAATATGCAGTATGTGTTGTGTTTTAATAAAAATAATAAAACATAAATCTTATTTGCCACTTTTCCCTTTACTTCATTTAAAATTTTACATAATCACAACACATTAGTTTACCGTCAGTACCCACTATTTCAATTTTCTTCTCAAGATATATTACATTGTTGTGTTATTAATGTTAAGTTGAATTTATTCGTTATTCCAATATCAATTTTTTGATTAACAAAATATTTATTCTCATTATGGAATTATTGATAGTACGGAATCTATTCCTAATTATAGAAACTAAATACCTAAATAAAATGGCACCAAGAAAAGAAATTTATCACAAAATATTATTTTCAGTACAAAGTCAATAGCTTGCGACAAATAGCAAAAAAAGCTATTGTTATTCGAAACGGTGGATTGCGTACCCATATTTTTGGTATGACTGTATTTCATATTCGCAGAATCAACTCTAAAGGTCTAAAGATGCAAAACGGGTGGAAGCGTCTACCTGATTTACTTACAGTGCAACTCAGATACCTGTAAGGGACCTTGATCTGCCTGGCCATAATTTCCTACCCTTTTCTTCCCATTTTTCTACCTCTCTACCCTAAACCGACCCAAAAGAAGGTTCAGCGACTTGTTTGTAGATTCATCTTCCCTGTTTCTACCTCAAAACTTTACAGTGTAATATCAATGCGAAGAATATTTTGAAGACACGTCTGCAATTTTACTTTTTTTTATTCGTAATGGAAAATAGAAAAAGTTGCTCGCAAATATATGTATATACATATTTTCCATAAGAGATATCATGAAAAGAGCATGTTCATTATGGTACCTTTATAACCAGGGTATGACCATGGCGTGGCTCACGTTTCGTCCGCCATTGTCGGGCCCTCTGTCATATGTGTTGTTCTTCTGCAAATTATTATGTATTTTCGTGGCTATTTGTTTTATTTTAATGCAAAACACATTTACATATCATTTTAATATGTATTTAAAGTATAAGTAATACTTTTATTTTATTTACTTGTGTATTTTGTTAAGATACCACGATTACTGACAATATTGAAAACAACTAAAAATTATCAATATTAAGCACAATCATTTAAATTTTTAAAAGGTAAGTTTAGAATATATGATTATTATGTAAATAAGAACTACAGATACTAAATTAGATGTTACAATAATAACCCATATTCTGTATTCTACATAACTTTTAAATGTATGTCATAACAATAATTGTGCATCTCTTAAATTATTTAATTTTTATTACCTTTATTAATTCATGTGATTATTTAATATTCTTTTATAACATAATATCACATATCTTACAATAAATCGGGAAATGATGTTTGACATGATCGGCGATCTTAGCCCATGGCCAAACCCTGGTTATAAAGGTACCCTAATGTTCATGAGACGCTATTTATCTTTAGGTAGGTACAACTTGAATTTTTTATGTTTCACATCTAATTGCAATTTTATACATTCCATTTGCATCTTCAGAACTACAGTGTCAGAGAGATTTTGTTAGATTTTATTGATATAAAATATTAGATCTACCTATATTTTTCTTCTATTTCTCTCTGATGCTGTGGCTCTGAAAATGCTAAATATATTAGCAAAATCGATAAGCCTCATAGAATAAATAAAAATATTTATTAAAAACTCAAAGTTTTTCTATCCTTCATATCCCATATTTCAAATAACAGTTATAGAAAAATTGTACGCATCTTTTATTTGAAGTATTTTGCTCCAAAATAATCCAGAAACGATTGACAGAGACAAAATAATACTATTCAACTACTCGCTAATCACCTTTACACAGTTTTTCGTACTACCGGCCTTTATTTCTTTTTTTCAATTCATAAAACGTTTACTCACAGATTCTAAAAGTTATTTAAAAAATCTGATGTGGACACCACACGACTTCCGTATACACAAGACAAATATGAAGTATAGACCCAAGTATAAAATTGCACGTATTTGACGTAATTTGACATTAGCATCTATTTTTTATTTTTTTGTTATTTTTTGTCCTAATCCATAGCAAGCTTCATTACAAAAACCAAAAAGTATATAAGTTTTAAATATACATATCTCGCTTATACAAAGGGCTAATTTAATAATACTTGATGTGCTAGACACAGAATTTAATTCTCTAAAAATTTTATTTGACGCATTTATTTTTAAAATCAAAATGAAACCATTTTATTGAAGAAAAACTGTTAACAACTTCAGGAAATGTCACTTCCGGTTTGCCTGTTTTAACCAAAATCTACTATGTTATTCCAATTGACATAAATTTGAAAAGTGTTAGATTATATTTTAAACTAGTTTTTCATTAAAATCTATTATAGGCTTCAAATAAAGTACCATTTCTAGAAATTATGTAATGACCAAAAAGGGAAGTGCACAACTAGATGTTATAGCAGTCCTAAATACAAAATTTCAACTTTCTACGGCTTACCGTTTTTGAATTATGCGAGATACATACGCACGTACATACGTACGTAACAGACGTCACGACGAAATTAGTCAAAATGGATTCAGGGATGGTCAAAATGGATATTTCCGTTGAAATCTGAAGACCGAAATTTTTCGCGATTACAATACTTCCTTTACTTCGTACAAGGAAGTAAAAAGAAAATAAATTTGATAGATAATGTATATAAAACTTGAAACGTGTCAAATTTAATAAGTCTCACATATCTTTGTTTTGTATTATTCATATTGCAGTAAGTAAATTGATATAACTTAAATTTCTCAGTAACCTAATTTGTAAATCTGTGTCAAAATGACGAATGAATCACATTTATAGGAACTTTATTTCCACTTTCCTTATGGACATATATTCTTAGAATAGTTAAGTTCAAGGCATAATTACATTAAAATTCAGTAACACAGTAACCACAGATAAAAAACATCCAACACGCCATCTTACATCGATATTCAATTAAAATGAAGACTTGCATGCACGATTTACAAGAGAATGCAAAGCATGACACGTCCAACATCTTGTACATCACCAGTCGGACATGGAATGTCCCGAGTCCATTGCTGCCCTTTGATTTATCCCGTCGGGTGTTGTTTACGCGTGCGCCGAGTTAATTGCATGTAACGAGAGGCAAGCGCTGCGCTGAGCTGGCGCTATGTCCACGGACATGTAATATTTTGCAACGTCGAGTTGTTCTCACCAGCCGTTAAAGTCTCCACTCAGCAATTGCGTAAATCCTCTACCCAGAGCGTAAATAAACATAAGTCGGTGCGGTGATTGAGATACGGTTTTGTTTGTTTTGGACTATCAAATGATATTACTACCTACTCCACACGAATATACACTTGAGAGCAAAAGTATTCGGCCACCTAACAACCTTAATTTTAAAAGAATAAATAGCATGCTTCCTTACATTTGTGAAATAGCACATTGGTATCATTTCGAAGCCCGATTAGTGTTCTCCCAAATGATACAAAATTAATCTCTGGTTAGCTTTTGTTTATCGTGTTAACAAAATTTTTGTTATAATAGTCAGAATAAGTAAGATGAAAAAAATTTAAATTTGTTTATTAATAACAGAAACAAAAACAAGTTTGAATAAATGAGGTTTTTTCAATATTTTGTATGACTCCCTCTTGCTGGTATAACAGATTGCATACGGTTTGGCATGGATCTGATCAGTCCTTCAACAACATCCCGTGGAATCCCACTCTTCTTGAGCAGCCCTTGTCAGTTCCTGAAGCGTTGTTGGAGCTGGAACCCGTGACCGAATTCTTTTCTTGAGTTCATCCATCTCACATGTGCTCAATCGGATTCATGTCCGGACTTTTGGCCACTTCATGACTCGTACACCAACTTCGTTCAGGTAATTTTGAACAATCTCAGCTGCATGAGGCCTTGCATTATCTTGCATAAGTACGAAATTATCGCCAATGAGGCCAGCATATGGGATAACATACTCCTCTAAGACTTCAGAAATATAGCGCAGAGCAGTTCAACCACCTAGGTTACCTGTGGGGATATAGGCCAGTTCGGTTTTTGCATGAAGAGAAATGCCCCCCCAAAACATGCATGAACCTCGTCCAAAAGCGACTTGCTTCACTATGCAGCTCTGTGAAAATCGTTTTCCTGGACGACGGTAGACTCTAGCTCTTCTATCGCTACCATATAAACAAATCTTGGTACAAGCATTGTACAAGATGCAGTTTAATATTAAAAATCACTTTTTATTGAAAAGTAATGGATGGCCGAATACTTTTGCTCTCAAGTGTACATATTTATTAGTATTTTTTCGTCGTCAATATAATCATCAGTATTTCGCTGTTTCGGAATTAGAATGTCACATTCTAGCACGCCTATTGATGTTGGAAGGAGCTTCATTCTTAAACGATTTTTGGTGATTTTTTTTATTGGAGATTGGCATGACTGCAATAAATACACTAAATATGCATGCAAGGACAGAATAGGGCACAAGCAGACACGTGACTCGAGCGACCTTGACGTGCTTGGAAACAGCTGATTTGTGTGCGCATGTCATTTTGACAAGAACAATGTCACGTTGACAGTACTTATGTTTTGACTTATTCTGATTTTGAACTGCTTTAATGTTATTATTTTACAATTTTTAGGCAGTAAAACATATGAAATTAAAAATAATAACATTTAAGCAATTAAAAATCAAAATAAATCAAAACATTGGTCTTGTCAACGTGACATTGTTCTTGTCGAAATGACATGCGCACACAAATCAGCTGATTCCAAGCACGTCAAAGTCGCTGGAGTCACGTGTCTGCTCGCGCCTTATAAAAAGCACAAATCACTATCACCAACCTAATAATTCTACCACAAATTACCATTAATGGAAATTGCCAAATATTTTTATAAAAAAATTATGTAAATGAAAGCCTCAACAGAGAAAAATAATATAAAGCACAAGTTACTGAAAGCAATTCAAGCATGCGCTCGTGAGCGAATTTGTATCTTATACTAGAATACGTTACATACTGTAACTCATGTTTTTATTTAGTATTACAAATCTAATTTAGTTTTATAGGAATACCCGAGATTTCAATGATTGAAGTGTTTAAATTCAAAGGAATTTAAGTGCCATTTCTTTAACAATACAATAACTATAGCAGCAATGTCTTGTTTACTAATATTCTCATTCATTTTATTTCAATATATGTTATAATAAACACTGAGAACCCTGCGATGTATGAATCAAAATATTTTGTTTACCTACACATCCTTTTGTTCAGAAAAATTACAAGGAGTACCTATATCAATATTTGTGGAAAGTATTCAAATTTCTTCATTTTATTTTATTATTATTTTTTTCAGTAGTAATATTACAAGAGAGTGAGAATAAATTGAAATTATCGAATTATATTTATTTAGATTATTTTTGATCCACAAGTTTCAAACAACGGAATCAGGCTGTCATGCTATTGTAACGCTATCTACTGTCGTAATTAACTAGCTTCATTCATTTACGTGACTCAGTTAGTCTGTTTTGACAACTAGACACTAGACACACTTTGACAATGCAAAATAAATAATCAGAAGATATAATTACTAATTATGGTATTTCTAGAAGTGGTTTCTATAATTTTTTGGTTTATTTCTTGACTAGAAATGACACAAAATTGGTCTTTTTTGCTCATTTTACTTATGTGTTGATTACTTATGTCAACAAAAACAAAAGCTTCAGAGGTTATTCCCGGGAATAATCTCTGGATCTTTTATTGGTTGTAAGAAATGTCAAAAAATAATCATCAAAATTAAGTTCTAATAATTTAATAAAACATTATCTAATCTAATACAAGTTTCCTACCGTGAAACAAGTTTTCATATTATCTAAAGAAACTTTTAGAATAATTTATATACATATACATATATATATATATATATATATATATATATATATATATATATATATATATATATATATATATATATATATATTTGAATCTACGTAAAATTATGAATTATAATTTCAAAAACGTAGGAGAAAATTATATAATTATAAATAAGCCAGACATGCTATGAAAACAGTTGAAATAATATTGACTATCTCACTCATAAATTTATA
This sequence comes from Harpalus rubripes, assembly GCA_963082715.1. NCBI lineage: Eukaryota > Metazoa > Arthropoda > Insecta > Coleoptera > Carabidae > Harpalus > Harpalus rubripes. The sequence continues at coordinate 52,475,302 of OY720454.1, forward strand.
AGCCAATCCAAATTAAGGATTCTACCTAAAAAACAAAACAAAAAATTTTCGCACCCTTTAAGCCAATAAGATGTTGTATTTTTACAAGTAAATGAGTTTTGATAAGCGAAATTTTTTTGACGCTTTAGAAACATGTTGTTTACATACCTGTCAAAGTGTGTATATTTTCAATGGTATCAGTGTTTATTAAAACCGAGTCGATTCGGACAGGAATCTATTTAAAACGTTGAAAAAGCAAACTTAAATATAACACCTCAAAACACAATAAAAATTAAAAGATTTTTGTCAAGAAAAAAAATATATAAATGATTACCTAATTTTTATTTTGGAAATAGTCATCCGAATACCATTCATAGTTAAATTTTATCCTGGAAAAAATTTTCCGATTGCTTTACTCGAGCCTGTTGCCAATTTATCTCGTGACATTGATCAAAAATCACTCGTTTGACAACTCGTGATTTTTTTGTCAATGTCACTCAATAAATTGCTAGGTAACCAGCTCTCGTAACTATAAGAAAAATTTTCCGGCAAAAATTTACCTCTGATACTTAAATTTTAAGCTAGGCTTAAACAAAAAATGCAAATCAAAATGCTGAATAAATTAAGGACATATTCGCAGACTAGCCAAAAATATAATATATTAATAGTTATTTAGTAATGGATGATGCCATAAAGTACTTTTAAATTACACTGTTCTTTATCCGTGCAGAGTTCGAATAATAATGCAAAAAATTGAATTATTTATATAATAAAACTCTAAAGAAATGCGGAATTAATGTCCCAAGCTCAATATAGTTAACAAGGGAACTAATTAATTAAAATCATTCAATTAATTATTGAACCGTAACCAAACGGAATAATAGATTAAGTTTTTGTAAATATTTGTGGTTGTAAATAATTTTATAACAATCTAACTTGTAAAATATAATGTAAGTCCTTCAATAAATTTTCTGTGAAATATGTGAAATTATTTTTTTATAGCTTTTTCTTTATGGACGTAATAAAATAAATAATAATTCCATGAATTATGTTAATTCAGTTATTGTGTCATCTGATCTGCTTTAAAAAATATTTCATTAAAGTACAGCAAGTCTGTTTTCTTCTCTTTCCTGATTTATAATATTTATTCCAAATTATTAGCATTACTGTAACCAATAATCACATAAATTATGATTGTCAATAACAAATAACAAAATTCTGCGTCAGGCAACCTTGGGGTGAACCCCGCCTTCCGATCACAATTAAAATATACAAAATTATGTTTATCCCTTCTTATTAATGTGTATACATAAGATCACATAATTTACAACGAATTAAATCAATTTTCTGTTTCAATCAGCCGAATCGAAAAAACCGTGATGAAGGAGGAAATATAGAAAGAGACAGACTGCATCAAGGCCATTTCTCTTTTTTCTCCCAGCCTCCCGCGATTATTGCAGAGAGTAGTCAATAACGTAATTAAAGCCGAGCACTAGCGAAGTAATAATAATTAATTATTCAGAATTATAACGCCTTATTTTACATATACTTGCAAAGATTACATATTATGTAATTACGATGCAAATACAAAAATTTCTAAATTTTCAAGCAAGAGTGGCTCAAAGACTAAGATTAAAGAAAATTTATTGCAATAAAATTTACATGCAGTTGCGGTTCAGATGTGATTAGAACAAACTTGTCTGGTCTTATCTTGGTTTAGATCGTGCAATTATGATGTCATGAACAAAAAATATACTGCTTTCCCACAAAATAAATAAAATAGGTACATTACATTGTAGCTACCCGTTCGTAATATAAATGTAATGGAGTGTGTGACCACATAAGAATTTTCAGAAAGGTGTAGCATACCCTGTAGATGTGATTTTTATAGTTAAAAATTCAAAATAATAAAAAGTTATATGTAATTTAGTTATTGTCAGTTGCCATATGGTTGTAAGGATTCGATTCTGACAAACTTGAAACTTTAAAATTATTGTCAATTTTCAAATAGCACAAAAGTGGCCCTTGTGGCGTTCTCTCCACAATAGCCTTGAGAGCCCCACGTCAAGTGACGCCTGGTAATAGATGTGGTTTCTTTTGAGAACATTTCCCTTTATTTGATTTGAAAGGAAACTGACCCTTATGTATTCCGTTGCAAAAGATTAGAATTGTACTCAATACCAGGAGGCATTTAAAATGACCTTAGCAACAGGATTCAAGGATGTATTTAAAATATTTAATACCGCCAATTCTAGTTCGTTCGTCTCAGGTGTAAGCAACCCTCGAGTCGGAATAACTGTAAGAGGAAATTAAAAATAATCCTATTTCATAGAATTGCCAAACTAAATAGTTTAAAGATCAAAATATTTTGTTATAATCAACATAAACGAAAAATGTTTAAAATAATTTAAATGCACCCCTGTTTTAATATTCAGGTACCCTAGTCGGCCATCTATTTTCAGCCAGACATAGTAATGTATTTCTGTGCTTTCCTAGTCCAGTATTCAAATGGGTTCATGCAAAAATTTCATACCGGAATATTTCGTACAATTCTATTCTTCTCTAGTGTTTCAAAAGAAACCACATCTATCAACTTTCATTGGCTAGTCATACCATACAGAATATTGTCGTCATTATCATTATTGTCTATACTCCAATTTACTTCGTAATTAAATATAAACAAAAACAGAAAAGAAAATTAAACTTTTGTTACAAATATTTTACAATGAGTGCCTGTGAGGTGACGCACGGTACAAACATGTCGACATCATTACTGAAATCTGTGTACAAAGCAGATTGGCACACCCAACAATGGGTAATAAATATGCCGTGATGATATATTTATTTACTTACATTGTACAATTTTTGAATATTTACTTATACCGGGTGGCGCTGGAAATCTGTTACATAGGCATTTAACAGGTTTCTTTGCGCGATGACCCCCCCCCCTCCCAAATTATTTCAGAAAGTATTCTTCAAATAAAAGTTGTATAACATAAAGTTCCACTTATAAATTAGTAAATAAAATTCATTTCGTTGATTTAATAACTCTAGGAATTAAATATGAAAAATTTGATTTTTGAAATTTAAACAATAGACAAACAAATAATTGATATTTTAACTGTCAAATATTGTGACTTTTTGTTAAAAAAGAGTATTTGAAATGTATTAAATTATTATTCTGCTTAAGAATTTTACATTATGATACTTTTTTATTTTGACAGGATTTTCATCATTTTCTTATCAAATTTTTGCCGTTTCAAAGTAGGCAAAATTAGTTTTGTTTTTTGATTCAAATGCAGAATTTTATGATCTACAACTTATATATGAAGTATTTTTTTCTAAAATAATTTAAGAAGCAACGCGCAAGAAGGAAACCTGTTTCCCCATGTTAAATGCCTATGTAACGGATTTAGAGCGCCACCTGGTATGTAAGTATATCAATATTTTAAAAAGTAATGAATTTTAGGACATCTCCTGGAAACAAATCTTATCAGAAGCGTAAAGAAACATAAGCATTAGACAACATCGATTTTGACTAAAGGCCCGTAATGATTTATGAATATTTAATTGAAAAATTGTAGAAAATATACACCCTATACCATTATCACACTTTACATAAAGCAATATCGAATTTAATGTTTATAACCTCTTTACATCTTTTTAACTAATTACTGATTTTCTTTTTCATATTAAGGAATAAATTTTAGTAGAGTTTATTTAAAATGTTGCTTAAATACAAAAATGTCAATTTTTACAAAAGAAAAGCAATCTAGACAAATACCAAAAATACCTTTTAAATGAGTCATTCTTCTTAAAATATATTCATTCATCTAATTGTAAGAAACATTGAATTTAAAGGTGCAATAAAGTAATTAACTGATATGTGACTGTCTAATAAGAAACCAACAAGACTGTTGAGTTTTCTCATGGAGTTGGAAAGTCCGTGCACATAAATATGTGATTCTAATTGTAGCGTGAAGCTGCGAGGTTGTTTATTAAAGAACAGAAACTTCGCACTGATACCAATACGAATTCGAGGTCACGCATGCGTTTAATTTACACGCCACCGCAAAAAATCTCATTAATATTACTAAATTAGAATATTGGAAATTACGAAATTGGCAATTATTATTAACACTGTTGTATTACCAAATTTTTAGATAAAAAACTAAATATAAAATCCCCTACCGTGTACAGTATCCTACATTAGCTCCTGGAAATAGCGGTACCTGAAAAGAAACAACTAAATTAGTACTCGGAAAAGATTACTTAAATTTACTGCAATTTATGTCAAAGTTTTTATTTTATACCCGGAAATTTTTATTACAAAAACCTAAGGATCATTTCTCTACTATCATTAAATTTCTTTCATATGTTTTGTTTCAACAAAAAATTATATTAAAAAACAACACATAACACCTTTGAAGTAATATACGTCTATCTTACCAGAACAATTGTAAAATTAAAAATGGTTGATGATTAGAGTTAGAAGATAAAAATACTAACAGAACGAATCATAGAAGGTCGTGAAAAAATAGACATCTATCGTACAACATAAAAAACAATAATATAACTGTATACTTTCTTTGTGACGACTGCAAAAATTATTATCATTCTTAATAAAAATATTTTAAACATGCATGTTTTTAATGTACATCATGCCATATTTATTTAATGATAGCCTTTATCATTAACATTTAATAATTACAAATTATCATTTTACAAACGTATAATATGAAAACTGTAATTTAAATAAATACTAGATATAATTGCATATTACTAATTGTCAATATTTTTAAAAATTAAAGATCATATACAATAATTATAGATTTCTCAGTAAATATAAGAAAAACAACATATAGGTAGTTAAATTCACTTAGGCCCACTTTTACAATTGATGGATAAACTATGGTATAGCTATCGGAGGTATAACTTTATCCTAGCAATTATACCTTCGATAAACAAGACTGTCTTTTACAATGCATTTTTATCTGTCAGATAGTTATACCAGGAATTACGTTAAATCACTTTAGGTTGGTATGGCACAATAAAATTATCTTCTTGTTAGACTATTTTTCTTCAATATTGTTATTATTTCTGCCTTCTAATTTGCATTTTTCACAATGTTAGATGATATAAATGTTATTTCGATTCTGACAGTGATGATGGAATACTTGATTGACATCTGTCAAACGTGTGAATAACAAAACATCGTTTGTGTTTACGTGGTATCCATAAGAACCATGGATAAAGTTATCTAAGGTATATACGACCGATTTCTATTGGATATGTTTATCCGAGGTTTGTAAAATACAATTTCCAATTTTATGCCTGATATAGCGTTATACGAGGTTTATCTAATGATTGTAAAAGTGGCCCTTAAAAAGATAAAATCAATCATTTCTTTGTATTACCAAAATACACTGTGACAATTTTTTTTAATGGTACGCACTACACCAATCTTGTTCTTTACTCATTCGGAAGGTATATAAGCTCAGACCGGAGAAAAATACCAAACTTTCGGAGTACCTACATACTGTACAGAATTATACATATCACTCGACAGTTGTAATCGGATTTTTATTTGTTTTCGAGTATCTTAAAAGTTTAAGATCAATGAAGTAATAATACATTCAAGCCATTTTATCTCGAAAACAAATAAAAATCGAATTACAACTTAAGGGTTTATTAGTTACATATTTATTTGTTTGGCGCTTGCTTCCTGACTCACCCATTCCCATATACATACATACAATAACCTGCTTAACCCATGGTAGAAATAACCCCATACATACTAAATCTGGCAATTATTTTTTGTTTTACATGCTCTTTACAACAACTGGAGGCCCTTAAAACTAACCAATTACGTTATAGTTCAAAATTTTGTAAAGAAATAAAAATCAATGTTCTTTGGAAAAAACCTTGATTGTCAAAACTGACCATAATAGTTATTTATGCAACAAAGTGTGTAAAGTAGGTAGTACTTTTTTGGTCGAGTGCCATGTTTTACGCATGAGGCGCAACCGAATGCGGAAATTGTAGCACGAGACAAAAACACTATTTTACACACGTATGGCATACAACATTTTTCCTACAACCGAAATGTTAGTGAAGTTTCTCATAATATTGTGTGTACAGGCATCCAGCATCTTCAAATACTGTTAGTGCTCTTTCTCATAATACTGTACAATATGTAACTTAAACACTTGGAAGAAGCTCACACAGAAGTGGATTAGTCTGCTATAATTGTACAAATTGTACATTTAATATTAATATTAAAAACTAGGTTAGGTTGGAATATATGTCAAAAAAATGGTAATGTTCTTAAAAATTAAGTTAGTACTCAATCTGTTAAAAAAAATATTACTTTCATTATTATTTACTACCTAATTATCTACTTGACATTTTTTGAGGTTCAATTGGATCCTTAAAAGTTTGAAGAAACCGGGAATTGGAACAGCCTTAGGAATCCAGTTTTTTTTTCAAATAATTTTCAACATTAAATTCATACTGTGGATTCCTAAGGCTGTTCCAATTCCCATTTCATCTACTTGACATGTAAATATTAATGTTGCCTAGCAACGACTATTTACTTTCCAAGCACTAGTGCGTGAAAAGTACTTTTTACGCACAGTTGTAGGAAAAAGTCTTTGCATAAGCATATAATTTTCTCTGTTTATTTAATATTCTCAAAATGCCAATTACATTCACCAATCAAAAGTATGCAGCCATGCATTTGTCTATATCTTGTTTTTAGAAAATGTTGAACTATGAATTGGTGAGTTTTAAGGGGCTCCAGTTCTTATAGAAAGCATGTAAAACTATAGTTATTTATGCTACAAAGGATGTAGGTACCATTTACCAATCGAGGACGATTTTACGCCCGAGCGATAGGGAAGGCTGGCAAATAAGTTCGAGAGTGGTCAAATGTACCTACATCTCGTGTTGCATATAAAAAATATCCACTCCCGATGATTAATTTTTACTTGTTCATTTTCACTGCCAAATATGTCAAGGAATACCGTTAAATATTGCTATTTTTAAAAAAGAATCTTAGTATTCCATGGAAAATTTAAGAAGAAAAACGCTGTCATCTGTCACATTTGACACATCAATGGTAACTTTTAAATGGAAATATTTATAAAATGAGGACAATTTGACAGAAATCAAATTCAAAATCATAAATTATAAGAATTAACAAATATTTGACACAAATTTAAAATATCTAACTGTTGGTATTTCACAAAGAGGGGGGTAAAATCAGCTGTAGGGAAGTAAGAACAATCCTTACATCTCGTCGCTAATAGAAACCGGTACCTTGGCAGTAAAATAAACATATATCCCTACAAACAATGTCCTAATAGCCTATTTGCGATATCGGAAGTGGGAAAACATTATTGCCAGGTTTACTATCTATGTGGTTAGTTCTACCACCGCTTAAAATAAAATTCTGTATTAGAAAACCGTTGGTAAATAATTTCAATTATGCTAGTGACGTCGTTACACTGAAATCTTTTTAAATATTATTTGGGACTCAATACTGCGTTAATTAACGTATTTAGATAATTAGTTCAATAACAATTTTATAATATAATAGCCCACACCAAATTTATTATTTTAAATAAACATAATTCTTATTTCAACACTATTTCTTCACTGGAATCTATTTTGGAATGAAGGACAAAATCATTAGCCAAAAACCAGATTTATAAATTAAGATATATTTCTCCAAATAAAAAATTCTGCAGCAGCTGAAATTTCACTATCCGTTAAATTGATGCGTTTGTTACACGCAAGCCGCCGGCTTGAAAATCTGGGTTATTTAATTATGAAGCAAATAAATAAAAAAACCGGGCGCTAGTGACATCTAGCCGCAGGGCCTAGCATTACGCAACGTTTGATTGGAGGAAGAAATCATATTGCACAAGTAGAAAGAAAATTAATCATTATTTTAACCTCAAGATATCAGATGGTGTTTTAACTCATGATGAAATTTACGGGTAATTTTTATTACATGAATTTTAATTATATTTTGAAATTCGAATTATGAATTGTACCTATTGTCTTATCTATAATACTTTGTATATTTATTATTTTATTTTGCTTCAAGTTCAGAAGTACTATATGTCCTATTTTTGTTGTTTTTTACCTCTCGCTAAGAGAGGTATTGTATTCATGCTCAAAATCGCATATCCAGATTTTAGTGAATAAGCACGTTTTAAGGTCCCTAGAATCCGATTATAACATTTTTACGATTATGTCCGTATGTGTGTGTGGATGTGTGTGTGTGTGTGTGTGTGTGTGTGTGTATGTGTGTGTGTGTGTGTGTGTGTGTGTGTGTGTGTGTGTGTGTGTGTGTGTGTGTGTGGATGTGTAGATGTTGGATTCACGATTTCTCAAATACTTTAAGACTTAAGACATTTTTAACTACGGATTCCTCAATCTAACAATAATGGGGAGAGTTGATTAAGTTTTGTTAACAATTGGACAACCGGAAGTAGTAGTTACAAGAAAAAAATCATCTAAATTTTATTTATCAAAAATTTATGTAAATACTTATATTAAAGAATGTTAAATTCTTTATTCGATAAATATAAATTCATTATTATATCTTCTATAGATTTAGAGATAAAGAAATGCATACAAAATAATTTGATGTAAAAATTCTCAAATCAAACTACTTCAAGGCAAGAAATTCAAATGTTTGTAATTGACACATAAATGTCACTGTCAAAAATATCTGTATGCCGCTGTCAAAAATATTTGTACATTATTATGAAGATTATCAAAATAAAAAAAAGTCAACAACGTAAAAGAATATACGTAAAAAAGAATATAAGAGGAATATGCGAAAAAATTACGAATATAAAGAAAAAGAAAAGGAAAGTAGAAAAAGAAAATTTCAGGATATTGAATATAAAGAAAATGTATGTATTGTACATAATTTATATTAAAATATCCCATAGATTTTGCAAAAATATGTGAGAATTATTTTGTAGTGAGACATGAATATATGTATTTATATTTAAAAATATTTTTCATTTTATACGTACAACCAGGTAAAATATCTGGCGAGAGGTTATGTGTTGGCCACATTAGATTTTTTTTTTAAACAGTGACATTCAAAATTCGGACTATAATCTTCAGTAGAATTTTATTAAGAAGTTCGATCCAGGTCATCTTCGAATTATATGAATTAATATTTTAGCTCCACCCATTCTGTCAAATTCAGTAGTGTCGTTTACTTTATTTTTATGAGGGTAATATGTCTTACAATAAAAGCATTCAAAATTCAATACCAAGTCAACTGGTAAGTTTATTAGCAAATGTAAAACCAAATATGAAAAAATAAGATACTGACAGTGGAATGATACTCATAAACATAAACCGTTAGATACTAACAATTTCACTGAAGATCACAACATTGTCTACATATTCTAATAGAAATTCTTCTAGGAGCATTCCTCATATTTGTTATTTTTATCCAATAGACATAGTAATACGTAAAGTATTCACAACAAGTGATACAATTAATATTATTAATGTTATTAATATTGTGTAATGCATACAATATAAATATAAATGAAAATTAATTCATCATCACATATAAAAAGGGATTTTTTATGGATAAAAACGTTAAGAATGTATGTTATTTATATACGTATTTTTAGTATTAATTATAGGAAATATGCGTTAATATATTTGTAAAATCTCAAGATTTCTTTATTAATTATAACTTTAATTACATCGATAATTTATTAAAATATGTGCATTAGAAAAAGGGTACGTAACGATTACATTTAAAATCAATACAAATTTATCTTTAACACTTTGCTATACACCTGCTTTTCCTATAAATTTAATTATTAATAATACAAAAAAAATATTTTTTTTATAGACATGTTTACGTATTTTTATTTATTTTATATGTTTTAAATTGCACTATGCATATGCATTAAGTATGATTTTGACGTCCAAGGTTTCCTTCGTCATGCTACAGAAATGTGTAAAAATTATACAATTAATTTTTAAAAATATACTCGTACTAATTAATTAATAATTCACATTAAGCATATGTTAGAATATACATATTATAGTAAGTAGCATATACTTTATAACAAATAGAGCAAGATATAGTTTATAAAAAATTTTAGTGTATAAAAAAAATTCTGGCAGATTTAATTTAGTTACTCTTATTCACACCACGTTTTGAAAATACAAATACTTGAGTGTGAGAAATGGTTTGAATTCCTATACGACTATAAAATGTGGATTCCATATTCCATACTTCTGTAAACGGAATTCTTGCAATTTACAATATATAAATAAAAAAATATTCTTTTACATTACAAGGATATCTTCTATAAATATTGCCATTTAATTCTTTATAATATGAATTTTTATGTTATTAAGTTAAAATATTGTTGAAGGAAGTTAAACTTTTCTGCGGGAATTTTAAAATAAGTACTAATTTTATTATTAGTGTTATTGCTCGGTCACAGTGGCTCAAAGATTAGAGTCACAGCTCTTAATCATGAGCAGGGTCCCGGGTTCGAATCCCTCTAAGGAGCCTAACGCATAAGTAAAAAAAAATATATGACAGAATTGAGATTTTGTAAGAAATGGTTTATTATTCGGTCATTTGAGATGGTAGATGGTAAAAGAGAAGAAAGAAATATGTTCAAATAGAAGTATGTGGCGAAAGATGATTGTTGCATGACTGAATTACGAATTTATATCAATCCACATCATGTAGAGATCAATTTGAATTCGAGTATGCACGAATATATATATTTAGGCTGATTCGATAGAGTATTTTTTCTGAATTCAACCATGTAATCATTTTATATCCTTAAATTACAAAAATATTGAGAAAAATGCAATGGACCTTTTCAATTTAACGGCCATCTCTTTCTATCGCTGCAAATAGTAAGAAAATGGCGCGAACAACTGCCAGTTGGGCTGTCAAACGAAACGTCAAAAATATTGCAGTCATTAAAATACCTGTATTCTCAGTGAAAATTTGCGTCGTTAGACATTTTAACTTCAATAAAAGCTTTTGTAACTTATTTCGATAAGATTTTTTTAAAGTTATTTGAGATATCCTCAAATTTGACGTCTAAATTTGTTTGAAACAAACGCCATAGATCTCAGTTGTTGTTACTATGCGCAGATCCCCATTGCGCATATCTTGTATCTCTTTAAATTGAAAAGGTCTATTGAGATTTAAATAAAATTTATTTTTATAGTTATTTTTCAGTAGGATATGTATGAAAAACAAAACTGATATCTGTCAATTTGAATTATTTAGTGCATAATTCCTATTCTTACTATTTATACAGATACAAACAAATATTAACATTTCGTTTTAATTTAGGTTCATTTGATGTCTACTGAAAAATAACTATAAAAAATAAAATTTATTTAAATTTCAATTGCATTATTTTCAATATTTTTGTAATGTCAGGATATAAAACGATTACATGGTGAATTCAGAAAAACATACTCTATCGAATGAGCCTAAAAAATATATACCGTCCCACATAACTTTATGTTATAGTTTGAGAACCACTGGTTAAAATTTTTTTTTTTCAATAAGTGAATGTCCCCCTTCATGTACTACAACTTTTATTTGAATGGTTTTCTTGATGTAGTATGTAGAATGTGCACAAATTATGAAATAATATTGAATGAGTACATAAACCAATTTTTTATTGCTTTTTATGAAATTTTGTTCAAAGATATGACGATTAATAAAAACCCGATGCGAAAATTCCTTATTTTAAGCAAGATATGATTTTTTAAAGTTTTGCAATTAGTTCCTGACGTCACCTGTGTACGTCCAGTGGCACTGAAACAGTTTTTTTTTCATGAGAGCAGATGGGGTGTATTCTGTAAAAAAATTAACAAGGGTGTTAAAATTTTAACAGAATTGATAGTTACAGAATAGAAAATATATTTTAACAGCAAGTTTATTTTTAACATACTGTTTAAAATTAACAGTTTCCTTACAGAATACACCCCAATATATTTTTTAATATAAAAATTATATTTTACATATGGTAACGCCCGGTTGTAGAAACGTTCATCAACGCCTTGTTCAATTAGCAGGTCATCAAAACGAACAAATGCAAAGCGATTTTTTGACAGCAATGATTTAAATGTCATAAGAACAAGGAAACTGATTCGAAATTTCATTTTGATGATCCGCTAACTGAACAAGGCGTTGATGAACGTTTCGGCAACCGGGCAAGACTTAATTAAAACGCAAATAAAATTATATTTTCAGTTTTATGGTATTTCATTAATATTCTAGTAAGTGCAATGCAAAAGTTTGAATAACAGTGGCGCGAGTATTGTAAACCAGAAGTGGCAATTAGCGGGACGCTGTGGAATTATAGGCGGGATTGTCAGCTTTCATATTTCTGGCCAATAGAATCAAATCCATACCCGTCACGACACAAAATGTTTAATTATAACTTTATAATGAAGAGCAGTTTTTAAATTATTTAACTTTACTACTTATTATAATCTGTAAATATTTACGATTTTTATTTAAATTTGTTTTTTACCTTCCGTCACCTTTAGGTAAGGAAGGTATTGTCTTTGGTCAAAAAATTCGATGATGAGTTTTTAATCAATAAGCACGTTTTAGGGTCCCTAGAATACGAATTTACTATTTTTACGATGATGTCTGTATGTGTGTGTGTGTGTGTGTGTGGATGTGTGTGTGTGTGTGTAACAAAATTTTCGTCTGCGATAACTAATAGTACAGTTACAAAAATTATAATTTTTTCGTATACTTCTTCGTTACATCCATATGAAGAGCTGATTAGATTTTGGTTACAATTGGTCAACCGGAAGTACCATTATTTGAAGATTATAACAGTTTTTCTTGAAAAAACTACGTTAAATATAATTTTTTCACATTTGATTATTATAAATATTAAAGAATATTTTATTCTCTATACGATTTGACTGCATTTTATACTTAATATTAAATGGATATAGAATTAAAAAATTATAAAGAAATTAAATTTCATAAAGTAGCCATAGCTATGGAAACAGCTACTATATTAAGAAAATTCTGATTGAAAGATGTCAGTGTCAAGTGAAATTGAGATAGTGTGTTTGTCTTTTAATTTTACGGGAAATATAGGATCTTTTGCTTTCTGTATGGAATTTGTATAAAATACCTACAACTGCTTTAAGGTAATGTACAAGAAATAATAATAATAATAATAATAATAATAATAATAATAATAATAATAATAATAAATCTTTTATTTCTGCAGATACATTACACTGTGTATAGAAAACGTCACAAAATAATAATTTTCTGTATGAAATTTGCATAAAATACATGCAACTGCCGGGAGGTAATGTACAAGAAATAGAATATTTAATATATCAATGAACTTTTCGTATGCAATTTGTACAAAATACATAGAACTGATGGAAGGTAATGTGCTGGCCACATCAGATTTTTTATTATTATTATTATTATGGTGTATTCCCATTTAATGATTACTAGTTGTAGTAATTGCCTTTCTACGCTTCTGAGGACCCGATTTAAATGCCAATCATTAAGCAGATACTTTAGCCACTCACTCACCCTATTGGTTCTCCGGAAAATGAAAATCATTTAGAAACACAAAGACATATCTCACGAGTGGGCAATCTCAAATAATTCCTATATGCATCATAGTGTTACTCATACACTCTGGCTTGGAGACTATCAATAACAATACAGTTCGATTACAATAAATTGAATTGAATCTAAGATACGATCTCGGAAAACAACTGAACATTACGCACAGCCGGAGATTTAGTGCTGAACATGCAGCATTCGCACTGACATCGAATCAATTTTCCTCCGATTGGGCAACACTTGGATTCCTTCGTTGACACGCTGAGATAAGATCCGTGAGGCGTGAACGAAGAAAGGAATCGCTAATGTGTGCCAGAGGAACGATAGCGTTTATCGTTTATTGTTTGCTAACAATTACAACTTCACTCATACCGCTACTTGTTTACTTATTATTTAAAAAGTGTTGTTTACTTTGAAGATGTAAATTACATATCCAAGATTTACTTCCTGAAAAATGACTAGAGAACAATTCTAATTTGTGTTTCCATCATCGTTCTGGCTACGATTATTAATATGTCTTGTAACTTTAAATAAAACTATATAATGTAAAACCAAGATATAGTGGTCATTTTTTTTGTTTTATATGTATATATGATGGGCTATTTTTTTCCCGAAAGGTCCACTGTACGTTACTATTATGTAATAAAACCTGGAACTTTAAGGCCCGGTATTACAGTACGGAAATAAAATTTTGGTTGCATGAACTCGTGTACTTTGTAACTGACATTTTAACCCGGCATTTGTATTTCAGTATCTAAATCCAGGTTAACTTAACCGAGATTTGCTAACCGAGTATTTTGTTGCGTTGGTAGTAGATTTTGAAGTGTAATTCATGTTGAGCATGCGCAAAAGCGATTCCTTTACAGTCAGCTTTTAAAATCACATGTTAAATAATTATTAATAAAAATAACATGTCTGAAAGTTTTCGTCTAAATTTTAAACAATATTATGGACGCTTGTATGTTGACTTCAAGCGAATCTTCGTCTGGTTCAGGCGATGAACAAATTATCGAATTTGTTAACATTCTTCTTTATATTTGCCCATTTATCCTTTAACATTTTATCGGTTCGTGGCACACGATCAGAAAATGCATTGTATTTTTTTGTAATTTGTAGCCAGGCCGCTAATTTTTGTTTGTGGTTTACAACCCCTGATTGTTCACATTCTAGAATCTGTTGCTTCTCACTTACTACTTCTACTAATAAATTGATATCGTCCTGAACAGAAATTTTCCATTGTAATCATAGTTGATTCACAAACTTTACAATATTTGTGCTATCAACAAACGTCAAAATTATATATTACACATAATCAAACTTTGAAAACATTTCTACGCATGACATCCATAAAATTTTGGATTAACCTACCTTCACATGCAGGTTTAAGTTTTCGGTTAAATTAAACTCGTTTATCACTTAACTGGAAACTTATATACGTCTAACCAATAAAAAATGGACTACAAAGGCAAACAATAAAATACCTAAAAAGTATACAAATGCACAATAAAATATAAATACTGTAAAATACTGTATCGTAAACCTATGAAAATACTAAGCCCAAGCACTAATAATCATAGCTAATGAGGTGCTTGCCAAATAAACAACTTAAAAAAAAATTAAAAATGGTTAACTAAAATGTTTTGGTTTAACCTTGTACTGAAACGTGCACTGAAATACCAGGTCTGTAGTTACACCACGCACTTTAGAATTCTATCATAGAAAACAAGCGACTGCGATTTTACTTTTACGAATCTTGGTAGCATGCACATTAAACGCTTTTTATTTTGGGAATTTTCGGATTTTATACTATTAAAATAGAAAATATTATGACAGTTGTATAAACAAATATATAAATTGGCTTCGAATTGAATTGTGACAAAATAATGACGTTAGTTTAATACTTTCGCCTCGAGTCGTACGTATGCAGGCGAATATTTTGAAATACACATGCTACCAAATTCGTGGAGAGAAGCGAAAACAAATACCACTTTTGATAGAATTCTAAAGTGTGTGCTGTCACTACTGAAGACCTATATTTCATTTCGACGCTGAATTTTAATTTTTATTATCTACTATGTCCTGTTTTTAAACTAGAAAGTGTAAATTGAAAAATCAGAATTACAACATTTAAAAGACTAAACGTCAAATGGAACATTTATTTATAAGTAAATAAATAAATATATCATAACGGATTATTACCCATTGTGTGATTAAAGATTCGAAATATTTGGCGTCGGTCGGGATCGAACCCGGTTATTTATGTTTGGTTATAAACGAAATCAGTAGCACATAGCATACTAGGGAAATTTGTAATTTACTACTTCCAGTATTAAAATTGACTAGATCCTAGTAGAAGCATATCAAATTCATACATTAACCTTTTGAAGGCGGAATTATTTATTTTTTAAGCTTTATAGAAACGTACAAAAAACTAATGGATACTAGGTGTAGATTGGAATTCATACACGGAGTCTAATGAATCATTCTTTCTCATATTTCCGGACAAAACTTAATAGGAAATGATAACAAGATTTCAAATGTCGTGGTTCAAAATTGAGCACTTAGAATTTGAAAAATATACTCGTACATGCCTATCTATAATATACCTACCAATTCTTTGAAACTTCGTTTTATAGTTATACTATTTTTTCTTTCAATACCTTATAAGAATTGAAAGAAAAACTGAAAAACTTTAAAATACTAGAGTTAGAAATATTTTGTATGAACGTCTTTAACTCTTTGATATGCAGAATTTACCCTTAAAATTCGTTTACTTATTGACAACTGTACAATTCATGCTTTTTTCTATTATTTTTGTATAACCGTATACATTTCGCAAATTTTATAAATTACAAATGCATTTATTTGTTTTAAGATATGTACCCAATAACATTTTTTAAAGCTGCTTATAGAATATGAATCATGTAACTATTTTATTTTAAAGTATCGTACACTTACATTTATCATCTTGCACATTAGTTTCACACACGTGCTACACACTATATTAATCAATCACACCCATTGTTGTATTAATTCAATAATATCAAGTGGTTTTTTTATTTAAAACATAACACACGACACGCACTTATCAGCGTATTTCGAGTACTAAACAAATGAATTACTGCGCGGCAACCGTGAAGACTACAAATCATGACCTGCTACCAGTCAAGACTTGGTTTTATATGGTGTAAAATTTGTTTGCTCTTGGAATTAAAATTTATTTATTTTTACGTCTGTAAAATAAAGTAAACTTTTTCTGTTTAAAATGGGTTTATAAAGTGTCTTTTTTTTAATTCATGAAAATGTGAAAAAATGTGCACTTTTTTAACGCTGAGGAGTGAAATAATGAAACGCTATGGCACTTTTTTCACACTTTTATTGCAGATGTAAAAAAATGTAAGCAACTTGTGAGTAAATAACTATTTTCTACGTTTGTGTGATAAAAACGCTGTATTTTTTTCAGTACATTCTTAGTTCCTCCCAACTATATTTTTTGTACAATAAAAACAAAACTTTTTTAAAGCAAACGGGGAAGTAATGAAACTATATAGCTCTTCTTTACGCTTTTATTGGAGAAAAAAAATATGTTAAATTCATACTTTTTTACTCGAAGAATTTATGCACTTTCCTTCGACTATTGCGGCAATTTTTTTTTTCGTGTTACATAAATAACTATTAATTATTTATGTATATAATAATTTAAAACTTTATAAATAATATAAGTAAATTAATTTAGGAATACATATTATTTTTTGAACTTTTATTTGCAGTTATACTTGCCGTTAAATTATTACGGACTGAAGATTTCTACACTGTTGCCAATTCATTGGTCATGTTGAAAATGCTAAGTTATGAAGAAGCGGCAACACCGCAAAGCAAGGATCAGGGTGCGGAGAAGGGAAAAAGTAGAGCATCAGTCCATATTCATTTGAGAGTGACTATAACGCAGTATCCTGCTTACAACTAATTTGCTTATTTGGGTTTATGGATGACCTAATAAGATATTTGATATTGTAATTATAAATAAAATTCATTCCTTTTAAGTATTTATATTAGAATATACATATGAAGTTTTAAAATAAAAATTGCATTTAAAAAATACTAAATCTTCTGTAAAGTACAGAGAATTGAGATATACTGATATTTTTCCACAAAAAATTGCTAAAATATGAAAATCGCAAATACTAAGTCTGTGTTAGCAATAATCATAATTAATAAAAATAACCTACATGTCTTTCTAATGGTGAAAATTCTAGCACAGGTATACTGTCTCTTTTGGAATCCGCCTAGAATCATTGTCCTTCTTTCTTGAATGTCCATTCATCGTGTTTCCCAATCGTATTTGCATAGATTGCTCATTTAGCGCTAGTATTGTTACGTTGGTGATTTCGGAAGCGAATAGAAGATCTGATCTGTATATTAAAATTTGTCACAACGAGATATGTATCTATCTATGCCTCAGTGCTTATATACCTAGACCAAGCGTATTGTTACGTTTCTATGCGTGAGCTGTTTATCTCATGATAGATATTAGGTTGATCATTGTATTATATGGGAATGAAAAATTGATGTGAATTATCTATGAATAACTCGGAGAAAGTAATGATAAAGGTATAATCATAAATTTAAAAACGCTTCTATTTCCGTTATAGCAATCATCAATAAACATAAATAAGGTAGAATGGTTATGATGAGCTGATAAAATAATAGATTCGTGGCTTGTATAAATATAATTTTTAAAATTGACTTCATTGATGAGTTTCTGACTTAAAAGTTTGTAAAAATTGTTTTCGTTGCAGAATTGTTCTTACCGCCTTTGGTTATTGGTTAGAGGTAACTAGAAATTAAAATTGCTGTTCGCATCACTTCGAACCTTCAGTTTCATTCTTAACTAATGGCTAAGAAATTGACACTTTAGGGTAGGATCAGGATCAAAATCAAATTAAGGTTACAGTAAAAACACAGAAGTTACTTCCGTAGCGCTATATTTGAAAATATCGTAACATTCTCTCTAAATATGACATCATACTTTACGAATTTAAGGATTTAATTTTGTAAATTCGTAAAGAATAAACGAAGTCTAACGTCATTGATGTAGGTGTAGACAGCCCTCACGCTATCTCGAAACGAATTAGAATGGTCTGACTTAGATACGGAAAAACGGAAATCTACATAAGGCTGTGTGCGTTAAATGACTTATTATGCTTCAGACGGCTCGGATTCTATTCGACCGATGTTAAACTTGAAATTATTTTCTATTTGCAAATAGCGCAAAGTGATCTATATGATGCACTCTTCACAATATATTAGTTCAGTACAATTCTCGTATGAACGTAGTTTGTTTGACCTCTTAGACCTGCCTCGTCATATATGCATTCATCGAACAGAGGAATACAATCAAATTTTATATTTGTCTATACAAAGAACCAGCATAATCGTTTGCTATAGTTATGAGCGGGATGAAATTAAAGATGACCCAAGGAAACGATTATCAAATATGTAAAACACAAACAGAAGCTTATATTTCTTGTTAGAAATGATACTTCCGTGTTGTTTAAGCTGTTGTTGAATTATAGTTGTCCATTGTAAACTACCCAGGCTTTACTTTGATAACGTTTTTTAATTTTTTTAGGTGAAGTGTAAATATTAGACAATTATTATTAATTAAATTAAAGGTTTATTAAACTATAACTAAATATTAAAAAAGTATTAAATAATGAGGATTACTAATATTAAACAATTATTAAAAACTAATTAAGACTGAAACTATAATTAACTAGATAACACTAACACTATTTATTTATTTACCCAATTAACACTTCTATTTATTTCCACGATATTACTAATTATTTATTTCCACTATTTGTGTCACTATTTATTTATATCATGTTCAACTGTCCGCCTACCAACCTCCAGAGCGTCTATATACTAAACTGACTCAACAGCGTCTGTATATTCAACTGCTCGGACAGAAGTCACACCTTTTACCTCACTGTCTGTCTATTTATATAACTAACTTTCACCTTCCACAGTCTCAGTATCACCAACTATTCGTATACCACACCTCTTCAACACCAATGCAGAGTATCCACTCCAACTCGCTGTTTCTGTCCTTGTGTACTTAGCTTCACAATACTCGGCAACACTACCGAGTATTCACTTCCACAGGTATCCCAGTATACTAGTAACTTCCAGTCTCGCCGTTACTGTCCTTGTACACTATAACTTCCCAATACTCGTCAACACTGCCGAGTATTCACATTCACAGCTATCCCAGTATACCAGTAATTTCCAGAGTACCTTCTCCACTCGACACTTTACTGCATACGCTCACTACGAAACTGCTGTGCTTCTCAAACTCACTAACAGACTATGCGAATATCTCTATGTCTCTGAATGTAACTAACTAACTATGTATGTAACTAATTCTCGAACATAACTGCGCTCCTTTTATACAGCTGCCATTACCTTCTAGAAAGCTCTAGAATGTTCGACCGCATAATAACAATGAACACAAAAGGTTCAGGCGACCGCAAGTAATTAAATACGTCGCGACTTAGCCCAGCTGCTAGCGCGTTTGCGTAATCGCTATAAATAGACACTCGCTCATCGCTGCGGCGACGGCGAGAGTTCCACGTTACAAAACTTGAGTTCATTAGTTTATATCATGAAAATATTTAAAAATAAAATACACAATATGAATTTATGTAGTACATACAACTATTTGCATCCCAAGTATTACACCTGTAGCTATACTTTTTGATATATGCATATGCATACTTTAGTAAGTAATCACATTCGTATACATTTTCTCCAAGTACTTGTCCTCAATACCATCTAACATCTATTGGAAATTGGCTACAAGGCAAACATTTTCCATATTCTCTTCTCACCATAACACCTAACCTGCATTCCTTTAGATTTACATATTTATATCCTGTTTGCTGGATTCAGTCAGAGCCTATGCGATTGTATCTGGCGGGGTGCGTGTGTGTGGGTGGTGCCCCCATGACCCGAACGGCGCATCTAGCATCGGGGTCACATACAAAACACTTTCACTCGCTAATGCACGAGAAGGAAGTATTGCAGCCCTCCGGCTTCCTACTCTGGTCTTGATTGTGTTGTGTGCATTCGGGTCGTGGTAATTTTGATGGAGTAACACGAGATTGTGTGTAAGATCACCTGTGAGGGATTATTATGAGAATGATTTGCAATATGGTGAAGACCAATGCAACAGACAAATGTTACAAGGCTGTGTTACTTTGCGTTCATCAAAATGAAGAAAAAAATAATGATTCATCAGTTCATCACCCATTTAAGGAATCCAATAACAAAACAGTAATTTATGCAACAAGTGCAAAAAGTGGAACTTTTTTAAATGAATGGTCTGTTGTAGCTTTTGTTAAATAAATGACAATTTAATAAAATCATTTTATCAAGCCTGCATCTCCAATAATTTGTTTCCCCTAACTACCAACAGTCAAGAAATACCAGTAACTAACTTTAAATATATTATTTATATTTTCCAGTTCTAGGACTTCATATTCAGCAAAATTTAAAATGGGACACGCATATAGGAAAAATTGCTAACCAGCTAACTTCTTTATGTTACTTAATAAAAAGGTTAAAATTAATGTCTGATGTATATACGGCTAAAACTTTTTATTATTCTAAAATTTTCCCAATCTTAAGTTATGGTATTGTTTTTTGGGGATATTCACCTGCAGCTTGTAGAGTTTTTAAACTTCAGAAAAGTGCAGTTAGAAACATTTTTTCTCTGCCTCCTAGAGCCTCTTGTAAAGAAATTTTTAAAACAGAAAATATCTTAAATTTAGCTTGTCTCTATATTTACAATGTTTTATTATATATTAGAGCAAATGAACATAATTTTTTAATTCAAAAAGAAATTCACAAATACGATACTTGTGGAAAAGCGAATTTTAATATCTCTATTATTCGACTTCATAAATGCCAGAATAACCTTGACTATATAAGATTAAAGTTTTACAATAAACTTGCGCATTTTTTAAAAGAAATTAAATCTGAAAATTGTTTTAAAGTTTTTAAATTTTCTTCTTCAAAAAAATTATTATCATTACAATGACTTTCTTTGTGATAAGTCCTAATGTTATTGCAAACTGTTAATATTAAACTAATAATTATTTATTATTTCACTTTATTTTATGTATACATATAACGCTTCTTATATCAATATTGTATTGATCAAAAAGAATTGAATAAAATAAAATTATTATTAAATACACCAAACAATAGTATGTTCCACATGTAAATAAAAGTAGGTCTTCAAACTCGCGTAAAATGTTAAACATGCAAGTAAACTACCACTGTTTTACCTACGTATTAATCTATCTACTATTATTAGTTTAATGAAAAAATTTTGTTTACATTATTCTAGTCTCTAAATTCTGAGTTCAGCAGATAGGCGGATAGACTCAGACATCTTATTTAGATTAAAGGAGCAAACAGGTAGCTGTCAAACTTTGACAGTTTAAAATACAGGTTAAGTTCAATGTATTCAACACGAACACGATATTCAAACATCTTTCAGAACATATGTACACTATAAAATAAAACATGCATTTTAATGAGAGCTTCTGTATTCATTAATTAAAAAACCACGTCTCGCCGTATTATGCTTTTAACAAAAAAGGTTTCACAAGTTATGTTCATGATTGATTTTAATTTAAAAAATATTGTTAAATTAAATCTTAATTGTTTTTTTTGGCAGACCTGCCTATTGCTGTTAGTCACTGTTTGCGATTAAAACTAAAAATCTGATGTGGCCACCACAAGACCTCCCGTCAATTCCATGTTTAAAATAGCAATGAGCTTTAAGAAAAGTATCAATCTAATAAATATTAGTCTGTAATACCAAATTTTGGATTATATTTTATTATGTTTTTCCTCGAAAACCTGTTAAGAGCTTTATATTAAGTACCACTTCCGGTTTATCAATTATAGCCAAAATGTAATATGTTACCCCCCTTTATATAAAAGTCTAAAATACTAAATTTGACAAGTTTTGGAATATATCATATATTTTTCACGAAAATCAGTTGAGAGCTTCAAGTAAAGTATCACTTCCGGTTTATTAATTTTAGCCAAAATCTAGTATGTTATTCCACTTGTTATAAAAGTCTTAAATACTAAAATTGAAAAATTTTGGATTATATTTTAATATAGTTTTTCATAAAAAAACTGTTATAGGCTTCAAGTAAAGTATCACTTCCGGTTATCCAATTTTATCCAAAATCTAATCAACTCTTCATATGAATGCAGAAAGCTTAAATACGGGAAATAGAAATATTTGGTTTGAGTTTGAAATAAGAGTTATCGTGGGGGAAAAAATCATCACACACAGACACACACACTCCAGACATCATCGTAAAAATAATAAAAACGTGTTGTAGGGACCTTAATTCGTGCTTATTATTTTGGACCGATAACATTACATCCCTTACCTATGGTATGATGCCTAATTTTGAACTACTGACAAACGTATAATTGCGCAAGAATTTGTGATTTTTTAAACGTGAAATATTAATTTTATTCACTATCACAATCATTATCATTCTCTTGGGTTGGAAATAACAGAAAACTCTTCCACCCCACTAGTTGGAAATGTTTATGTAGAGTTGCTTAGCAACATTGTCATACATCCCTATCATAAAGTAGACTAAACAAATTTTTAATAGGCCTGTAAAAAAAGGTTATAACTCAATGATTTATTTTTATAATTATCGATTTAAAAAAAAAATGATTTCATAACAGCCTCGCGCTGTATCTATCTATTTTTGATAAAAAAAATAGTAAATTCAAATTTATTAATAATTAGTATACGTCTGTCAGTCGCTATTTTAACAGCAGTCGTAGCGCCGCACCCTTGTTAGCTTCGTTTACAAATAACATAGTTATAGTGATTAATATTTATTTTTTAAAAAGAAATAAGGAAAATTTATTAGTAAAAACAACGATTTAGCTTCGTTTAACCCAATTTTGTATTGTAGGAGGCTACTGTATTTAGGTCAACCAATTTTTATCCTAGATCTATATAAATCGGCAAATTAGTAATCGTATATAACTACATACATTAATGTTAACTGCAAATTGTACAAATTTATTTGAAATATAAATAACCACTCAAATGTCATTTGTACTACAAAATGATGCTTTGGATGTTATAAATGTATATTCGTACTTAAGCATGTCCGGAATAATTTATTACGTTTAATGTATTACAATTTCTAAGCTCTTATTATCAATTATATATGCATCAATATGAATAATTTATTACCACAATAAAGCATGAACAATAATTGAAATGCAAATTATGTATCATACAAATTATTACAAAATTCAAGATTTTTGTGATTGAGAGTTATGCGGTATTGTGCATTCAAACACGCGAACTCTCCCTATATCAAATAAATAAAATAAAAACAGTTGAGTTGTCATAGGTAACTAGACGACGTTGTCTTACACAACAAACGAATAACGGGCTCTCGGATTCATAAACAACGCTGTGCAAATTACAAATTGTTCGGAACCCACGCGCGTCAATCTATTTTATTGGTTCTTTAGCCAAACGAAGAATACCCAATAATTCATTTGCAGTAATTGAAAGCAAAGCAAGTCTCGTTTACTGTTCCTTGTCGCATTCGTAGGTACTACAAGGATTGTAGATTTATATTCTTGTTGCATGATTTTGCGTGGTTACCGACAATCATTAAATAAAGGAAAAAAAACCGCTAATTGAGTATTTGTTTACATTTGCTGCATTTGTTTAGAGATGCAAAACTAATTATCCCTACATATCTAAGTTTCTTTTCTACTTCAAGTATAAGTATTAATTACTGCCGAATATGGACATGTATTCATAAAATTAACGAAGTAATTATCATTCCAAGTTTGTTTACACAATTTTTTGCAGTAAAAACTATTAAAGAACAATCAGTCAAATCAATAGTATTTTACTTACTTTTTCTGAGGACAATAATTCAATGTACTGTGACAAGGCCAGGGTAAGAGCAATAATAGATAAATAACTTTTTATAAACTTTTCTAAATTATAGTTTCAATATTCATATTTTAACTCTGTTTGTCTATTTAAGTCAAAATTCAGTTTAGAAATTTATATTGTGTTATGATAGTCACGACATTTATTTGTTTATCATTAATCTAGAAATTATTATGTATACGTGCGTGACTTTGATGCCCTAGCCTATGCACCCCTAAGATAATCCTGTCCTGAAGATAGAGTTTTGTTTTAAGATAGTCGGATTAGATACTCGTGATAGTTAACATGTAAGAGTCGACTTTAGATAGTTATGGGGTAAGGATGTAAGAGTCGAATTTAGTTTGTCGCGTCGGGCAGACGTGTCTTGTTTTTGAACATGTAGTGTTTTAGTTTTGGGGCGACGCCCGCCCTCTGGGTTACAGAATGTAACTGTTTAGTACTTGCTTAGTTGTACTAGTTTAAATGTAAATAAAAGTTAGTTTGTATATCACCAAGTTGTGTCCATGTCCGTAAGTTCCTTGACGTATGTAAGTGTTCATCAGTGTAAAGTTAAAATGTAGTGTATGTGTGTTCGTCCTTCTCAAGAAATCCTTACCAGTCAGTTAGTGTGTCATCGCTGGAGTATTTAAGAATAGCAGTCATCAGTATTAGTAGCATCATTCTCTTCTCCGCACCCCCTCGTGTTACAGTACTAAAAATCCATTATCCTAGTGTATTGTTTTATTTAAATTACATACTAATGCCATACTTTTTTGTAAAGAGCCAATAATAGTTATCATACTGACAGGTCGTGACACGAAAGAAAAATAGACCGAGGAATCAGAATTTCTGTAAAGCGGCATTACGATTATTATACCAGTGACATGGACACTATTTCACAGTGACGTTATTTCGAGACTACAGTCGGTCGACTGTTCCCCACTTCTCTTGAAACGTTGGTGATTGGTGGAGCACATTACGTAGTGCAACGTGTGATCACCGCCGATGCGCTAAGCAAGCGTCTAAGTTTAGCGATGACGTAATCGCGCCAGCAACCGGGCGACGTAAACAAACGTGTCTCGACGTGTTTAATTACTTCCGGTCGCCTGAACCTTTTGTATACGATGGAATGTTCGAGATTTTTCCAGAAGGTAATGGACAGCTATATAAAAGCGACGGAGTTACATAGTCAGCTGAGTTGAATTGACGAGTAGAGTTCCATTAGTGAAGTCCGACAGTTAGTGCAGTTGAGTTCCTGATCACATAACATTAGTTATGTGATCGGGGGTTGAGTATACAGAGGCTGTGGAGTTCTGTTTCTGAGTTTAGTGGAATAGCAGTATCGTGGTAAGCGTATGCAGTATAGTGTCGAGTGGAGTATTCGGTACTGGTATAATTGGATAGCTGTGGAAATGAATACTTGGTAGTTTTGACGAGTATTGGGAAGCTATCGTATACGAGGACAGTAACAGCGAGTTGAAGTGGATACTTGGCATTGGTGTTGATGAATTGCGGCATACGGACAGTTGAAGATATTGGATCAGACAGTTTATTTATTTATTTATTTATTCATTTGTAATCTACCCAGAAAAGGGATGAATGGAAAAAAAACATATACTACGTTTACATGCAGTTTTGAGAATGGTTTCAGTTTTCAGTGAAAATTACGAAAAACTGTTTACATGCAGTTTTCAAAACAAATTTAAAAATTGATTTGAAATCAGTTTCGGCGCCTGCGCGTTTAGCTGCGACGTAAGTGAGAGATCCTCTTCACTTCAAATACTTCGTTTTGCCATTATTCCAATTATTTTTTATACTTCGTACCACTACGCACTAAAACTACACAACTGTCAGTTTATTTGTAGGTGAATAACACAAAACGACAGACACGTTATGCTCTGTACGCATGCGTAGTATCGAAACTTAATTTTAAGTGTTTACATGAGTAGTTTTCAAACTAGTTTTTAAGTCAAACACATGAATTTTAGTTTTGGTTTGAGATAATTCAAAACCGTTTTGACACTGTGTACATGGCGTTTTAAAAACTAAAAACGGTTTCAAAACTGCATGTAAACATAGTAATATATACTAACATTACAACAATGAAAAGACGAAAATCTTTATAAGACATACCTGGATTATTTACAGTATCGAAACAAAGTTATGAGAATAATATATGAAATTACAAGTGAGATACAACAGGTAGAAAAGCAGTAACTAACAAACGTATACATTTATAAAAAGAGTCTGCAAATATATCAATACAATTCTAGAACTTGCGTCATTGAAAATAGTACATAATTGACGGATTGAAGATTGCATCTCATAATTTCTTCGAGCAAGAGTACTTTTAAATATTACTTTGTTACGTGAAGATGTGCGTGGTACAAAAATTGGAATACCTGATAGGGTGTTCAAGTCATCAATAATAATATTATTTAGTAATTTGTATAAATATTGACAAGATTGAATCTTCCTGCGATTGTGTAAGGATATCAGTCACAAATTTGACAGTAAGTTATCATAAGAATAATCATGTCCTGGATAAATTCCAGATATTTTAAAACTATACTACCAAACAAATTTCGCTGAATTGTTTCAATTGTCAGACAATATTTGTTGTAAATTGGATTCCATATTTGAAGAACGTATTCCAATTTTGTACGCACAAGTACAAAGTACAAAGATTTTAGCGAATAGATAGTTTTAAATGACTGGGTTGAATGTGCAATAAATAGTGATATAAACATCGCGTAAACAGTCTGCAAGAGTCTGCAACAGACCGGCAGTCTAAGTTTGGAACGCGTAGTGAAATAAATGAACAGTTAGTTAAATAAAAGTACGAGAGTACAGTAAAATAAACAGCGTGAAAATAAGTAGTCGCGTTAATTGTATAAATAAATAAATAATCTTAGTGTTTAAGTAATTAATTATATTCTTAGCCTTAAATTAGTATTTAATATTTGTTCAATCTATTTTCATTAGCAATAATTACATATTTGTTTTTTTACACTTTACCCATATAAATAAAAACGTTACAGTAGAATGCTCTCCCTTACTGCACAAGGTTTTTTTGGTGTCACATACTGCAGTTGATATGGAGAGTGCATTTTAAGCTATTTGTATATTTTGAGCATCAATTCCAAACTACCTTTGATTCACAAGTGAAAGCACCTATAGTGCTTTTAAAGCAGCCTGGCTGTCTGGCATTATGTTGATTGTTGCTCATTTGAGACCATTTTTAGGTTTATTTGAGCATGGAGGTTTTTTTGGTGGAAGACAGGAAAATGTAAAATTTGTAGTGATTTACAAAAGAACTGTATCTCTCTTAAATTAAATGAATAAAAAAGGTATAATTGTACACTTATAATTTTAAAAATATGGTAGTTTCAGAAAAGTAGTACTCACTATTAAATATTTATAATTACGAAATTCCTTCTTGAAAATGATATTATCTTGTACTATACCTACTTCCTAGATCATTAGCAGTAATCATTATGCAATATATTGATCCGTTGTAGACATATCCTTAACCACAAAATAAAAACACCCACAATGACTCATAAAGCTGAATTCATTTCACTGTGCAACCTTAAACATATCAACATGTCTAGCGCGGTAGATCACTACAAATTTATACAGCTATAATTATAATATAGCACCCGTGCTAGTCTAACCTAACCTAACTTCTCTGTCCACTGACAACAATCTCACTGTAATCGCGAGTGTAAATCTGTACCGAGCTGGTTCACTTCATCATACCTGCTTTAATAGCCTACTTAGGGGTCTCGAAGAAAGTGGATTGAGACATAAATTATTAATAAACGAACCGACCAATACGTAGGAAGCATTTCGCATGGGCGGCGAAAATTAAATTGATTTTTTTGCGCTCCAGTGAATTTTGATACTAGAGGTCGAAACTATACTGGGAGAATTTTTGATGGATTGCATTCACCAAATTTAAATAGGTTGACAGACAATTGTTTTTTGTTTTATGTTAATTTGGTTTGTTTTGTAATAGTGTGTTTTATTTTATACTTGTTCTGATTATGTTAATAGTTGTATGACATGTGTTTTTGTTGTATTTCATGTATAGTTTATAATCTGGACTAATTTATTTTTAATTTCAATTTATAATTACACATTATTGCTCCATATAAGTTCTCACAACTCCTCTGCGGAACATGGAGAAGTAATTCCACCTGTTACAGTATCAATTTTTATTTTAGATACAAGTTGTCAACCTACGGCCTCTTCCAAGGAAACAACAACTAGTGGGTTTCATATCAGTCGATCTAAATGTTGTTTCGTAGTTATTAATTATTGCCCCATTAAAATTGTATTGACATTTGGTACACAGCATATCATCGACTACTTTATAAGCCGTTAACATTCTAAATCTTATTCAGGTGCATCAACTTCTTCAATTATTCGTCTTTATTTACCGCCTTAGTGAAAATTGTAATTAGTAGATCAAATCCGCCATAAGACTGTAAACTATAACATTGATAATATTTATTTGTGATCAAAGTGTTTAAATCGTATAAATAATTAAGCAAGAAAGATTTTGTGAAATATTCATGGACCTTACTGGGATTTGAACCAGGACCCTCCTATATCTACCAGGATGCTCTAATCAACTAACTCTAGTAGGATCATGTAACTCATTTGGAAGGACCCAGTAAAGTCCATGAATTTTTCACAAAATCTTTCTTCGTAAATTAAAATTACCTTGATCAGTAACACGACTTTCTACTATTTAAACTATAAACTAGAGTGTCATATTAATTACGGTCCTTGAGATCTTGGCACTAAAAGGACTATAACTTCATTCATGCATGTGATTTAGGACGACGGAAATCCTGAAATGAAACAGACAAAAAAAAATACCAAATACCCCAATTCTGTAACAAAGTCTTAGCAATATTGCTGTAGGAAATACCCAATAATAATGGGATTTTTTTATTGTAAATGAAGTTCGTTTAATTTTCAAGCAATTCGTAATATTAAAAAGTCTTAATTGTTTTTAGTTTAACTCCACTTGATTTTTAATGTCGACATCTCGTCACGCCGGCATCTATTGCTATATCTTTCTCTTGCACAAGCTCTATAGTAGGCAAAAGAAAGATAGCAATAGTCTGATGTCACAGCGACACTGACAACAAATTACAAATATCTCGTAAAGCAATTATTAAGCAATTAGTTTTTATTTTATTTTAAACGTTATTTATTAACTAAGACTTTAAGTATAAAGTGTACATTTTATTATTTTTTGTTATGGTGGAGGACCCCATTACCTTTACTGAATAACACAATTTTTACAATGCTACTAAAAAGACAGCAACTTGCTCTTCAAATGTTTTTCAATGTCCTTATTTCTACTACTTCGTGTGATAGAATTTTAAGTAAATTAAAATTAATAAAAAATTATATTTTAGATCTACTATTGTATTTATTGGGGTCTCGTGGCCGCGTGCCTGAGTGTCAGGTCGATCCCGACCGACGCCAAATATTTCGAATTTTATATGGCACAAAATTGACCCCTGTGGTGCCCGTGAGGTGACGCCTAGTAAGCGCTCGCACGGTGCAAATATTTCATCATTACCGCATCTGTGTACAAAGTAGATTGGCACACCCAGCAATGGGTAATAAGCCGTGATGATATATTTATTTACTATTGTATATAAACTATTTGGTGAACCAGAAGCCAAAAAGCCATTTACTTATGTACCAAGTCCGAATAGTATAATTTTATTGAATGAGACGTAATTTTTAGCGAGCGAAAGCTCCCCAATTCAATAGAATTTGTTTCCTAGCGCTATATTTGTAAATAGAACGGTAAATGAAATAGAATATTTAAGAATACAATTGAAAACAAAAAATATCAAAAATTTGTCATTTTATTGACTCTTCATCCTAGCAACGTACCCTGTTTTGAAGGTTTTTGCAGGATAAGACTTGGACCACACTGTGGCCCGGTTTTACCAACTTCATGTTAAGAAATAACATGCGGTTAAGTTCATGGTAGTAAAAAAAGTTGTTTTTCCATTCCATATTATCCATAACAAGTTAAAGTACACATATCTTAACATGTACAAAAAAGTACATGTTAACTAGGTAACACGAACTAAACTTTAATTTTGTGTCTGATAGTGACATTGGTTAATGTTTAATAATTATCATATTTTGAATCCGTGTGATATAAATGTATATAGCGATGATGAAGAGGTACCAATAAGGACAGCAAAGGATATTTTGACATAGGCCACATAATTTCAAAAAATATAGTCGGAAAAAGTTTTTTAAAGAATTCAGGCTGTCCATGCTGTCAAAAATATTATAGAACAAGTTGAAGATACCATTTGACACGAAATGGATAAATAAATATCATAGTTAATGGTTTTTACCGGTTTCAGGATATTATTCCATTGTTTACATGTACAAAAGTAGGCTGGTAACTAAGTAATAACTGTATCTGTATGGTAATATTATTACCATACTGACTTGTGAACAACGGTCTACAAAATGAAAATAAACTCAAATGAAAGTATAATGCTCTTCATTAATACATACAGATAACGTTGGTGTTCGTTCTAAATACGGTATACTTTATTCTAAAGTAATAAACATGAGGAATAAATCACATAATTTGAATATTTGTCATATTGACATGTCAAAAAAATTGTTCTCTTAACCATAGCATTCTAAAAGTAGCATTAACGAAATAATTTCAAAAAATAATTTTTGTTAATAAAGCCTTCATTTTCTGAAACCGATAAAGTATTGAACAAACCACGGATGTTATGAATCATAACAAGCCTTAGATGTCTTAAAATTCTCGCTCTACGAGCTCGGATTTCAAAATGACATCTTCGGCAGTTATGATATACATAACATTCCTAGGTATGTTAATAGCTATAAATCAATAAATTATGCTACAGGTTTTTTATATCAGTTGCCGCAAAATTGTTGGAATAAGTAGGGCCTTAGTAGCTCTAAGACCTTATTGTATACAGATGTCTACCACTCCTGAAGAAATTGTATAAAAGAAACGCGAATTTTACGATATTGCTCGTTTTCTAAATTGTGTAGGTGCTATAATTTACACATTTACACAGCACAAACACCCAAATCAAATGAAATATTATGAAACAAAATGAACACCTGTCAAAATTCAGTGTTGTCAACTGTATAAAACATCGTTTTCAATGAGAAAATTGTGCCAACCTTATAAAAATAACCAAAAACTTTGGGTTAGCTAACATGGCGTTTCCGTGGAAAAACGTTTAGAATGGTAACCGGACATTAACGTCATGTTATTTTTAACTCCATGTTTCATAACCGCATGTTAATTTATTATTGGTAAAACCGAGCCTATGCGATTTGGTGGGACCGGTAAAACTGCGCCCAGTTAAATGGGTTGGATCATATAGCGACCACATTAATCCCGTTAAACAGGACGGTAGCAATCACAACCCGATTCGGACATAGTTAGGCCAACACCCGCCGGACCGCAATTGCATCATTCATTTAAAACAATAAGTTGTTTTACCGGTAAATCGCTCCCGTTAAACAAGTCCAGCGAAAACGTATAGTGTGGTCCAAGCATAAGTCTAGTGAATTATAGTACTTCGGTTAATATTCTCATTGAATACACGACCACTCTTTTCACTAAACTACCACATTCCCATTATGCATTACTATTCCATGTTGATCTAAAATGCCTAAAAAGGTAGAAGAAATTTGTACGTTGCACTGGAGCCTGCATTTTTTATGTGTTTTACATTCAAATTTGGCAGTTGACATTAGTTTCTATTCTGGGTATCACGTTTAGAAAAAGCTGTTCCTATACATGTGTTACGTTCTTGGAATAATTGCATTTTTGTACTCGCTTTGCATTACTAAATTAAGTACTTTTTTCGTATGTACTGCTGCCATTAATACTTGTCTCTATTGAAATTTGGACCTTTATTACATCAGGTATTTCATATGAGGAAATAATATTATTGCATATATAATTTCTGTTTCATTTTTCCGGTTCTAAACATACATTAAAATAAATAATACAGTGGTAATATTCCGTCTTGTGAGGCGTAGTTATACAATCAAAAATCACGTATCAGTGTTTTCGATAAGATCCGACGCATGTTTCCTCACGTAATGTGTATAATAAACACCTAATCCACAAGATTCGCATGATAAGAATCCCTATAATCACTGATTTACTCCACTGTTGTATGCGAAGATTATATTCTCACTGTCAAACGGTAATCTTTATAGCGTTTAAGTTTAGCCTCCAGTCTAAATCTCAATCTGACTGCAAGCGGTAATTGTTTGAAGATGGCATGGAGACAAGAACATATGAGATTCTCTTGAACCGTTATGCAGCTATTGTAGATATGTATGAGAAATATTATAGGATACGAGAATGATTTGAAAAGTTCACGAGCTAACACAAGAAGTGAAGCACTAAACTCTGTTTGAAATAACAAAAGAATTTCGACACTTAAAGAAGGCGTGATTGAAGAGTTTATTTTACACTAAAACATTTTTGATGTTTAAAAAGAAACACCAATTGCATAAAATCGTTGTAAGAGAATAAATACAGGGAAATAGCCTGGTAGAACTTAACAAATGACAATATAACAACAAATCACGCATAGCAATTACAAAGAATTTAATCATAACTGACATAATATTTGAATGTTGATTGTGTAAGCAGTTTGGTTGCTATGCGCTGTAGTTAAGCGCGGTGCTCAACTACAGCGCATAGCAACCAATAGAATCAAAAGAATATATCAGTCAAAATTCTTTCGTTATTTCAAACAAGGTATAGGAGAAAAAATGAACTGTAAGTGGGAGGTCGGTCGACGACAAATCCCCCATTTGGCCGCCATTTTGTCTAGTAAAATAGTGATACAATTTATTGGTTTTATTTCAAACTGTAAACATTGAAACGATTTATCATTTATATTCTAAATAAACATTTATTTCACGCACCTACAAATGATAAAAAGGGACAGTTTCCCCATTTGCTACGTTTACAAATCTCTCACCAGATGTCAGCTACTTTGATTTTTTTCTCCAATAGGCGCACAAATATTTTTTGTAAGGTTATGTATACTGTCATTAGTTTTCTGTGAAGTTTTACATCAATCCGCAAATTTGAGGCTAAAATAGTAGTTGCATGAATAAATATCATTTTCGTTTATATATGGTTACCTAAGCAATTTTTCGTATAAAAATGCACTACAACTAATGCGTCTCATTGTTGCGACAACTTTTGTATAATTTAACTTCATATCACTTGTCGTTAAAGTATATCGAAATGCATACACAAACTTATAAAATGTATTGAAAAAATAATTTTGTCCGTTGTCTATGTCTATATCAGAATTGACCGTGGTATACACGTTGTACACCGCGAATCGGTATTACATGGTTTATTAGAAGTAATAATTAGAAAAGTTTTCGGAAGATTAAATGTAATGGAAAACTTACTGTATATGGACAATTCTATGTACATATAATCGGCTGGAACATGGAATCCATCCTCAAAGGAATCTACAATAATAGTATTGTTGTAATTTCCTCTGAGGATGGAGTTATAATTCGAAAAGATAGCAGCATTCCAATATGATTTTTTTCGCTCCTGGCAATTTTGACTTCCTTATTAACTATATTTTTCTGGACGCGTGTCAACTTTATTAATGATGTTATCTAGGTATTTTTTTAAACGAAAAGTAACTCTTTGTGGGAGTAATGCAGAAAATTATACTTTGCGGACTAGTCTTAAAAATTCTCACGGTAATAAATTTATAAAATGTACTTTTGAGAGTGACATTTCAGTAAATAAAGTATGTAAATACCAAATTATTGAAGAACAGTTAGGGAGCTGCAAGATTAAAATGAATAATACGAAGAAGCTGAACAAAAATGGTAGACTAAACTATTATTCAATATTTTTCCTGTTGACTATGCAGATATGGTAATACATCGTCAAAATAGTTTTAAAATTAATCAAATAGTTCTTTTCAACCCTTGCTCATAAGATGATCTGTAGGGTAAAGAACATTTTTAATTTCAGACGATTTACGAATGTAACTTATTTATTTATTCATTAAATTTTCACTAACACACAACAAGCCACACATCTTCCCATGTAAGATCACGCGCCGTGTCTTCTATCTGTGGAAATCAAAGCTTTCCTTTCCTCTTCCTCATGTAGCGGTTACTGTGGAGTGTTAGTGTAGCCAGAGCCCATCCCATATCAAGTGGTATTCATTATAAAGCCGACAAATAGTCGCCGCCTTCACGAGATCATGTGTGGTTTACGTAACAGATTGATTAGATTGATTTGATTCAAAGAAAATAAGATTTTCTTTTGTTTCTTTCTTTTTAATAACAAGAGAAGCAAGAAAATATAAACAAATGTATGTGTTCTAACCTAACCATAAAACTGAAGAGATACTAAATTATGCATTGTTGCCTTTCAAGTATGTAGCTTGATGAAGGATTTGATTGACTATTTCACTCATAAATATATAAACCAATCCAAATTCAGGATTCTACTTAGTTACCAAGTTTCACTTCGATAAAACACTGTCACAAAAAAAATTTCGCACCCTTTAAGCCAATAAGATGTATTTTTACAAGTAAGTGAGTTTTAATAAGCGAAAATTTTTTGACGTTTTTGAAATATATTGTTTACATACCTGTCAAAGTCTGTATAATTTCAGTCTTAACAGTTTTTATTAAAAACGAATCTATTCGGACAGGAATCTATTTAAAACGTTGAAAAAGCAAACTGAAATATAATACCTCTAAACACACTAAAAATTACAAGATTTTTGTCAAGAAAAAAATTATCTAATTGATTACCTGACTTTTATTTTGGAAATAGTCATCCGAATACCATACGTGGTTAAATTTTATCCTGGAAAAAATTTCCGATTGCTTTACTCGAGCCTGTTGCCAATTTATCTCGTGACATTGATCAAAAATCACTCGTTTGACAACTCGTGATTTTTTTGTCAATGTCACTCAATAAATTGCTAGGCAACCGGCTCTCGTAACAATCTAAAAAAAAATCCGGCAAAAATTTGTCACTTATGATATTAGCTGTATTCTTTTTGACCCAATTGAATCTCAGCTCAGTACATAACTGAGTTGAGCTGAAATGAGTTATAATTTTGCAAAAAGAACAAGTTTTATTCCATTTTATCATTTCCTTCTTTACCGATAGCATTTGCTGTAACAGCTGTCAAATTAATTGATATTTTTCTGATCTTATGATACTGTTTATAAACGAAAAATGGATAATGTTGAAAATATATTACTTGTAAGTATATCTGTATATGTGAATATAAATTTTGTTGAATTATATAACCTTAAAATGCAAACTGAATGTTTCAAATCATTTTGAGTTTTGTAAACTGGTAGTGTAGCATCGGAAAGAGGGGAAGTGAATTACTCAGAACAATTCAAATAAGTTGTGTCAGAAAGAACAACGATTTCCTGAGTTTATCTGAAGTGATCTGAGATGAGCTGAGATTTTGTCCAAAAAGAATACAGCTTTAATATATGAAAAAAACTCAAAAATCGGGTTGTTAACATTTGTTTATGTCATAAATCACTCACAAAATGTAAACAAGTCTGACAGGTTCTACTAGGCGACATGACAGATGCGCTTACAATCTCACGAAGAGATCTGCGAATCCCAGTACTGTTTCCTATGCTTCTGATTGGACAATGCTCAGCTTTATTTACATCCAAATACAAATATTTTTACATTTGCTATTAATCAAAATTAGGTAATTGTAAAGTATCATTCACAACAAAAAAAAATAACGTAGCGGTAGAATTAGTGTCAGTGGTAGTGGCCTGAGTAAAAGATTGAATGCGTTATAGCAAATGTATTCGTTCACATCCAAAAATTAAGAAAATTAGTTGTAGCGCAGTGGGAATGGCAGCGGTAGGTGTTTGCAAACTCCAAACTTTTACGTTGCCACTACGCTACAGCTTAATTTTTTTGACAGTTCTGACGTTTATTGGCATGTGATTTCTGATTTCATCAGATAAAATGAGCAATAGAAAACGCATCATTTTGTGTGCCTCAGATGTTGCGCTATATAACCAAACAGACTTATTAATAAACTTTTTACAATTAAAAGTGAACACATAACTTACCATTTTCGCTTATTTCAAAGGCAATTTGTGCCCACGCATTTCTTTTTTTGAAATAATTTCAAATTCCCTTAATCTCTTTGCTTATCTCACACAATGGAGTGCTTGTGGATAAGTGTAATTAATAAGTCATCAACTACGTCAGTTGCATTTTGCGCAAAAATAAAATGACAGCTATAACTGTCAACCTTGCACCCTAGTAATTTATAATAAAAAATTCCTAGAAACTTTAATTTCAATAAATTTTCATTGTGAACGGAAATAATTTTTACTATAAATTTCTTACTCTACCGATGCCATTAATTCTTACACTACCGCTAATTTTTTTTATTCTGAACGGACCTTTAGGGTTCTAAGAACATTCTCCGTCCACAATTAACGACGGAAAATTCACCGCGGAACATTCATTTCACTACGAGGAAAATTCACCGCACACAATTCACCGCGGAATGTTCACTGCACACAATAGATAGAAGAAAATGTCTGAACGGTGCAAAGACTATTTGTATTACATAATAAAAATTGTTAATAAAAAAACTTATACAATATGATAAAATGTTTGGGAGAAAATTATTGGAGAAGCAGTCTTGGTAATTTTTTTCCCTAACATCATACCAACAGTCAAGAAATATCAGTAACTAAATGTGATAAAACGCTACACTGGCGATCCGCCGGGAGCCAATCCAATCACTCCACTTCGCTCCGTGTGGTCGTCCATCGATACTTAATATTGCTCAATATAAAATACCTAACTTTTCAGAGACGGCAAGAACTACATTAACCGTGGTTTTAACTGGGATGAAGGACGGGCTGGAATTTAACGTTGGACTAAAATTAGTTCTGTTGGACCCCGCGGTGAAT
Organism: Harpalus rubripes; assembly: GCA_963082715.1. Classification (NCBI taxonomy): domain Eukaryota; kingdom Metazoa; phylum Arthropoda; class Insecta; order Coleoptera; family Carabidae; genus Harpalus; species Harpalus rubripes. The sequence continues at coordinate 52,512,999 of OY720454.1, forward strand.
TGTGTGTGGTGAACATTCCGCGGTGAATTGTGTACCGTGAAATTTCCCAGCGGTGAATGTTCAGTGGTGAATTTTCCGCGGTGAATTATGGGCGGTGAATTTTGCGAATCCCAATTAAAAAACATTGTATTATTGACCTAAAATACATTAAATTTAAAACTGCAACAATTATTTTTCTGTTTATTCTGGTTGTTCTGTTATTTTCAAGAACAGGAAACAGTTACATATCATTATTTGGATACCGTAAATGATGATATTAGTTTACGTAAAGAATAATGCATTAAAATTACAATACATTATCGTTTCCTTCCCAATTATCAAAAAAAAAAATTGAAAATTTATTATCCTCAACATAATTGTTTGAAGAATATATTGGCTATAAAAGGTCGCATAGCTATGTATTTGAACATATACCGCTTAATAATTAAGACATAAATAACAATTTTAATATTTGTTTAAACATTTTTATAACTCGTCAGATATTAATCTCACTATTAATGCGTGGCCATTAATAACATCATATTTTAGCAAAGTTATAATTAAATAAACATTAAATAACAATATTATTCATATGTTTCTTTTAGAGATTTGTGCGTGAAGTCAGAACAGACACCTACATATTACATACGAGTACGTTAGAGATAAAAATATACTTAAGCTTACCTGGAATTTTCTCCTAACAAAATAACCATTTACAATTAATGGCACATACAATAAATTACTACCTTTTATAAAAACAATTCTATTCATATGGTAAATAGGAAAATTACAAATACAAACAGACATAGATACAAATGTTGACTAATACCAGGACGGACACAATACTTGAAAGACAATAAGCAATATATTATTTCAATAACTGTTTTATAAATATAGAATGCAGAATTATTTTTTTAAAAAAAAAAAACAACTTTTAATAATACCTACATTGAAGAAATTGGACATTTTGCATCTTAGTAGTTAATTTCTATCATATCTATGATTGCTTCGTAACTATTATTGTGGTCCGGATGCGGTATTTCGCTACCGAAAATCGGTCACTTTAATATGTTAAGAGTGAGGAATATATGTTGTACCTATGATGTCAGGTTAGTAAGAATGTTGTTGAAAGAGAGACTGATTATTTTTTGGATGATGTTATTGTTATTCTTTCGGGAAATGCGTGATTTTATGTATGTATGTATGTATTTGATCAAAAACTTTAAATTTAGATACATAACATGTTGCAAAAGTTATCAGAAAAATTTTACTCTTCAAATTTTATTATTAAATGAGATCTAATCTAGTCGTCACTGGACAATAAATACATAATAGTAGTTTTATAATATGCCATATTAAAATTGACAGAAAATGTTTTAAAATAAGAATAAGAATAATTTGAATATTTGCCTCCCATTAAAACTTGTAGTAAAACTTTATACACATGTTTGGGAACACTTATTGCATCATATTAATAGCAAATTGTTTAAAATGAATAATAAATTATTAAGTAAAATAAGAAAATGTTATGGCAATTTTAATCGAGATTTTGGTAAATGACCACGTTTTAAGGTCCCTAGAATCCAATTTAACATTTTCACGATTATTTCTGTGTGTGTGTGTGTGCGTGTGTATGTGTATGTGTGTGTGTGTGTGTGTGTGTGTGTGTGTGTGCGTGTGTGTGTGTGTGTGTGTGTGTGTGTGTGTGTGTGTGTGTGTGTGTGGATCCTCCACTCTAACTCAAATACTATCATTCAGAAAATTTTGAAACCTTGTATTAATACCTTATTCTTATTCAGATAACCGAAAATTGTACTTTACTTGAAGCTTAAAATAGTTATTCTTTCTTTTTGTGTTATTATAAAAATTAAAGATTATTACATTTTCTGCAGATTTGCATAAATACTTTTTCTGTATATTGTATGGATAAATTTATAAAATTATCTATAATTTAATGGGTCGATTCTGTTCACATCTATAAATCTTACAGATCTGTAAATTTGTAAATAATGAACAAAATCGCAACGGATGCTGCCAATCTTATGTATAATTTTGTATTAATCAACAAAAATCGATTTGTTTTTGTCAAGCTTTTACAGATTTACAGATCTGTAAGACTTACAGATGTGAACAGAATCGACCCATTATGTCACTGTCAAAGAACTAATCATTTCAAATTAATAATAGTAACGATTTAAAAAGATAGTAGTAAATAGAACCATAGTTATAAGTTATAAGGAATGTATCTTAATACAGTTTCCAGATTAACTAAATATGTAAGTACATATAACTAAATTAATAAAAATTAAATAACGAGAGGTATAGTGTTGGCCACATCAGATTTTTTTAAATTTTGTGATCATTCAAATTTTCAACGTTAAATTTTAATTTGTGAATTATTTTCTTTAATTACTTGTACAAACCTGTAAGTATTTGGCCAATTATTCGTACATACTTTATGAGTAAATAGTCCGTGATTCGTATACAATGATAGTGTAAATAATATTATTTCATAGCAATACTCACAAATATTAAATTAACACCGTACCAGCAATCAATGTCAGAAGTATTCGTCACTAGGCATAAATCAATCCGATAGTTAAATGATATATGACTCGATCTTTCTTAGTGGTTCAGTATTGAAATTTGCTCAGAGTAAATAACCTTCATATTATTGTTACTAAGTTTGTCTTCTTTATCGACAAAGAAGTCCATATTTTGACGTTGTCTTCTAATTAATCATGTATATGACGTTTATTTCATCGCCAATATTGGCCGTATTTATTTGGGACTTTTAGTGTAACTTCATAGGGAACTGACCCAACTCACCCAGCAAATTTCCTGATGGGTTAGTAGATTCAACCCGTCTACTCTCTCTAAATCTAAACAGTTGTGTTCTTTATTTATTTATTTTATTTATTAAAATTGATAGATTGTGAAAATAACTACTTATACTAACAATGATGGGAATAAATGGCGTGAATTTAAATTTGCCACCAAATTACAGAACTATATCATTTATTTGAAAGTAACACAGGTTGGTTAGAGATCAGTTGAAGATTGTACCTGAAATTCCCAAATACATATGCCCATTTACTTTGTATTTCATAAGTTACATGTGTGTTAAGATATTTTCAAAATTTGTAATTCATATTTTGCTAATACTGTACTACATCTGTCAAAAATTACATATACGTAGTAATATATCATTTTAAGCTCCAGTTATTCCAAAGTAGTTGTAGTTTATGACATTATTATGTATGAGGATTATATAAATCAATTTAAGCGATTCTATCCTTTGTGGTTCATATATAGTCATCCATGCAAGAAGTGTAAATAAGATCATTTCATTTCCAAATCTGCATAAAAACAATTGATATTAATACCAATCTAATGGCTGAATTACTAGCGCTGCGTGATTCTACATATCCGGGATCGATCACACCTCCTGACAAATTCTGAGAAGTGAGCTCATTTGTTTTAGTCAATATCAGATAATAGAGCTCCAATAAAATAAATTAGTCCACGCTATCTAAAATATGACTATTATACTCCGGTAATGGGTAAGCATTTAGCATTCTGTTTAGAGATAACTGGCTTTTATGTAGTCAGTTGCTAGGCAAATTAATGGTTGGAAGTAACTTACTATTCTTGCTGGGCACGGGTGTTGTTCATTTCAAGTTTAATTATAATAAACTATTGTGACTAGCCACTTACTGTACTTTCAAACGGACAATATCGCTTCAACATTGCATTTTTATGTAAATATTTCCATAGGTACTTAATATTACCCATTAAAATTTTATTTAAATGAAAAACATAAAATACTATTAAAATAACTACTTCATGTAAATTTTGTACTTTTAGTTTTACCTTACGCATTTACGCATTTTCATAACTTACTGCTTATTTTTCACATTCTTATTTTTGAATTCGCCAAATTTGGTAAGGCGCTTACCAGGTGTCATCTTACTGACATTCAAAGAACACCAAAGAGATCAGTGCAATTTGAAAATTGGAAGGTCGGACTATTTGTACGAATATAGTACAATGTACGTAATGAACTTTAATCGGAATATAACTTCATAAATAATTACATATTACATGTACCAAATTAGCGCTATTAGTTCTCAATGTTTTATGTTTTCTCAATATTTTGATATTTTTATCTTGCATATACGTACGTAATCATTTAAACTCATTTGTATATTAGCTCTAGCTCTACACCGAAGCATTCCATAGCGACTAAATGTCATAGTGCCCAAATTTCATGCCATCTAAATTTCAGAGCGCCTAAACTTTACAGCGTCTAAATGAAGCCCCACCACCACTTGTCACAGCGACCAAATTTGACCCGACCTATTTCGGCCACTACAAGTAGTATTTTTTGTAACTAAAAGTACCTACACTTTATCATTAAATATATGCCACTATTATCGCTACACTGGGAACCCCTCGGTAAACCAATCACTCCGCTTCGCTTCGTGTTGGCTCCCATCGACGTTTTTACCTTCCGTCACCTTTAGGTAAGGAAGGTATTGTCTTTGGTCAAAAAATTCGGTGGTGAGTTTTTGATGAATAAGCACGTTTTAGGGTCCCTAGAATTCGATTTTACTATTTTTACGATGATGTCTGTATGTGTGTGTGTATGTATGTATGTGTGTCTGTGTGTGTGTGTGTGTGTGTGTGTGTGTGTGTGTGTGTGTGTGTGTAACAAAATTTTCGTCTACGATAACTTCCATACTACAATTCTAAAAATTATAATTCTTTCGTATTTCTCTTCGTTACATCCATGTGAAGAGCTGATTAGATTTTGGTTAGAATTGGACAACCGGAAGTACCCTCATTTGAAGATTTTAACAGTTTTTCTTGAAAAAACTATGTTAAATATCATTTTTTCAAATTTAATGTTATTATAAATATTAAAAAATATTTTATTCTCTTTACGATTTGACTGCATTTTATACTTAATGTTAAATGGATATTTGTCTTATAATTTTACTGGAAATATAGGATCTTTTGCTATAAATTTTCTGTATGGAATTTGAATAAAATACATGCAACTGCCGGAAGGTAAAGTACAAGAAATATAATCTTTAGCAAGGAACTTTCTGTATGAAATTTGTACAAAATACATAGAACTGACGGAAGGTAATGTGCTGGCCACATCAGATTTTTTTACTTTTCAGGGGCGACAAGAATTTTATTAACCATGGTTTGAATTGGGATGAATTAGGGGCTGAAAAATTGGAGAAAACTAGTTCTATTGGATGCAAAACCGATTTTGTCTTTATTTGCATTTCCTCGCTCTGGAACCGATACCAATCGACTCCAGATAGACTCAAAAAATATAATAAATTCATTTAATTTTCACATACACGTGTTCCATGCACGAATTAGCGTTGCCTCCGCTCCTTGTACAGTGCATTTTTCATTGTATTTATGAATCAAAGCTATAAAGTTACAAATACTTTTTATTGCGAGACTCTTGCTTCTCGCAGTTATTATATCTATCTCGCCTCGAATTTTAAATTGCAATCTCGCTCTCGGTCTCGTCTCGCATAATGTAACGAGACGAGACGAGATGCGAGAGTACTCTCGCCTCATCGTGCATCACTACATAGATTCCTTCCTCCAACTGTACCCAATTTACAAAAATAAATATAATAAGTTGCATCACTTCAACAGTAATTACATTTCATCGTTAATCAAGTAACCGAATTTTTGTAATTTTTTAGCTCTGTAAATAATGTAAAACTGACAATGTTGTCACTGTCATCACTATTTGACATATTATGAACAACCAAATATGTATTTGAATTTCTGTTAATTTTGACATCTTAATTGACACTAGTGACATTGACAAGTTCAAAATCAAGATCGACTCAATACAGCAAAAAATAGGTGTACGCGATTTTTTTGCAAGCCAGTGTACGTGCCCGATCTGCATAATATTTTCATTAATATAACCTAAGCAAACTCACAAATCACAACACTCACACAAACAAAATTGGGGTCGTTATAGGTTATGTTATGGTATGTTTAAATTAATGTTAAATATTGATAGCTTCTAAACAAAAGAATAAGATGAAAGTACAATATATTGAACAATTGTTCTACTTTATAAATATATCACGATAGAAGATAATATAAAATATGTAAAAATATGCATGAAATAAGTGGTAACGCCAATGGAACTCATTTTTCAAACCGTCAGAATAAAATTCTGGTTTGATTAAGAAAAGTATATACCGACTTCCAGCACATACGTTACAAAGTCAGCAAGCAATAATTATACTCGCGTAATCGTAATTGATTAATTATATGCTATAAAATTATAATTTATTTTCCTGGGTAATTTACTGAAAAAAATATATTCGCTTTTTTATGCACACAGACAGAATCAAGTAGCTGTTTATAAATTTTATAAAGGAATTTACAAAAAATAATTAATTATGATTTTATTAGAACATAAAAATTAATTAAAACAGGAAATTTAAATCAGTCATCAGTAAAAAATCAATCAAAAAATCGTCTGGAGTGGCGGGGTGAACAAAAGCGCAACTCGTCACAGCCAACTATAATAACGTTCTGGGCCATAAGTTCCTCGCTTAGGAAGTGAGACGGGGAAGGGGTTGTTCTGATTACGGCACGCCTCGGGGTTGCAAATACCACTGATTTCATAGCCCCCTGGGACGTACGTTCCACATTATATTTAATATACTGGTGCATAGATTGCGAGCTATATAAAGCTCTCTATATACTGCAGGGTATAAAAGGTGTTGAAGGATGAGCGTATGCCCATAAAAGTGGAGCCAGTGTGACGGTGATGTGCAATATTAATCGAACAAACCAGATTCAAAGTTGACAAGACAAAACATAATATTTAGTTATCAAAATGTTTTGAATAATTTTGTAAATATAACATTTATTTAGCAAGGTAAAATATTCAAATTTTGTAAATCCGTAGCTTACAGATTTTTTCACAAGTTCTTATAATTAAAGTATAAATGATATTATTATTTGCCAAATATAAAGTTTTTGACATCTTACAATAGTATACTTATCTGTAACTCTAATTTGTAGAGCAAAACAATACAGAATAGTAAATAGTAAATGTTTCGTTTTTACTTGTAGACCTGTGTAATTTATTTAAAATAACAAAGTCATATTAGTGTTTCTTCTTGATTTTAAGAATATTTTCAATAATTAGTCTTATCTTATTTTGTTATATCTTACAATAGTGTAGTTGTAACTCTGTTTAGTAATATTTGCAACTTATTCTACATTAGAATCAAACCTTGTTGTGTTATTAAGCTAAAGCATCCAATTTACTTAAAAATTTAAAGAATAAACGATATTGTTTTATATTACTAGCCAATTATAAGATTGTTGGAGTAGTGTAAACATAAATATTTGTAGAAAAAACAATACAGAATAAAGAAGTATTTCGTTGTACAAGTTACAAGCATTTTAACCACCCAACTTATTCCTACTTTAAATGCTGATCACAAAACTGTCACCGTAACCGCAGAACCGCACTGCTGTCTACTAATACATACAATTTATATAATTTTCTTGGTAAAGTACTATATGATCTTCCACAACGTTGAATCTGGTTGCAGGGGTAATAAATTAAAAGTGTCTAATTCAAATAATGCGCGTCCAGCATGCATGTGCCACATGTCGCTAATGGAAATGATGCTAGCAGCTAACTTCTCTGGTATATTTGATGAATGTGTGTGTTTAGTGTTTGCTGACAGTTTGGTGTTGTTGCAGGTTCCGTTGTTCAACAGCAAGCGGCTTTGCAGCCGGAGCCGGAGCAGGCTGCTCCACTGGCGGTGGCCCCGTGCGCGGAGCCCCGAGACACCGCCCCACAGCCAGCGTACTCCGTTCAGCCGTCAAGTATGCTACTGCTGCAGACACAGGTGAGCACGAGATTTAGACGCATTTTACTATATTTTCCTGACTTTTGGCCGTATTTTATTCAACACCGTACGGGTATATAAGGCCCGCTCCTGCCACTTCTAGTTAAAGTGACAGATAGTGATAACCAACGGTTATGTTGCAAAATTGTTCTTACCACGTTTGCTTGGAGGTAACTGGAAGTGCATGAGAGTGACAGCTTTTATTGGGATTTTGTTCATTATTTACACATGTGTAACACGAGGGTGGTCTCTGAAGCTGATGATACTAATACTCTTACTCCCAACGATGATACACTTTTCACTTACTGACTGGTGGACGCCTCTGATGGTTGGCATCCAATTTTTCGTGCCGAAGGACTCAAGAGAAGGAAGAACACACATATACACTTATCTTTTACATTATGAAAACTACGGACATTTTACGGACATGGACACTACTTGTGATTTAATATCTAACTAAACTTTATTTACATTTAAACTAATACAACTATAACTAACACAACTAATAAGTTACATTCTGTAACCCAGCGGGCGAGCGTCGCCCCAAAACTAAAAAACACTACATGTCCAAAACAAAACACGTCTTCCCGACGCGACGAACTGATTTCGACTCTTTGACGTCGACTATTACATGTTAACTCTACGAGTATCTAAATCCGACTCTTCTACATGCTTATCCCATGACTTACTAAACTCGACTATCTTTAAAAACAAAACGCTATCTTCAGGACAGGATTGTCTTAGGGGTACGGGGTGCATAGGGCATCAAAGTCGCGCACGTATACATAATAATTTCCAGACTTAATTATCAACAAATAAATGTCGTGACTATCATAATACGAAAAAATTTCTAAACTGAATTTTGACATTTATAACTTAAACAGATAAACAGAGTTAAAATATGAATATTGAAACTATAATTTAGAAGAGAGAAGTTTTATGTAGATTTACACGATTACCCATAAATCAAATAACACTGATTAAATTGGTAACTTTTTGGCCATCATTTGTTGAAGGATGGAATTTAATTTCTCTAGCATTTAAGCTTCTGCTATATTCATTAATTGAACCTGCATTTAACAAATGGTGGTCTGTGAATACCGAACACAAAACCGTAAATCTGGTCGAACCGGTTGCGTTACGGAACATACTGTTAATATGCCTTATTTTAAGAAATGAGCTATTTTTGACAGGTTACTCGGTTTGACAGTTTGCATCACGTACATTTTTTGAAATACTCGCATATACTAAATCATGTTTTATCATGTCTTTAAATTAAGCTTACTTGAGTAAATCTGAATTTTATTCTCTAAATATGTATCTTTGAAGCACTACATAATGTTGTTCGGGGCAGATAATATTTGAGAAAAACTGTTTCCCATGTTGAGCGCTTAAGTCACGGTTTCTCGTGTTCACCCTGTATAATAAAACAAAAAATAAACAAGTAATATCGTAAGAATCTGACAGTTTAGAAGTTTATACATTATTTAAATTATTCAGAAATACAAATACATAAATTGTATACATTTCCACCTGAGTAAGATTTTAATTATTTTTTTATTCGTGATCAAAATTTATCGCTTTATCTTTCTACATTGTTAACAAATGTTAACAGTACTTGAACTAAATATCTATAATAGCGAGTAATAATTCTTACGTTTACACCAAAAGGTTAAAATTCTAATATCTAGGTGTCAGTTCACTTTTGTTATCTACCTACAATCTTCATTCAAACGGTAAATACGACTTTATTTATAACAAGAACGCAAAAAATATAACATTGCGTAGGTCTGACACAATACTACACCCACACAATCTCCCATAACTTAATTTAATAATAATTTAAAGTGAAGAACAGGTACCCGAAAAACCACACCTAACTTGCGCAAGAAAATACGAAAATTCATTGACTCATAACATGTAGTCATTTGTCTTCTGAAGCACAGCAAACTATTATTTCAGTTTTTGTTTATGAATTAATTTGCATATATTTTTACAAGTGCTTATTTGAAAATCATACTTTATTAATATCACTATGATCTTATCTGACAAAATTAAATGCGGTTATTAAATTTTTTGATAGCTATAATTTTGAGTTATAGTCTACACGGTTTGGGCTTTATGATGAAATGAGATTATAAATATATATTTACTGCTATATGGAGCTCTTATGTGAAATGAAGGGAGTAGTCATTAATTTTTATAATCAATGTTATTACCAAATTAATTGTACTAAAATGAGATCAAGATCGCTATCTTAATAAATACCATTATTATTTTTTATTCAATTTTGATGTTTGAAACTGTCATTATTAACTCCATAGCAACAACTACAGGTAATTGATTATTTGCAAATGAATTAAAATAGTTATTTATGCAACAAGTGTGTAAAGTAGTACTTTTTTGGTCGAGTATTATGTTTTACGCATGAGGCGCAACCGAATGCGGAAATTGTTGCACGAGACAAAAATACTATTTTATGAAAGATGTAATTAACATTTGTGACAGTGACATGTGACATTGACATGACACACAAAATATTATCATACATTTAAGTAGGCATACGATTGTTTAATGTTTGGAATATCAGTTGTTATTGTAATAAATAAAATGCAACGTAAGTACTTGGAAGAATCTCAGATAGAAGTGGATTAGTCTTCTATAGTTGTACAAATTGCACATTCAATATTAATATTAAATATTAGGTTAGAATCCATGTCAAAAAAATGTTAATGTTCTTAAAAATTAGATTAGTACTCAATCTGTTAGAAAATTATTTTATTTGTTTCTTTTACAATGTATATTAATATTTCTTAATAAATTTTATTACTTTTATGCCCATATTCATAAACACTCGTAAATTTTTTAACGGTTCGTTATAATTTTTATCCAGAAAAACAGTCGACACTGACAGAAAAATCAAAATGTAACTTGTCACGTTTGATTCCTTTTGTCAAAAATTTTAACGACCCGTTTTGAAATTTAACGAGCGTTTATGAATATGGGCATCATTATTGTTTACTACCAAATTATCTACTTAACAGGTAAATTAACCGAATTTTACTGTTGCCTAGCAACGCCTATTTACTTTCAAGTACTTTTCATGCACTAGTGCTTGAAGAATGACTCATTACACACTGTAAAGAGTGCGTAAAAAGTAGGTACTTTTCACGCACAGTTGTAGGAAAAATTTTAAGTCGCTCCGACGAAAATTTTAATTCACTTTGCAACAAAAAATGATTTTAAATAACATCAGGCACGAAAATAACATATTCACCACAGGCTTTATCAGACAGATCAGCCATTTTCATTATTTTTCGCGACACAAATGGCAGAAAATAAAGCATGTTTTAATTTATAAGTAAACGACTTGATATCTATCAACGACGATTGTCATGCACAGCCTACAAATTGATTAGTTTTTTTTATTTTGTCAGAATTAAATATTATAATGGTTTTTATTAATATTTCATTAAAATTGAGTAAAATATTATATAAACCACGTGAGTTAAGAATGTTTATTAAACTTTCTTTTCATGAATAAACATTATTTTAACCCACTTGATATGTATTTTTGGATCAATATGATTATGTATTTTTTGCAAATATTGTAAATTATAAACGAAATTTGAATAAAAAATTGTAATTAAATAAAATAAATATATCATCACGGCATATTACCAATTACTGGGTGTGCCAGACTGCTTTGTATACACTATATAGATATCGGTAATGATGAAATATTTGGACCGAGTAGGCGCTTACCAGGCGTCACCTCACGGCATTCTTTGCTGGCGTGGAGAGTGCACCACAGGGGTCAATTTTTTACCATTAAAATTCGAAATAATTTTTGGCGTCGGTCATATTCGAACCCAAAGATTCAGACATACGCCCACGAGACCCCATCAAAATTGCACTCCCTAAATGCGTCCCTGTCCTAACGCAGCATCTGATGTTCCCGTGTAGTTATGATATGACAAAGTAACTTATGTTTTGAGTATCGCATTACATTACGTTATCTAGGGAATTGATCTAATATTATGTATGCGGCAATTGTCTGTTGACATGTCCGGTTATGACTTATGACTTTGCGACCCTAATGTAGTCACAACAACACAGCGTACAGTTGATTAATAAATTAAGACTTATTATGTAAAGAAAACATGACAAGGTAGCGTTACTGGTACTGGTACACAGACAAAGAAACACAATATATGCGCCTTTATCTGTGCTGGTACAGCTTTAAACTTTAAAACAGAGTGACCAAATCAGAGATTCATTAAAGTGAGGGAATTTACAATTAGTGATGCACGCGAGGCGGGACGAGACGAGGAATATAAAATATCGATCTCGTCTCGTTTTTGGATCTGTAATCTCGATCTCGATTACGAGATTCTCGCGAGATTTCTCGCTTCTCGCAGTTGTTATATCGATCTCGCCTCGAATTTTAAACTGCAATCTCGCTCTCGTTCTCATCTCGCATAATGCAACGAGACGAGACGAGATGCGAGAGTACTCTCGCCTCGTCGTGCATCACTATTTACAATTTAGCATTGCATACCTGCAAAAGTCATGAATTTGCTATGAAAATTTTCAATAATTTTGACTGTAAATCAGGGTTGTCATGAATTGAAAAAACCCTTTAAAAACCCCAGTTATTATAAAAATTTAGGCACGTTCAAGAATTGATTCAAGAATTGTATAAGTTTGTTTGCATTTGGTTTCACCATCATTTGTTTTAACAACATTTGCCCAGTCTAGCGACTGTTTTCTCTTTCTCCCAGAACCCTCTACTTTCGGCATGATGACTATTATGTTTTAAACTCAACTACGAACTAAATAGTATGTTCATCCAGAAACCAAAATAAAAGCGGCACGGCGAGCTGGTTATTACAAGTTCGCTAGAACCTAGAAGAGTATACGCATGAAAATATCACGAATAAACTTGTACAGTTTAGTAAAAATCAATAAACTAGTGTTTCTTGTAATTATTTTTAACTTGTATTACATGAACAATGTAATCATTTTTTAACCCAGAAATGGGTTGGGTTTTTCCAAAAAACTTAGTGGGCTGGGCATATCTCGAAAAAACCCGGGTTTCTGACAACCCTGCTGTAAATTAAATAATTTTGAGTATTTTGAAACAAATCATGTAAGTATAAGAAATTATATATAATTTTTTTTTATCAATCACGAAAATGTTTGGGAATTTCAATCTTTGAAACTCTAAAATGATTCCGAGTTACAATCCATATTAAAAACAGTTTAGTTAAGGTTAATATAGATTAGGTTAGGTTGAATTACATTTTTATTATAAGTTACTGATCATTTAATACTGATCCATAAACTAGCATAAAAAACGAATATTTTGTGACATATCTTTTTATATACTGCCGTCATAATGACATTATAGTTCTCAATTTGAGTATTGTAAAGAGTTTATTACCATAATGAGCTATGGTAACGAAGTACTTGTTTACAATCAAATCAAAAACAGCATATCTGATTTTTTAGATTAATTTTTTTAATACCAAAAAAAATTATTAAAAAATCTTTCAGAACTCATAATATAATAGTAGATACAACCTTTTTAGTTTATCTTCTATATTTTTATTTAATACCCGACGTTTCGGCAGCATATACTGCTGCCTTCTTCAGGGAAAATACATAAATAAATAATAACAAAACATTAGAAACAAGTAGCCAAGATAACAAAATTATAACATATTTAATATAGGAAGTTATGCTCGTCGGATATTCAATAAAAATACAGAATATAAACTGAAAAGGTTGTATTATTCGAAAAAGAATGCTTTCTTTTTTCTTGATCTACGCCAGCAAATAAAATTTTATATGTGATACGGATAGTAACTAATCATATGGTATTCGTCGTGTATCAAACTTGACTTCACTAGTACCATAATGATTGACGTTACGATTCTTATAACATAAATAACTATTATGTTATTTAGGAAAAATATTCTGGAATAACAAATATCAATGTTTTATACTTTTCTTAATTCTAATTGCTAAACATTTATGATGCGGTTACCTGTTAAGGTATGGGTATGAGTCATTATATATAACGGAAAATTGGGAAATGATCGGACACGCAGTCTAATGTAAATAATTTATTTCCTGGCCTACGTTTCGACTGTTACTACAGTCTTCCTCAGGGCTAGAAATGGTCAATGATTATAAACGGTAACGTGGGGATCCCCCATATGACCCAATGGAGATAACAATTTGAAATTTTTTAAATATATTGTATTTATATAATATATATATATATATATATATATATATATATATATATATATATATATATATATATCTAGCCCTGAGGAAGACTGTAGTAACAGTCGAAACGTAGGCCGGGAAATAAATTATTTACATTAGACTGCGTGTCCGATCATTTCCCAATTTTCCATTCTGCTACCAGTCGATCATCGTACTCCACATTATATATAACGTTTTGTACTCCTGTTGCCTAAATTACGATTTGCGTATAAAATTACTACGTCTAAAATTTTATGGCACTTATGTTTTCCGTATTATTGAGCTTGGCATCTTTTATGAAACTATCATTTTCTTTAGCTTATCAATACATATTTGTCATAAATATGTGATGTTGCCCGCGTACTGTATTTACTAACATTTGATCGTCAATTTTCATTAAAAAATAGTCTAATAGTTGAAAATTCTGAATTTTAGATATTTCAAATAAAATACAATTTTTGTATTTATTACCCTTCTAGTCCATTAAATTACCGTAGAAAGTTATTAGTAAAGAAGTAAATTTACATTAATTAAGTGCAAGATATATGTTCAGAAGATCAAGTATTCAATGACTGAACAATCATAAATTGAAAGTGATTGTATAAAATATAATTGAATTTTATGATTGTTCTTGTTATAATTTATAGTTATATATCCAGATTCACACGATGTTGGAAGAATTATATAATTTATCAGTAAATATGAATGAGTTAGCTGAATGAAATGTAATGCAGCCATGAATTAAAAATCGTATGTCAGTCGTGACAATAAAACAAAACTACTAGCACTAGCAATGAATTCTCAGTACGGAGCGTAATAAAACAGTAATAAAACGATTTTCCTGATCAGAAAAACAAAGGTTTCCCATCATCTTCTAACAGGCATCTAAACAAAAGCAATTATAATTTTAAACACACCGTTAGAAAATATCTCCACTTAGCTGTATTCACGAGCGCATACTAAGCATATCGCATAGCTCAGCAATGAGCTGTCGATCAGTCAATGCTCAGAGAAAGATCAGACCAAGCGTGAGAACTTAGTTCACACATACACATACGCTCTCCACGTGTGCATGTATGTATGTGTGAGTGTAAGGCTCACGGCTCTCTTCTCTCCTTCGCAATCAAGTCGTCTTTGTCTGCCAATTGGAATTGCACGCGCGATCATACAAGCTCGGTTATATATAGGCGGAGAAAGAAACAATTGCCGATCACAGGTCAACAGATGTTTTATTTATATAGACACGCAGTGTTTTGTTTCAATGGTGTGGTGCCTATGCAGTGTTCAGTTTAGCTTAGCTGATGCACGTTTGTCATTATTACCTTCATTTGATTTTTAGATGAGATGGAAATAGAAATTGAAAAGTTATTTTTGAGAGGACATACATCAATTATTTATCTTGCTTCAAAAGTACGAGTATAACATGAAATTTCCCAAAATTATAAACCAAATTAGAAACATAATAAGTACGAGTTAAAACCTCTAAAACCCTAAGGATCCTAAAACTTCAAACAAAATTTTAGGTCTGGACGGATATTTTACAAATATGCCACTAGAATTGTCATTCTAATAAATTTGGTATTGTGTTGTTACACTAATAAATAAGTATTTAGAAAAAGAAATAAATACGTAACTATAACAATGGTTTTACAGAGTGTAATGCACTTTATATCCCAGGAATAAAAGTGACGCGTTAAACCTTCAGACAAAACATATGATCATTTAAGCTCTGTCTCACTTAAAAACAATTTATAAATCGTAGCGAAGACGAAATTTATAGCTAGTCTTATGAAAATTTTAAATACCCATTAATCATTACATATTTATACATTGACTATATATATATATATATATATACAGGGTGATTCATCTGTCTGTCTTCTCTTTATAACTCTTTTATTAGATTCCCTTTAAAAAAGTATTAAGTAATAAGGGGTCTAAAATTATAAATTAAGAAGTTATTTACGTTAATAAAAAATAGCTGTTTATAGTGGAAAAAACCATAAATTAATACAAAATTTTTATACTTTTTTATTAATACTTCTTTGAATATTACACTAATTACAAAGTGGCTATTAAAATTTAATGACAGACTAAATAATGCAAAATTATAATAAATGCTCTAAAACTTGCCCATCAACAATTGATCAAATTATCCATAGCTTACTTTGTTAATAACATGATATGAACATATCATTCAACGAATAAAGGTAAATAACTTCTTAATTTATAATTTTAGACCCCTTATTACTTAATACTTTTTTAAAGGGAATCTAATTTACTATCAAAATAAATAAATATATATCGGGTGTTCTATTAAGTAATATAAAGTTACATATTGTTGCGCTTAAACGGAGCACCCTGTATACAAATTCATATGGTACGTAGATAGACAATATTATATATTATAAATTATATTCGAAGAGTTTTTCTCTCTGACTTAAAATAAAAGAGTTATAAAGAGAGGACAGACCGATGAATCAGCCTGTATATATGCTAATATATTGTAACGATTTTTTTATTATTATTTCATGTCTTTTTGAAAATTTAACCTAAGTGTTAATTTACTTAATTTATTTTAACACGCTAATATTTACTTCCCAAAACATTAAAATAATACTTACAATAATAACAACTATAGTATGACTAGCGAATGAAAGTTGACGTTTAGATTATTTAATAGATGTACCTAGTTTCTTTTGAAAACATTTCCCTGTATTTGATTTCAAAGGAAACTGACCCTTATGTATTTCGTTACAGAAGATTAGAATTATACTTTAGACCAGGAGGCATTTAAAATGACCTTAGCAACAGGAATCAGGGATGTATTTAAAAAATTTAATACCGCAAATTCTAGTTCGTTCGTCGCAGGTGTAAGCAACCCTTGAGTCGGAATTACTGTTAGAGGAAATTAAAAATAATCCTATTTCATAGATTTACTAAACTAAATAGTTTAAAGATCAAAATATTTTGTTATAATAAATATAAACTAAAAATGTTTGAAATATTTTAAACGCACCCCTGTTTTAATATTCAGTTACCCTAGTCGGCCATTTATTTTCAGCCAGAAATAGTAATGGATTTCTGTGCTTTCCTAGTCCAGTACTTTAATGGATTAATGCAAAAAAATTATATCTCAATATTTCGTACAATTCTATTCTTCTTTAGGGTTTTAAAAATATTTTAAACGTCAACTTTCATTCGCTAGTGATATACGAGTACCATACGAGTATACTAATATCTCGAATTTTGACTTAATAATCATCTCAATTATATTACTTACTGCTGGATTTATTATACATTCTCCAGTTTTCCAGACAAACACTTATAATTACCAATCCTGAATATTCCTATTTTACCCACTGAGTAATTCCCGCATCCCTTCCTTCGGATTCGAGTCCTCTCACTTTCTGAACATATTTTTGCATAATTTCTTGGTGAAAACTGCTCAAATCAACCCATCCACGTAACCATTACGATTTATGATTTATAAGTCTAATGCCCGGTTGCACAAACATTCATCAACGCATTGTTCGGTTAGCGGTTCATCAAAACGAACAAATTTGAATTAGTTTCTTTGTTCTTATGACATTTATATCGTTGCTGCCAAAAAATCGCTTTGCATTGGTTCGTTTTGATTGCGATGCACCAAATAATGCACCATTAACCTAACAATGCGTTGATGAACGTTTCTGCAACCGGGCATAGGGCTTACAGAGTTGCAGCTTTCGTTGCGATTTTGTTCATTATTTACAGATTTACAGATCTACATATAAGACTTACAGATTTGTTCAGAATAGAACCATTATTTTGAACTAGACATGAAATACTAATACATATTTATAAATTTGATATGTACTGTGTACATTTTTTACCTTCCGTCACCTTTAGGTAAGGAAGGTATTGTCTTTGGTCAAAAAATTCGATGATGAGTTTTTAATCAATAAGCACGTTTTAGGGTCCCTAGAATACGAATTTACTATTTTTACGATGATGTCTGTATGTGTGTGTGTATGTGTGGATGTGTGTGTGTGTGGTTGTGTGTGTGTGTGGATGTGTGTGTGTGTGTGTGTGTGTGTGTCTGTGTGTGTGTGTGTAACAAAATTTTCGTCTGCGATAACTCTAATACTACAGTTACAAAAATTATAATTTTTCGTGTACTTCTTCGTTACATCCATATGAAGAGCTGATTAGATTTTGGTTACAATTGGTTAACCGGAAGTACCATCATTTGAAGATTTTAACAGTTTTTATTGAAAAAACTATGTTAAATCCAATTTTTTCACATTTGATGTTATTATAAATATTAAAGAATATTTTATTCTCTATACGATTTGACTGCATTTTATACTTAATATTAAATGGATACAGAGTTAAAAAATTGTAAAGAAATTAAATTTCATAAAGTAGCTATAGCTATGAAAACAGCTACTATATTAAGAAAATTCTGATTGAAAGATGTCAGTGTCAAGTGAAATTTACATAGTGTGTTTGTCTTATAATTTTATTGGAAATATAGGATCTCTTGCTTTCTGTATGGAATTTGTATAAAATACATACAACTGCTTTAAGGTAATGTACAAGAAATAGAATATTTAATTTAATAATAATAATAATAATAATAATAATAATAATAATAATAAATCTTTTATTTCTGCAGATACATTATACTGCAAATAGAAAACGTCACAAAATAATAATTTTCTGTATGAAATTTGCATAAAATACATGCAACTGCCGGAAGGTAATGTACAAGAAATAGAATATTTAATTTAGCAAGGAACTTTCCGTATGAAATTTGTACAAAATACATAGAACTGACGGAAGGTAATGTGCTGGCCACATCAGATTTTTTTAGAAATTACAAATACTTTTGAACACATTATTTTTATAATTTTAATTTTTGTAAAGAGTTATTAATAAAGTTCAAATAAATAGTTCAAATCTATTCACACTTCCTGAATTATATTATTTTAATAGAACTATTTTCACTTTTTGTCGAATAACTAGTAATTATTTTGATTTATACAGTGTTGAGTATCACCATAAAAATACCACTCCTACTCAGATAAAAGGTTTGAGAAATTTATTAGTAAAAGTGTATACGTTTTAATTTATTAATAAATCATCCTATGCAAAAAAGTTTCAATAGAAGAGCTTTCTATTTAAAAAAAAAAATAAGATGACACTATCACCTGCTCATAATGTCTTCTAAAACAAGTTTATATAATCCAGGAAGCCATGAGATAAAAACACCGGCAATAAACAAAATTCTTCTTGTATAGCTCTATGAAATAATGGAATAACGAGCAAAAACTATTTATGTTCTTGTAACACTGGTACAATTGACCACACATGTTGACGACCACTGTAACGATATTTATACAGGGTGGTCTCTAGTTAAAATTCTCCATACGGCATCTACACGACTATTTGTCAGAGATATAGTTATTATAACTGTAATTTAATGCATTTTTCTGCTTTAATTAATAGCCGTCGGTTTTTTAGTTTTTAGATTTATTATTTCTGTATAGCAGTGTGTACAGTTTTATAGGTATCGGCAGATGTCAGTATGGTTTCATAAAATTTATATCTTGAAATAGTGAAAGTCTGCTGTAAATTATTAATTTTAATGTAATTAAAGAAATAATAATTCACTATGGTAAAAAAATTATGAAATAAATTATTGTATTGTTTATTCACTGTATAAATTAAGACAAATAAATTGTGGCTGTCCATTTTATTTTTCTATGCCTGTACGTAAGAATATATTAAGTATTGAACTGTAACTTCATAAAAGCATTGACATATAAAATAGAACATATTATTTTATCTTTAATTACTTAATGAATTAACAATTATGAAATCTCTTTAATAACATTTAATTCACATTAACAAAACTATATAAAAATATCCTATAATGTACATTTGAATTCGCTTATTGAAAATACAATTACAATGACTTCACAGCTATAACGAACAAATATAATAAGGTTTGACATGTCAGACTCAACAGTGCGTTTGAGTCATCATTATTAAACAATAATGGAGTATTTTTCTGAAAGAGAAATGATACTAATTATTAAGTAGAATTATATTGATCGTAATATTGTTTCAATTCCATGGCTAACGCTATAAAGAAAGAACTGTTATATAATTTTAAATTCGATTTGATCGGTTACAACATTTGAAAAATAAATTTTAATTATTGAATTGGATGCAGAATTTAATCATCTACAACATTTATTTGAAATCTTTTAATTATTATTATTAAAATGGCACTTTTGCACAATGAAAAACTGTTTTCACTTATTAATCTTCTGTGGCTCAATTTTCATGTTACACCCGGTATATGTGGCAACAATTTTATTTTAAATGGGGACTTACACAATTCAAACTTTTCGGACGCCATCTAGTTAGCAAAAAAGTATTTAATTAGTAGTTATGTAGTGAGCAAGATTTAGCTCTACAGTTGTGATCCACTTCGTGATCACAACAACTGTTCTTTGAAAGGAAAAGTAAACAAGTCAGACTAAACACATTTTTATATAATTATTTAAGTATATGATCTACTCAGCGCATACCTTTCAATTAATTCATGTTTATTTCCACTTTTCTTTAAACCCCGGCATTTTAACCACCTTTCCAACTGTAAGACGGAATGGTTTTCAATGTTTTTAAACACAAATCGTGCCCTCGGTACATCATCTTATGTTAAACTCATTATTTATTTGAGAACTTTGGTTTTTAGTGATATTTCAAATTCGAAGGATTACTACACTTTAGTACAAAAACACGGACTACACAAAATAACATACCCAAACTTTGCTGACTAAATAACGAACAAAATGTGTGATCAACGAGGCGAAGTACTGAAGGGGAGAGCATTTGTTCGACTCGGTCTTGGTATATCACCTCGCTCTTTCTAAAAATTTGTTGTCCTTTTCTAAATAAAATACAATTTAATATTTGTGTGCACATTATTTTTATTTTTATAAATCCACTCTTTACGGTACTCGTAATAAAGACTAACGCTTATAACGAACAAATGTAACCAATCTATTGATGTTCATTATAAATAAAGCAACTGCATATTACTACCATTTTAAATTTAAAACAAATCGCATATTTAAACTGTTGTATTTGTGTGGAGTACGATAATCGACTGGTAGCAGAATGGAAAATTGGGAAATGATCGGACACGCAGTCTAATGTAAATAATTTATTTCCTGGCCTACGTTTCGACTGTTACTATAGTCTTCCTCAGGGCTCTACAATGTATATATGGAACACGTTTTTTCTCAAATTCAGAACGTTTTAAATTTTTAGAAAAGTTGTTTGAGTTTTCTCTGAGTTCCAACTTAAAATTATTTGACTTGATATATTATATAAATACAATATATTTAATAAATTTCAATTTTGTTATCTCCATTGGGTCATATGGGGGATCCCCACGTTACCGTTTATAATCATTGACCATTTCTGTAAGTAAAAAAAGTATTTCATATATTTTATTGTAAATTTTTATGTAAATAAGTGTACCTTGTTAATAGTGTAAATTTCATGTTTGTATTTCCATGTATACATTTTAGAGCCCTGAGGAAGATTGTAGTAACAGTCGAAACGTAGGCCAGGAAATAAATTATTTACATTAGACTGCATGTCCGATCATTTCCCAATTTTCCATGTTGTATTTATGTTATGTACGAGTATGTTTTTTTGGTAAGTGTTTTTTTATTAAATTTCTCATTACCACCCCTTTATTAGTACTTCACAATGATCCCGAATAAGAAAAAGAAAATAACCTCCACCCACTAATAACTTCCGAAGAATAGAGTCCATAAAGCGGAAACAAACCATAGCCGTAGAGTCAGGGGCAAGGCGCAAGGGGCAAACTAATCAAGGCACAACAGTTTTAGTGCAGTACGTACGCCTGGCTTAAATGTCAGCTCGCAACCAATCACACAATTACGTTCAGCGGGTGCATGCTTCAAATCTACAATAAAAACTCCACTGGGCCACTGGAAACGTCTTCGAAAGACAATGAAGGGAATTAATAAATGATGGATTTCATGCTACAGTAACTACGTTTTGTTTTTGCTGTTCATTTTTGTTTCAATACTTCAACTGTGCTATTGTTACTTGCAAAATGATGTTGGTTTGATTTGCTATTGACACATGACAAGGAGATAATTGCAATGATATCTAGTGAATAACATTAATTTGTCTATCGATATGAATCAATGATTTAACTATAAGTTCAATTGAATACAATTTTTATAAATAGAAAATGAACGTGTGCAAGGTTTGTAATACAATTTTCAATTTACTACAACTGCGTTGTGGTCTAGTTGTTCAGACAGAATACGGTTACTACGAGTATTATTACGAATACTTGTTCTTAGACATTAGATTAGAATTTTATTTTATACTACATAATTAGCACACATTCATTGAAACTTACTAGACACTAGTGAAAAGATTATTAAAATGTTACAAAAGTAATCTAGTTTCGTATTGTATTTACTCGTAACAGCTTTTTATATATTTCCCTTCATTTTTACGGCCCGCAACTTTCAGGTCATTAAAATCTATGACAAAATGATGAAGATGAACCCGAACCCGGAATTTTCTATACATTAAAACGCATCATTTCCCAAATACTGTATCTTGGTCGACAGAAAAATATTACCTTTGATTCTATAAATAATAAATATCCCTAGGAAAAATGTCATTTTGATAAATGATATTTCATAGTAACAAATAGTATGGACATTTGTAATTAATGATATTTCCTAATTACATATAATAAAAGGGAATTACTAATCTTTGAATTAACAAATACATACACACAAACATACTCGTATAAATACATTATTTAAACTCTATGACTAAATACAGAATTGTTGAATACGAAACCAAAAACAATATATTACATTAACACGAAAGTGACGCTAGAATTCTTGAGAATAACACACGTATGATCATATTTTTCTCCAACACTATTTTGTAAACTACACATTCCACAACCAAAAATTATGTTGGAATCAATATTATTCCAACAAACCGTGTGGTTTATTCCATACGGCGTTCGACAAATCAGAATCTGTTCACCCGCATATTAGCGCGGAATATCAATTATCTTGTTTCGGTTGCTATGATTATGCCTCTATGTTTTATATTTATTTATTTCTGAATTCGCGTTTGACGTTTTGAAATTTTGAACACTTTTGGAGTTTTCTGTTAACTTTTACAGATTTTTGGAGATTTCTAGAGCAGTAATAATAATACATTACTTAAAAAATTAACTAAATTACATTTTGTGAAAAAGTTTAGACCTCTGTATCAAATAGAAAGATTTTTTTAAATCAAACATGGACATAAGGGTTTGTTTCTGTAAACTAAGGAGATAAGAAATTTAATTTTACAACACTCTGATAGGTCACCATTATCTTAAATGCGACGCAGTTTTTTAATACCTGGTCTCATTTGTCTCTGGACGATGTTAAATCTACTTTCCGGTCAGAAATATTCTTGTCTTTAACTGTTATTCGTTTTGTATTCCCTGCCATTATTGTATACTTTTCTGTTAAGAAATGCCCAAAAGTCTTCAATCAACTGCGCCTCAGAAACATTTGGGGGATTAATACTCTCTCTCTCTCTCTCTCTCTCTGTTTTCATAAAATGTTGACTCCTTAATTCTCTTCAGCGTCTTGAGATTCGCTCAAGCTGGGGCGATTGTGCCGAAGTCTTTTTGGTTACATTATTTCTTTTTTATATTTTGCGTTCATAATGAAGTCGTTACGATACGCAATTGTGTATCGTAATGACCTTCATTTCGATACGCAATTTTTTGTTTTAGACGGTTGGTACTAGATGACGTTTCTTTAACCCATTTTTACCTTATTTATTTTTAGTTAATTGACAATTCATTTTAATAATATAATGTCGAAATTATTATTTTTTTTATTTATTTAGGGAAGATTATTTACATGAAAATGTACAAATGGTTACAAATATAATCACAAATTGAGTAAGTAAATGTTATTGTAGAAGGCGCAAAATATAAAAAATAGTATAAAGAACTCATTTTATAAGACTTTCTTTCAATTAGAAAACTCGCTAACGCTTGTTTTCTAAATTTTGACTCGTGCGAAAAAAACATGTCTTATAAAACACGTTCTTTAATAAACTATTTCGCAATTTTAAATCATTTCTGACCAAAATTCTGCTAAAAATTATCTTTAAAATTCTAAATTGTCGAGTTAATTTGTAAATGACGTTCTAACTTTGTCTTGAGCACTTTGAATGACTCTGCTGATACGATTTGGGGGCAAAAATTCGGGTCGTCCACTTTTTGGTAAATTAATACATACTACACTTTCTTCACATTCTCGTATAGTTCGGTAAATAGTCGGCTATCTGTCCAACTAACCTATAGATAGATTTGCTTATTATATTATTGTATATACTACGTTTACATGCAGTTTTCAAAATGGTTTCAGTTTTCAGTCAAAATATCGCGAAACTGTTTACATGCAATTTTCAAAACAGGTTTACAGATTGATTTGAAAACAGTTTCGGCGCATGCGCATTTGACTGATGTAAGTGACATATCCTCTTCACTCTAAATTCTTCGTTTTATTTTTCTTCTTTGTACCACTACGCACTAAAACTACACAACTGTCATTTTATTTGCAGGTTAGTAACACCAAGTAACATAGAGCGCCAGAAACGTTATGCTATGTACGCATGCGCAATATCGAAACTGAATTTTAAGTATTTACATGAGTAGTTTTGAAACTAATTTTCAAGTGAAACCCATGAATTTTAGTTTTGGTTTGAGATAACTCAAAACCGTTTTGACACTGTATACATGGCGTTTTCAAAACTAAAAACGTTTTGAAAATAGTTTCAAAACTGCATGTAAACTCAGTAATTATCTTTCAGTACTTTTTCTGGCAATTTTAACGTGGCATAATATAATATAAAACGATTATTATGTATTTATTAGCCCTTATTTAGTAGTAAAATTTAGAGCGTAAAATGTTTCTCAAAACTTATGTTACATACGTTATGTTGAAAAGTATTAGTAACCATAATCTCCGCAACATTTTTAGTAGGCGGATTATAAATATGGACTTTCTTTATCAGAGCTCCATTATTAAACATCCATCTTACTTATAAAATAAATAATAAAAGATAGTATTATTAATGACATTTATTGATATACAATTAAAAAGAAAGCTGAACATAATAGCATGTGTTAGCGTCCAAGTAAATAAGCCAATGCATTTATAGAATTACCATACCATACCGCATAGTACTGGTACAATGGTAACCTCTCGTTAGTATCCATCACGTCCGCACCCACAGTGTGTCACCTGCAGGCCTCATGTCTTGTGCCGCAGCTCGATCTGTCTAATCTATCATAATTACCACCCGTGGTAATGAGCGGTTATTAATGAGCGGGCGGGCGGAGCGAAGGAATGCCAGCTATTTCTCCCGTCCTCGACTAGACACACTGCTCGACTGCTCCATTTGCATCCCAGCAGAGAAAAGCAACGAGCACGTGGTATACGTGGACTAATTTTAATCACTATATAGGTGTGAAACTAACGGTAGATACACTTATGAAGGAATGAAAGATATTATCGGTGATTCAATGAAATATCCGAATTATTACACACTCACATTCAGATACTCAATATGAGAATTGTCTTGTTTTGCGAATAAGAAAGTTTGACAGCACAAACCGGAAACTAGTGACTAGTGCATCATTCTTAAGGTTGGAGGCAAATAAGGCCCACCATAATTAAAAATGAAATATTTGGATAATTAGTAATCTTTATTGGAAAAGCTTTGTTCATGTTAAAACTTTGTTTTATTACAAATCTAAAAAATCTGATGTGGCCAGCACATTACCTTCCGTCAGTTCTATGTATTTTGTACAAATTTCATACGGAAAGTTCCTTGCTAAATATTCTATTTCTTGTATATTACCTTCCGGCAGCTGCATGTATTTTATGCAAATTTCATACAGAAAATTTATGTCTTAAATTATTATTTTGTGACGTTTTCTATATACAGTGTAATGTATCTGCAGAAATAAAAGATTTATTATTATTATTATTATTATTATTATTATTATTATTATTATTATTATTATTATTATTATAATTATTATTATTATTATTATTATTATTATTATTATTCCTTGTACATTACCTTAAAGCAGTTGTATGTATTTCACTTGACACTGACATCTTTCAATCAGAATTTTCTTAATATAGTACATAGCTGTTTTCATAGCTATAGCTACTTTATGAAATTTAATTTCTTTACAATTTTTTAACTCTATATCCATTTAATATTAAGTATAAAATGCAGTCAAATCGTATAGAGAATAAAATATTCTTTAATATTTATAATAACATTAAATGTGAAAAAATGATATTTAACATAGTTTTTTCAAGAAAAACTGTTAAAATCTTCAAATGATGGTACTTCCGGTTGACCAATTGTAACCAAAATCTAATCAGCTCTTCATATGGATGTAACGAAGAAGTATACGAAAAAATTATAATTTTTGAAACTGTAGTATTAGAGTTATCGCAGACGAAAATTTTGTTACACACACACACACACACACACCCACACACCCACACACACACACACACACACACACACACATCCACACACACACACACACACACACACACACACACACACACACACACACACACACACATACAGACATCATCATAAAAATAGTAAATTCGTATTCTAGGGACCCTAAAACGTGCTTATTGATTAAAAACTCATCATCGAATTTTTTGACCAAAGACAATACCTTCCTTACCTAAAGGTGACGGAAGGTAAAAAGTTGAAAAATCACCATTTCAAAACTTATCAGGATAAAAACTTTTTCAAAACATTTTCTTCCATGTTTATTCTTCTTTCTATTTCATTAATTTTATAAAATGATCTTAATGCATAATTTTCTGTATTAATTATGTCACGCCTATTTGTTAGACAATTGTGCATACAAAAGAGGCTAAGCTCCTCTTCACCTTAAAAGTATAGTTCTTAAAGGTACACTCTATACTCGTGCTGCATACACGATACGTGAATCAAGCCACATTATACCAGCGAATAAGTTATAGTAGAATGCATATTACAAGAACACTTTGTCGTAAAACGATTTAGCAATTGCATCTATAAACCAACAATGGGGACCTTTAGTTTGCGGTTACATACCCCTAATACATCATACAAACAGGCAAGGACAGAGGGTCGGTCCCTTTACATTAAGAATTATTTGAAAAAAAATATTTCACGATATTTTTATATAAGATTTAAATATTATTACAAAAACAAGTACAACAAACGATAAATTTTAAAATTTATGCAGTACGTGGTCACTGTATTATTAGTACCTTTAAAATGTCACATTTATCTTATATACATATATGCATTTAATAATTTTTTAATTATAATTTTAAAAATATACAATACAAGAAGACGCAAGTATGACTAAACATCACTATCTGAATCAGTAGTACTGTCTAAATTAATTATAAGTTCATTGAAATTTGTTGTATGAAGAAAATTGTTCTCAATATTTTTTACATGTTCTACACAATTTTTCCATATTTCATTCGGCATTTCTGTTACTTCTTTCCTAATTAAATCTACTACATTGTGACTTAACGTTGGATTATTATTTTTCTTTCTTATATTTCTTTTTAAGTTGCTTTACACTAACTCAATAGGGTTTAAAACACAGGTAGCCTTAAAACAGTATGGCCATTCAAATAATTCTTAATATAAAGGGACCGACCCTGTCCTTGCCTGTTTGTATGATGTATTAGGGGAATGTAACCGCAAACTAAAGGTCCCCATTGTTGGTTTATAGATGCAATTGCTAAATCGTTTTACGACAAAGTGTTCTTGTAATATGCATTCTACTATAACAAAGGAGGCTGCCTTCCCTTGATCTTCATGAATGCTCGGCATGATTCGTAACCGCTGCTGCTACACCACAACCATGTACCTAAACTGAAACGATAGGCAACTGCGGCGGCGGCTACAGCGTGCAGCACAGAGTTATTACAGTACAGTATACATGTTCAGTAGGTTACTTTTTATTTTTTAAGGGTATTTTTTGAACAATTTCAACACACTGAAGTAAGCCTCCCCTCCGACAAATGTCACGAGCCGCTACTATTCTTTAAAAAAAAAATTTGGGCCTACAAATTATTTTGTCCAGCTTACTGGATTTAGGTGTGTACAGGAAACAGATGCTATCAGAAAAATTATAAAATTAATTCTCCTGCATATCTAGATAAAATATATATTTGAATAATATTACTATTAAAACATTATTACCTATTATCTATTTAATTATAGGTGTACCTACTTTTTATTAAAACATTAATATTCCATATTATTTATTACATATTGAATAAACCTTAAAAATACTAATCTAAAACTGGCTTTAAAGAGACACAGAAATTATCACGTGTGCGGAAATATATCACATTATTCACATTCTTTTCTCAGCAAATTCCACCGAAAAATATATTGAGAGGAAAACCAAACCGCATAAGAAATATAACTTTCATTTATTAATTAATTTAAAATGATTGTACGTCTTTAACTAGCATAATAAATAAATAGTATCCAATTTAAAATCGCGTAGTAAATACTTCCTATATATAATTCACATGGTGGTTGCCAAGGAAACGACGCATGCACATCGGCGTCAGCGAATCAGACTGCAGCGTCAGCGTAGCCCCGCCTCTTTCTTAACGATCACCCCTCCCACCCTAGACAAAACTTCCAACGAAAAAATCTATTGTTAAAGTTAGTCCCTGCCAAGATGTTCCGTCCAAGTGCACATCGGTCTTGCTTGGCTGAAACTAGGAAAAAGGCCTTAAAAAACCGCGAAACTTGAAAGTGGTGGATTAAAGAAGGAATATGTCAAAATATTCAGCGATAGAGAAGCCATTATATTATATATGCCGAAGGTAAAAGTCTAAAAAAAATATAAAAACTTGTGTTGTTATTTGAATTTTAAATTTTGATCCTGTATGCGTCATACAAAAGACATTAATTTTATTTTAACATACGTTTCGTTTATATTTTACTTACAAAGTTAGATCTATACGTAAATGATTCATTAACAAGTTTTTTTAAGTTTAATTGAAATCAAAATAAACATCAATTGTATGAATGATTAATCTGAATCTATTTGTTTTATTACCTAAATAAGTGCGTACCTGTAAAATTATTATTGATTCTTGTAATACAAATGTTGGACATTAATGGCAACTATTTAACATATGTGTATTCCATATTATGAAAATATTACTAACCTACATTTACAAACAAACCGGTTTTGAATAAATTTGTCAAATTTCTTATAATATCGAATATCGTGAAATCATGTATGCTTTTCCCGCCGATTATAGAAAATCAATGGTCTAGTATTCTTCCTCGAAATCAATTTAGTTTTCATCGAAGCGCCTAATAGAATCGCAACAATTCCCTAGCCTAATTACGCAACGATTGCAATCCATTCCTGTCTCGTCTCTTATCCCAGTAAACCTATCTATAAATATAGATGCAAATCAAGATCCGAACCGGCGACGAGACATCGGTACAAATCCGTGACTGCTAGTCGCATGACTAATCATACGCCACTCGGTAGCGAGCAGAAAGCACCGCCGCGCTATTATAAAACTACTATTTATCTCTCAATTCGACTACTTCATCGGTGGTGATGAACGCTTTCTTGTTTGTATTCATACTAGAAATGAAAGATGATGATGATCAGCAGGTAAACTGTTTCTTTTTCCTTCGTGATATAATTTAATTTTTTAATTGAAATTGCTACTCATAAACGTGATTTATGTTTACTATGTAATAGATTTTATAATGGTGGATGCGCGTAACTAGTATGGTATTCTGTTTTAACGTTATGTTGAAATTTCTGAAAAGAGAAAGTTTATGATTTTATGTAATTATACGAGTATTACTTATTTTTAACAAAATATTGCACTTAACAAGTCAAAGGTGACTGTAGAATACAACAATTTTGTACACAAGTGATGTCAAACTATACTTTTACATTTATCAATAAATAATTACTAAATTAACGACGCGTAAAATCAGGGGATATAATTTGGTGCAGCTCTGGCTTGTTTCTGCAGTTCTAATTTAAAAAATGCAGCTCTAAATCCAAATTTTGCAGTTGCTTTCACTTCTCTCTATATTGTTTATTATTCAAATCTGTACATTAAATAAAAATTACAAAATATATTTTTAATTATTAGAACGCGCGTTTCTCGTAATACATCTGGGTATTGTCGCGGCTTAAATGTACCTATTCTTTTGTGTGTATTAATAATAATAATAATAATAATAATAATAATAATAATAATAATAAATCTTTTATTTCTGCAGATACATTACACTGTATATAGAAGACAAATTCATTCTCATTATAAAAATTATTAGCGTATAAATACTTAATTTTAAAATATTTACAGGATTTCGAGTTTTTATTGTTTTCTGGTAGCTTATTGAAAAATGATAGACCAATCCTATCTTGAGAATCTTTGATGACTTTAACTCTAGATTTAGGTTATGGAAGTCATTTTTGTTTCTAGTTTGGTACTCATGAATGTCTGACTTGAGTTAGAATTTATTTGCATTTTGAAATGTCAAGTGTATAGAAGTTAGTCACTGTAAGCATTTTAAGTTTTTTGAAAAGTGGTTTACAAGAAAAGTTCTTATATGCTCTTAGTAAACATCTAATTATTCTTTTTTGAGCGATAAATACAAATTGAGCACAAGTAGAATTACCCCAAAACCCGAGCCACAACCTAATACCGTAGTTTATTCTTGACTCTACAGATGCATGGCAGAATATTAGATTGTATGTTGAAATATTTCTTCAAATGCCGTACGTATGTATCTAGTGAAATAATTTTAATCAAATTTTGATTTATTTCTTTATATAAAAAAGCGTTAAACTTGTAACTGTTCATTCTATGAAAATATGTAAGTTTCAATGTACTAAAAAATCGCCTCCCCCCTTCCCCTTGGTATCCTCAGACAAAAAAGTGCAGCTCTAATTTTTTCAAATTATATCCCCTGCGTAAAATATGATATTGATGTAATCTAGAATGTGGTATTTTGAATAAACGTTTTGTTGTTTTTGTTTGTTGCAGCCCCCCTTCGCTTCCAGCAGCTTCTCCGAACTTCTTTCCGCCCCGTACCCCGAAGACCCTACAAGCGTCCTCCAAGAAGAACTAGGCCCATTCTCTGACGTGGTGCTGAGTCAGCCTCTTAGCGTCCTTTCGGACGTGCCGCAATCGCCGCCGTCCCTCAGCACATCCCCCGCACCGTTGCCGAGCTTCCAAGAAACGTATTCCGTGCGATACCGGCCCGAGCTGGGCTTCAAGATGGACGAAGAGTGCTTCAACGTGGCCACACAGCCGTACCATCAGCCGGCGCCAACGCATCACTACCCCGAATACTCGGGCCACACTTATCCCAGTCCGTATTTCCCACCCCCGCCTACGTGCGCCGCCCCGTCTCCCTTCGACAACGGCCACGGCCACAGCGTACACACCTCCATGCTGCAACAGGACACCTACTCGCTACCGCCCTTCCCCAGTGCCAGCGCCATCACCGAGCTGCATGTCAGTACGGCGCTTAGCCCTCGGGCGCGTCGGGCATCTCTACCTCTGCAGCGATCTGAATCCACCAGCAGCAGCGAATCGCCCAAATTGCGCGCTTCAGCGCCTGCCGCTACCGCCTCCTCCTCAGCCTCCAGCTCGCCTGGAGGGATTCCAGACCCAAGTTCCATACCCACCCCCACCACGTCCCGAGGTCCTGCCCCACCTTCCCCCAGCCAACTTTGCGCCGTATGTGGTGACACAGCCGCCTGCCAACACTACGGAGTGCGCACTTGTGAGGGCTGCAAGGGCTTCTTCAAACGAACCGTACAGAAGGGCTCCAAATACGTATGCTTAGCCGATAAAGCTTGCCCAGTAGACAAAAGACGCCGGAATAGATGCCAATTCTGCCGATTCCAGAAATGCTTAGCCGTTGGTATGGTGAAAGAAGTTGTGCGCACAGATTCCCTCAAGGGTCGAAGAGGAAGGCTCCCGTCCAAACCCAAATCCCCTCAAGAATCTCCTCCAAGTCCTCCAGTCTCCTTAATCACTGCTTTAGTTCGCGCGCACGTTGATACTACCCCAGACCTGGCCAACTTAGATTATTCCCAGTACCGAGATCCAACTCCCGTTGATCAACCTATCTCCGAAGCAGAAAAGATCCAACAATTCTACAACCTGCTGACCACGTCTGTAGACGTCATCAAGCATTTCGCTGAGAAGATCCCCGGGTTCGGGGAATTAAGTCGGGAAGACCAAGACCTGCTATTTCAATCTGCTTCGTTAGAGTTGTTTGTCCTTCGGCTAGCCTACAGAATTCGGCCGGATGATACAAAACTGACTTTCTGCAATGGGGTCGTCTTAGACAAACAACAATGTCAGAGGTCGTTTGGAGATTGGCTGCATGCTATTTTAGATTTCTGCAACAGTCTTCACCAGATGGAGATTGACATTTCAGCGTTCGCTTGTCTCTGCGCCCTCACTCTAGTTACCGGTGAGTAAATTAATTTTCCTTTACAATACTGCACATAAATCAATCATATTAAGTGGCATACACAAGTGAAATATGTATTCAATTTAGAGTTAATTTTCTTAGCACAATAAACTACTTTGCTGACATAAATTTCAAGTCCTCCTTGTTATAATTTAATTTAAAAATTATTAAAGGAAGAAATAGGCAATATCGCATTAATCAGATGAGAACTTGTAATTGAAAACATGATATGCAAGATAGTAACTAATTGCGCTAAGGTTACAGTGGATAATGAACGGAAAAGTGACATTTCATTGACGGAATAATATAAAGTTATTTCATGTGACAGACATATGTCCATTACATATGGTATAATATGAAAATTAATACATTACACTTCATTAGTCATACGACTATTATTTTTTTGAACATCATAAAAATGTTCTAATATCTTTTAAATCATATTTTATATTTTTTCAAATGAGTCACACTATTTATGTCATTACACCGCTCCTAAGTTGCATATATTTAATGATGTAACAAATTTTCATTAATTACATTTTTATTTATACGTTGTAACAGTGGCGCTTGTGGGTTGAAAATGTGAGTTGCATTGTAATTAGTAATATAAGTTTATTAATATGAAAAATTAATTTAAATAGTTTTTGCACGATCGGGTTATATTTTATATATACCGATAGTGTTCCCAAGACAGTAAGTCTTTTTTGCAAATTACTGAACGGTAAGTGATGTGACTCACGTCGGTAAGTGATGTGCTTCACTTACCGTTCAGGAGGCGAGACGGTAAATAAATAAAAACAAAAATCAAAGCTTACTTCAAAATTGACAAATAATTTTTTTAATATGTCAAAATAATTTTCAAATCTTATTTTTCTTTTAAATTTTGTGCGACGATCATGCAAAAAATAGTATAAGCATCACGAACGTTAAGAAATTACCGATCTCAGACAAAATTGTTTTCGATCGGTAAACTGTCCTTACCGTTCTTAATACTTAATATATTATTTAAATTTTGTCTATTTTTCATTTCGTATACTCTGCAAAATTATTTATCACCAGAACATTGAAATTTGAGATATTTTTTTAATAAATGTCTTTTCTATGCTTAGCGTATCCAACGCCGCAACTAGACTGATGCTTTGGTCATTGACCGCGTGTAAGCGAAAAAGGTGGTGGTTGTCTTCGTCTAACGCAAGCAACTTTACAATACAATAGATCTTTTCATTTTAACGGCTATCTTTTTCTATCGCTGCAAATAATAAGAAAATGGCGCTAACAACTGCCAGTTGGGCTGTCAAACGAATCGTCAAAAATATTGCAGTCATTAAAATACCTGTTTTCTCGGTGAAAATTTGCATCTTTGAACCTTTTAGCTTCAATAAAAGCTTTTGTAACTTATTTCGATAAGTTTTTTAAAGAAATTTTTCTCACATTTTACGTCTATTTTTTAGAAACAGACGCCATGGATCTCGTTAGTTCTTACTATGCGCAGATCCCCATTGCGCATATCTTCTATCTCTTTAAATTGAAAAGGTCTATTCGTTTGCCTCTGTCTGACGCATAGGCTTGTCTACGTTCATTCTTCGTAATTTCAGTTTTGGCTTCGGACAACCTACGTTTTTCATAATTTAATGATTTTTGTGTATAAGGGTATACGGTGGTGGGTATCTTCGTCTAACGCAAGCAAAGTTACAATTCGTTTGTCTTTGTCTGACACTTGGACTTGTAAACATATATACAGCATATAACATGACGTAGTCACAACTTTAATATGACCCAAGCAGCATTTGCGCTCGCGCCATTTGCTGTCTTGCTTTCAACCCACGATGGATTGACTTTATTAAAAATTACTTAAATTCAAAATATTTTATTATTTTCATTCTTTCGCTTTTTCTTTTCTGCTTTGATAAATTAGGGAGGTCAATGACCAAATGACTGAATGGAGGAACCGCCACTGCGTTATATTACTGTGATTAGACATGTTAAATGTATTCATTCAAATTATTAAAATAACTTAAAAATATTAATTCTCTGTAATATTAAAACTATTATGATTACCCCTTAACCTTAAAATTAATTTTAACAAAAACTAAATACGTATTTCGAGAACTAAGTTCTCATCATCAGTAGTACAATAAGTGAAAGTTGAACAGATTAGTCAAGATTACTCAACATGTCAACCATGCCAGAGGTCCTAACAACTCTGAAAAATGAGAGAACTGGGATTATATAGGGATGGGAGTCACAGGTGAATAATTACCTATAAACTAAGATAATTTTCGTCCAATAATAATGAGTCATTAAAATTTTAAATCATCCAATAAAATTTAACTTTGTAATAAATTGAAAAGTTTTGAGCTTGGTATTGGACCAAGATCTGCGTTCATCAAATTATTTTTATATTTATTTATTTATTTATTATTAAACTCTCGTATGCATCTAAATATCTATCGTTATTAATATGTTTTAAAAGTTTAATATTAGAATTGTTAACTTTGTAATATTGTATTTCGTGTATGTTATTAGTCAAGTTGTGAAATAGTATTCGCTATCATATTTTTGTACTTTCTCGAAACGGCTAACTATATGATTATATAATCTCCAATGTAAATCATTATAAAATTAAATTTTCCTGGATATCGAAATAAAAATTATTTCAAAGATGTGCGAAAATATTTTCCATGTTGCATTTAACTTTTTTACACTTACATATTTCATACCTGTCATAAAATTAATAATTAAGCAATAAAATGTAATTAAATTAATATGCAATAAATAATTTTATAATTTTGCAATGCATCATTACAGAATTGCAACATGCAAACTAGAGAGTAAAAGAACTAAATGGAGATAAGCCAGCGCTTGTCATACTACTTATCTTCCTCAGCTTCTTATTTGGAAGAAGTTAAAAATTCGAAGGCTGCACATAGAACAGAAAATGATGAATATATAGTTAATTGGCAATAAGAAAACACCTCCTGACACTTTACTGCTGAAGCGAATTGGCATCACAATAAAATAAGCAATAGTGCAAAACCTACTGATTAGAAAATCAATGGAAATCACTTTTAAATTTTGAGTGATATATGACATGATGATAAAATTTGAAAGAGTTTTCTATTTAACTGAGATAAATTTAATTCACAAGTAATTCACAATTATCTTTACTATCATGTCTTCAGAAATGTCTTGCAGTAATAAATGATAGAAAATGTCTTTAAAAATTTACATAAATTGTTAAACAACTATAGAGCACTTACAATTTTTTAATAATATAATATTATTGAGTATCCAGTGATAGAATTGACTATAAAAACACAATAGTAGTTATGTTGTAATTCGAAATAAATTTTATTAAAGGATGCCGCACAAATGAACACTTATTGCATCATGAATTCAAATGCTACTATAATATGAGTAAAAAAGATATTTTTTGTAGAATAAATTGGGGCGAATATTTTGAAAAATTTTGATTTTATAACTATAAAATTTTATTTTTGGTTTATGCATATACCGTTACGTAGGCATTTAACATAGGAAAACAGTTTTTTCTTGCACGTTGCTTCCCAAATTATTTTATTTTACCTTTGAGTATTTAAATATGGATGTATTTCTTATGGTAATGAAACATGATATAACGTTTCAAACTAATTAATTTCTTCTATTCATGTCATTTTAATATCAAATACTTACAAAAAAGACATAGCAGTCAGTCTTATTGACGTGACATTGACATTCGGGATCAGTTCAGGATCTATATGATCCTGTTTCAAAGGTGGTGCTTCGCGGGGGCGGGGAGGAAAAAAATGGGTAGTACAAGATCATTTAGCTCCTATTAAAAAGAACGATTTAGGGTAGATGTGTGCTACTCGGAGTTGATCTTCTTAATAAAAAGAAAGCGGCTAATATTCAACTGTATTTCTTGACAGCCTTGACATCAGTGGCGGCGCCAGGATGTAAATGTAGGGTGGGCACAAGGCACAATCAAAATACGAGTTGGGGGGGGGGCATAATAGGTCATGTAAATGTAACCGAAAAAAAGGCGCCGCAGGTAAATTTTTTTTTCATTCAAGGTCAAATTGGCTTATAATTGAAACTTACATTTTATCAAGGGATGTGAGCTGATAAACTGTGAAAATTGAATATCAGCTGCACTTCTACTATTATAATAATTACATTTTAACTGACATCCATATTTTGTAATCAACATTAATATTTCAAAAATAAAAATAAAATAAATTACCCATTGCTGGGTGTGCCAATCTGCTTTGTGCGCAGATATCGGTAATGATGATGATATATTTGTACCATGCGGGCGTTTACCAAGCGTCACCTCACGGGCACTCATTGCTGGCGTGGAGAGTGCATCACAGGGGTCAATTTAGTGCCATTTAAAATATTTGGCGTCGGTCGGGATTAAACCGGGTTCCCCAGATTCGCGACCAGACACTCAGGCACGCAGCCACGACACCCCATAATATTTAAAAAAAGCCATAAATATTAACTGAGTAAAATAAAATACGTATTTAATTTTATCTTAAATTATAATATTTGCGGTTGTTTGATTTTAGTTTTTTTATCAATTCACGGCTTATGGGGGGAGGGAGGTAGTTACCGCCATTACCCCGTGGCCCTTGTATTCACGCCTGGTGAGCACCTGTTTATTTTAATAATAAAGATACGTATATGGTATTTTTTCATATACACAAATGAAACGAAACAAAGACACAGCTATTCATATTCGAATAATTACATATACCGAGGGTTTACTTTTTTATGAATTGCAGGAAATACTGCGGTGAAATTTTCATAAAGCTGTAATTTCTGCCCTATTAATTTTAGAACAAAAGTATAAATACAAATAATGTTCAGATATAAAAATAAAATTTTATTCACAAATATTTTATATACCAAAATAATTATTTGTATGTTGGTAATGGGTGGGCACTTGGTTGGGCACAAATCTTTTTCAGGTGGACACGTGCCCACCCTGGCCCCCCCCCTTAGCGCCGCTACTGCTTGACATATCTGAGAGTGAAAATGAACAGGTAAAAAATAAATCATCGGGAGTGGAAAAAATCTTATATACGCAACATGAGATGTGTAGGTACATTTGACCACTCTCGAAATTATTTGCCAGCCCTCGCTATCGCTCGGGCGCAACATCGTCCTCGATTAATAAATAAGCATTCATATTTTCATGCCTTCCTCATTTTTTTTTTTTTTATTCTCAATAATACTAGTGGGACCCTCGTATGTATTTTTAATTTCTACTTCCTGAATTCGCGGAAACTTTGCTGGCTATTGCTATGAACCGCATTATGAGAACTACTTGTGTATGCCACATTATTATAATCGATTTTATCAAATGATTTCTACTATAACTACAAAAATTCCTAACTCGGAGTTGGAAAAAAGAGAAACGTATATCTGATCATTATTCAATTCAAAAGTCAAAATACCAGAATTGATCTTAAAATGTAATTTTAAAGGGGAAATACATTAAATTTCTTTCGATTTCTAAAATAAGATTCAAGAAGAAAAGCTTTGATTTCTTTAGATAACATTTTTGACGTTAAATTAAATGTTTTTAAATTGGCATACGTTTCTTTGTTCATAGCCTCTTCCGAGTTAGGATTTTTTTTAACACACTGTATAAGTTTATAACTTAAACAATTGTATATTTTGTTGCAGAACGACATGGGTTAAGAGAGCCGCACAAAGTAGAGCAACTACAAATGAAGATCATCAGCTCCCTCCGCGACCACGTGACGTATAACGCGGAAGCCCAACGGAAACAGCACTACTTCAGCCGGCTACTAGGCAAACTGCCAGAACTGCGTTCGCTAAGTGTTCAAGGCCTCCAGCGCATCTTCTACCTGAAGCTGGAGGACCTAGTGCCCGCGCCGCCTCTCATCGAGAACATGTTCATCGCCAGCCTACCCTTCTAAAACCCTCTGTCCTCTAGTGTTGCAGAATGTACTTGTTTTCAAATTCTACCCTCTGCCATGAAGATTTAGTTCTAGTGGAGTTACTATAAGGTGCTGTGTATTACTTCGTCAGCTACGACCGTGGCTACTTAAACATAAATTAATGTGTACCTTAAGACTAAGTGATTTAAGCGCGAGGACCAGTGAAATTTCTATGAGCTTATTTTCCCAGTAACGCCGATACTTGTTCTGTTACATTATCTTGTGTTTCTGCTTAAGACTTTCTACGTAGATAATACGGTACTTGATATAGTACCAGTACTTGCTGCTGCTGTACTGGTATTTAGGAAATAATTGCATAATGTTAGTGAATTGTGTTAAACTGCCACAGATGTTTTCTGTGATACTGTGCTATTTTATTACTAATTTTAATTAGGCGCTATTAACAATACGTCGATTTTATGTTAAGTTTAATTTTTTAATTCTTGCCAATTTAAATGTGAGTGGCGCACATTATATTCAATATTAAATAGTATACAGTCCTCCTGGACACAGACTCTCTCAAGATCTCTTTTGTGTGTACTGACATGATTTAAGTTACCATAGCAACAAGCAAATAAATGTCAAATCAAGCATATGTTGTTGTACATAGTTATGAGAAAACATATCTTTATTATAATTATAAGGTATTTGATACCTCATATAGTGCAATAATAAATTATTAAAATTATTGTGATGATTTCATATTTATTTATTTTTTACTTTTTTTAGAATTTTCATACAAAGAGTGTTTTTTCACTACTTTGTACAGTAACAAAATCCTTGGTCAAATGAATGCACCGTTCAACAGTTAAAATAGTAAAAAAAATCTGTAGTCATGCGTTTGGGATGAAAGTTATCCCTTACGCCGTGTAGTGCTTCGCATATGAAGAAACCAAATGAATCCCTATGCTAAACGGAGCCATCGCGAATTATAGTCCGGGCCCGGGCATGGGCAAATCATATCCAATGCTTTGAGCATTATCTCCGACTCCGCTCCGGCCTTGAGAGGACAGGAACGCCCGTATTACATGCTTATGCTAAGCAGGCAGTAAATTACATATAGTTGCCGCAAATTTCTTCAAATGCGTATGCTTTACATACATTGATAGATGTTCTCCATGTTCCGCGATCGCAAACTAGGAACACGTCACGTAGAGTGCCCTCTACAGACACACTGTTCTCTCGTCTCCGGTCACAATAGATGTCTACAGTAATGAGTTGCATGTTATGTGTAATAATTTACCAAGAAGAGATGCATTTAGATATTTGGCTACACGATGTTACCCCATTCTGCACCAGTTGTTTTCTGTTTCAACACTTTGAATGTTAACTGTAAGCCGTTATTTGATGTTAATTATGTCAAATAGAAATGTATGCAAGGGGTGATAATATTAATAAGTAAACTATTATTATAATAGGTTTTAAGCAATGTTACCACTACACGAAAATTGAAAAGTGTGGATCTGCAACTGAAATGCGATAAAGAACCTAGTCATGGCACACTGTACATAATTTTTTATATTATTTTTGAATATTTTATTTTTCACAGCGTTACTAAATGTAAAGAAAAATTAATATATTTTAATAGAGTATATACCTATATATCTGACAAAAGTTACCATGAAGCATACAGCATGCCTTATGTTACCTATATACAATATTAATTATTTTTTGACGAAAAAAGTTTTATTTTTTCACCTGATTTTTGCCATTTTGGTTAAAGATCTTGCAGTTTCACTTAAAAGATTATTTTTTATTTTTATAGGAATTGCAAGAAAAATCATTTTTAATATTATACGTATCTTTAATGTAATCGTTATCGGCAAAAATAGAAATACCTACAACTCAACCAGTTTTAGCTAATAGTCCGCGCTGGTCTGACTACCATTGTTTTAGCTCTGTCAATAACTTGAAGTATTTTTCTTTATAATAATTCATAAACGATTGACAGAGCTAAAACAATTGTAGTCAGAGCAGCGAGGACTGTCACGTTAGACGAGTACATGCCACAGCGTCTAAATGTCATAGTGCCCAAATTTCACAGTGTCTAAATTTCATTCAACCTAAATTTCACCCAACCTAACCTACAGACCTCCGCTTGACCACGCCCACGTATTCGATTGGAGGGTTATACAGAGGTATATTTTCGGGCTGCCATCTATTGGTATTTTCCTTGTACTACACTTGTGACATTTCATTCCGTTGCTAGATTACAAACAAATCGCTGTCATGGTGACAGTTGAAAGATGGTGCCAAGTATCAAGCGAGTGTATGGTCTTTGCAACAGTGACTCCCGAGAATACATGACAATTGTGAAATTCTCTAAGTTTCCACAGCCGTCCGAAGACATTGAATCACATGTAAAACTCAAATGTCAAAACACAAGTGACAGAAGACAGGACTTTAAAAATGGCGTGGTTTGTTTGTAATCCGATCTTCCCTCAACTTCTACATCGTCGCATTCTTTTTTGCGTGTGACGTCAAAATTATAACCCTCTTTTTTGAATGATTCTGGCGAGTACGTGCCATAGCGTCTAAATGTCATAGAACCCAAATTTCATAGCGTCTAAATTTCATACAACTTAACCTACAGTGACCTCCGCTTGGCCACGCTCACGTATTCGTTTTTTTAATGATTCGGGCGAAGCGCTTTTTGGCGAATTTTATATATATTGACATATATATTTGTCTTTCAGTGCACATTCTTCATTTACAATACATACCCGTAGGTAATTTGTTCGTAAAATATTGTACAGTATTTATTTGGTTAACTGCTGTTAACTACTATAGTACCTACCTACAGGCACTATGGCGCTATATTAACTACACAACAAACTCGCCATCTGTTGCATAATTCAAAACAAATGTTAACATATTTACAATTTTTACTTTAGTGGTCGAAATAAGCCAGGACAAATTTAGACGCTGTGACAATTGGTGGTGGGGTATTATTTAGACACTGTAAAGTAGTTTGGGCGCTGTGAAATTTAGGCGTTATGAAATTTGGGCGCTATGATATTTAGGCGCAGTGGAATGCTTCGCGTTAGAGTGGTTGGGCTGTACCTGCTAAATTCTACTCTAATACTCAACAAAAATTCTTTAAATTTAATTGATACATTTTGATGTTATTTAGTTATACCTATGTACCTACTAAATGTTGGACCCCGATTTATACAAGTTGAACACAGTTTGTGCAAATAATAAAGAATTTATATCATTGCGTTTATCAAAATTAAATATAAGAGTACATATTTTGAATTAATTTTGTCGCGTTTACTCCGAGTTCGATTACATAATAAGGAACCAATTCGTACCTAAAATTAATGGACCCAGGTACCTTTGAAAGTGCCATTTTCATATCCCCATCTCATATCATATAGGGACTTGCCTTTTTGAAATAAATTGGGAATAGACTGGATATGTTAGAGGAAATGAAGGATATTTGTAATAAAGTTGGTTATTATAAGACATAAGAATTCATATATTTTTACAATGTTTGTGCACATTTCGAAAGCAAAAACTATTTGCACACACCGTCCACACAACTAAAGCCCAAATTACAAAGAAAGAATACTTGTTAACTCTTGTAATTTGGACTTAGTATACCTTTGTCTATATCTGTATAAGCTTGCAACATATGTTACCATGTAAACTATTTAATAGAAAATAAAATGGCCTAATAAATTATATTCGGAAATTTTCTTAAAATATCTACTTATAGTTATTACAAAAGTGATAGTATTTATAAAATTTATATTTGAAATTTGAGAAACTAAATTTATAATATCATTTAGTTATATTTCTAAAATAAAAATAAACTTGTTAAATAATTTAATGTTATTAGATAAAGATCTCAAATTCAAATGCAACTATTTAAATGAAGTTACCGATCATTACCAATTACTTGTTGATATTTTATACCTATTTAAAACAAGTCCAAAATATCGTAAATGTTGTGTTCTTTGTAAAAATTAAAACACATCTTTTCTTTGATAAAAAGTGTCATCTTATATGTTCCTTTTCAAAGTTACACTTTTTATTTTCACGAAATTCACATTCTTTATTTATATGAAAATTGTACCTGTTTTAATTGAAGCTGCCATAATACTTAATTGACATGATATTTCGACAAAAATGCATTTGACATTTGATGTACAGAATTAGATCAATTTCAACCGCAAAATATTTAATTAATGTTATAAAGCCATGTACTTAATAATTTTAAAATTTCAAGTAGTTTCATTGCTGTAATATATTTTCATGAAGTTTCACTCTGTATGTGTTCCAAATGTACTTAATTTTTGTTTATTCATGTCAAGCAATCCGAGAATACTAAACTCTGTAATCTTTAGATCCTTATCTATATCTGTATAGAATAATATCTGTGCCTCTTCTATTCTACATTTCAGTTAAGTGTTAAGAATGTAAAATTGCAACAATGTGTGATGTTGAACGTTTCTTGTTGATGGAAATAATGTAATATCAACAACCGATTATTATCAAAATCGTAGCAGCATTGTTGTCAATTCTCCTAATTTAAATGTAACCTTTTTATTAGTGCGTATTTATATAGTAATTATACTTTACCAATAAAATACTCGCATATTTTTTTTTCATGATCTTCATTATCTAATAATACATAATTTTATTTGTACCATTAGTTTAAAAATGTATAACATCGAAAAGTGTTTTGTTATATAATTTATGATTTTTAAATATGTTGTGTTTTAAATAGTATATCTTGAACGAAGCTAATTACTTTTTTATCCTAATGCACTTATGTAAGTTAACTAATTTTTAATAAACATTATTTTGACATAGAATGGGATATTTAAACCGATAAAAGTATGTTGATATCAACCATTGAGTGTACAAACTTGTATTATTATTAAAAATAAATAAAAATCAATATTTGAACAGAATATATAGTATTTTATTTTACTCAATGTCCTTGTA
Organism: Harpalus rubripes; assembly: GCA_963082715.1. NCBI lineage: Eukaryota > Metazoa > Arthropoda > Insecta > Coleoptera > Carabidae > Harpalus > Harpalus rubripes. The sequence goes on from OY720454.1 coordinate 52,556,797, forward strand.
TACCCCTACTCACTCTAACAATAAAAAGTATAGTATTCCAGAACAGGACTATCCATCGAAAATTTCACTGCAGTAATAATATGGGAATAATTATTATTTTATTGTAACAAGCATTAATAATTCGATATTTTCATTATAAATTTCGTGTTGACCAATGGCACTAAAAATTTACACTTTAAGAACGATGTCTTTAATTTTCAGAATTTGGAAAAATTATTTTTGACAGAATTAGCAAATCGAAAAAACAAGAGGCTAGTCGTCAGAGCGCCGAGGACCCCAATGATACACGATGTCTTCAAGTTTTCCGAGTGGAAAATTAGACTCATTTTTTAAGTATTTTTTTTTAAATCATGACAAAAACAATACCTAACCTACAAAACTCGAGTCCTTGTACTTGTTTTTTAAACTTATTTTAAAATCTAATATAGTGCTGCTTCGGGGTCCTAGGCGCTCTGACGACTAGACTCTTCTATCTTCTATCGAAAAAGGTATAAGCATAAGTTTTATTTTAATCTGACGGCTAATTTCTAAAAAAAGAAAATAATTAAATTCAAAACTGTAAGTTTGAATTTCTATGAAAGTAAGTGTAAAAAAATATGAGAATAGCTGTTTCTGATATAATTCAAGAATTTTGCAACAAACTAAGTTATTTTATTACAAATAATAAAAAAAACAGTTTTCTTTTATTTATTACCAAATTTAAGGAAAGAACAATGGAATTTATTTACGAATAATTATTTATGGGGTCTCGTGGCTGCGTGCCTGAGTGTCTGGTCGCGAATCTGGGGAACCGGGTTCGATCCTGACCGACGCGAAATATTTCGAATTTTAAATGGCACATAATTGACCCCTGTGGTGCACTCTCCACGCCAGCAATGAGTGCCCGTGAGGTGACGCCTGGTAAACGCCCGCACGGTACAAATATGTCATCATCATTACCGAAATCTGCATACAAAGCGGATTGGCACACCCAGCAATGGGTAATATGCCATGATATATTTATTTATTTTATTTATTATAATATAATCATTTCCTCTCCTTGGCACCTTGGGGCATGGCCGACAAAATTTCATCGCACGCCACTGGATCTTGCTCGAAGAAGGTGCAAGAATGTACCGAAATGTTGGTTGTTGGTTGTAATTAATAAATGTTATTTGAGAGAAAAGTCGAATAATTGTTAACACCTAAAAAATATAAAATTTCAAAAAGTTTCTAATATTTCCCCATAATTTTGAAATCTGAATATTTCTTTAAAATAAATTTTATCTAAAAAGTTGTTTTTTTTTTAGTTTATATTAAGGTTAAGTTATATATTTTTTTTGGGCCTTTTAACAGCAATAATAAACTTTAATTGTGCTTATTTGTTCAATTTGAATTACCCGACAAGAAATTCGATTGTTTCGAAACAATACTGTATGCGACATCTACCGATTTTGTATGAAACTACCAGGAAATTTGAATTTTTCTATCACCACCTTCTGTAGAAAATCCGAACTTATTTCTTTAAATCTGATTTGACAAATATGTGATTTGCGGTGTCAAATTTTGGGATATTTTTAAAATAATACTTGTTTTTAGTATTTTATAAATCAAAATGGTAACAAACAACCTTAATAAAGTAGCAGAAGAGTTAGAAAGACAAGAATTAGAGGTATGTGTAGCAATGTTAAACAAAGAGGTTAAGTGAACATTGTTTGCAATTGTTTAAATTTTACAGGCTACAAATGGGGTAGCACCACCGCAAGTATATGCACAGTTATTAGCTATTTATTTACATCAAAATGACTTGTAAGTATTCTTAAAATAGGCTAGGGAATTTAATAATTTCAGTCAAGAACTTTCAATACATTGTGCTCTTTATTTTTCATAATTAGATGTAATGCAAAGTATCTTTGGAAACGAATTCCTCCTTCACTTAAAACATCAAATGCCGAATTAGCTCAAATATGGGCTGTAGGTCAACATATGTGGCAAAGAGATTTTCCATCAGTTTATAAAGCTTTAAATTCAACAACCTGGTCTGAACACGTAGCTGATATTATGAAAGCAGTGCAAGGTATTATACATAACACATATATTTACTTTGAAGTTTAAATTTACGCATACATTCAGAAAACGTCCGGTGTAGAGCTGCAGACTTGATAACCCAGGCCTACTCATCAATTTCCTTAGATGCCGTTGCTGCTATGACTGGATTAACGTTCGAACATACTGCTGCTGCTTGCTTAGAAAAAGGTTGGACTGTAGAACCAGACTCAAAAATTGTTCATCCCGTTCCACCTCCACCATCTACAACTGGCCATACGTCCAGCGAAGATCAGTTATTTAAACTTACTGAATTTGTTTCATTTTTAGAAAACTAATTTATGTGTATATTACTGTCAACAAATAGAAAATACTAACATTGTACTATTAACTACTAATTTGTACTATAAGATCTTTTCAAAAATATAGATTCTCACAATAAACGTTAAATTGTGTTATAAATTTTAAATAAAATACGCTATAATAAAAATATGTGAATAAATTAAAAAATGATTAACTGAAAACCACGTCTGTAAACAATTGAATATTTAAACAAAGTTCGGGAATTTACAACAGGTGGCAGCAAAATCGCGCAACAAGAGTTTGACGTTTCATTGCTCAATTATTTGACATTCATCATCATTTTATTTATTTTACTGAAAAATATCAAAATGGTATACTTATCAACAATTCTTTTAATTACTATTATTAAATTCTGTTTTATTTTTACAGCATGGAAGATTAAAAGTCAGAACAAGTGAAGAACAGAAACAAATCAAACGAGAAGAGGAACGTCGAAAATTAGGAATTTATCAAGCAGGCGTATCTAAAGTTCTTTCAAACCGGGATCCAAATGCATTCAATGAAGAAATATTTTCTCTTACTGCAAATTTATTAACTTCAAATCCAGATATTTATACTATGTGGAATATAAGAAAGGAAACTTTGTTGTATTTACAAAATGATAGGTATTTTCAGCCATTATCGTCAAATCTGATAATTAATAATGAGTAATATTAACTTAGGGAAGAAGAAGATTTCTGCAAAGTTCTAGACGATGAAGTTAAATTAACGGAACAATGCCTATTAGTCAATCCGAAATCATACGGTGCATGGTACCACCGTTATTGGGTTCTAAAATTACATCCTAAAGCCGACTGGACTAGGGAATTTAACTTATGTACCAAATATTTAACTTTGGATGACCGCAACTGTAAGAATATATGCTTTTTTTCTGTAGCGGATGTTAATAATTTTAACAGTAGTGCTTTAATTTTTGCTGAAATTAAATGCATTATAAACTATGATGGTTTGTGTTAATAACAACTTCAATGGGGTATGTGACCATGATCTAATTTCCTTGTACAGGGTGTAACAGCTAAACGATCTACCTCAAATAATTTCTATATTATTAAAAAAAAAAAATACTATAAGACAATGACAGTCTTATATAGAAGACCAAGGGGGACATCCGATTAGTGGTTCTCAAGTTACAACACAAAGTTATATATTTTTTTAAATGGGATGGTATATATTTTCGGCCCATTCGATTGTATTGTTTTAATTTAAGCTCAATTGTTTTTCATACATAGCCTACTGAAAAAACTATAAAAATCAAATTAATTTAAATTTCAATAGACCTTTTCAATTTAAGAACTATCTCTTTCTATCCCTGCAAATAGTAAGTACAATGGCTCCAACAACTGCCAGTTGGGGTTTTAAACGAAAGGTCAAAAATAATGCAGTCACTAAAATACCTATATTTTCGATAAAAATTTACATCGTTAGACATTTTAGCTTCAATAAAAGCTTTTGTAACTTCTTTCGAGAAATTTATTAAAGTTGTCAAAGATTTTTCTCACATTTTACATCTAAATTTTGGAAAAACAAACGCTGTGGATCTCAGCAAGGAAACAAGTCAAGTAACCATGGCTCTCGCCAGTTGTTCTTATTATGCGCAGATCCCCATTGCGCAAATCTTCTATCTCTTTAAATTGGTTATTGAATTTTTCTTAATATCTTTGTTATTTAAAAATATAAATTGATTACAAGGTTGAATTTAGAAAAAAATACTCTATCGAATGGGCCTAGAAAATATAAACCATCCAATCTAAATTATATATATATATAAAATTATCTTTGTGTTGTAACTTGAGAAACACAGATTTAAAAAAAATATTTTCATCTCTTCTCGGATATCTCCCTTGGTCTTCTATAAGATTGTCTTAAAGTATTTTATTATATATTTAATAATATGGAAATTATTTGAGGAAGCTCGTTTAACTGTTGATGTTGCAACCTGTATAAGTTATAAAATGTAAAAACTATACCTTGTTCCATTTAAGCCATTCAGTATTGCGGAGCATAGGGAATAGTTTTGACTTCTCTGATTGGCTGAAATTAGAGACAAGAGACAAGTTTACCCAATGGAATTTCGGCTACTTCAGATTTGCGCTGTTGCCAGTGCCATCTACTGAATGGCTTAAATGGAACAGACCATAACCACTATAGCTTCTCATTAATAAAAACTATACATTAGTTTGTAATAATATTGTTATTAGCAATTAAATGTTTTGGACAAGGGATATGTGACGTCATCATGGTAGGAATCGTAGACGAAGACAGATAGACTTGGAGGAAAAGATATATATAAAAGGTATAGATAACTATCTCATTTCCTCCCAGTTAATATGTCTTTTACCACGATCGTACCATGGTGACGTCACATATCCCTTCCCCAAATTTTCAATAATTATTTTCTCGTAAACTACGAATAATTATCATAAAAAAATACGGGTATTTGTTTGCTAGAATCAAAGTAAAAATGAAAATTTGCTCATATATAATACCCCATTATTGACTCGCGAAAAATAATTCACTCGTGAGTAACACTTTCCGATCGTCGATAAAATATAATTTTATGGTTTTATATCAAAAATAACTATTGTTATCTATTAAGAATATAATTTTCACTTTTAGTCCATTGTTGGGATTATCGCAGACTGCTTTTATCCCATGTTGGTATTCCAAAATCAGAAGAGCTTATATTTTCTACCGAGTGCCTAAAGCGAAATTTTTCAAATTATTCCGCATGGCATTATCGTAGTACACTGCTTGATTTAAAAGCAGATGAAGTTACTACAGAATTAAACTTAATTCAGGATGCCATATTCACGGATCCAGCAGACACTAGTGCCTGGTTTTATTTAAATTGGGTTATTAATAACCCAGTAGTTTCTAGAGAAGCTTTAGAAGTTTTACACGAAGCTATTGATCAGCTTATAACTTTGGAACCAGATAGTAAATGTAAGTATTTTGCAACATATAGAGCTGATTTCATTCTTCATTGTTAAATAATATTTTTTAGGGGCCTTAATGATGCGCTGGTACCTCTTATCTATTATGAAAGAAACGAACGATGATAACGAAGAATGGGTTCAATGTTTAGAAACTCTAAACGATTTAGATCCTTTGCGAACAGGGCGATATAATGATCTTAAGAAACAAATAAAATCTATACAAGAATCGACATAAAACAGGTATAAATAATAAATATCATACTACTTGTGTTCAAATATTTATTGTCAATATCTTAACACATTCCTTATAAGGTGATGAAAATAAATAATATCAAAAAACGTTTGGTGGACGGACTTTTATCACAAATTATTGCTTACTTAAATTTGTGTCTCAACAGTGCTTCAAGTCTATAATTATTTGTAATGATGACTAGAAATTGTAATTAAATTTTCATGTCTTCTAATCTAATTTTCTCAGTAATTTTATTTTCGTCAATAGGAACCTAAAAATATAAGTTTAGAAAAAAGTTTTTAATTTTATATTTGCATTTCTTACGGAATCTTTAAGTTTCAAAAATTTCGGATTATTTTCTTCTTTGTTAATTGTTTCTAAGTACTTTTGGCGCAAATATAAAACACTATCAATATGTGTTTTATGTTTGAGGGCCAGTTCTAGTGCTTTATTCCAATTATGCATTTTTATATTGGTTGTTATTGCTTGATATACTAATCCGTTATGCAACAAAGTTGTTTCGGCCTCTTGCACCGAACCTCCTAACATGGCCGTAGCTGCGAGTTGATGGGCCTTGTTTTTCAAACTCTGTAATAAAAATATCAACTTTCTATCAATGCGGCTCGTGGGTTGAAGATTTGGTGGATCAAATTTAATAAATATTCCCTACGTTCATCCTTCGTAGTATGTTTTAATTTCAGATCTGGCTTCGGACGACCTTGTCTTTATTTCCAAACGTTTTTCATAATTTAATGACTTTTGCTTTTAAGTTTTTTAATTTGTTGAAATGCCATGTTAAAATACACAACCGAAATTACGCTGTCACTATCCACTTCTAGACTGATGCATTGGCCCATTGACCATGTGTACGCGAAAAGGGTTATGGCTGTCTTCGTCTAACGCAAGCAAAGTTACAATTCGATTGTCTGACACATGGGCTTGTATATACAGCATATAACATAACGTGGTCACAACTTTGATATGACCCAAGCAGCACGTGCACTCGCGCCATTAGCTGTCTTGATTTCAACACAGTGGTGTCGTGTGCAAGCAACGCTAACGACACGATAGACTGACTTTATTAAAAATTAAACCCAAAATATTTTATTTTTTTTTTTCTTTTCTGTTTTGATAAATTTGGGAGGTCATTGACCAAATGACCTAATGGAGAAACTGCCACTGCTTTCTATATTTCTTACCTTAATATATTGGATATAAATAACTTTATCAGGTTGATTAATAGCAGCATATGCTTCCTCAGCAGTATCTAATGCATCCATTTTAGCCTGAGTAGCTAAAACGGCTAAACAAGACCACAAAGTCAAATCCTATCAAAAAATTATTAAACTCCCATTTTTACACTATAAAGTAAAAATTTTACCTGCACCATCCGACACAAATTCAAGGCATCAGACCATTTATTCGACATTACATAATCATGTAAAACAATTGAGTAAGTAGAAACAGTGACATTAAGCAAACTTCCATCTGCTCTTCGAATTAAAACAGCAGTACCGATAAAATCAGTTACTCTGGGTCCCCGACCAAGTTCAGCACTATCATACTGTAAAGATGACATACGCAAGAGTTGCTGGTTGAAGGCAGCAGCTCCTGGAGTGTACCATACAACTAGTCTAACGTCCTGAATTGCAGCTAGCATATTGTAATCCGCGTTCCAACAAAGGGATTGAATTTGTCCACCTAAAGTTTATATACACACTAGCACAGCAAAAAATAAGAATTTTAATGAAAAATATCGAAAAATCTAGGGTTTGAAGGGTAAAACAAATCTAAAATACAATAACCTTTATACCAGTCGAAAGAGTCAAAAATACGTATTTTTTTAAAGTAAAAATCTAATATGTTCCATTTAAAAAAAATGAGTATTAAATCTCGAAAATTTACTGATAGAAAAAATGTTTTCGTATACCACTCAAATAAAAAATGTAGTTTGAAAATGGACTTTTGGGAAGGGATTTATGTTTATAAAACCTGTTGTTTTAATATTTTATTGAATTTGGACGTTTCGAAGGCCCAATGGCCTTCATCTTCAGCATTTTTCTTTTTTTCCTATTTGGATACATTTACATTACTTATTATTTTATATATAGTATATAATATATATAATAATAATTTATTCTAACTCAAATTGTAAGTCATAGTTTTTGAGATCCCACTGGTGCCAGGTTAAAGGGAACATACTGTATATATATTTTTCTATTTTGCGCGTGTAACAAAGCTGTTACAGCACCCAAAAGAGTTCGTTAATAGCTCATACGAATGACGTAATAGACTAGTAGCATTTATTTTTTAAGGTTGGTGGCTATCAATGTCAAAAAATGTCAAATCTCGCTAAATAAACTAACACAAACGATTGTTAAAAATAGGTACTATTTTTATATAATTATGAATTTAAAAGTAGTAATAAGAAGAGAAGAAATACAGTTGTAAAGTTAGAAAGAAATAGAATATATCGTTTGATGCACATTTATGTTACAAAAATAAGGTTATGTTATTGAACGTCAAACTTCAGGTTAGTCACGACGTTAGTATCCAATTCACACAAAATTCCCTAAATTTTGACACTACAATTTTTTATTAAAAAGGCACAAAATAGAAAAAATAGTATAAAGAACTTATTTCATAATTGTCGTTTATTCTGTTCGAATGATTATTTTGTTCTCACAAAATAAAATTACAATGACTACGTTTATCCCGACGTTTGAAGCCGCTTGAATTTAGTAAATCCCTCTTCAATCTTTGAAATACAAGATCGAGATTAATATTTGAAGCCGCTTGAAAATGTCAAATCAGGCCTATAAAATAACAGGCTTGGACTTATGAAGCGGCTTGAATTCTGTCGAAATAAACAGTGAAGCTTCAAATATTGTAACTACGCATGCGCACATCCGCAATAAGTTGCAGTGTTACTAAATTCACATCATTTGTTGGTTGTTTGTATTTTACCTCATTTTATAAAAATCGCGACATAAAACTTAGTAAAATTGTCGAAAAGCGAAATATTTGGAGTGTTGAAGAAATAAATGTTTTTGAAAGAGAAGACAAATAACATGATAATTTTTATATTTTGGGGTTATATATCCAGGATGAAGTTAAATCATATATCTCTCCCTGTCTGTCTGCATAATTGAGTATTTAACTATCTTTTTTTAGTCAATACGAATTTAAAGAAGATTAAAAATAACTCAATCCTGTTTTCAATCCGCTGAGATAAACCAATAGGATTTTTCAAGTCATAATATGCTTGAAGCCGCTTGAATTATCGAGATAAACGTAGTCAATTATGACATTCGTTCTTTAATGTACTATTATATTCTAGATAAATTAACTTTAATAAAAATTTCTTACCTAATTTCGAAAATGTTTTATGTGGAGCGCGAACATAAACTAAATAAATATCTTTATTTTTATCTACCAATGCTATCTGTCTATCGGCTGAAAAGCCGGCTTGACTTAAAGCTACATGCGTTACTGGAGTATTATGTTGAAGTATGTTAGCTGATTCTTGCATGGGACGATTGCTTCCTAGTTCAAATAAATTTATATCTAAAATAAATTTGTAAATAGTTATGTATTATTACACCAGGTGAATTAACGAACTTTTTTGATCTGTTTGATCCACAACAACTAGCATATCTGAAGATAAAGAAATATGATTTCGATTCAGATTCTCTGGATTCATTGCTTGCCAACGTGGTGAGGCAATCATTCTACCTTGATAAGTGTATACACTTATATTTGTCCGCTCTACTATCGCTACATACCTAATATATCCAATGAATTATTATTTTTAATATATACCGGGGGTTTACTTTTTTATGGACCATAAGAAATACAATGGTAAATTTTCATATGGCTGTAAATTCTGCCCTGTTAATTTTAGAACTAAAGTGTGGATACAAAAAATGTTCAGTATTAAATGCTGCACCAACTGAGCCTAAATTTATTGATATATACTATTATTCACGAAAGATGATTATTCAGCACTTTATAGCAGTAGCTTAGCAACATTTTGTATTAGAAAGAAAAAGATTATTTAACGTATGTCTATTTAATTTATGTGGTATGAAAGATATTCGTAAATGGTGTCATTACTTTCAAACACACTAAAAATAGCAATGACAAATGTCGTAGTTACACTGTCCTCTGTACTAATATTTATCCAGTGTCGTTGAAAAAAAGAAATAAAATTTTCAAATAAAGTAATTTACATTTTCAGTTAAAATGTCTCAATAAATATTTCGCGTTGCACGCCTATGGGTACGAAATGCAGTGAAGTTATCTGCAAGTAATATTATATCAGACGGCTCATAAATGACCTTTGATAGTCATCTTTCGTGAATAATATGTACAGGGTGCCCATTTTAAAAGTTCCCGCCTGAAAATTCATGAATAGACAATCCATGATACATTTCATAAGTGACTTGGTTTTTAAAATTTTATTTTGCTCTTATACCTACAGTGATTATTCGATTTAAAGTACTAATATTCACCAATTGGCTTATGAAATGTATTCTGTTTTGCCTATTCTTAAAATTTCAGGCGGGAACATATAAAATGGGCATCCTGTACTTTAATAGGTTCTTGTCATGAGATAATAGTACATTAAGATACAAGTTTCATAAGACATGATTTTAGCGCACGCGTCATTCTTAGAAACGAGCGGCTCGCCGCGAGTTTTCTAAGGGGACAAGTGCGCTGAAATGTCTTATGAAACGTGTATTTTATACTATTTTTTCTGTTTTGGTCAATTTTTCAAAAAATGTACGTTATTTCATGTCCAGGAATTTCAATTACGGTTGTTTAATATGTACTTTTGAAACTCATTTGTATATCATGAAGAAGTACTTTATGACATCCAAATGGGTTTCATAAAGTACAAATTAAAGAACCAAAATAGAAAAACGTAAAACAAAATATTCGTTTTTAAGCTTTTTACAGAGTGCCATGCAAGACAAAACATACAATGAGCAATATTTTCCTTAGTAATAATTTTTATTTTAATAATTTCTTGTTATTTTCGTAAATAAAACAACCCCCCACTCGTGTGAAATCATAGCACTTACATTACGTCATTCACAGCCAATAGAAAAAGAGTTTTGTCCATCACCTATGTTTTTAAATAAATAAAAGTGGGCGATGTATGTATTTTGACGTCACATTCTGTTTCAGATCTGGTGACTTTTTCAAAATATAATGCAAATTTCAAAAATTAATTGTAAAATATCTAATGAATATTTCGTGATATTTTCAAATTTGAAGCTATTTAAAAGAATGATATCTTCTTGAATTTAATGCTTAGAGGGCATATAAAAATTCTTGCAGCAGCCCTACTCAAATAGTCGTATTGTTTGACAGACAGATATAGTTATTAACGTCATAAGGCTGATATGTAGCAAATAACAGATGAGGTTGAATGTTGTAAAATCGAGGCGATAGCCGAGATTTTATAATCAACCGTGTCTGTTATTTGTATATCAGCCGTGTGACGTTCAGTATTTTTCATAATAACATAAAATATCTTGTTAAAATTCTATTTTCTATGGCGTATTGACAGGTGACAGCTCTTCATGACAATTTCATGATGCTGAGATTTTTTTTAGGAACACATGATTTTTAATAATTGTACTGTTATAAAAAATAACGGCCGTGGCTGTTTTGATGCATATATCGGTTGAGCATACAGTACTGTTAAAGCACATTTAACAGTATGGTATTATGAAAAAAGTTTATTGATATTTAATTGTTAATATTGTTCCATTGAGTTTTTTCTGCGATGGTAAATGTATTCATGCTTGCTGATAAATTAATGAATTTAAAATTTTGTGCTATTGCTCATGACAATCTGTAAATAGCTAATAATTATTACTTTTATTTTTTCTCTCTTTCGCAAACGAAACGCATGTAAACAATAATTTTGGACTTGTTAGATGCAGTTTTTAATTCTGAACATTCTTTGTATTTCCACTTTTGTTTTAAAATTAATAGGGCAGAATTTACACCTATTTTATCATTGTATTTTCTATGGTCCACAAAAAAGTAGACACCTGATGTGTAAGTTAAATACTTTTCTGATAAAAGAATATGATTAACAGCCCCATCTTTTAAATCAAAAATAGTTGGTGTGTTCCAGTTAGAAGTAGCGTAAATATGACATTGTCCAGGAGTAGTAGCTACCAAATGACCATAAGCTACTGCAACTTTGATAATACGTTCTGAAAAATCAAGTTGTTCCTCAGTTTCACTTAATACATCTTTTACTAAAATGGTTTTCTTTTCTGCGATAGTAACCGAAAAATTTTGCCATTGGAAATGCCTGTAATATATTAATTTATAATTTTTCGCGCGGATACAATACCACTATTTACCTGTCTATTAAATGTGCAAATAATACATGACCAGTAGCACAAGCAGCAGTTAACTGAGTTCCATCATTTGACCAGGCAATATTATATAAACTGCCTGTTTCCAATTTTTCCAAGCAATGAGACCACTAAAAGTTATTAATATAAGCCGAGATAAGATAATAAATAAAACATTATGATTTTTATTTTGTTATCACGATCGCTTAAACATATATTTCCTATTTTTGTGGACGATTGCAGAAAAAATAATGTTTTGCAACGTGATTCCGAAATTTGCGTCCGTATCAGAAATAGTTAATATCTCGCTCTTGTTACGGGGTATTCTAATAATTTTTCTAATTTTTTAAATTTTATTTTCTGAAACTTTCACTTAATTAAATTTGAAATTTTAGTTCTTTTTCATTTAATTTGAGCGAGATATGAATATTTAAATATCACTTGAAAATTTTATTTTCACCGGATATGACGTAGGAGGGTCTGATGACATTTACGAAATATATTATAACACACAAAATGTAATAAAACTGACACGAACAAGACAATTGACACTGTGTCCTGTAATCCTGTTAACAGGATAGTTAAATGTATAAAATTTGTTGGAAATGTCATCAGTCCTTTCGCACGTCACAAACCACGTGAAACCTTTTTAGCGCCAAAATACAAAAAAAAAACACGCTAAAAAAATAATTTTTGGTTTTTACTGTTTAGCATAATCCACAGTTTTTACGTCAAATTTTACTACATTAGAATATATATCCCATTGTAAACTATATTTTAAATTTTATGTTGATTTAATTACTTTAAAAAATGGAATAAAGAGCTATTGCGTTGTTTACCCAAAGTAGTTAAATTTAGTAAAAATAAAATTCAAATATAAATATGTAATATATTATGAAATGTATTTAAACCGAGATTTAAACTGATTTTCAAATAAAAAGTACCTGTAATAGATTATATAAATCTTAAAGAAAAAAATAATGGTATGAGTATTTTTATTCTTACCCCAGCAGAATCACAAAGTCTGAGAGTATTGTACGCTCCAATTGCAAACAAATCACCCTGTGTAGCCCAAGATAACGAAGTAATTGGGTAATCATGATTTCCACTTGAAAATAGTAATCGACCTTGAGGATCCCATACTTTATATTTACAATCTTCAGCTCCAGAAATAATTAAATTTGCTGATACACTCCAAGCAACACATAATACCAAACCATCATGAGCGCGCCACTATAATTATTTAAATAAAAACATTATAACTAGATAAATAAACAAAAGTTATACCCGAACTGGCTTTGTATTGGGTGCTAATTGCTTTATAATCAACAACTTTCCTTGCGTATATAATATACTTTGAGAGTCTGGTGCCCAGCCAGCACTGTACACTGGATTTTCACTTGTTACAACTGTTGATCTTAACATTCCTCCTCTAGACCAGACTTTTACTAGGCCATCCTCTCCCGCTAAAATGAACAGTTCAGATATTTGCATTTTAAAATAATAATATCAATTTAGAATAGAAAATCATGTTCAAGATGGATTTAAGAAAACAATTACTATGTAATATGTAACATTATGAAAATATTATATCACTGAATTCAGAATAAAATTCTCTATCTAATAAGGTAATAAAAAAAATATGATTCCATTTAAAATAACAAAGTTGGTCCGCATAGTTTAAAAAACACTGGTTGAAAAAAATAATTTTACGCTCATTAAAATAATCCAGTAAAATAGAAATTGTTTGCTAATATAATTGACCTGGTAGCTCTTATAGTTCTCGAGATAGCAATAGTGGACAAAATAAAATGAACAATCTGTACCACGAGTATACCAATATTTCCACTTCAGTATAAAATAAATAATAACGAATAGCATAAAAATTTCTTTAAAATACTTTGTAGTGTAATAGAAGCCTTAGCCTGGTTTTCGACAAATGTTAGTATTAAGTTTAATATACAGTATTGTAGTATTAATTTGTTTGTTTTAAGTAGTACTAAATATAAACTAGTATTTCTGCTAAATTAAAGTACAAATGCAATTATTAGTAATTATATTATTGCAATGTTGTACACGTACACATTTCGCCCGATAAAAATAATTGTTTATATTATTTCTCGCCGGAGGTGGCTACTTCTGTCCCTTGAGAAAAAATGTGTATACTCTCTTCCATTTAAGCCATGCAGTAAATTACATTGGATAAAATTGTTTCATGGCTTAAATGGAACAAGATATGGGGTATTATTTCAGACATGATTTTGGTGTCACAGAAACCGACTTTCTGTCTGTCGTGATGTCATGGAAAAAATGAATAACGAAGTTATATAGAAAAAAAAAATAGCTTGGAAAGCGACTATGATATAATTTTGCGTTCTTCAGTTAAATACATTTCCGTAAATAGTTGTTATTTATTGGATTATTACATATTAAAATGAAGAAAGTTAGTTATACCAGTATTTCAGAGCATAGGGAATAGTTCTGACCTCTCTGATTGGCTGAAATTGGAGACAAGAGACAAGTTTACCCAATGAACTTTCGGCTACTTCAAGTTTGCGCTGTTGCCAGCTCCGTCTACTGAATGGCTTAAATGGAACAGAGTATAGTAAAGGGAAAGTGCTTATATCATTATGAGCATCGTGAAAAATTTGAGTTAAAATAAAAATCTCGTGGGTCGGGTAGGTATTGAATAAAATAAATTTAATTTCTGGAGATCAAGTAGGTATTAGAAACCTGTTAATAATCCTGCACCATCATGACTCCATCTACCAACCAACACTGCTCCTTTATGCGCTTCTACACTTCTTTCTATTCTACCATTCCGGTTTACTATATGAAACCTTCCATCAGCTCCAGTTAACAGAATTATGTCATTATGTTTTCCAAAAGACGGTCCGCGAGGTATCCATTGCATATCAGTTGGTAGCAATTCGCTTGGGTAACTGATAACTTTTGTTGCTTCATTATTCGACACATTCCATCGAAACAATTGATTATCATCCCTAACAAATGATTCAATAAAATAATCAACAAAACTTAAGAATAAATTTGTATACCCGCATGAATACACTTCTTCCGCACTGCTCCAACCTACACATGTAACGTGGCCTTTATGAACAGGCTCATTTAATAGCGAGATTTTAAATTTCATTGCAATTTTTATTGTTTGTATTCAAATTTTTGTGAATGACAACAAACAAAATGCAGTTTAAATTTTTTGTTATAGGTGTCACATCGAAATACAAGAAGAAGAAGAAATTCATCAGTAACTATTGGGATTTTAAATAAATTAATCTTTATTAAATGTACATTAAACGTATCTTATGAAAGTTATATTAATTTATAAATATTTTATGCAGAAAAATTATTTTTCTTTAATATTTACTCTCCAAAGATTTTACGCGGTTAAAAGAGTACTTCCGGTCTTTCTTTGGGCGCCATTCGCCATTTTAGTTGTAGCATTCTAGCGTCTCAACAGCGATTGTCGGTTTATCAGAAGTTTATAGGTGGAGACCGGTTTACTGTGATTTTGCTATTATTTCGAATAGTTATAACTTAAGCTGGTATGTAACGTATTTTTCATTATATTTGTTATGTATTTAGTTTGTTTTATATACTGTTTTTAACGTTACATATTTCAATTTACCACGGTTTTATAAGTCAGGTTATATGTTTTCTAGAACAATGAGTAAGAAAACCAAGGAACAAGATGCTTCTTCAGAAAGCGAGGAGGAATATTCCGTTGAAAAAATTTTAGATAAAAGATTCAAGGATGGCAAGGTAACAAAAATGAGTTGTATGATAGAACTTGTTAATTAACTAATTAATTCACGTGCAGGTCGAATACTTCTTGAAGTGGAAAGGGTACAGCCATGAAGACAACACTTGGGAGCCAGAAGATAACTTGGATTGTCCCGACTTAATACAGGCATTCGAAGAAGCTCGCAAAGAGAAAGAAAAACGAAAAGGTGGACCTTCATCGAGAAAACGTAAGGCATCCGTTTCTTCAGAAGACGATAAGAACGATAAGACACCAGCTAAGGAAGAGAAGAAGAAGGAATCCAAAAAATCTAAGAAAGATGAATCGAAAGACAAGAAAGAAAAAGAGAAGGAAACTGAATCTAAAAAAGATAAAGAGAGTGACAAAAAATCCGATAAAAAGAAAGAAGAAAAGAAATTGGAAGGATTCGAAAGAAATTTGGACCCTGAAAGGATTATTGGAGCATCTGATACATCTGGCCAGCTTATGTTCTTGATGAAGTGGAAGGGAACTGATGATGCCGATCTAGTACCGGCATCAGAAGCCAACAAGAAATGCCCACAGATTGTAATCAAGTTCTATGAAGAACGACTCACATGGCACACTCCAAACACAGACGATAAAGACTAAATTTTAATGTACGTATTTTGGTTTTTGTATTTTATTTTTAATTCGACAGATCTTCCCTGATACGTTTGTATTTCATTCTTACACTGTAGTAATCTAAATGATTTTTATTTGTCCTGTGGTAAATGTAAGAAGGTACATTTTATGCTTTAAAATTAAAAATTTCTTTATTAATTACAAAATTTATTTTAACTATACATACATTCCTAAAACTGTACACTTATAAAAATATAAACTTAACACATAAACCTGATCAACCTGACAAATCATACCATGATGGAAATTATTTAAAAATTTGTTGACCAATAATTGGTATTTTGTTGTCCTTTTCAACATGGCCGAATAGATTTTACAGTCCTGAAATAAAACAAAAGTTATAATTAACATATTCTTATTCATGTTCACTTAGAGTTTTAATTATAAAATATGTATTTTAATTTCGTTCCAAGCCCGTAAATTAGGTACATGTAGACTAGTGTAGCTGTACTTTACCAAGATATTAATGAACTAGATTTAAGATATTGTTATTTCATGTAAAATAATTCATGGACAAATATTGCATATATTTTGCAGTTAAAAGCGTGGATTTTATAATTATAAGATTTAAAAATAAACATACATGAAGAAAATATTGTCTTAATTCTCTTGTTAAATGTAAGATTTTCTCTATCAATCAACATACTTAAATTTTTATCTTTAATATCTAAAACTATTTTTGTAAATTTTAAGTAAAAAAAGTTGTGAATAAATTCCTAAAAATTAAAAGTAAAGGTGTTAGGATTAGTGGCTAAATTATAACGAAATCTTTATAATTTACGTTTAGTATTTCAAATTCGTGACATTTTATTATTAGACACGGAAATTTTGCAATTGGAATGTTAGTTCGTTAGAAGAAAAATAAAATTATTTACGATTTCAAAATTAAACGCTATTTAAATCATTCTACAAGATAAATTATTTTGATGTCTTGCAGAAATTAGGAACATGACTTGTCAGATACAAAAAATTTCAGTTGAGTAAATTTACATTTCTTATTTCTAAACCGATTTATTAAAAACAAGTACCAATACAGGGTGTATGAATACGTGTTACAAAGTATAGGCTATATAGGAGATGCAAAATAGATTAACTTTTACTAATAAACTCATCCGGAAACGCACAGGCTCTTAAAAGAATAATTACCTATTTTCTGTTCTATTTAAGCCATTCAGCAGGTGGCGCTGACATCAGCGCCAGTTTTAAGTGTCTCCAATTTCAGCCAATCAGGGAGTTCAAAACTATGGCCTATTCTCTACAATACTGAATGGCTTCTTAAATTGAACAAGGTATACCTTAATTTTAGTTGGCTGTGGCTGTTTATTTTAACTTCTAGCATTGAATTTTTTATTACATTTTTAGTTTTTTAAATACAAATAATTATCGGTCAAAATTGCGACCATTAACTTCAATACAAGCATTGAATTTTCAGAGCATATTTAGATACATTTGTTCAAAAATGCCAGGGTTTGTGAATTTCTTATGCTGCCATATATTAATACAATGTTAATGTAATCGCGAAAAATATGTGCATTCATAATGCGTTTGCAGTTCAGTGTTAAATTTTAAGAGAAACAAAATAATAACAAGTGAGCACGTACACCCAGTGTATTATGTGTATGTATGTGATGCAATAACAAAAATGTCGGCAAAAATATCTTCAGGAAAATTGAAGCATAAACTTTCGTTTTAACTTTTATTTATATCGACGGAAAACACAGTCATAAAGATCAACCCACATAGTTTTGCGGGCTTCATGCCCACCGCTTTGAACTGTACCCGTAAATTAAATTTGAAATTTATGGAATCGTTATCGTCGATGAAATAATCAGTGAGGACCAACATGTATTATTTTTGATGTGATAAAATATGCTGCTATTTTCTATTCTATTTTATTTTTTGGCATACTTAAATTTCTTTTAAATATTAACGATAACAATGTATAACCAGTGCCTAGATGTTTCAATAATATTGTATGTGTAATAATTTTGTTCAATAATATTGATGCTTTAAGGTTTAACGGGACGATCAATAATTTTGCACATTATTTGCCAGTGAACAAAATTATCGCCCGGAAAGTATAAAGAACGTTAAATATACTATTTTTTGTGCAACCGGACGCAAAATAAGCATTTCGCAGCCGCAATACAGGCCGCGAAATTGGATTTCGCGACCGTTGTTATGGTAACGGCCGCGAAGTGAATTTCGCGGCCGTTGTCGTGGTAGCGGCCGCGAAATTAGGTAAACAATCACTTTGACACTTGAGAATTGCATGGTTTTGTTTATCAAATGTCAATCCCATAGCCACCTTGAAGGCTAACTTTCTATTTACAATGAAACTGTTTAAAATTAATAAAATTTGTAATTACATATTTTTTACGGTTGCACAAAAAAATATTGTGTACACCTTGCGAAATTCTTTAGCGCCCTCAAGATTGTCTTGCCTCGGCCGCAAGCGGCCTCGGCGACAATTTTTCTCTCGGTACGCTAAAGAGTGATTTCGCGGCCTTGATATACAAATAACTATTAATCAAAATCTCTTTCAACTATATTGGAAGTATTAGTCTGTCTGAAAGTATTATTACTGTGATATTTCAGTACAAGTTTCGACGTGAAAAGCATTAATAAAAACTCAATAATATTTTTCAGTAATATTGTGCAAAATTATTGAATGTTTATAGAGATTTAATTTAATATAAATTAACCAATATCTAGCATCTGTATTTTGAAAGACGATAAATATTATTCTCAGAAGCTTCATATGAATATCATTTCTTACTACTTTCCTGTCACCTATCTAAACATGCAATTTCTATATTACTTTATATTTGTGGTACACATCTAGAGAATTTATTTTTCTTCAAGCGTATTGTAATATTCGTATTATGCTCCTATATACACATTATAGAAGATGTTCATTGTCTTACTAGTACAAAAATGTTGATATTGTTGTACTAGTAAAAAAATGTTAGTGTGTTAGTTCACCGCTGGCGGCGGTAGTTGTCACAGCAACACAGATTATATTGAAAATTGTTATTTGACAGTTGTATCGTTTTTGTTTTATAGTGTACAAAGCCAGCTTTGGCTGAAATTGCAAACACTACAGATAAAAAATTCCAAAAAAATGTCAAAAAATTTTTTGAAACACTTGAAGAAAAAATAGTATATGTCATTCGGAGTAGAACGCCCTTTTTGTGTTTTACCCAGCTTGCCTAGCCTCGGCTAGCGCCTCGGCCGCAATAGCTGGGTTCAACACAAAAGACCGCTTTCTACTCCTAATAACATAATATACTATTATTTAAACAAATATATAAAAATCTATTAATTATTTTAATACTTAAACGAAAAAAAAGTCATCTATTATACAAGTTTTTATTATTGTTAATTATTACTTTTTTAAACCTACCTGTCATTCTGGATATTATCAGTTTGTAGACATTCAACAAAGTTGCTTTTAGAAGAATCCTGCATACAACAGCCAAAGAGAAAGCAGCAGAAGTAACAGGATAGCATAAGTGGTGATAAGGTTGGTAGTTTCGCTCACTGCCTTCGGCATTTTGAATTTGAGAATTAATTTACTGAAAGAAATAAATATTAAGTTTTTGAATGATCCATATTAGTGTTATTTCAAGATGAATTAATGATTTTGTCAATATCGCAGAGGCCATGTGATGTTAATGTATTTTTAGTTTATTTACAAGCGCATTGGGATGATAGCGCACATCTGAGTGTAATATGAGAGAGTAATGTGTTTTTGACTTTGAAATAAATTTTGATTGAAACAAGTCTATTTTTATATTTAGAAGTGTTTCAAAATTTGTTACACATTATATATCAGCGTTAGATATATTTCACAATTTGATATATTCATATTACATTTCATACATAAAAAGTAAAATAGAAACAATTTGTCATATTCATTTATCATTTTTCCGCGATCGCCCAGAAAATGATCTGTTTCTGATTAAGCATGCATTTATGAATTATATTCTCAATTGTTTTACATAAACAATTTCACTTTTTAGACCGGAAAATCCTTTGAGATAGCTCAGAAAATTGTTTACGAGTGGATTGGAAAGTAACTTTCCACGGCGATCAGTTGTTTATTTATTTATTATTTCCTCGCAATAAGAAATAAATAATGCATAGCTTTCGATTTTTATTTATTCTTATTTCAGGACGGCGAAAAAATACTGTACCCAACATGATCTGAAAATTACTGAGCTCACAAGCTTCCAATGCTTGCTTCCGGCTCGTTCTGAAATACGGTTGCAAGTATCACTTTCAAATGTTACGTAATAATAATTTACGTTATGATTTCATTTTCATCAATAGTTTCTTGATTTCATTTACCAATTAATTCAGCAGAGCTTGCTTTTTTATAATAAATTTGGTCGCGGTTTAATATTATTTACAATTTTATTGTTCAGTTGAGTTTAGTTTACTGAAAATAAAAAATATAAGAATAAAAAACATTTCGATTTTAAACTTGTCGCAATCGCTGCAACCAACACTGCATGAAACGTCTGTAGGATGATAGTTTAAAAAAAAACTGGCTTTTAGATAAATTTTAGGTATTTATAATTATTATTTTTTGGAAAAGGTTGTGTGTCACACAGGTATCATAATACAAACTTAATTATCAAAACCGTTATGGCAATAAATAAATATGCCTATACACAATTTTTATTTTTTGAGATTGTCATCTCTCATTAACAAAAACTGATAATAGTAATTACAAGAGAAATTCTCAAATATATATATATATATATATATATATATATATATATATATATATATATATATATATATATATATACAGGGTGATTCTGGGAAGACGCCTCCGCCCCCCTTAACTTTTTTATTATAAGTAATAGAAAACAATGGCTCATATAAAAGTTTTATTATTTTACATATACTATTTGATGGCAGATGTAGATATTTTTTATATGACTATCAACTTTTATTTTTCAAATGGCAACCTATAATTATGTTAATAAAATAGAAACCGCCATTTTTTTCTCTTTTCAACGATGTATTATTTTTTATTAATGTATTTGAAAAATTTCGAGAAAAATGAGATAATTTAGAAATATTAGAAATAATTTTTAAACAAATATCATAGGTGGCTATGTGAAAATAAACAAAACGTAACAGTGCTATACAACTTAGCAAACTAAAACAACAAATTTAGTAACAAAAACAACTTAAAACAAATGTTCAAAATTACGACCATGTTCTATAATATCAATTAATTCGTTCTTCGTAAACATTTCAAAATGTTTTTTTTTTGTTTACAAAATAAGTTAAATTAAGTAACAAACAAATGTATACTTTTTTGACATTAATTTAATTGTTTTACATTGTTACGTTTTGTTTATTTTCACATAGCCATCTATAATATTTGTTTAAAAATTATTTCTAAATTATCTCATTTTTCTCGAAATTTTTCAAATACATTAATAAAAAATAATACATCGTTGAAAAGAGACAAAAATTGCGGTTTCTATTTTATTAAAATAATTATAGATTGCCATTTGAAAAATAAAAGTTGATAGTCGTATCTTGTAAACCTGACTATAAAAAATATCTACATCTGCCATCAAATAGTATATGCAAAATAATAAAACTTTTATATGAGCCATTTTTTTCTATTACTTATAATAAAAAAGTTAAAGGGGGGGGGCGTCTTCCCAGACATCAGCCTATATATATATTTTCTCGGATTCAATTAAAAGTATATCCATATACTCTTAAATGAAATCAGGAAAATTTTAGTAACGAATTTAACTAGACATAACAGATTATTGTGCTAAGAAAACATTTAGTTCATGGCAGAAGATGCAGAACTCGACATGCGTCAATTATTTCTCACAAATTGTTGTTTACACCGCCTAGCTGTATATTTTGGCAAAGCCAGCAACATTTACCAGCCTGCAATCAGAATCTGGACAGGTTTATCTTACTGTTCTAAATAATCTTAAAATAACACAGCCATTTCAGTTCACTCTACTGGAATCAAATTTATTAGAAAATTTTTAGCTCCAACCTCATGTTCTAACAAGAATAATTAATTTTATTCCAGGAAGATGAAAACCCATATAAAATTTTAATACATTAAAATTGCTAAATTTATATCATAAAAACAAAATATTTTAAAAGTCATACGTAGTTGTTGATGTTTATCGTGGTAAAACGGTTATAAAATTTAAATTTGGAAATCAAATATGCGATGTCTAAATAAAACTAGGATGATGCTACTTGAATATACAAAATGTATGAATTACTAGCAATTTGAACATAGGTAAGAATAATTAGCAATTAACACGTACATTTACCAAATAAAAAAAAAACATTTTATTTTTGAAATCTAAACTGTATTGCACAAAATGAGTAGGTAGGTACTTTGCTAAAAATATTTGGCTGTGCACGATTGAGCTCTCATTTTTAGAAATGGGGTTGCTAGAATTTAGCACTCTGTTATTTTGTAAGCGATAAAATTTTTGTTGATCGCTTAGAATAGGCCTGGACAGAAAATAGATTGCGATCGACTATTTGGGTAGACCGCTCAAGCTTTAATCTATCAATTATTTGTACTTTTAATTGTGACGTGACGCTATTTTTCAGGGCAATAACTGGGTTCGGTTTAGGTTAATTTATTTGAGAGAAGGGTTCGTACGCGGTTCCGGTTCAAGCATTAATAAAATTTGCGGTTTTGTTCCAGGTTCAGGTAGGCAGGCCCGGTTTGGTTCCAACTCGGATTCAATTAAATGCATATCTTAGGTTCGGTTCTGGGTTTGGGTTCGCTAAAATGGTATGGTTTGGTTCCGGTTGTAGTTCAGTTCAGGTTCGAGTTTGATGCCCCATAATTTTTTGATAGACAGCGAGCATAATTTTTTTATGAGTAAAAAAAAAGTCCCTCCAAATGGTATGATAGTACTCGTATCTTGTTGCTGCTTTGGTTATAATAGTAAACAAATATTGTTGCACGGATTAAGGACTCTACTTTATTTACTTTTATTATAGGTACAAGGCCAAACGGTGATCAAATATCAAACAAGTTCATACGACATTAATGGTTTTTATTCTCTTAATGGAGGTCTCGTGGCCGTGTGTCTAAGTGTCTGCGAATGAAAATTGACGTTTAAATTATTTTATAGATGTGGTTCCTTTTGAAACCCTAGAGAAGAATTGAATTGTACGAAATATTCATTTTTGCATGAACCCATTTAAATACTGGACTAGAAAAGCACAGAAATACATTATTATGTCTGGCTGAAAATAGATGGCCGACTAGGGTAACTGAATATCAAAACTGGGGTGCGTTTAAAATATTTTAATTTCGTTTATGTTGATTATAATAAAATATTTTGATCTTTTAACTATTTAGTTTGGCAATTCTTTGAAATAGGATTATTTTTAATTTCCTCTAACAGTAATTCCGACTCGAGTGTTGCTTACACCTGTGACGAACGAACTGGAATTTACAGTATTAAATTTTTTAAATACATCCCTGAATCCTGTTGCTAAGGTCATTTTAAATGCCTCTTGCTATTGAGTACAATTCTAATCTTCTGTAACGGAATACATAAGGGTCAGTTTCCTTTCAAATCAAATATGGGAAAATGTTTTCAAAAGAAACCACATTTATTAAATAATCTAAACGTTAACTTTCATTCGCTAGTCATACCATAAGCCCTCGCACGGTACGAATATGTCATTATCATTACAGATATCTGTACAAATCAGATTGGCACACCCAGTAATGGGTAATATGCCGTAATAATATATTTATTTATTTGATTTATTTCTTCTCGTATTTCTTCCAGTTTATATAAATATGAATTTTCATCAAACATATTTGTTATAAAAGAAATAAATTTAATAAAAAACTGTGAAAAATATTTTAATGTATAAATTTATTTTGGGACTTTCTTTGAAATGAAATGTCTAGAATTATGTTTACTCAACTATGTAAACAGTTGTATTTCGACAACAACATAAGTAAAATATTTGTTTGCTTCTAAAATTATTTTCTCTACATATTTCAAATAATAATAAGCTTAGCAAGTGTACTCGGATTAACAGTAAATGCAGCTTTAATCCACCTACACATTTAAATGTGTTTTGATATAAAGTCAATATTTTTGATCTCAAATCGAGAATGCAACTAATTACACACATCTGTGGAGCAAGTAGTAATAGCATGTCTAATTTCCAACACCTGTTACTAAAGACACACCATTTATTTTCCACTATAAATACAATTAAATAACTAAAAATATAATTCATTCAATTGTTGGTATATATAAATAAAACTTACGCGTCACATATAGCTGAAGTTGTTTTGCTATTTCATAAATTTTGTAAATAAAAAGCCTCATTTTTTATTTATTTGGCACCAATAGTTATTTATATGTATGAAAACATTTTTTCAGATGTTGAAATGATGTTACGCCTGTTTGTCAGTGTCTTGATATTTTTGAATTTAGTTTATTAGTGCATGTGTCCACCCAATAGAATTTATGAAGGAATTTTTACTACAATCGTAAATGGGATCCAGCGCTTTGATTTTTTTATTATGTTAAATGAAAGTTCTTTTAATTTTGAAGCAATTCGTAGTATTAAAAAGTCTTAATTGTTTTTAATTTAACTGCTTTTGATTATTTATGTCAATATGACGTCACGACGACACCTGCAGCTACTAGATAATATAAAGCTGACTTATCCGCCATATTGGTGCCAAAATGAAAGTAGTAAATTATGAAATAAAAATGCATTTCTCACAAGTTTATTTAGTAACTATGTTTCATAATTAAATATAACTTCCATATTATATTTATTTAAAATAATAAAACAAGAAAAAATACAGTTCGTTGAGATTTTTGAGGTTAGAGAAAAATATATGTATTGCATAAGTACCTGTAAAAATTAAAACCATTTCTCAAATGATTTGCACAATTTGGAGCAGAACAACCCATCAATATGGATAATTTCTGTGATCAATAATACTTTAACGCTAATATTAAATTATTTAAGTGGCTCCAAAATGGTGGATGAGTCAGCTGTAATTTAGTAGCTATATCTTTCTCTGGCACAAACTTTATATCTATAGTAGGCAGCGAGAGAAAGGTAGCACGGTAGCACGTGGGTAGCACTAATGTGACGTCATAGTGACACTGACAATAAACCTCAAACATCTTGCAAAGTAATTATATAAAAATTGTTTTTTTTCATCTTAATCGCTATTTATTGTGTAATACTTTGGTATAAAGTGTACATTTTATTATTTTTTGTTATGGTGCAGAGGACCCCATTAAGAACTATGTATTTTTTAAATTAGGGATTTTTTTTGACTGTTGTATAGATTAGGTGTTATTACTTGAAATCTCAGTATTTACTAGACAATTTACACTAATATATCTTATTTTTTAATAAAAATTACATTTTTAAAATTTGTAAAATAAACTATTTTTCATCTAATTAAAAAAATTATGAAACTAACTTCCAAACTTCACTTTTCAATAGGTACCCTTTAATTTACAGTCGAGCTTGCACAGATCCTTTTTTACCTCTCGCTGAGGTATGGAATTCATGCTAAAATCGCATATCCAGATTTTAGTGAATAAGCATGTTTTAAGGTCCCTAGAATCCGATTATAACATTTTTACGATGATGTCCGTATGTGGGTGTGGATGTTGGATCCACGATTTCTCAAATACTATAAGACTTAAGACATTTTTAACTACGGATTTCAATCTAACAATAATGGGAAGAGTTGATTAAGTTTTGGTAACAACTGGACAACCGGAAGTAGTAGTTACAAGAAAAAAATCATCTAAATATTATTTATCGAAAATTTATGTAAATACTTATATTAAAGAACGTTAAATTCTTTATTCGATAAATATGAAATCATTATTATATCTTCTATAGATTTAGAGATAAAGAAATGCATATAAAATAATTTGATGTAAAAATTCTCAGATCAAACTCAAGGCAAGAAATTCAAATGTTTGTAATTGACACATAAATGTCACTGTCAAAAATATTTGTATGCCACTGTCAAAAATATTTGTACATTATTATGACGATTATGAAAATTAAAAAGTTAACAACGCAAAAGAATATACATATGTAAAAAAGAATATAAAAGGAATTTGCGAAAAAATGACGAATATAAAGAAAAAGAAAATGAAAGTAAAAAAAGAAAATTTCAGGATATTAATTATAAAGAAAATGTATGTATTGTACATAATTTATATTAAAATATTCCATAGATTTTGCAAATATATGTGAGAATTATTTTGTAGTGAGACATGAATATATGTATTTGTAGTTAAATATATTTTTCGTTTTATGCGTACAACCAGGTAAAATATCTGGCGAGAGGTTATGTGCTGGCCACATCAGATTTTTAAAATAAATTTTTTTTAACTACCACCTTATTCCACATTAGTTTCTATTCGGTTTGGTTAGGGGAGGTTTTTTATTTCACAGTGAATTAGAATTCATATATTTTAAAATATTTTTACCGTATGTACAAATATTCAATTTTTTGTGTGTGCAAATCGCTTATTTAATTTTTATTTTTTAATGTTTGGCAAAATATTTAATTTAAATTTAGGTTCCATTATTCCTTTGAAAATATTTTAAACTATTCGTTAACGTGATTTATCCAATTTAGTAATTTAATCATGAATGATTTAAATTTCTGTAACTTAATATCTATAACGCCCGGTTGCACCGCTGACATTTTTTTGTCGGTCCTTAGATTGACAATATCGTATCGAAATGAAACGTCGAATATTGCTATCAAAATTTCGATTTGCATTTTATTGTTTAAGTCTAGCTTAAAATTTAAGTGTAAGCGGTGCAACTGGGCATTAGTTCTTTATAATATCAAAGTTTAAGCAATAATATTATAAAGTTAATGAAATCCTAGACCGAAAATAAAATGTAAGGGTAAATATTACTATTAGATTAGTTACTTTCTTTATCATTATTTTGATAATGATAAGTTCTAAAATTCCCGTTTTGAAGATTTAAAATAATATTTATCCAGACTTCATGAATGAATGTACATATAAGTTCAAGAGAGTTCAAAAATAAAAATGAAAAAATGAAATTTACTGCTAAAATTTATTTTGAGATTATTTGGCAAGTATTCATAAAAATGCTGACATACGAGTATGATAAATTATCTTCATTTAATACATTATTTGGTATCACTTTAATGGATAAATAATTATTGATAAAAATTACTAAAATACAATAAATATATCATAAATTGTTTCTAATGAATAATGCAAAATATAAATATCAAAAAATATGGTCAAAAATATTAAATACTTTCAGATATGTGCAAAATGAATCACAGTTTTTATTTAAAATATTGGAATATTAAGTTGAATTATTAGTTAGTAATAAAACAGCAGTTCATTATCATTTACAAACTACATTTATTTATTAGATTATATATTTATTAAATAAATAAATAAAATAAAATAATAAAATACTAAAATTCAAAAAGAAAAAGTAAATTTAAAGTATAAGTAAAATATTAAACAACTTTAAAAAATAAATATAAATAAGAAAATAAATTAATAAAATAATAAATTGAGCAAATTTTTTTTGTAAAGCAGATCAACACACAACTTACTTTTATGAG
Organism: Harpalus rubripes; assembly: GCA_963082715.1. Taxonomy (NCBI): domain Eukaryota; kingdom Metazoa; phylum Arthropoda; class Insecta; order Coleoptera; family Carabidae; genus Harpalus; species Harpalus rubripes. Next base: position 52,584,830 of record OY720454.1, read on the forward strand.
GATAGTTTGAGATAAAAAATTCAAGTGCGATGTTTCGATATGAGCAGTTATATACCGAATGATGTACCGACGCCGGGCGTCGGCGAAGCACGACGCCGAAGATTTGGTGACGTCACCAGCAGATGTTGCGGGTGGAGAGCTGCTTAAATTAACTGTCCAATGAAAAATTTCACATTTAGATTCTGTGGAATGTTTTACATTCATTTCTAATACCGAGGGTTCTTTCAGCCGTAGCTTATGATCATAGATTTTATGGGATTTTGCAAGAAATCATTGACATTTTTCAAGGTATAACCAAGTGCAAGAGGGTTCTAGAAGTTTTGTTTTATTTTAAAGATAATTATTTAAAATGGGAAATGCGTGATTTTATGTTTGTATGTATGTATGTATGTATGTATGTATGTATGTATTTGAAATTTGTGTCATATTAATGATAAAATATGAGAATATGAATGTAATTATAGTTATTTTTCGATAATTTAATCTTATCGTCGTATATAAAATTCTACTTTTTTGTATAGCAGATGTTAAAGAAAAATATAAATAAAAAATATTAACTATAAATAAACGCAGGCTCGTACCACGAGCACGGTTTTAACTAAAACGCTGTTTTAAGAAATGTCAAATTTCATTATTTAGTATTAATAATATATAATATCAAATTTATCAGAATATGATTTTAAAGCATAACGTGGTTTGTATTCAAACAATTTTTTTTTAAATCGCTCCTTAAACAAAACAGCGTTTTAGTTAAAACCGTACTCGTGGTACGAGCCAATAGGGTCCGGTACTCATTTTTCAATTTATTTTTTTCTGAAAGATTTAATAAAATGATGAATTTTAACGTTTGTTACACTATCCAAATATGCATAGTTTTTGAAATATAATTTTTTAAAATCTAATTAATTTTGTGTGACGTCATATCTACAATTTTACTCCTCCTACTGACTAAAGTTGTTTATATCTGTCAATGTCATTAATTCTGCCAAAAATTGATGTCAAGGAGGGTTAACTAGTGACAGTTGTCACTTTCAGAAAACTATAGTTGTACCTTGTGAAAGGAAAAATCTGTTATTGTAAAGATTTTAAATAAATATGTTTTATTTTAATAAAAATGATCAATGTTTCATACATTTTCATGTAAAATAAAACGACATATAAATAAATGGATTTTATTTTCACAAGTTATGACTAATATAAAATTATATTCTTTTCGCTTGGTTTTATTAAAATTATGAATGAAAAGTTTTATATTTTAAAAATATTTTGGTTTAAAATCATTTAAAATTAGTCATATTTTCGTAATATGATAAAATATATGCAACTTTCTTTTTAGTATAGGACCCCATTTTAAAATCCCAGTATGTACCGGTGTGGGACCTATCATGGATTTTATGTAAATAAATAAGTATTTTATCTTCCCTTGCTGTTAAAATGCTACTTTATCTACCCTTGCGGTTAAAGTGCTATTTTATATCTGCTATTTTGAGTAGATAAAAGCACACTTTAACATCAGTTATAGAAAAATATGATTTGAATGAATATGATTATGTAGTAGTATATCATTCGATGCAGATTTTTTATCTCCAAAAAACTCTTTAACTGTTTAGCTAAAATATTACCAAAACCATAAAAAACGCTAAATTTGCAGATTAACGTCATTATGTTATTTATTATTTGAACATCTACTAAGTTAGTACAGGTAATAAGATTGTAATTCTACACTACATATCGCAATAAGTGAAAGTGTCAACAATTTTCAAGCTAAATAACAAATAATAAATAATATTCTCTTTTGTAAATTATACCAAACCAATCTACCATCATTTAATTATGATGATTTTGGAATTTTGGTCAATTACCATAATTGAAAACGCATCACTGATTTACGAAAAAAAAGAGAAATATTTATATTTATGAAGTAATAGTTGTTTAAAACTAACCACTATAACTTCTCATTATAATAATAAAAACTAAACATTTATTTGTAATAATATTGTTATTAGTGTTTTGGAGAAGGGATATATGCCGTAAGCATGTTAGAATCGTAGAAGAAGACAGATAGACTGCGGGAAGGAAAGAAACAGCTAGCTTGCTGGCTATAACTATCTCTTTCCCTCCCAGTCTATCCATCTTCTTCCACGCTTCTACCATGCTCACGTCACAAATCTCTCCCCCAAATTTTTTATAATTATTTTTTCGTAAAGTACGAATAATTAATCGATTTAAAAAAGACGGGTATTTTATTTTGTTGTCTAGTATCATATTATGTAAAAATAAAAATGTGGTCGCACCCCATTCTTCACAATACGTACATTAATGTATCACTTGCATCGTAATAACTTTTAAAACTTTAAACAGATGTTAAAAATTTATTTTTATGAAAATCATAAATAAATAAATATATCATCACGGCATATTACCCATTGCTGGGTGTGCCAATCTGCTTTGTACGCAGATTTCGATAATGATGATGACATATTTGTACCGTGCGGGCGTTTACAAGGCCTCACTTGTTCAAATGTTAAAGATTAACACAATAAATCTAGATTACTCTATATAGCTTTTCGCTACCCTTTAATTGGACTTGTCTGTTGGGTAGTGTGTATTTTTTTTAAAATAAATAATATTACACGTTATAAATCTCAAAATCGGATTATCATGTGTCAGAATCCATTGATAAAAATCTTTATTATTGATTAATAACAATCTACAAAACTTAATCTTTGATTGAAGTGGTGTACAAAAATGATGCTCCTATAAGTATTTTCTATCATTGAATTATTCATTAGGATATTGTTATCTCAAATAAAATGTTTCAGACATATACGAGTAAAATACATATAAGACCACCATCTGTTACGAATATAATGTTTGACATTCAAACATTCTGAAATAGCATACTTCTCAACATTTTTACGACAGTTATATATAAATATGACAACGATAATAAGAAATATGTACAAGAGGTAAATTAATTTCAAAACTTTGAACAAGGAATTAAAATATATTTAAAAATAATGAGAATCATTGCGTAACTGCATTTATATATTGCTTTAAAACAGAAAATATAATGCAAATTTGCATTATAGGGCGCGAGCAGACACGTGACTAGAGCAACCTTGAAGTGCTGGGAATCAGCTGATTTGTGTGCGCGTGTCACTTTGACAAGACAAATGTTTTGACTTATTTTGATTTTGAAATGTTAAATTGTTAATATTTTACAAATTTCAGGCAGTAAAACACATGACCTTAAAAATAGTAACATTTTAACAGTTCAAAATTAAAATAAGTCAAAACATTGGTTTTGTCAAAATGATATTGTTCTTGTCAAAATGACACACGCACACATATCAGCTGATTCTAAGCATTTGAAGGCTGCTAGAGTCACGTGTCTGCTCACGCCCTATACTTTTATTATAGAGCACGAGTAGACACGTGACTCGGGCGTCCTTGACGTATTTGGAATCAGCTGATTTGTGTGCGCATGTCATTTTGACAAGAACAGTGTCACTTTGACAAAACCAATGTTTTGACTTATTTTGATTTTGAACTGCTAAAATGTTATTAATATACAATTTTCAGGCAGTAAAACACATGAAATTAAAAATAATAACTTGTCAATAGTCCAAAATTAAAATAACTCAAAACATTGGTCTTGTCAAAGTGACATTGTTCTTGTCAAAATGACAAGCGCACACAAATCAGCTGATTCCTAGCACGTCAAGGACGCTCGGGTCACGTGTCTGCTCGCGCCCTATACAGTGATAAAAAATGGTTGAAGGTCACGTGAACACTTTTGTTCCAAAATAATGTCAAAATTATATTTCATAATTCATCAAAACTATATTCCACATCCGCATATGACAGATGATGACAGTTGCATGACATTTGATTAACATCATTTCCGTACGTTGATTCATTTGATATTTGTTTCGGATACCTTCATTTCATTATGGCTTTTAATGAAGAGCGTGACACATTTCTTCTTGAAGCATATTTTCGTTCGGGTGAAAATAATGATGATTCTTTGGATTATTCTAATGACAGCTTGCAAAATTCGAAAGGTATTGGGATTTTCAAATAAGAAAACTCTAACTAGCGGTGAATATTAGAACTACACACAGTGGTACAAATATGACATTTACATGAAACTACAACTATATGACTACAAAAACTCTATTATACAAACTTGAATTATAAATAAAAAATACTAATTAATGAGAAAATAATACGAAAACTAAAGAAACACAATTGACAACCATGCGACACTTATAAATGTCAACAAAAAGCAACAAAAAGTGTACCATTGTTTAATGCGATCAGCGCCATCTCTTGATACTTGAAAATCCCTATACGCCGTCAAAATTGTATGGAGCGACACACTTCAGCCATTTTTGATCACTCTGTACATTTGTACTTTGATAATTAATGTCATTTATAAATTATTGCTACGAGACAACTATTTAGTTTTTAGTAATAAACTCACTGTTATTAGCCAATAACACACTTGTAGCCAAAGAAACAATATTTTATGATTGTTTAAAAATGGCTTGTCGCTGATATGTTATGTGCCATTGTAATTACGATCATATTTGTCATAATATTATACAAAATATATTTTGTAATGTTAAAATTTATTAATCAATAATAGATTTAAAAGTTTAACTTACAGCATTCGTCTATAGCATGTGTTAAGAGGTTTGAGATTTTTTTTAACAAAATAAAGGTTCGAACATACATTACTTTAATTCTACATAAGCTTCTTCTTTATTTTCATAATTTTCAGCTTGTATTATAAATGATGGATCTGAGGATGGATCGAAAAAAAAAATCGAACTGAACACCTGTTTCTGCTTATTGTATGTACGGACAAAAATTGCCAGTCATAAAATGATCAATTTCGAAATTTTTTTTCTTGAAAATTTGAATTTGAGGATATGTTTGGTTTCTGTAACAGAAACACACATATATTTTTTAAAAATTCTGATAAAAAAACTAAAATAAGTAAGGAAGGTATCATTATAATAAAGTCCTGCGGCTTTCTTCTTATCCCTTTTAATAATTAGTTGTTTTTAAAAGTTAACTATTGACAATATTGACATGATAAATGATTAGGAGTAAAAGTGATACTTTGTGTGGCGAGCATGGAATTTTGCACGACGAGTGAAGCGAGTCGGACAATTGCATACTAGGTTCACAAAGACACTTTTATTCCGAATGGCACATTAAATTTTTTTTTCAAACGCACTACTTTTCTTTTTATTCGATAATTCTATGTAGTTTCTATGGATATTTATTTATTTTATTTCTACTCCGGCGGCGTAGAAATTAGCTATTTCTACTCCGGCGGCGTAGAAATAGTTATTTCTACGCCGCCGGCGTAGAAATTTCCAGCAGAGTAGAAATGAAACTTCTACCTTGTGAATCAAGTCACAAAAATGCCATTTCTACGACGTTTGAAAAAAAAACTAGTTTATTGAAAATATTACATTAATGATTTACTTTATAAGTAAAAAAGTTTTAACAAATGCGTAACTTTTGTACTACAGCTTGGAAAAATAAAATATTTGATATCGAAAAATTTCAAGAATTGACTGTCGATAGATATTAAAACTTATCTATAAATATCGAAACCGATAAAATAGAGATAATTATCGATACTAAATGATACATATTATCCATGATTTATTTATCGATATTTTGATATCACAATTTTTTTCGATAACACATCGATATTATACATTTATATCACAAAAAAGTGATATCGATATTTTTCCAGCCCTATTTTTGACTATTATTTTGTTTTAAAATATTTATTTAGAGAAATACTCAAGGTAAGTCTAAAAATCTGATGTGGCCAGCACATAACCTCTCGCCAGATATTTTATATTTTACCTGGTTGTAGGCATAAAACGAAAAATATTTTTAAATACAAATACATATATTCATGTCTCACTACAAAATAATTCTCATATATATTTGCAAAATGTATGGGATATTTTAATACAAATTATGTACAATACATACATTTTCTTTATATTCGTCATTTTTTCGCAAATTCCTTTTATATTCTTTTTAAGTATATTCTTTTGCGTTGTTGACTTTTTTTATTTTCATAATCTTCATAATGATCACGGATCATATATACTCTTTATAGATAGCCGACGACCACTATAACAATTGAGACAATGTTGCACGTATCGCCGTCTGGCGCTTGGAAGAAAAACTAATTGTGAAGTAGGCAACCTGCTGTGTATATAAGCAATATCAAGGCGGACCAGCGACCCGCAATACTTTGGAATACACTAAATTTTTAAACTAGAAAATCGTTTAAATAAAATATGACCACAATTAACGGAAAAAAGTTTATTTTCGATTTCATGAAATTTTTGTTACATAATGATTGCAATGATTGGTAATAATCATAATACTTTCATCAACGTAGCCCAATTCACCGGAGAGTAGCATATCTGGAGCACATGGCATAAATGCATAGATTTTTGAAATGTTTGAATGTTAGTAGTGTAGTATACAGCCTTAAAATATCTAAAATAAATATTTAAATTCTTGTATATTATTTTTATTAAAATACAATAAACATTTTTACGTACCATTAGCTTTACCTAACTAAACAGAAATTAACAATAGTCGTGAAAAAAATCGTTTAATATTAATTTAATTGCTTTCTTTACTTTAAAGTGATTTTAAGTCAGATATAAATTTAACATAAATTGCAATAGCTCTATCAGAGAATCAGACAAGTGTCAATATTGGGAACATTCTTAAATCACTGATAAAAATAAAATTTAAATTTTTTATCTTGTTCTGTAATATCAATCTATACAAGACTTCATCTTTGATCTGGAGTGGATTAGAAAAATGTTCCTCATATTTATTTATTAGCACATTAGATCGAATGTGAATGTGTCAATAAATATGAAATATAAGAACACCATTCATTATTTACTACGTAATGTTTGTCATTTGATACTAAAGAAGCGTATTTGTCAGCAAGCTAGCTGTTCTTTAACATGAGAACGACAGAATATCCCATCTCTTTGCTGTGTAATCTAATTTTCATTGAAATCCGTACTGTCAACAAATACCTTCTACTTCATTCTCACTAATCTTCTTCTGATATATAAATATTTATACCATGATCAAGAACAATAAAGACATAGTTGGTTATTTCATTTGTGAACTGTTGATGAGACGGATCATTATAGTGATCTGAGGTGAGGTTGAAGGATTGTGTAGTTTTGTTTATTAAGAGGTAAGTGATATTTTCTTAGTAATTTTATAAATTAATTTTACGTAGAATTATTTTGTTCGGAATTGTCCGGATTTCGGTTTACACAAAAATTGCAGCTCAAACAAATACAAATTTGTAAAAGTTTATTCCTAAAATTATTGATAATTACATTCATTACTTAAAAAGAAAATGTAAGAAAAAGAAATTAGAATAAAAATTATTTCATCTACATACTCGTATTTTAATAGCCAAATATTTTGTTAAAATTTGAGATAAAAGCCACAACAATGTAAAAATATACATTAGTGTAAAATTGTAGACTTAAGTATTTACACAAAATTTTAGCCTATTTTAGCTCTGTTCCATTTAAGCCATTCAGTAGATGACACTGGCAACAACGTAAATCTGAAGTAGCCGACATTACATTGGGTAAACTTGTCTCTTGTCTCTAATTTCAGCCAATCAGAGAGGTCAAAACTATTTCCTATGCTCCGCAATACTGAATGGCTTCAATGGAACACGGTATTTAAAAATATAATTGGTATAATTAATAAAACAATTGAATTGTTATTTCTTTAGTCATACCTTATTAACCCTTTTATTAGAGATTAGAGTAAATTCTTTTAGTAAATATGTTTAATAACTGTGAGCCACACTTATAAAATTAGAATAAAAACATATTCTATATAGATAGTATGATTGATTTGGTTGCAGTTAGTAATAGTAGTTTATATATCAAGGGAGTAAAGTAAAGGTAATCATTATTGGTCGAAAGAGCCCAAGAGTTGCAATCTCTTGAGGCAAATAATGACACTTTACTCACACGATATTTTAAATACAAACGGAAAAATTCGTTATTTAACATAATAGACGATTAACAGCACGTAAAACTAGCATGACTGAAGCACATTTCCTATAAACAAAAAAAACCTTGTTTTTAATTTTTTCACAAAAATCATATTTTTTTCTAAAATAAATATAATTGATAATATGCGACATATACAGGCTGTTTCACAACAGGAAACACGAGACTGCAATCGGATATGTAATTTCGAAGAAAAAAAAATCTAGCTTAAAAGATATTCGAGAAAAGACGTCTTAAAATTGACCAACAGAGACCTACCGTAATTTTACGTTACTTGGGGTTTATACAAATCAAATCTTCTTTAAAATGTGTGAGCGACTGTAGTTTTCGAAAAATGTCAGTGTCAAATTAAATTTGTTTTAATTTCAAAGAATTCAAATGACAATAATATTTTCGTTTAACACATTTTACACAACTGCTACAACACGTTGCACTGTACGATATAAATGATGATCTCGGATGACACCTTCGCTAACCTAAATTTGTTGACAGTGAAAAGTCAACTCTAGTGTCAAAATTACAGTAAGTCAAACAAATTTTGTAACTCACTAGTAGTATTTTTAACCTAGCAACCAGTTTTATCTTATAATAATATCATCACACCTCAAGATATCCTTCCGGGATTGGTGGATTAAAAAGTCTTGTAACTTCGTTATGCAAGCAGCCGCTAATTATTTTCTTCTATTTGTTGGCAACCTATTGTCGTCGGCAAGTGTCAGTTTCGTCTGGGGCGCGAGTTGTGAGACACCTGTATGTTAATCAATATTAATTAACAATTGAACACTAAGAAAATAAAATTCTTCCTAGGTGGTGCTGCTACTAGCGTTTAAAAAAAAAACCATTCTGGAAATAAATGGTGGCAAACTGAAATAAATTTTATTCTCAATTTGAACCTTCAAAAATATACTAATTTTGCTTCTTCTAGCGAACCCGGATTTTGCCGCCATATAGGTTTGTTCGTTCCGCTATGCTGCGTTTTACCGCAAAACGCGGCGGTAATTGTCGCTGCGTTTTGCGATTCACTGCCAATCGCCGCGGTAATAATTTAAGTTACTAAAAATTATTTTTCTGTTCGATCCGTTTGCGTTAAATTATTTTCGAAGATACTTCAGACTATTATAATTGTAAAGGATACTCAGTAAAAATATATTATCCCATTTTCCATTATTTTAATTATTTACTATTGTTATCATTTAAATTTACCATATTGCAAATCATAATTCATATGACATTGACATTTATATATTTTACAAATGTATTTCAATTTCTAAAACTTATTGAAAAATAACAATTTTTTCCTAATATTTATTTGTCGAACACTGTCATACTGGCACTTCATATGTAGACGCGAACATTACCGCCGATTATTGTTTTACCACCGAGTTATGAGTCACTGTAAAAATTATCACCGCCAGCTGCCGCGGCGTTTTACCGCAAGTTACTAGAAAAACGGAACGAACAGAATCTAGTGACTTTACAGTGAACCGCGAATCGAAAAGAACAGCAAATTTCACCGCCGCGGTTTGCGATAGACGCAGTAGCGGAACGAACAAACCTTGAAAGAAACACGTGTGAGAAAAGATATTTTTATTGATTTTCGTTAATATCTCGGTTTGGATTGACTTTAAAGCAAAATATCAAATTATTGAAAATAGAGTAAATAAAATTGTCTACAAAAAAGCTCTCACACTTTTTTCTGTTAATTGATTGATTATAGAGTTAAAGATAAAATTTATTTAAAATTCAATTGAATACCTATTTCTCAATATTTTTGTTATGTAGATATATAAATTTATTACATGTGCATTAAGAAAGAAATACTCTACCGAATGGGCCTGAAAAATAGGTATATACCATCCGCCAGGGGCGGATTTAGGCATGGGCTTTATGGGCTGCAGCCCAGGGGCTTGATTCTTGAAACCGTGCGAAACTCAACGCATTATTAAATTCAATCCCCAATTTCTAAAAATTGGAAGCTGTAGCGAAAAGTAAGTTTCATATTTCAAATTCAAGAACCATTCGCTATTTCTATTATAAGGTTTAGTTGATTCAACACTTCTACTTTAGCCATAACCTATAACGCATAATAATGAATATATTAAAGTCATAGATATAAAACAATTTAAAATACCTCCTGCACACCTTTTCTAACTTTAATTTTATAATAATTTATATTAGCACAAATAACTCCTGGTCCTGGTATAATACATGCGATATCTCCTTCGAATAGTTTCGACCCACTCTATGTTAGCGTATGCGAAATTTTCATGCCTTCCCACACTTTTCGTACTCAAGAATACCATAGGGAAGTCCGTATGCGCTAAAAGTATAAAAGCGCATACGATAAATTTCGAGAATCAAGCCCCAGGGTCCCGCATGTACAAAGGGCCCCTTGCGGTATAACCCATGCAACAGTCATTGACAGTCCGACAATGCGACATACTGAGTTAACATCCTGCATCGATGATCAAATTAATTATTTTTAAGAATAAGTATTATTTTTATGTTTTTTTTTTTAGTATTTATTCTTGACTTAAGAATTTGATAATCAAAGATAATACATACAGTCTTTGTACGACAATAGTTTCAATTTATTTTAGAAAAAATTGCAGTCTAATATCCAATTTAATTCATTTTTTATCCGAAACGAAGAGCATTATATTACGTTTTATACAGATGCAGAGAAAAAATTAAATAATACAGTTATTTTGTGACGTAAACATTGAAAATAGGTATTTCTATTTTATGACAAAAAAGTATGCGTACGATAACCAAAACATTAAAATTATAAACTGTTTATAGGTATATGTTTTATAAAGAAATATATTTTGTTGGGTTTTCTTTCGTTTTCATAACAGCAACTAAATAACGAGCCATTGAATCTATCAAATTTTGGTCCCCGATGGCGTTATATTCCTTCTTTCGGCATATAGCTTTAAAGTTGCTTTTAAAATATCAAGGTAACCTTTTCTATTCATAATTGTTGCAATAAAAGCTAATTTATTCTCTTTGGCTAAATAAATCCCAAAACACCATGCTGCATTAAAAAGACATTATGAAGTTTTTTGGCAAACTGATGGCGGTTAGATGGTTAATTAGTATGTTTTTTGAAGGTCCAAATTAAGAGAATAAAATTTATTCCAGCTTGCCACCATTTATTTCCACAATAAATCCAATGCCGACTGACCAAGAGGTAATATACTATGTTAAATGTGCATCAGGGTATAAGTACAAATAAAAATAGGTACTTTAGACTTTAGATTTAAATTACGAGTATAATTAATTTTATTTTAATTTTATTGTACTTTTTTGAAGAAGATAATAATAATACTCTTGTTAACGTGTAACTTAAAGTTCATATCTAATCAAAATATTTTTAATTCCTATAACAAAGATATTGTATATTATTTTCTTAGAAATCATAAAAATTTTGCTAGAAAATCACATATACAATAATTTTGTAAATTTGATAAAATTTACGTGCCAGATTATGTGACGTTAATTTGACGCAAATTATTTAATCTATAATTACAGCTTATTTAAAATGAACGTCTTTGAACCAAATTTATTTAATAATACATAAAAAGAAATAGTATTTATAAATTAATAATTTTCGGAGAAAATTTTAAATAAATGGAAATACATTTAAAATATTTATTTTATAATTAAATTATAATTAAAATGTTTTAAAATTGAATATTAAACATCATTAATAATTTCCATAAAATGGTTTTCCACTTAAATATATAGGTAATTAATTTTAAATGATTACAAAAATCGTGTCGACAAATTAAAAATTACAATTACTTAGAAGCAAATACCTACATAAACATTACGTATAGTTCTAAGATAAGTTTTTGAAAATCGTAATGTCATTCAAACAAAGTAAACAGCGAGAAAAACACATTACAAAGCAAAGGTCACAGAGAACAATATTTTAAGAGCATTTTCTATATAATGAAGAACCTAAATTCAAATTCAAGGTTTAAAAATACCATTTTTATATACGTTAACGCACTGCCCTAGAACAACATGGGCTGCAGCCAACTTAACATCAACAATGAATAACAATGTTATAAAAATATATCAAAGTGTAATCTGATACAAACCTATTTTATTGGCATTTAAAGATACCCTTTGCATAGCAAGAAATTTCATTCTTGCCAATTCATATAATTGTATTATTCTAGTATTATTTAATTAATAATATATAGAAGGCAGTAGGTTTAATTTACAAATTACTTATCGGGAAGTGATTCACATCACTTACCGATCAGGAGGCGGTAAGTAAAAAACAACGATCAAAGCTTACTTAAAAAATAACAATTAAATTTTTTAAATTTGTAAAAATAATTTTAAATCTTATTTTTTTTTGTGCGTCGCAGAAAACATAATAAGTATTGCGGTCATTAAGTGCTCTTCTACCGGTAGAAGCACTTACTGACCTCAATACTTAAATAGGTAAGTATTTTTATAAATGTGTTTACAAATTTCGGTAAGATGATACGAATATTTCCTTGAGTTCAACTCTTGAAAATTAAGTACAAATTGCATTAACAAGATAGAATCAAAGATTATTGTTGTAAACTACTTCAAAATCAGATTTTAATTTCTGAACTTTAAAATTCAATGACAATTGATAACCTACTAGTACTATCTCTTTCTTTTAAATGTTGGCACACATTTTTAAAACTATGATGACGTCAAATTTTTATGATTTTACATTTTATATTTTTTATCTTTTCATTCGCAAATTTATAGGACGAAATTAAATTGTTTTGCGTACAAATTTTGACAAATTTGAAAATAATATACAGAGTGTTTTTTTTAATAGGCCACTATTACTATCTCGAACTATAAGATTAATTAATTAATAAAATTAAATTGGCAAACAATTTTAATTTTACAAGGCTAATGTAAAAAATATATATTTTTTTAGAAAATTTAATTCTGATTTCAATAATATGAGTATTTTTATACTTTGGCAAAGATTTTTCAAGAAAAATGCATGTAAAGTTTTACATTAATGTTATTTAATAATTATTTCTGTATTAAGTGCATAATTAAAAGATTGTAGCACGGGGGAATCTTTAAAGCTCGACGCGCAGCGGAGATTTTTAATTTTCGGGAGTGCTATATAATAAACTTGATTATGCCCGTGGTACATATAACGTTTTATTTTATTTTGGTTCTCGAAATTCAAGGATTCAATAGATATATTTGTAAATTCGTTATCGTTGTGAATTTTAAGTATGCTGTGGTTTCTACGTAATTTGTTGGTGTTACTATGTTGTTTGTTATAAACAATTAGTGTCCAATAAAAAAGACAAATGTTGATGATTCCAAAGAAATATCGAATGAAGGCAAGTTACCTAGTTCTACAAAAATCAAGACATAAACGAGAAAGAATATGAAATGTTTTGCGAGTAACGGCATTCAAAAAATGTGATATATCGAATTTGTTGTGTTGCCTGGCATTTATCCATAAACCATGATTTTGATGGTTGAATAGCTGTTGCCTGGCAACTTTATAGGGCGCGAGCAAACACGTGACTCGAGCAACCTTGAAGTGCTTTTATTCAGCTGATTTGTGTGCGCGTGTCATTTTGACAAGAACAATGTCTCGTTGACAAGACCATTGTTTTGATTTATTTTAATTTTGAATTATTATTTTTAATTTCATGTGTTTTACTGCATGAAAATTGTAAAATAATAACATTTTAGCAGTTCAAAATTATAATAAGTCAAAACATTGGTATTGTCAAAGTGACATTGTTCTTGTCAAAATGAAAGGCGCATACAAATCAGTTGATTAAAAACACTTAAAGGTCGCTCGAGTCACGTGTTTGCAATCGCCCTATAGGCCCTCGGGCAATAAAAGTCAAATTACGCCCGCTTTTGAGGGCGAATAAACAAGTTTGTGATACTAAAATAAAATGTTTATTTTTGTACAAATAATTAGAGTGCCATAATAGAAATAAGTCAATATTTTGTGTTGATATTTAATAAAAATAAATATCAATTAACGAAATATATATAAACTTTATAAATATTTTTCTTAGAAAAAATTGTTATGCGAGGGTATGATATTACCTAATTAAATTCTCTAACCACTAACACACTCATGAATACAAATGAAAACTGCAGTTATTATTATTTTTAAATAGTCAGGAAAAAGTTTTTATCCCAATCGAATACAGATAAATATATTGTAAATAAACATTTTTTTCAGAAAATTATCAAACAAAGACATATTGTGAATAATTTATGATTATTGTTTATTTATAACTAATTATAAAAATCAAGAAGTTATAATATATATAATATATAATATAAATCTAGTATTAACTGAAAAATGAACTTGAAATAATTGGTTTGTTTATAATAAAATGAATGACATGTGATATATTAACCTTAATAAATATTAAATAAATCTGTATTAATAAAGAAAATAAACTGCTTGATAATGCATTTAATATATAACATATTAGCATAGTATAAACTGATTAAATGAAACAGTAAAAAGCAAATACTGTTATTATTTTTATTTTACATTTATTTACAAACAATGGCCGTCAGAATGTCTACTCTTTCAGCATTATTGAAGGATTATTTTATATTTTAAGATTATTATAGTCTTTACTAAAATATAAGATAATTTTCTCCAATAATGTAAATATTTTAATTTTATTTAATCAAAATTGTCATCCTCATATTAATATTAATTAATTTCCAATAACTTCTCTCAATATGTCATTTGCATCAAGATTTGCATTATCATAATAACCTTTGTTCAGCGTTTGTTTATTAATAGTTTTGTAGACCTACTTTTCACAAGTTACACACACTTATTAAGATTATATTTTCATGTATACTTTTCACTTTGATTTTTTTAACATATCCTTCATTTCGTACAAATTAATTTAGGAAGAGATCAATAAAAAATTTCTACTCATATAAGAAAAAAAAAATGGTTATCTTAAAGAAATCTCATCTGATAAAGTACCCTGAAACGCTATTTAATCGAACGTATATCTTTCACAACTATGTATATTTTTTAATCATTTTAGTCAGTTTGAAGTAATAATTAAGCTTCAAGAATATTTTTTATATAACGTTATCGCTTTATAGGTAAGATGTTTATTATTTGCAGAAAAGTTAAAATAGTTATTTTTAGTTCTCAGACCTACTTTTAAAATTAGAAAAATATTAATTTAATCGACCTTTGCAATTTAAAGAGATAGAAGATATGCGCAATGGAGATCTGCGCATACTAAGAACAACTGAGATATATGGCGTTTGTTCTAAAAATTTAGACGTAAAATGTGAGAATATCTCAGGTAACAGATAAGTTACAAAAGCTTTTATTGAAGGTAAAATGTCTAACGATGCAAATTTTCACGGAGTATACAGGTACTTTAATAACTGTAATATTTTTGACGTTTCGTTTGACAGCCCAACTGGCAGTTGTTCGCGCCATTTTATTACTATTTGCAGCGATAGAAAGAGATAACCGTTAAATTGAAAAGGTCCATTACATTTATGTAAATACTTTTTTGCTTCATTGACTAAAATATGTTTGTCTTTTAATATATTATGAAAGTAACCTTAAAGTAACTGTAATTTAAATTTTTTATTCTGTAAAATTCTATTTCATAATTTTGTACTTCCGTTATACAGCAGAGCCGGAAGTGTAAAGCTACAAGTTGCAAATGGCTGAAATCGATTAAGATGAGAGAGTTGTTCCATTTTTATATTTCATACTTTTATCGTCATAAAATAGTTTTGTTGACGTAATAAATAGCTCACGTTTTAATAATTTATCAAATTAAAGATTAATCGAACGGACTATTTTTCTCGTTGAGTTGGTAACGTATTGATTGTCTGGGGGAAATTGCACCAAGGTCAATAATATTTGCATTTTGATAGTGACATACCGACATATTCTGTGTGATATATCAGGGAAAAGTAAATAAACATTTGTAAAAGTCTGTGTATATTCATGATCATAAATAAAGTCATTATGTTGCCAGTGAAGTGTCCTCAAAGTGTTTTTAGTGTAATTAAGTTGACTAAAAAACATTTTGAACGAAAAACTATGGTGTGTAATTTGTGACATAACCTACGAGGAAGTCGATCCTTCTGCCGTTAACAGGAGTCTATAAAAATTCTATACAGTTATCAATATCACCGTGTCAGATTAGTATCTTAAGAAGTTAACTTTGGTCAATATGTTATCTGAATTAAATTTGAAGCAACCTTTATTTAGTAAATAAATCATGTCTCAGAAGGCCTAAGTTTTAGTACAAAGATAACGTTAGAGATATGTATTTTTTATTTCAGTTTATAACTCGCCATATACATTCTATATACATTTGAATTTTTATTGCTCAACGAATCAAAGCTATTGCTTTGTGCAACTGTTACTTAAATATACAACAACAGTACTTAATGGCAAGTTCTACAAGAAGGAATCGATCGCGAAGAAGATTGGCAGCTGTAAGTTTTTTATCAAATATTTCCTTGGATGGCAGTCATCGCGACACTAAGTTAGCACTATTATCAAGAAATGGTGCACTTATTAAGAATGAAACCGCTACTGATGGATGCAAAGAGCAGAGAGAATCTGAAAGTGCAGATGACTGCTTTAGTGATGTTGAAAACATTTTAGTACCGGATAAAAGTATTTTAAGTACTAAAAAGTACAAGACGAAAAAAGCTTTAAAAGTTTCCATAAATACTCATGGAAAAAGTCCAGATCTTCAGTCACTTAGTTCAGACTCAGAGTCAGTTATAACACCAGTTAAAATTCAAGATGATTCAAGCTCGCAAAAATTTCTATCAAGTTTCACTTCAGCTATACCATTTCGGGAAAGAACTCCAACTGGAGGAAACGAATTTTTCAATTTCGATAAACGACTAGGTTCAATTAGCAGTCGAAAGAAAGTTAACCATCAGCCCTCAATCTGCAGTGAATCAGAACGTCACCTTCATTGCAGTAGCAATGAAAGCATTGGACCTGGTTTAGGTATGTTTACAATCACTTTATTATATTTAAATTCATTGCATTGAGCGTGCCCTTATATTGATAACAAATCAATGAGATTTGTCTTTCTTATCTAAATAAATCAGATGACCTTAGTTCGAATGATTTCACTTTCGAATCACACTTTGTAGACATGTCTATTATTAGATGATTAAATTTTTCTATGAATGTGAATTGGCAATAATAATTGTTTACTTTGATACATTTCTCTTGATAATAGATTTATCAAGAAAAATGTATCAAAAGGTCATTGTGTTATTGCCTCCCGCCAACTCACCGCCATAACAAGTTTTTACCATTTTTACAATGATGTATGTCTGTCTGTCTGTCTGTGTGTGTAACGATTTTTTCATCCAAAATAACATGTAAAACTTCCAAAAATTTGTATTTCCCGTATTTAAGTTCTCTGAATTCATATAAATAGTCGGTTGGCAAAATTCATGATTTGTTTAAAAAAATCAAAAATCACAGATTAAAAAAGTCAAATAAATCATGACATTTCTGATTTTTTTATTTTTAATGATTTGTTGGTGTTATTGCTCTTTTTAACTGTATTAAAAGCAATATAAATATTTGATTTCATAAACAAAAACGAAATCTTTAATAAAACCCTGAATAATGCATTTCAATATTTTCTTAAACGTAAGTATTATATAACGCGTCCACGCACGCCCGCATTTTGAAAATTAAAATGATAAAATATATATTTTTTTAGATATTATATACAGAACATTTTAATAATTTCATAGCACATAATATATTAAAGAATGTGTTTTATAAGACATGTTTTTTTCGCACGCGTCAAAATTTAGAAAACGAGCGTTAGCGAGTTTTCTAATTGACAAGTGCGAAAGAAAGTCTTATAAAATGAGTTCTTTATACTATTTTTTATATTTTGCGCCTTCTACAATAACATGTACTTACTCAATTTGTGATTATATTTGTAACCATTTGTACATTTTCATGTAAATAATCTTCCCTAAATATTATTAAAATGAATTGTCAATTAACTAAAAATAAATAAGGTAAAAATGGGTTAAAGAAACGTCATCTAGTACCAACCGTCTAAAACAAAAAATTGCGTATCGAAATGAAGGTCATTACGATACGCAATTGCGTATCGTAATGACTTCATTATGAACGCAAAATATAAAAGTACGTTTTTATTATAATTTGAATCTTTTTTTCATCTTTGATAAAAATCAACGATTTTTATTTAAAAAATCACTTTATTTAAATCATGATTTAAATTAGGCCAACCTGTAAATAGTTGATTAGATTTTGAGTAAAATTGAACAACTGAAAGTGGTACTATACTTGAAACCTGTAACAGTTTTTAATAAAAAAAACTATATTAAAATATAAAGGGTCCAAGGAAAATAATCGGACAGGCAGTCAGCTGATTAATTATTTATTTCAAATTCAAACAAACGTTTCGACTAATACATTAGTCTTCATCGGGGCACTATAATGAAAAACACAAATACCTAATATATGTACAAATGAGTAAAGAAAGGAAAAAATAAAATTTAGATTACAAATAATGTACAAATACTTACAGTAAATGTCTAATTAAATATAGGTTTGTAATCTAAATTTTATTTTTTTCTTTCTCATTTGTACATATATTATTTGTGTTTTTCATTACAGTACTCTGATGAAGACTAATGTACTAGTCGAAACGTTGGTTTGAAATAAATAATTCATCAGCAGACTGCCTGTCCTATTATTTTCCTTTGAACCTTTATCCATATTCTACAATCGCTTACGATATTAATATATAATCTAAAACTTTATTATTAAAAATTTTAGTATTTAAGACTGTTACATCAATGGGAACAACATATTATATTTAATCTAAAATTTATTAACCGAAAGTGAACAGAAAAAATATATTATGATATAATCCAAAATTTCTCAAATTTGGTATGTAAAACTCGGATATGAATGAGAACAACATATTTCTATTTATTGGAACAACAAATTAGATATTGTTTACATACGACCAACCGGAAGTGGTACTTAAATTAAAGCTCATTGCTATTTCAAACATGGAATTGGCGGGAGGTCATATGCCGGGCGCATCAGATTTTTTTTCATCTTGATGAAAATAATTTATTTTAAGGTCGCACCAAAACAAGCCCAGCACCAGCCGTTATTCCCGAAGCCACCCCACAACGTGATGTCCGCATCATTCGACCAAATAAGGACCATAGATTTGGAGATGAAAGACTAATCATGGTCACATCTCGAAGAGTGCCATTCCTGGTTTGTTCTTTCATTCCATACACTCGCATTCAGAAACCATCAAGGTTTGTAAAAATACATTTTGACGTGGAAAATATTATTTAAATTTTGATAAATTTCTCGACTGTGGTGTAGATTACTTGTTTAACAAGCTGTATTCTTTTTGTTTTAAATAAACTAAATTCAAAAAAGAGAGGTAATTTGTAGATTGTAAACGAATTGTGAAAGCTGAGCATTGTAGTTTAGAAACAAAAATTGCATAATATGGTCATGAATTTTAAAGTAAGAATTACTCTTTTTATATAAAATGTTGTTCTGTCGGCTCAGTTCATTTTAACTTATTTATCAACTTTGCTGAAGAAAAGTATTCCAAAAAGAATACAGCTAAATAATTACTCGAAATCTCAGTTATACAGCATTTGCTCTTATAAAACAGGAGTGCAGGAAATTGTATAAAATAATAAAAAAAGATTAAGATTCCTACCTTTACTGATGACTTGGTTGGCTTTGAAACCTACAAACAAAAAACAAATATTAGTAAATTTTACTCGAAAAGGATAACATAAAATAAATAACAGTAACTTAGTAATCACAGAAATAGTACGTTGTTACTTTTATTTTTCTTTAAAATATATACCTGGACTGCAAATTCCCTCGCCAAATATGCGACATTCTTGGAATATCTTTGAAAATGTTCATTACAATACACAGCACGAATATTTTGTTCAGTCAGTAACTTTCGCACATTTTTTACCACTTAAATATATGAAAAATCCATTTTCTATTAACATTTTTCAACGAAAAACCCTTAAACACGACATTAACGACGAACGTAAACTGCAGATTGCAGTCATTTTCAGTGGTTTGAATTTGAACAGACTTGTCGTTCACAGAAAATTTATTAACAAGGGTAAATAAAAAATACTAACTAACCCGAAAATATTAAGCTATTGAATTGTAATATTCATGAAATAAAATTGTAAATAGTTATAAATTTGTGTTTTAGAGAAATAATCGATTTTTAAGAATAAATGCTATATGATTGAGATTTCGTGTTAACACCTAATTAATTAATTTTTTGTTGCGTAGGACCGAATTTCGAAAAGAAGGTGTAAGAAAGAGAAATACTTCTGGTCCAAGACCATTATCAGCTATTACTGATGGATTGGATCCGTTTGATATGCTTGGTGTTGAGAAAGGACAAGATGGACAAGTATATAGTCATTTTAAGTTTTTCCTGGTTAAATCTAATACTCATCTTTACAGGAAATATCTTATGGTCAATTGTTGGTTTCTACAAGACAATGGTATAGGGACCGACGACACAATACTGTTGATGGTAGCGATACCATGGATGCAGTATATTCCTCCGTTATTTCTGGACGACCACATCATGTTGTTGCAAGGTTTGATTTTTTAACGAAATTAATTTAATAATATTTTTCTTACATTCCATGTATAAATTCATTTTATAATCATTTTCTAGCATGTATTATATCTTAAATTTCAATTTATTTTCAGTAAATTTTATTTCAACATAATCATTTAATTTTTATGATTTGTACTTTGTTTACAGGACAAAAGTGTTAACGTGGCAATCTGACTACAAATGGTAATAAATATTTTTAAAAAACTGTAGAAGCATTTTGGTTTTTGGGTATAATTTTGATGGTAGATATTTCAGGGCACTTTATTATTTAATTTGGCTTTTGTTTTGTTAACTCGCAATTTATTATTCAGGGTGTGAAAAGTATTTTTATTTCAATTTTTATCTGCATGTTAACTATCCACTAATTTTATAAACACTTACCTTTGCATGTACCAGACAACAACTACACATAATTAATTTATATATTAATAACATTATTTTTCTTTTACGTTTCACTAATAGTCTTTTTGACAAAATAATCTTATTATTTTGTGCACAAACCACGTTAGAAGAATGTTATAGAAATAATTATTAGCTGCTATACACTATAAATATTAAGTTCATAACAATAAAAATGTGAATTGTTTTCGATATTGGTAACTTATAAATATCCAATAATATCTTAAACTTTATTTGCAGTTTATAATTCTCCAGGAACATATGAAAATATGTATAAATACAATGATGTGTTAACAGGATCATAAACCATTATTGAATTAACAGTCAGTTTATATTAAAATCGTTTTAATAATGGGGTCCCCTATTATTTTATTTTTTATTAAATTGTTTATAAATTGAACGAGATCTGTAATTCTAGAAAAATTTGAATTATTATTCATTAAGCCTTAATAATTTTTTTAACATTCTATGACTTAGATGTTGAGCTTATTTTGTTTTCAAACAGTGGAGTTCACTAATGATTTGGAGTCACCTAAAATTGATCTATTTCAACACTTATATAAATATGTCTAAAATAACTACCGTGGACAATAATGACCTTTTCAATTTAAAAGATAGAAGATATGCGCAATGGGGATCTGCGCATAATAAGAACAACTGAGATCTATGAAGTTTGTTCCTAAAAAAGTTAGACGTAAAATGTGAGAATATCCCAGATCTTTAAAAAATCTTATTGAAATAAGTTACAAAAGCTTTTATTGAAGTTAAAATATCTAACGATGCAAATTTTCACTGAGAATGCGGGTATTTTAATGTCTGCAATATTTTTGACGTTTCGTTTGACAGCCCAACTGGCAGTTATTCGCACCATTTTCTTACTATTTGCAGCGATAGAAAGAGATAGCCGTTAAATTGAAAAGGTCCATTGGTCATTTACAAAAATAATAAAATAATGAATAAAAACTATACTTTGTTTCATGTAAGAAAATAGCAGACGGCGTTTCAGAGCCGACCGTTATACTAAATATTTTTATCTGTAAATATGTACCATGCCTGAAAACTAAAAATTACGAAGTCGAAATCAATAACATAGTTAAATGTAACATTCTGTCGATTTTATTTGATAGCTGACAGATGATATTTTGTTAGTTTTTGTAAATTAGTTGTGCATTCTGATTAGTTGGAGGGCAGAATATATTTCTCTATATAAGTCAACGCTATTCTCTTACGTGAAACGAACAATACGCATATTTTAGTACAAATTTTGATTACCACTGGTAGCCTATGTCATTCAACGTGGCGCAGCATCATAAATTGTAACACATGTTTTTTGGTTTACTTTCGTTGTTTCGTTATTTTTACTTGAAAATGGATTCCGAATTTTAAAAAAAGCGGTAGCAGAAGGGTTTGAAAGTAGTAAGAATTTAGAATAGAGTAGATGTGTGACCACTGTGTGACGAAGATGTTAAGGCCATTAAATACTCGAATATTTTAAATACTAAAATCTCCTTTTAAACTTTAAAGGTGTAGTTTGAATAAAGATGACCAATGGGGGTCATTTCACATTTTTGGATTTATTTTTTTCTTGGTAGAATAGGTCAAATTAAATATGTAGGTGTATGTTTTACACCTTACAAGTCTTTAGAATCACAGCTATATTTTTTTTATAGTAGCCTTTAATTTTCAAATATATTAACGCTGATGTCACAGCTTCATGGTTACGGCGGTGCGAGCCCTACCGGTTTAGTTTGGAACTATGATTGTTTGGTTTGGTATTTATTTTAATTGTTTTATTTACATACCTTCTACTGCACTATTACTTATAAAAGACACAGTAATAATAAAATTCTCTTGTGTAGGGCGCGAGCAGACACATGATTCAAGCGACCTTGAAGTGCTTTTAATCAGCTGATTTGTGTGTGCGTGTCACTTTGACAAGACCAATGTTTTGACTTGGTTTTAATTTTGAATTGTTAAAAAGGTTTATTTTACAATTTTCAGGCAGTAAAACACATGAAATTAAAAATAATAACTTTTTAAGAATTCAAAATTAATATGTCAAAACATTTTTTTTTGTCAAACTGACATTATTTTACAATTTTTAGGCAGTAAAACACATGATATTAAAAATAATACCTTTTTAGCAATTCAAAATCAAAATAAAGCAAAACATTGTTCTTGTCAATGAGACATTGTTTTTGACAAATTGACATGCGCACACAAATCAGCTGATTCCAAGCACGTCAAGGTCGCTCGAGTCACGTGTCTGCTCGCGGCCTATACTGTGCTGTCACCTGTCACAATTTTAGGTTAGATTGCTGTTTTGTGTATAGGGCGCGAGCAGACACGTGACTCAAGGGACCTTGACGTACTTAGAATCAGCTGATTTGTGTGCGCATGTCATTTTGATAAGAACAATGTCATGTTGACAAGACCAATGTTTTGACTTATTTTGATTTTTAACTGCTAAAATGTTATTATTTTTAATTTCACGTGTTTTACTACCTAAAAATTATAAAATATTAACATTTTAGCAATTCAAAATCAAAATAAGTCAAAACATTGGTCTTGTCAAATTGACAATGTCCTTGTCAAAATGACATGCGCATACAAATCAGCTGATTCTAAGCACGTGACTCGAGAGACCTTGACGTGCTTAGAATCAGCTGATTTGTGTGCGCATGTCATTTTGACAAGAATAATGTCATGTTGACAAGACCAGTGTTTTGACTTATTTTGATTTTTAACTACTAAAATGTTATTATTTTTAATTACATGTATTTTACTGCCTACAAATTGTAAAATATTAACATTTTAGCAATTCAAAAACAAAATAAGTCAAAACATTGGTCTTGTCAAAATGACATGCGCACACAAATCAGCTGATCCCAAGCAAGTCAAGGTCGCTCGTGTCACGTGTCTGCTCGCGCCCTTGAAGTGCTTGGAATCAGCTGATACGTGTGCGCATGTCACTTTGACAAGACTAATGTTTTGACTTATTTTAATTTTGAACTGTTAAAAAGTCAGCTGATTAAAAGCACTTCAAGGTCTCTCGAGTCACGTGTCTGCTCGCGCCCTATACAACGGCCAGAACGGAAATCACGTGAACAGTAAAAATGGGTGTGTGTGAAAAATGTCTTTGTGTGAGTATGAAGCTGTGACGTCACAAATTTAGTCCGTGTTCACAAGTGCGAAAATTTATTAACAAATTTATGAATGAAAAGTTTCATATTTCAATCGTTTTATATTACTATATTTATAAAATGATATGAATTTTACAATTTTATTTTTAATAATCGACTTTTTTAACGACACTATTTTCTAATTTAGTACTATGGTGGAGGACCCTATTAAATTAAATAAAAATAATGGTCTGTGAGCATCGTATT
Source organism: Harpalus rubripes (assembly GCA_963082715.1). Taxonomy (NCBI): domain Eukaryota; kingdom Metazoa; phylum Arthropoda; class Insecta; order Coleoptera; family Carabidae; genus Harpalus; species Harpalus rubripes. The sequence continues at coordinate 52,609,460 of OY720454.1, forward strand.
TATTATCACAGAATAATTAAAATTTTGTGCAAAATAATTGAACATAAACATTTTTAGGTGTTTCTCATACGACCAAGCAGCCCAAAGAGGCACAGCGCACGTGGTGGCCAGCTCACCGCCGCCGGTAGATCCGTGCAAGGAAGACCTAACCAGCGGTGTTCCTTATAATCCTAACTTGTTGGACGATCCTGAACTTATCGCGGGAAAACATCGCACACTATTGACCTTCACATCGTATATGACTTCTGTCATTGATTATGTGCGCCCTTCTGATCTAAAGAAAGAACTTAACGATAAATTTAAAGATAAATTTCCTCATATACAACTTACACTCAGCAAGTTAAGAAGGTATGTTAAATGCAATATAAGAAAAAAATGTGTTAATAAAATGAATTATTTCCAGTTTGAAAAGAGAAATGCGGAAAATCGCCAAAGCTGATTATGGGTTAGATTTGCTGACAGTAGCACAAGCGTACGTATATTTCGAGAAGCTAATTCTTCGTAATTTGATTAATAAACAAAATAGGAAGTTATGTGCAGCGGCTTGTTTGTTACTTTCTGCGAAATTGAATGATATCAAAGGAGAAGTATTGAAATCTTTGATAGAGGTACATTTATACTATTTTTTTTTTTTATTGTTCTGTTCACTTATAACTAATTTATTTTACAGCGTACTGAAACAGTATTTCGGTTAAATCGCAAGGAGTTTATGGCTGCAGAGTTCGCAGTCTTGGTGGCTCTAGAGTTTGGCCTGCATGTGCCAACCTGGGAGGTGTTCCCACATTATCAGCGGCTGATGTACGAATCTTGACCTTCGCTTTTATTGTTCCACCGCACTCTTTTGCGGACTTTGATACACTACAATCCAAATACTTTTCTCATTGGTTAATTTTTTATAATCCTTTGTGTACCTGTGTTTATTGTTTGAATATTTTATTATTGTTTTATTTAAGCATTTTTTTTATTTTCTCCGTGAGAATTTTTGAATTATTTTTGGTGATTGTGTTTAAAGTCGTTTTTATTTAAGCACAATCTACTAATCAATGTGTTATTTTTTTCTATTTGAAGGTGCTTAATTTTTATACTAAAATTCAGGATTGTTTAATTATTATGGTGTTCATTTTAAACGTATACAGCGTATTAATTACAAAGCGTGCCATAGAAATTTAACAATGACAAAAAAGTTTCAAATAAATGTAGAGAATTAAATTCTACAACTAAATCACAAAACAAATTTTATTTTGCATGTTTAGTAACTTGTAAAATCCAATTTGAAATTTTATAAATTTTGCTCATTTAGATAAATCATGGAATTTAAACAAAATTATAAAGAAATGCACAACGTTTTGGTTTGAACTGCCAGAAATTCGATTTTCAGTAATAATATAACAAGAGTGAGAATAATTTATAAAGAAATGCATATCGTTTTGGTTTGAACTGCCAGAAATTCGATTTTCAGTAATAATATAACAAGAGAGTGAGAATAAATTATAAAAAAAATGCATATCGTTTTGATTTGAACTGCCAGAAATTCGATTTTCAGTAATAATATAACAAGAGAGTGATATTAAATTATAAAGAAATGCATATTGTTTTGGTTTGAACTGCCAGAAATTCGATTTTCAGTAATTATATAACAAGAGAGTGAGAATAAATTGGAAAATCTGGAAAATTATTTTTTCTACAGTCTATATACAAAGGAGCCATTTGCGCTCTCGTTTGTCAACGCAAAATGTCACTTTGCCGCTCTAGAGCGACAAAGTAGAAAAACGCTCGCTCCTCAAATTTCTAACTATACAATGTTGAGAAATGTTACTTGGCTACATTCTTAATGGAAACGTTTAGTCAGGAATTAATGACACTGTAGTTACACGTTACCCACTTACATAACCAAACAAAATGCCGCACTACTGTGAAAATAAAATAGGGCATTCATTTACAAACACGAAAGTATAAAATGCTTAGATTAGATTGAAGCAATAGCTCAAGAAGAATGAAAAATACCGATAAGTAAAAATAAATAAAAAATAAATTTTTGTTACGGTGGAGGACCCCATTGTGGCGACTGTAGAAAAAATCTTGTGTGTGTTTCGAGGATCCTCCTTGGTTTCGAGCGCAAATGGACATTGTCGATTTCGAGAGAATGCCTCGCTCCTGCGTCGCGCGGCAACAACCTTTCAATCGACAATGTCCCATTTTGCGCTCTTAATACACAAATATCTATTACTAGCTTCATTCATTTACATGGCTAAGTTAGTAAGTCTGTTTTGACAACTAGAACACACTTTGACCATGCAAAATAAATAATCAAAAGATATAATTACTAATTAGGATATTTCTAGAATTCTCTACAACATTTATTTGAAACATCTTTGTCTAAAACTGAATGGGAAGTTTTGCGCAAGGAAAAACTGATTTCCCATGTTTTAGCCTATGGCCCGCTTTTTACTTAATTAGCACCCTGTATAAAAATGTGTAGCTTTTTTGGACTTGGAAAATTCGCACTTGTTTTTCAGCACTTATAAATGTATTTCAATATTATCAAGAAAACCGTTGTTCAGGTTTCTAAAAGTAGAATTTACCAAGTCGTAAGATACTTAACTTTTCTGCAATTAGAATTTTGTTGTTCTTGCCAATACTTAATCACTTTTCATATTAAACTGTTAAAAGTACTTTAAACTTATTGATATCTTCAAGTACTGTATTTCTATTAGGAATTATATAAGATGTGTGATATGAAACAATGCTGAAACTTATGGAACTGTACGATTAGGATTGTTATTAAAGGACATATATATTTACCCATTTCTATTTTAAATAAACTTTTTACTTAAAAACGCATAGTTTAGCTAAGAACAATGTATTAAATAGTAATTATCTACTTATGAATGTAGGAAAAGCATATTACAAATGAGAACATATTCAATCCGTGTATCGAATTACTGCTTTAAATGAATATGGAATCATTTGTAAATACTTGTTACTAGACACAAATTTACAATATTTTGCAGTTTAATGTACTTATTATATATATTCCATGCACTTTGACTATGTTTTTTGAAGAATGCGTTTTGAATTAAGTAAAATAGTGTTGTAAAATTCAAATGAAATAAATAAATCCAGTTGTGATATTGTAAAAATGTTTTTTTTTTATTTTCCAATCATTTTCATGAAAAATGCATTAAGGATTATAATCCTTCGCATATGAAATAAATGGCGTTGTTCCGATGGAAAAATCAATTATTTTTTACGGTGATGAGTTGTAGCGAATGTTGCATTTGAATGCAATATACGTATGAGCAATGCAGTTGGCCATGGTTTAGCAGTGCCCTTAAAAGTAATATAAAAGTTGTAGCACGTGGTTTTCGCGACGTTTTTAGTTAAAATAACATGTTTATTAATTGTTAAAAGTGAAAATAAGAATGGTGCAGGTAATGTTTTTAAATTTACAATATAAATTTTGGCTCTAGATGTGATATTAAAGTCATATTTTGGATTTTTTTCCAAGTTCACCCTGAATTTTTTCTTTCGTCCATATTAAAAAATGGCGATTGGTTTGCTATCAGGGGAGGATTAAGGGTAAATTTATGATTGTATAATTTCATATTTATTTTATGTTGTAACTATAATTTTCTCTCCGTAATACATCATTTAAATTTATATTGTGCATAGCTAACCAACAAATATCATGTAAACAAGCGTGAAGTGCTGTTTATGTAAGTTATTAAATTTTTGTTCCAGGCAATTGAAGAGGCTGCAGTGCGGCCCGATTTATCACAAGCCCTTGTTTTATTAGGAGAAATGAATGTGAGTGCACAAAATGTGGCCTCATTAGTTGATAACATGATTCAACGTGTTCGAAGAGGCGAAATGTCGACAGATCAAGGTTTAAGTTTTCTGGAAATGAAGTACAACATGTTACTTAGCTACCTCATCAATCTTACATTTATTGTTTTGCGCAAATGTTCTGGAGAAAAAATTGAAGGTGATCCTTGCATAGATAGACTTATAGAAATACGAACAGTTTTAGAAAAAATCAGACCGATAGATCACAAACTCAAGTATCAAATAGATAAACTCGTGAAATCAGCCGTTACAGGGTCAGGGGAAGATGATCCCAATTCATATCGTGCTAATCCAGATAACTTAATCGGAAAACTTGAAGAAGGCAGTGAAGAAAGCGATAGTGATGCAACGGAAAAAGCAAACAAACCTGATAAATCAAAGGCGGGAGTATACGTCCCACCAAAACTTGCTGCAGTTCATTATTTGGGAGATGAAACAGCATTAGATCGAAACAAAAAAGCTGAAGAAAGAAGCAAGAAACACGCTCTCAGTTCATCAATTATGCAAGATTTACGTGAAGAATATTTGGATACGCCTGTAGAAGTGTCGCAAACCAGTCGTGCTCAACAGATTCTCTCTCGTCAGCAGCAAGAACGAGAAGAATACGAAGAAACATATTTAACAAGATTGCCGGTGACGAAGGCTGACAAGCACAAGAGGAGGCAGTTGACGACTCTCGGAACGCTAGGAGATGAAGTTACTAGTTTTGGTGGTTCGTCTGCTGGTGGAGGAAACAAAAGGAAGCGAGTCAAGCCAAAGGGTAAAAAGAATTTTAAGAAAAAAAGGTTTCATTGATAATTTGAAGGTTTGTAACCGGAGGTAGGTCAGCCTACAAATAATGAGCTTGAAACCCCAGTTGCCTATGGTGACCTTAATAATTCGTTATTCTTTTATTTTCACATTGTTTATATAATAATATTATGTGTCTAGTAAGTGACATACACATTATCAGGAATGGAAAATAAATATCATCAAGTTTTGTACTCAAATTGAGTATGACAGCCCTATTTATACAAATCACGGTAGATGATATTTTTTGGCCAATACAAAAAAAATTAGTAAAGGCTAAAATATTTTTCTATATAAAAGTTTTAATTTCTTCCAATTTGCAATAAAATTTGTGAGCGTCTGTTTATACTATTGAAAATAAACTAATTTTATATAATTTTTATAAAGATTTATAATATACAGGGATGTAAAAACGTAAATTGCCAAAGGATATACCTTAATTTACACTAAATTAGCAAATTTTGTTTACCTTAAATTTCAAGAAAAATTACCGAGAATTTACCAAAAAAAATAGAAATTACGCAAGATGTTTACGCGCTTATTTATCTATGATTGAGCGGTGCGGTTTATATTGGAATGTAGAGGGGATAAGGGATGATTGTTAACTAAACGGTACCTTAACAGCCGTTAAGTATTGTAAAAAAGCCAATAGACGTTAGATTCTTCACCTATAACTGCTGCAACTGAAAGACCATCTGCGTATGTCAATACTCAACAGAAAAAAGCAGGGAATGCAAATATAAATAAAGACTTTTTTATTCTTCTGATTATTCTAAACCCGAATCTAATATCAATGATATTGAGAACACTTCAGATTGATACATTCGCTTTATTTTTTGCTATACAAATTTTATAACATAAGAGTAGTGTAAAATTAAATACAGTCAGAAAAAATGTCTATCGCTTCCAGCAATAAAACTACAAATATCGTAATCATGACAAAGCGGCATATCACTCACTGCTAACATTATAACATTTCATGCCAACGTGCCATTATTTGCGCCGCTCCTTTGACATGAAAATATGAATTGCATGAAATCTTAAGGATACGCTAAATGTTCTGAATGCTCTGTATAATAAAATAATCTTACTGATCCTTTAATATACATGCAATTTTTGTATGCCATTTTATCAATTATGATTTTATAATTTTATTCCTGGAAGCGACAAAGTTAATTTTTCTGCATATATGAGATTTTTTAGACTTCATTTTCCTTCAATGTTTAAATATTTAACATAACATTTTTAATATAATTTTACTTTTGTAATTACATAAAAAAATACTTATTTGTAAATTTTTGCACACACGTTAATTTCTATTCGGTAATTTCTTAGTAATTTAAAATATATTACGGTAATATATAATTTAAAATTACCCGGTATTTTGAAATCGGTAAATTACGCGTGATAATTACCAAAAAAATAAATTGCGGTAATTTTACATCCCTGATAAAATGCCTTTTACTAAGAAGTAGACTAGGCAGCTTTGCTAATGCAAATCTCGGTACATAAAATATGAATTCATATAACTTTCCATTCCTGAATAGAATTAGTGCATAATGAATAAATCTCATAATCAGTTACCATGTATAAATACTTATAAAGTAAATGCACTAACTGACTCGCAAATTTTGTTTTAATTTTATATGAGGGTGACTATTTCACTACAACTATAATATACAACAAAGCATCTCACCCATCGACGATCATTTTATAATATTCACCACATGTTCAAGTGCCAACAGTCAATAATCAGATTATTTTATGAAATAGTAAATACTTTTACAAACGGTGGTCACCCAAATTGTACGTAAGTTAGTTCATTGTTGATACATTCATTTCTCATAAATGATTAATAGACTGATATTTTTGCATCTTATAAACTGTTACTAAATATAAAAGTGAGCTTTACTGATTGTACTGTCAGTAACAATTTTTTATTTGATATTTCAGTTTTCTTGTTGATTGATATGCAAGTAAATTATTGTTGACGCTTGCATATCAAAAATATTTTTGTTGCTTTGTTACCTTTAAGGTGTATATTTCAAATTTTATGTATAAAACATAATAAATAATGTGGCGGTAGTAATTAAGACATTAGGCTTTCAATTTTCAATTTCTGAATTTTAAAAATACTCTGATTGTTTTCGAATTTTTCTGTCAGGTTTCATTTTATTGCAAAGTTTTTTTTATCACTCCAAAAAAAGCTGTTAAGGATGTGTCTCCGTGGTTTTGGGTCACTACCTAGATTGTTTGATGTGCTGCAACTACTTATTGCTTTCGGCGGAAAGGTTTTCGCTTTATCCGTAGATTTTGTCGGTTTTGAAACAGGCGTTTTTGGCTTGTTGGTTTTCAATTTGGTACGTCCATGTTTCTCCGCCTTATTCTACAAGATTTAGGCGCTGCAGTTCTTTTGTTATATATATGGTATGCCCAGGCATAGGAAACCTTGAGTTTTTCTAAAAAATTACTGGTTCTGATGCGTCGCAGTCTGTGACTTTCATTAATGGTACATTGAAATAATTTTTCTCCTAAGAAGCTATTTTATTTTTAAAACGTAGACCGTTAGACGTTATTGTTACTAATGGGATCCCATGTTTTCAACGATTTATCGATAATATTATTTTTTAGTACATTCTTCATTTCCTGCTTAATAAATTTTTGATCATCCTGAGAGAAACGCCGAGATCGAATAGCTTTGGGTTTGATAGATGGAAGTAAATTTTAAAACAATAGCTAAATTGCAGTTTTCAAGCTTAGACCTCCATCAAATCTAGTTTCTACTGTTTTGTTATTACGTTCTTGCAACAAAAGGAAACCATATTTTTGTACAAATTGTTCGTCCATATAAGTTGATGAGCTACCACTATCAATAAGAGCATTTGCTTTGACGTTAACAGTAGACTTAGACAGACATTTTGGTGTAGCAGCAATAGTATCCGCAGTCTGGAATATTGCAACAGTTTTGGGCAAGCTACTGTAAAGGGCCCTTTTATTCCGCAGGCTCTACATTTTACATCCTTCGCCTATCCCTCCCACAAAAGTAACATTTTTGGGTTGATGTAGTGACATCTACTGTGTCTGACCGAGATTGAGTCTTAGGACTATCAGCCACAATGGCATTATACTTCAAAAGTTAATGTTGTATTTACAGAAGATGAAATTTGATGCAATATTATTTTTATGGTTATTTTACGTAAAATTTGAAATATGTATTTTAGCAAATAAAAAACAGATGTTACTTTTTACTTTAATTATTATGAAAACGAGATTATTTAGTGTATGAAAAGAAAGAATCATACCTAAATAGTCTCCCGCATGTTCAACGATTCAGTCATGTTTTATTGTGTTCTTTCGACACAAAAAAAATCGAATGGACATATTTTTTAAGTATTTTGTTATTCTCGACTTGTTCAACAATTCAAGTAAACGAGATATTTTTGTATTTGCGGTTTAAACAGGAAACATTATTATTTCGTTAATAAATCTTATCTTCAGTCGTAGATATTTCTAAAATATTAATTTATTTGATATTTATAGCATTGCTCAATGTTTAAAGGATTAGAAGTTTAGTATCTTTCATATGACAGCTTTAATTTTAACGCATAATTAATTACATATAATTTCTAGTTAAGGACAAAAAATGGTTGGTAATATCAAAAAATTAGAAGTAAAATTTTCTTATGTATCGTGCAGTGTAACTTCGATTTTACAATTTTGAATATTGGAAAGGGTTCTTCCAAAATTTGTACTCAAAATTGTTCAAAAAATTTTACCCTTTCTAAATTTTTGTCTAAGATATTTGATGTGTAACGTGAAGTCGAGGTTTACTGTGAATTACGTGCTTTGTGTAGGAAATAATTTTGATGTTCTTTTGTAAATACCTTTCATCTCGGCTCAAAATTTACTGTTCGACTGTATAAGTGCATGTTTTTATTCATATTTGATATTTGTGACTTTGTCTTCATTTATTGTGTGAAATTATTGACTCCATTTATTATATACTTCAAGTCTATGATTTAAATATTATTTAATAATTTAGCTTTATATTTACTACAGAAAGTTGATTTATATTTTTATTTAGGTTAAAATTTAATGTTAAAATTTTTAATTATTTTGTCTAGATGAATAAATTTTTATATATAACTAAATACTTCTATATTTTATTTTGTGTGTGTAAATGGTACTGGATTACATTTTCTAATTTTCTCTTTCGGTGCAGTTCCATCATTATACAGGTTGGATATAGGATCATATGATCTGTTATATATTTTCTTAATACACTGCAAATTTCCTATCTTTGGTATGTGAGCATCATCGTAAAATTTACATGCATCCGAGTCTGGTGTTTCCCACGTTAATTTACGTGTTTGTAAAAATGGTAACTTCGGTGCAGTTAACTGAAATTTTTACAGTTATTAAAATAAATACTTAATTTTTTTATGGATAATTACGCGTTTTAAAACACAGTCATGCGGCATTCTATATGCATCTTTCATAGTAGTAGAATAATCAGGAGCACAATGTTCACCTTCAGGGCAAATGTTACGAACTTTCGGTGGACATGGTCTAAAAATAATTTCAATTTTATTATACTATAAAATAATATGTTTAATTTCTACTCTTTATATGTAAGGAAATGAATCATTGGTCTTTTGTCTGACTTCAGTGCTTTATGTTTATCTTTAATACTCTCTAAAAATGAATGAGTTTCTGAAACAAAATGATTCTCATCTTCTTTCATATGTCCAATTCGATTGTAAGTAGAAAGGAATTGGTTTCCAAATGGTGGATCATACGGGTTGTTGTCTTTAGGTTGACATTCTTTAACTCTATCCCATCCGGGCATTTTAACTCTATCACAATATTCATTTTTAGTAAATATGATCCTTTGAGGAGGCCGACCTAAAGGATGTTTATATTCCTGTAACTATTGAAAAATATGATTAGAATTAGTAGTAGTGTTTCAAAAATCTTATCTTACTATAAATTCAGGCATTTTTAAATTTTCTTTTAATTAAAAAAAGTAAGTTAATTTTTATGTCAGAAATATTGACAATTTTTAAATTAAAAATTATAAAAAAATGAATATCAAAATCTTTTCGACATTATTGTCATTATTTAGCTTTCAAATCCAACAACCTACTATACAATGACCGCTTCATTTATTTTTTTTAATATTTGTTGTGTTAAGTACGTAAGAATGTTCTTGATAGTGAGTCAGTAGAGTTCTAATGAATGAATGTGGACGTGGCGAAAATGATTGTTGCGTAACAATAGGGTATTCTCTCATATTTTTTTTATTTATTTTTCTTAAAGAGCAGTTATATCTAAGAGTATCTGTGAAAACCCGAGTAAAAAATTCCTTTTAATAAGCGAGATATTAATTTTTAAATTTGATTTTGTTGTGTCACGTGATAGTGACGTACTAGTTGTACATTACCAGCGGTGTGCTATCAGTGGTTCATGCGGCGTCTTATCACATTCGAACATGGAGTAGGGATTTCAACTGGTCTCCCATTGGAAGGTCATCTAGTACATCAGCAAAATTTAAATGCTTTATATCTTTTGTAACAATCAATTTATATTATGATTTTTTGTTTTTCCCCTGTTGTTTACCTATCAACACTAATATTTTTAATAAATTTTTAATATTAGTAATCCTCAGAGAATACCCTATTATTGTGGTCCGGATGCGGTATTTCGCTACCGAAAATCGGTCACTTTAATATGTTAAGAGTGATGAATTTTTGCTGTATGAAGTACGGTTAGTAAGACAGTTGTTTAAAAAGTGGAGTGAGTCATCTGAGCTCTTATTGTTTTCGGAGTTGTGTGTGATTGTTATGTATGCATGTATAAATACATAATTTTTTTAATGAAAATAAATGGACTTTTTCCATTTTAACTGCTATCTCTTTCTATCGCTGCAAATAGTAAGAAAATGGCGCAACTGCCAGTTGGGCTGTCAAACGAAACGTCAAAAATATTGCAGCCATTAAAATACCTATATTCTCAGTGAAAAATTGCATCGCTAACCATTTTAACTTCAATTATAGCTTTTGTAAATTATTTCGATAAGATATTTTAAAGTTATCTGAGATATTCTCACATTTTGTGTCTAATTTTTTAGAAACAAACGCCATAGATCTCAGTTGTTCTTACTATGCGCAGATCCCCATTGCGCATATCTTCTATCTCTTTAAATTGAAAAGGTCTATTGGCATCTTTGTAAAGCTAATTTTAAATACTTTCCGAAAATATAAAAATATTTGTACCTACTATTACATTTAAAGAATCAACGAAAAAATTCGCTTCCGGCAAAACCGGAAGTAGAATTCAAGATATTTTCATACCTACCAAAAAGTGGTATTTAACTTCGTGCGCAACTGAGCTCTTATTAAAGAAAATAGCTATTTGTCTCTATTTTCAATAACTGTATTCTAACGAAAGTAAACTGGTTTGTGATTAATGTTTTTACCATCTGTTTAAGAGTGTCATCGATTATTAATTCGACATTTTCAAATTTTTGTAGGCATTTTTTTATGATATGGCATAATTTACAGAATACCATTATAAGTGTATATAACATAAATTTTACGTCGATTTCCGAGTGCGCGCATGCTTTGTCGGTCTGTATGTCTATCGATACATCTCAAAAAAAAGTGCAAAACATTTTATATTTAAATATTTTTTATGAATTAACATTAAGTCTAATGAAACAAAACTTGAAAATTTGCAACCATCTAACCGGAAGTAATATTTTACTGACGAGTATCCTATCGGTTATGTACTCGCCAAACCACATTTTTATATTAGAATTATTTAGCATGTTTCTATTAATTTAACACGTTTCATTTTTGACTCAATTACAGGTATTAACTGTTTTGCATTTACACAGTTCGACAGTTTTATTATGTTAATGATAACATCAAATTGATTTATTTATTAGTTTTATGGTTGTTTGATTTACTCTTGTTTGTCAGCTGTATACAGGATAAACTCACCTTTTCTTATACTACTTTGTCGTGTAAGAGTAAGAATTTGTATCCATGCTCCTAATTCCTACGAGATTTTTTTCAGGTTTACTTATAAAATACTTAATGAGTACCTACATAAGGATGATATAATAAATATAACTTCCACTCAAATTGTGACGGTCATTAATATTACTATAACGAGTAATACATATTATAGAATATAGATTATAATAAAAAAATATATCTGATAGTGAAAATAAGAAACTTCCAAAAGCTTCACTATTGCACAACTTTTTTTAAAAAAATATTGGATATCAATGTTCATCATGTATAAGTAATATTAAGATGAATATAATCGTTAATTTTTTGCATATTTATTACCCTAATATCAAAATGAAATTTTAATAAATTTAAATCGAACGCATAAAATTCAGTATCAGCCATGTTTATAACGTGAGGGACACTGGCAAATGTTATTGGCTAATGGCTACGTTTCCGCCATGTCCAGCTCAAATGTATGTTCTCAGTGTAGATGACGTCACACGGTGCGTCTATTTATTCAGTCCTCCTTTATTGAAATTTTAATATTTTTTTTGCGTATTTGAAATTTTTCGGTGAAAAAACAAAATACGGGTCTAATATTTTTATGTACAGCTTAACAATTTAAAAAATAAAAAAATCTTGTAAACCCCTTTTCAAAACCGAATGGGTAGGTAGAGCAGAATTTTTATAAAAATAAATAATAAAATTTTGGAGTGTAAGATTTGAACCCACTACTTCCTTCTCACTCAATAAGTAATGGGGGTTTCCACCGTAATCAAAATATTGAAAAATAACACTATTACACTAAAATATATCATAAAACATTTCTGAAAATACTACTTAAATGGTTAAATATGTTTCCAATTTTTTAAAAATGAATGAAAACAATTTACTACGTTTGAAACGCTGCCAGCCAGTGACATCATTTGCCGGCTCGATTTTAGTTTCTATGTTAGCCGTCAATATATATATATATATATATATATATATATATATATATATATATATATATATATATATATATATATATATATATATATATATATATATATATATATATATATATATATGTGATGGGAGTAGTTTACAATATTCGATTTTACCTACATACATCAAATACATTCAATATCTTCCTATGTGATAATAGATGGCAGCACATTCAAATTGGAACATTATATTTAAAAAATAATGAAGTAGGTATTATAAACTAGTTAAAAATGTGAATACAATACAATTATTATTATTATCATTATTATTATTATTATTATTATTATTATTATTATTATTATTATTATTATTATTATTATTATTATTATTATTATTATTATTATTTGCCGTATGTTATATTGGTAAAGCATTTTCTAAGGTATACGTATTTTATAGATTATTGTATTTCGTGGATTAAATATTTGTAAAGTATTTGGTAAATCTCCAGAAATGAATTCAAGGGATTACCAGAAGTTATGCCTTTGCCTATAATTATTTACAAGTTGAAACACCCGTAAGTAAATATTTGTGGAAAACCAGGATACTAGGATACAAACATTCCACCCAGATGTTCAGTTGACGAGGGATTTGGAATTTTTGATTAGGATTCGTAACAAATTAAATTATAAATTATATATGATATAATTTATCTCTCCAAATATTTTGTAAGTCTTATTATCTTGACGTCGTACTCGAAAAATTCGAAGTTCAGTTCTTTAATTCTAAGAATTGTAAGGTCTCAAACAAACTCAGTTTGAAATAAAACAATTGTAGTTAAGTGAAAACTCCTATCCTTACCCCTATGCGTTAGTTCAAGAAAACTGTAATAGAAGAGTGTTAATACAACATCAATTGACAGATGACGCCACTAGAGACTCATGCACCATCTGTTGAGCATTAGCTACATTAGCCGGCCTTTTACGCGCTGTCGGGGCGGTAAAAATTGGCCGTTCAAACGAGTTGCAAAAAATACTGTTTTCAATATTTTTTTTACAGAAAACCTGTTATGATAAAAACGTTTTATTTACTGTAATACATATAAGTTTTCATGAGGAATAACATATAAAAAAATTAAAAAATAGTGGAAACCCCTATTGGACCACGTGTGTATGTTGTATAGGTATCAATATTAATCATTATTAGAAAGACAAAATTAATACACATAATTTGAAATAAAGCAAAAAAATAATTCAATTAATTAAATGATACTATGAAAAAATCAAAATTTAATTTTTGTAACATGAGTCTTCTTGCAATTTATTTTGGCGCTAAAAAGAAATCACGTGGTCTATGTTGTATGAGGGACTGATGACATTTCTAACAAATTTTGTATATAAAATTATACCATTAACAACAAACATTTCTTCTGCCATTGATGCGTTCTCAACTGTCTTGTTAGTTTTATTACGTTTTATGTTGTTACAAGTTTTCTATCTCATCCTCAGCTCCTTCTAAGTCACATCCGGTACAATTCGAATTTTCAGGTAATATTTAAAAAATCTTATACACTCAAATTAAATAAATAATAACTCGAATTTACAGAAAAAAAAAAATACTAGGGTACCCCATTGTGTACAGGGTGTAAGATGATGTTAGTAATTTTCTTTTAGTCTTATTTTTGGGTATAAAGAGTTGCTAGGAATGATTAGTCGGGGCAAGTTGAATATGTAAGGCACAATTCTGCTTGGTGCTGTATTTATACACTTGTTGGCCGTCTGTCAAGGCGTCCTATGTTCTAATATTAGCAAATACGGTAGCGGCAGCCGAAGAGAAATCCATAGCACGTAGTGTCCTCGGCGGTCGGCGCTCAGCATGCGTTTCGTCTTCGTTTTCAGCCCTTGTCCGTGATTCTCCAGCGAGGTGTGCTGGAAATGCATTCTTGACTCGCGAGCCAACAATTCATTGTACACAAGTGCAACATGAATGTAAGTCATTCTTCGGGCATATTGCTTACATATCGCTAAGTTTTGTTTTGTAGAATTGTTACTAATTAAATAAATGAAAGTAAACAATGCTTTTGTTTGTTTGTTTGTTTGTGTTTATTGCTTTAAATAATTTATTTTTGTAACATAAATCGAGTTGGAATCAGGAAAAATGTAAATGGCGGAAGTAACTTCGTAGTGTAAAAATAGTTTTCTATTCGGGTGCGCTAATTATTTTATTTTCAAATATGATCTCATTATTTGTTACCTACTTTTCAATAACCTAGTTTTAAAAATTAGCACACATTAATTGATTTTCAAATTAACTAGCTTATAATCAATTTATTACAAAAAAGTTTATATTTTTGGAAAAATATTTCATAGTCTATTTTATAAATAATAATGTATGTTTTCATCTATTCGTGGGTATTTTTAATTTATTTTCTTTAGTATTGTTTCATTTATAGTACTTAAAGCATTTAAAGAAAAAAATTGAATACAAAAGTGATTAAAAATATAAATGGGACTATTCTAAATCTGTCGAAGAATCTTTGTTTTGTTTGTGTTTCTTCTTTAATTTTAAATGGTAAACATTTCCTGTGTCTAT
Organism: Harpalus rubripes; assembly: GCA_963082715.1. Taxonomy (NCBI): domain Eukaryota; kingdom Metazoa; phylum Arthropoda; class Insecta; order Coleoptera; family Carabidae; genus Harpalus; species Harpalus rubripes. Next base: position 52,624,630 of record OY720454.1, read on the forward strand.
GTCCATTTTCTTTTATTTACGCAAGATGCGTACGCATTTATTTATATGTATAGCATAAAATATTTTCAAATTATATACATATGGAGCCCAAAGTCATAATAGTTCGGCCGGTTTACATTTTCTACAAATTAGAAAACCTACACAAATGAATAGATATTTCTAAAAAATTCTTTCGGCTACTTTATAGACAAAAAAACTACCGAACCCTTTCCTTTTGGTAAAATGAAAAACAACTTCGTAAAAATCCAGTGCGTACAGTAAAATCTACCTTGCAAGACAAGTCGAAAGAAATTTGTAGAAATTTCTCTACACAAGTCCGGCCGAAATAGTATGGGTTTGTACTCGTACTTTAATGAATATAAAATAGATTAAAAACTAATTCAATTAAATGCACTATAATCTATATTGCGCTACTAATATATTTCTCGTTCTTGTGCTATGTTTGCCAAATTATGTATGTATCATATTCTAAAAATATGTGAAATTTTTAAATACAGTTTTGCGTGTGTCCTCAAAATATTTTAGTGTAATTTTCTACATTTTTCATATACAAATCTTTAAATTTTTAATATAAAAGTGTATATATTTTTATCATAAATTGTTATAAATTTTCTGCATACGGGCATAATTTTTTTTCCCGTCTAATATTGCGTCTGTCTATATAAATATATAAATTTTCAATATTATCCCAAATTTATGGTTCTCAACTGACAGCTTTTACAGCTTTGAACATTTGGTCTTTCTATTTATATTGACATAGAAATGTTTGAAATCCTGATGTGGATTTTAGAGTATTTATATCGCAAGATTTGCGCACGCGATTTATCTATTAAAATGGCTTGAATCCTTGCTCTTAGATCCAGGAAGTGTAAACCTGAGAGGACAATGGTTTGTGTTTACAGAGTCAAAACGGAAAATGGCGGCCTATGCCAATTTCCAATCCTTCCACACGATTGCGAATGACGAGAAACATGCCACAGTGGGTGGTAAGTAAGATTTCATTCATATTTTTTAACATTTTATAAGCTTTGATTGACGCCAGGAAAATTTTTGCTTGGCATGAAAGTCATAAATTGACTGGTCAGTTTTATTTACTATACGACTTTTGCAAATTATAATTTATTAGTAATTTTATGAGCTGAATACAAGGAAATGTACAAAATATATAGTTAAATTTAAGAACGAATTAATAATGCTTGTATCATATTGGAGAAATAACTATTATTTTCTAATAAAATAATTTAATTGCGGAAACGGAATGCGATATCCCATTTGTTTATCCGATTTCATAAAACCAAATGCCTATGGGTTTATTTTTAACTCTGGCAATTATTTATATTTTAAAAGCTCATTTATCAGCATAAAATAGGAGGATTAAGTGTTAACTGTCAGATAAAAGGATCGTTCTAAACTTAAAATTTGATGCTATACACACATGCAGATTTTGCAAATGCATAGAGATAAGATAATAAAGTAAATAAATATATCATCACTCTTTTTATCAATAAATAAATACATGTATCATACAGTAGAACCTCGGTTATCCGTACCCAAGTAACACTGACCGACGGTCGACCAAAAAGTGACGTCGATTATAGGTTGAATTTAAGTCATATGCGGCAGTCTAATTTGACGTGGATGCGACGGCACTGCGACGTTGATTTTTAGTCTGAAATAGGACTATTTAGACGTCTAATTTGACGTCTATGCGATGACATTGCGACGTTGATTTTTGGTCTGAAATAGGATTATTTAGACGTCAGATTAGTGGTCGCTATGACGACCATGTGACGACTTTCAACCCTATTTTGTAAAAAAGTTGTTATTTCTCAGCAACGTTGTTATAGCAAATAACCAATAATAATTGCGAACACTGAATAAAACATGAAAATGACAGGCTTTACATTTGTTTCTATTGGTTAAAATTTATAGCAACGTTGGTAAGACTTGACAACTTCCTTACAAAATAGGGGTGTTTTTATATGGTCATAATTATGTCTGTTTATACCTTTATCACACGTCTAATTTGACGTCTTTGCGACGATTATTTTTACTTTATTTTTAATATTATTAAAAAATCATATTCAAATCTTTTTTTTAATTTAGCAACTTATAATTGTTTATAACACACGAAGGTGTATATTATTGTTATTTAAAAATCAAATTGATATTTTATTTTTTCTTAATGCAATAGTACAAACAATAATTTTTAAAATTTGATAAAATGTAATATAAATCAAATTTAATATAAATTTTTATTTAATTATGGTTATCCGTCATGGTCCCGGAATGGATAAGCCGTGATGATATTTATGTTTTATTTATTTAAAATATATTTACATTTATATACATATGACGGGGAAAAAGAAACAATTTATATCTGTTATATTTGTGGTACAAAAATCAAAGTATGTATTGGAAATTTTAATTTTTAACATTTTAAACAAAATCTAATAGTGCTTTAAAAGTAAATTTTAAATCTTACAAGAAATGTTATTAAAAGAAAATGTATAAAGGGATCTTTGAGTTTCGTATTCTTAACTTTGTAACTTTCCTCTGAAATGAATAGGTATACTTATTGGCACCGAGCATGTTACGAGTAACGGATAATTGAAAACACGAATAATAAAAGTGCAGCAAATGATTGAACAAAAATCATTTACATATTTATACTAACAATACAGACATAAATTCGGGGCTATTCTCTTAAAAAATAACATAGGAGAAATTAAAGTAATAATAGATCATAGAAAAACCAAATAGAACATTGTGAATCGAATATAATAAGTTAACTATCTAGAAATCCAGCGTAGCACAAAAACCCAGAGCACTTTGCTTGCGCAGTCGTTTGTGCGACATGGATAATAGATCTTTTCAATTTAAAGAGATAGAAGATATGCGCAATGGGAATCTGCGCATAGTAAGAACAACTGAGATACATGGTGTTTGTTTCTAAAAAAATGAGACGTAAAATGTGAGAAAAGTCTGACAACTTTAAAAAGCTTCTCATAAAAAAGTTACAAAAGCTTTTGTTGGAGCTAAAATGTCTAATGATACAAATTTTCACCGAGAATACAGGTATTTTAATAACTGCAATATTTTTGACGTTTCGTTTGACAACCCAACTGGCAATTGTTGGCGCCATTTTACTTACTATTTGCAGCGATAGGGTGACCATATGATTTTCTTCGAACCTAGGACATTTACAATTTTTAAAAAGAGGACAAATAGAGGACATTTCCACAAAGTATTTTATTAATAAAAAATCTGATGTGGACACCACACGACTTCCTTGTATTTATGAAGTATAGACTCAATTATAAAATTGCACGTATTTAACGTAATTTGACATCTATTTTTTATTTTTTTGTTATTTTTTGTCCAAATCCATAGCAAGATTCATTACAAAAACCAAAAAGTTTGTAAGTTTTAAATTTACATATCTCGCTTATACAAAGGGCTAATTTAATAATACTTGATGTGCTAGACGCAGAATTTAATTCTCTAAAATTCTTATTTGAAGCATTTATTTCTAAAATCAAAATGAAACCATTTTATCCAAGAAAAACTGTTAACAACTTCAGGTAATATATCACTTCCGGTTAGCCTGTTCTAACCAAAATCTGTTATGTTATTCCAATTGATATAAAAGTCTTATATACTAAATTTGAAAAGTTTAGGATTATATTTTAATATAGTTTTTCATTAAAATATATTATAGGCTTCAAATAAAGTACCATTTCTGGAAATTTTGTAATGACCAAAAAGGGAGGTGCACAACTAGATGTTATAGAAGTCCTAAATACAAAATTTCAACTTTCTACGGCTTACCGTTTTTGAGTTATGCGAGATACGCACGTACGTACGTACAGACGTCACGACGAAATTAGTTAGAATGGTTTCAGGGATGGCCAAAATGGATATTTCCGTTGAAATCTGGAAACCGAAATTTTTCGCGAATACAATACTTCCTTTACTTTGTACAAGGAAGTAAAAAATATGGGTAATAAAAAAAATTCTTCAAAAACTGGCACTAAATAATACATTAATTTTGTAAATTGAAGGCAGAAATATAAAATTCATGTTTACAATAAAAAAATATATAAATTTCAATGAATAACCATTTTATCTAAGATTTTTTGATATATATTTTTTTGAATTCATAATTTTAATTATGCGATTTCTTGAAAAAACTAGGAGACTGTATAAACTCGGGAGGACGTCCGAGGACGCCTTCAAAAAGAGGACATGTCCTCGTAAACTAGGACGTCTGGTCACCCTCTGCACGGTTGACAAATTTTTGAATGCACGAATAATCCGCCGAACGGACAAACCGCGCACGGATAATCGAGGTTCTACTGCATATATAAATGACAATTTATTTAAAATGAAATGTGTTTATATTTCACTGATTTAGATTATTGACTTTACACTTTTTACTGCGTTGAGAATATTAGCTACGAGTATTTCACGAGTAGTACAACATTCGAGTCACTTTTCCATAATAAAGAGTATTTGATTTTGGTCGAAATCGAATACACGATGTTTGTTTGCTAAATTATTTTTAACAAATATTATAATATAACTATAGCTGGATTCTACAGGTATGGCTATATTTATACAGGGTGTTGCGAGGCGTACCGTACATACTCATGGATTATGTTCCTGAGGTCTTTTTAAGCAGAAAATGTCCGATAAACATCCTGTATACAGCACCATATTCAAGTCATATTCAAATATTCAACGCATAAATCTGGGTACATGAAAATGACGTCTTCAAAATCTTTTGAAAATAGATTTATACACCCAGTAATTTTTAAAAGCCATATATTATGTATACTTCGTAGATTTATTAATTTGTTGAAATCCAATGCTAGCATCAACCCCACGGTTCCGGAGCGCCACCCCCGCCTGTTCCGAGGAACGATCACCTTACGAATAATAACAATAACTCTAAACAACCCCTTCCTGAACCCGACTACGAAGTTATAGAATTCCACGGACAGCAACAGTATTCCAACACACCACCAATTAGTAAGTTTTATTTTACAATTTTTATTTTTAAAATTATAACAATTAATGTTATATAGATCAAGGAAAACGACCAGGAAAGTGCGATTTATGTGGTTCCACAGCTCCGATGGTTCGCTGCGACAAATGCGCGAGCCAAATCTTCTGCTTATCCTGTGATGATATGTATCACAGACATCCCAAAAGACAGTCTCATGTTCGCAGGGTAAGAACTGTATTTATAATTCCCTCATATCAACTTGTCCCCTTTATCGTACCAGACAACGTACACTGAATGTGAGTAGAGAGTGTATTAATTTGATTGAGTTGTTGTTCCATTCGGTGCGTTGTATTACCACGTATTACTTATATCATATATCTAGTACTAGCTTCAGCTTCGAACGTAAATACGTATTTCGTTATAATATTTCATTTTCTAGTATTGTTGTTTTTATAGTGATGTGCCATTTGAAAGTTTCACATTGAAAGTTTCTATTTTAAACTTTCAAAATTGAAAGTTTCAACCTCCCATTTCATGAAACTTTCCATTGGACCTTTTACATTTTTATTGCACCCTGACGTCATTTTTCAATGCGCCACGTAGTGAAATTCTTAAGAACTAGAGATGAGGAGGCACCATGTTATCAAGTAAAATGATTAAAAGAATACAAAAACTTAAATAATTTTGTCTTTGATTATAAAGAAATAATTAATAATGAAAAAAATATATTTAAAGGAAAAACAACAATTTTATTCTTGTTTATTACTTTCCTAATATCAAACTGGGAACTACGCAATGGACCTTTTCAATTTAACGGCTATCTCTTTCTATCGCTGCAAATAGTAAGAAAATGGCGCGAACAACTGCCAGTTAGCCCAACTGGCAGTTGTTCGCGCCAAACGAAACGTCAAAAATATTGCAGTCATTAAAATACCTGTATTCTCAGTGAAAATTTGCATCGTTAGACATTTTACCTTCAATAAAAGCTTTTGTAACTTATTTCGATAAGATTTTTTAAAGTTATCCGAGATATTCTCACATTTTACGTCTAAATGTTTTAGAATCAAACGTCATAGATCTCAGTTGTTCCTACTATGCGCAGATCCCCAATGCGCATATCTTCTATCTCTTTAAATTGGAAAGGTCCATTATCTGTTACTTTATGGGGTGTTTATTTTGCATCTTGTAGAACAAAAAACCACCTTTTCTGATTCCCATCTCCTCTTTCTCTTGTTTTAAAATATTCATCACAAACGCATCGTGTGAATTTATTTAATAAAGTTAAGTTTTGCCAGAGTTTTTTCTTTCCGCCATTTGTAATTTTATTTGAAATGTAACTGGCCTTCTCAATGCGCAAACAACCTACTGCGTACTATAGTGATATGATATATGTATACATATATCATTTTTGTCTTTCTCTCTCTTTTGATGTAAAAGGTCCATGCATTTGCCCCGTGCACCTCTCAAGACATGCGCAGATCAACATGCATCATGCATACACTTGTTGTCGTATGTGTTTTGACGTTTCAACAGGAAGATACTTTGTTTGTAATATGCGCATCACTTTGTATGACTATCAGGGCTCAGGGCCATTCCTGGATTGTTGGCCGCCCAGCTCTAAAAAACAATATTGCTTCTCTTATTAATTTAATATTATTTAATCAAGAATTTGTTATGCAGTTGTTTACTTTTAAAACTGTACGAGTATACTGGGTGTTTCACGAAAACCGACCATCGTCATTATTTTCTTTATTATTATAGTTACAAAAAAAATACTATAGAACAAAGTTGTAGGAGACCAAGGGGGACATCCCATGAGAGATGAAAATATTTTTTTTAAATCAGTGGTTCTCAAGTTAAAACACAAAGTTATATTTTTTCAAATGGGATCCTACATATTTTTTATTCCTATTCGATAGCGTATTTTTTTCTGAATTCAACCATGTATTATTTTTATATCCTTACATAATAAAAATATTGAAAAAAATGAGATTGAAATTTAACAAAAAAATTATTTTTAATATTTATGTACAGTAGGCTATGGATGAAAAACAAGAGTGAAAAAAATTAAATTAAAAAATTAATTGTTAATTATTTTTCATAATAATTATTATTATTTGGCAGCAGCAGCAGCTACATTTTGTTCTTTCACTCTTGTTTTTCATCCATAGCCTACTGTACATAAATATTAAAAATAATTTTTTTGTTAAATTTCAATCTCATTTTTTTCAATATTTTTATTATGTAATACATGGTTGAATTCAGAAAAAATAGGCTATCGAATAGGAATAAAAAATATGTAGGATCCCATTTGAAAAAATATAACTTTGTGTTATAACTTGAGAACCACTGGTTTAAAAAATATTTTCATCTCTCATGGGATGTCCTCCTTGGTCTCCTACGACTTTGTTCTATAGTATTTTTTTGTAACTATAATAATAAAGAAAATAATTACGGTGGTCGGTTTTCGTGAAACACCCTGTTTACTTAGATATTTGAAACAGTTAGGTATCATGCAAAAGAAATATTTCAATATTTTTTTTGGGCCGCCCTGTGTTTCTCGTCCCAAGTACGAGGGGACCTTTTGCAACCCCACCAAGAATGGCCCTGATGACAATTATAATAATGACAACATGGGCTTAATATTAATACCTACAGGTGGGGCATAGAAACTTTCTTTTTTTGAAAGCGAACAAAATTAAAAGTAATGCTGATAACAAAAATTATTTTTGGATAATGAAAGAACATAATATAAAGTTTTAAATCCTGCATTTTTAAACGAAACTACTTGCGAACCTCCTCTCTACACGTACCAACATTCGGGCTATTTCCCGTCGAATAAGATTATTCAGCAAAAGCATGGTTGTATGACATTAGAGTTATGAGGGAAATGTTCGCCTGACGGCTCAGTTTGATTATTCTGGCAACCCTACTAAGCCTATTGGCGAAAAAACTGAACTATAGATGGCAGACTGGACGGTAGCAAGATGGCGGAGGAATAAGGAAAGTTCTCTCATTCCTTATTGCTGGTAATATGCATTTCAAAGTGCAAAGTATTTAATATGGAGAAAATTAACATAAAGTTGTTATATTTTTAAATACATTGCTTATGCACGTCCTATAAAGGAAGACGAAGCAAATTTTAAGGCTGTACATGTATTGCTTTGTGGAATAAAAGATTATGGACCAGGTACAATACTGGGATCTTGTTTAAAAACCAGTCATTTGAGTGGAGATCCTCATGTGATTGAAATTTTATTAAATGAGAATATAAATTACTGGAAAGCAAATTTAGTTGTAGAGCAAAATTGGAATGCAAATGCAAACATATTTTTGCAGTTTTGTTGCATATAAACAGGACAGTAAAAATCAAAACTACATTTATTGTTTTACAACAAAAGTATCATTATTACTATGCTATTAAATTATTTGTTTATGGGTTTGTGTATTACAGAGAAGTAGAAATTAAGTTGTATAGATTTTGTACAAGTAAGGGGAAAACTTATTAAAAAGGATGATAAACAATATAGTTTGCTATAAAATTAGAAGAATTTTGAGATCCAATTTAAAAAAGGAAATAATAAAACCGATTGGAGACGTCAAAACTATAAGGGAAGAAAATTTCAAGATCATATTTTATCTCTTGGGATATAGTGTAAAATTACACTTTTTGACTTGTAATTACTTGCACTGAGCAGTATCTATGGCATTTACTGATCATTATTTAAACCTGAAAATGTAATATACACTATATATCTCACTTTATTTTACAACAAATATAAAATAAACCTACTTAAAATTACATACGTTTCAAAGTATGCTATAGGTCTTTCCATCTGAAGAGACACCTGCGCGAAATACGCATTTGCGTCTTAAAAAGAGAGGCAAATATGAGTAACAAGGAATACTACGCTACTCTCTGTTCTGCGTAACATCAGTTTCAATTTTCCTCATTCTGATGTTGACATCGCTTGGATTCGCATCGCGCTCAGTTCTGCATTTTGACATTTGACCTACTCGTTTTGTTACTTGTTTGTTTGTTTGGTTGTATCTTTTCGTGGTATATTCACATTGTTTGTTTGTAATATGTAATTTATCGATTTAATAAAATATATTTCAACTTTTTTGCATTTTCATGAATATATAAATAATACTGTCATTAACATAATTTAAATTAAAATTTATTAATATTTTAATAACGTTTACATTTAGAAAATAATAAACTAAAAACTGTTTATTTATGAATGAAAGAGCGTATATACAGTGTATTTAACGGGTGGATTGTAATATAGGTACTTCAGTGCTCGCACCGCTTTGGTAGGTTGTGTAGTATATCATACAAGCACCGCCTCTACACGCAGGTCAGGTGTCTCTTCAGATCAACGTTTCCTTATTCCTCTAGTTCACAAAGCTGCCACCAGACGTCACCCACTTTGAATTTTTTCGCCAATTGGAATCTTATAAATCATGAGCAACAAAGTTTTTCAACTACAAGAGTGAAACTCCAAAGACTTTTCCCTTCGCATCATGCCAACAGTCGAGAAATTCTATTAAATTTATTAATTAAATTTTTCTATGTGCAGGCGTTGGATACATCCCCGATGCAGCCGATCCGGCCTCCGCTTCCACCCAAAGGAGAGATATCATCCGCCCCTGTGCCGCCCCCTCGCCGTCGCCGCTCTGGCAGCGTGACCCGCCTCTCCGGTAGCCCCACAAGTCCACTCCTTAGCCGCCGCAATCCGCAGGTAATTATAAGAAAAAGTTGTACCGTTTCGTAGTCTACATATAAACACAAACTGTAATATATAAACATAATATAAATGCCAGAAGCACTTCTGTTTGTCTCTTTTAAAGATATTGTTATATTAATTGGTTATGTTTAAATATATTTTATTTTTGTTGTATAAACAGTGTTTTATTGAACCGATAAAATGATGACAATTCCATATCGTGAGAAATACAGCCAGTCAATTTTGAAGAAAAATAAAATGATTCTTTTTTAATATTTAATTCTTCCATAAGAATTTGTAGTGTAAGGCGATAATATAAATCTATTGCACTAGGTCCCACCTTTACAAAGAAAAGACGCGAACCTGAGTTCTTCCTTCTCAGGAAGGGACAAAACCAACAGCTTGCGTCGATCCTCAATGGGCGCTAGACCATTGCCTCCCACACCAAGCCAGCTATCTTGTAAGCAATCTTGTTATTGACAGAGTGCTCATCACGTTAGCATTGTACATACTTCATCTAACTTGCTGAGCGGGATATTCCCCGGTTGTTGGCTTCTCATAACATTCACCAGCGAATTTATATTTAACTAATCTTTATCTGATTACGACATCTTTTTTAGCAGCTAGGTCTGAATTTTCTGGAAGTCCACCTTTATCACCCAATTCGGTACAAGATAGGACGCGAACATTAGATAGAGCAGTTCCAAGTCAAAGTTTACAGCAACGTTATAGGCAGTATCAACTTGCTATGAGGGGGACTACTCCTAATCTTCCACTTTCAGTTTCAGAAATGTCTGATCAGGTATGAAAAATAAATGCAAATAGGGGTTTCCAAGTTTTTTTAAAATATATTAATTTGTACATAAAAATATTAGCCCCGTATTTTGTATTTTCGCGCGGGTGACGTCTTCTTACACCAACAACATATGTTTTCTAGAGCTGAGTGAAACGGATATACGATAAATGCACTGGATACGTCGTGTCACGTCAAAACCATGGCGGAGGGGATACACGCCCTTGGCTTGCGCGTTCGCGTAGGCATTAGCCAATAGCATTTGCCAGTGCCCAGTACGTCACAAACATGGCAGATACTGAATTTTATGCGCTCAATTTAAATGCATTAAAGTTTCAATAAGATATTAGAGTAAATAATAAAAGTACTTTTTTAAAGCCGTACATGGAAACCCCTGTTAAATAACAGTTTCTTAATAGTTTTAATAATTTTCAGCCCCCAAGTCGTGACAGTGGTTATCCGGACTGGGAAGCTGAACATTGGTTGGCTAACAATAGAATGCGTTCAGGAAGTATATCCGGTTCTTCGGTAGATAACTCACAAGCAAGAACTTTAAGAAAATTGAGTAATGTTTCATCCCCTCCTCCTTTAACAAGAGGAGTGGGCCATAGTACCTCCGTATTCGACCTCAACAATGTTGCCGACCATCAACATCAACATAACTTTGGTTCAATGCAACAGGTAACAGTTATTATTTTATTTTTTTTGAAAGTTTTGGGTATTTAAATTTTTCTTTTGTTTGCTTTCAGACTCAATCAATGGCCCAGCTGAACTGCCCAACATGCTACCATGGCATGTGGATGGATCAATGGGGCAATATGGTCCCATCAGATTCTCAGAGGTCTTCAAGTAACATGAGTCTGAACATGCAGCAAAATCAAGGCGCATTTCCATCCATGCCAAACATGTGGATGAATCCAATGGGAACTTGGCACGGTCCTCCTCCAGGCATGGGAATGTACCCCTACCCCATGGGTATGCCAATGGTCCCAATGACGCCGGAGTCTCAATCAAGAATTCATTCAAGAACACAGTCTCCTACGCCAAGTGTTAAATCACGGAAATCTCATACATCACGTAGAAGGTACAGGCAGTCAGATGATACGGATGACGATTTTGACCGTAGATCAGTATTTAGTTATGCAGATAAAAGTGAGAGAAAATCTGTTAGAGAACGAGCAGAAAGGGCCCGAGAACGAAAACAAAGGGACAGAAATTCTCTACCAAGAGAAGTAATAAAAGAAAGAACGTCTCTACCAAGGGAAATTGTCAAACCGCCTGTAATAGATGAACGACCTGTTGAAAAACGTCTCCCTGAACGACCTGTCGAAAAACGTTCCAATGAACGACCTGCTCTTCCTGAGAAAATGAATAAAATAAATAAAGATAATTCTGAAAAACTATTAGTAAACAAGAAAAATAATCGAGATGTATCAAGTGAATCTGATTTAGATTACCACTCAGATGTTCGAAACGAAGACAATGTTATGGAAGAAATTGCAAATGAACCTGATTACGACGAATTACCAAATGACTTTATACGAGAAGATATTATTGAAGAGAAAACAGAACTACCGTCAATTCCAAATCAATCTTGGGAATGTGAACACTGTACCTTCGTCAATGATGCAGGAACACGAGTTTGTGATGTCTGCTGCAAGACACCTACATCAACAACAATGAAATTCGTTGGAAGTAAGCCTGAATTGCCGCTAAAGAAAAAATCAGTGTCACCAATGAAGGAAATTACCACAGACTATTCAAAGAAAAATGTGTTTCAAGAAAATGAAAATGATAAAGGCCTTATTACAAAATTCGGAAACAATTTGAAGATATCTGAAAAACCATCATCATTACTCAACACAGTGGATGGGAAGAAAGGTAGGACGAATAGGAAAATATCCTTTTGGCCTGGAACGAAATTTTCACCATTTCACAGCAAATGAAACCAAGAATCCTATCGAAGATCCCACACAAATCATATATGTTTAACACATGTGTTTTTTGCATTTATATAGATTTAGGATTAGTGTGTGGTTTGTGTTTTACCCGTGGTGTTTTTTTTACAAATGTATCTTAATAATGTATTTGTAGGAGAGAACAATAAAGAAGATTTCTCAACATCGACCGACTTTTATCAAGAATTCCGCGAAGATAATTTGTTAACTGATACAAAAGTCCCTGATTCTGAAGTCACTAATCCAAAAAGTGTTGCAGACAATCAACCTCTTTATTCTGTTCCCACTCCTTCTGTGAAAAAGAATAAAGTTTCTACAGCTGTGGGACCATCCCCTCCTAGAGAAATAGTGAAAAGTGTAAATGATGGTGCAGTGCAAACATATGATACTCTTCCAATTAAAAATGATTTGCAGAATGTTTCAAATAACGAACCAACGAAGAAAAAAGTATCTACTGGTACCTCGCCACCTCCACAAAATATGTCAACTCAAGTAAGATATTTTAAATAACAATTTACATTATTTGTAAATTATAAAATTATGTTTAGACATACGATGTAATTCAACCACCGCAAAGAGTATCTCGAGGAAGATCAATGAGCGTTAGTGGACGTTCTTCAAGAAGCCTTCTACGATCAACTTCTCTTCAAGTTGGTGAAAAAGATTCTTGGAGTAGAGATCGATCTCTTAGTAGGCAATCATTTTCAAGTGATTCACAAGTAAGATTTTTTGGCTAATATAAAAACTAGGTTAATGCTTTAAAATGCATTTAAATGACTATATATCGATACATTAGCCTTCTATTCAATAAAATAAACCAAAAATAGGTCGCGGAAGGATTTATGATGATTTGATGAGTTTTTGTAGTAAAATGTGTCGTTGGTTGTCGTGCATTTTTTACATTTCTTACAACCAATGAAATGTTCCATTTTGTGTCACGTGTCTGCGTTTTAACCAATCCTGACATTAATATACTAAGAATAAAACTCTAGAGATTATTCCCGGGAATAATCTATGTAGCTTTTGTTTTTGTTGACATGTCAAGTAGTTATCAACACATAAATAAAATTCCAATTTTGTGCCATTTCTGATCATGAAATAAATCAAAAAATTATAAAAACCACTTCTAGAAATACCATAATTCCTTGATTATTTATTTTGCAGTCAAAGTGTGTTCTAGTTGTTAAAATAGACTTACCAACTGAGCCATCTAATTAAATAGAATTCGAGAGTTCAATAAATTAGAAAATAATTATCCAGATTTTTTTCAAACTTGTTACCATTTGGCAATAGTCACGAAAGCCCGTAGAGCAACAAGTTTTCGAAAAATCTGTCAAATTATTTTCAATTTATTCTCACTCTCTTGTTATAGTATTACTGAAAATTTAACGAATATTTCAAGGAATGTGGGATTACATAGACTTGTATAAGAAGTTGGGGTGTTTTATATTTGATATCAGACTCGCGCAACCCCTAATTTGATTGTTTCAAATAGTAATAAAATATTTAAGAGGGTTACAGGGTCCAACAGGACTAAATTTGTCCAATATTAAATTCCAGCCCCTCCTTAAAACCACGGTTAATGTAGTTCTTGCCGTCCCTGAAAAGTTAGGGATGTTATATTAAGCATCGATGGGAGCCAACGTAGAGCGAAGCGGATTGATTGGCTTCCGGCGGATCGCCAGTAATATAACGACTGCGGATAACTGGCCAAGGACTCAATATTATGTAAAAAAAAAACTTTTCCGCGCTCTAATTTCATCTTTTTTATTTGATATTTTACATAAAATAATAATGTCCATCCACAAAAATTGCATTTTAAAACTTTAACCTCATCTGAATACCGCCCGATTTTTTATTTTATTTTGCGGTACTTTATTAAATTTATACTACATCTGATTTTCTTTTAGAGTTTGCCTGGATCTCCTGAACGTATTCGAAGTCCTACCAGATATGATTACCAAGAAGATCCGTTATACCCGGAACGTATTGAGCCTAGACGGGAATATGTTCGATCTCCTTATCCGGCTCGAACTCAAAGTATTATGGATTTAAGAAGACCGGAGCTGTATCACTTACCTAGAAGACCATCGATGATGGATTTAGGATATCAAAGGGTGTGCAATATTATTATTGATTTTCGTATTGTTTTATGTTGAGACAACAGAAGTGTTTTTGGTTTTGTGTATTTGTGTGTTTTATGTATAAAAGTTGTAAGTTTAACTTTATTTATTTTTGTTGTTTCTGTTTATAGAATGAACGCTTTTCTGGACATCGCAACAAAACAGAAGAATTAGTTAATGAATATTTACAAAACAAATTAGGTAGATTGGATTCAATGAAAGCTCAAGGATTGGAAATCGTCAAATTGCTTCGAGTAAGTTAAATAGTATTTACGTAGCAAATCTAGTATATTAATTATAATAATTTATTTAGGAAGCAGAGCATTATAAATTCAATGCAGACGATGTCCAGGCTGCGTTAGTCCAGTGCGGGAACCAAGACCCCATTGAATGGCTGCGTACAAACTGGGAGACTATGGTCGCCAGTGTCCAGACATTTTCTACTAAATATGGACACGAATGTCCTGAAAATCGCGTAGGAACAGTGTCAGTTACTGAAGCGAAAGATGCACTTCGTATTCACAAAGGCAATGTCTGGGCAGCAGTCACTGAATGCGTGGAACAGCGGCAGAAAAAAGTGAGTTAGCATATACTATTTTAAGAATTCCTTTACAGTTTAAATGGTAGCGTTTAATTATCAGCAATTAATAGCATGTTGTGATGTATTCACCAATTTTTATCTACGTATAGAAAAAAAAAAACGTATTGTGAGTGCGGAAGAACTTTCACGTACTAATGTTCCTGCTATAAATATGTCAAAAAAGTAAAGAAACGAATTACATTTAAACAATATAATATAAATCAATTATTCATTTAAATTATCACACGAATGAAAATTGCTATTGCATCAAAATAAAGTGTTTCTATTACGAATATTTCAGTTTAGAATGGCGTATTAAAAAAGAAACCAAAAAATAGTTACTTATGCAACTAGAGTGTAAACGCAAACTTTATGACGAGGTCAAGTATATGGCACGGAAGATCACGTGATCTATCATATGTTTTGTCCCTTCTTACTTCAGACTGTAGTTTATAACGCAGTGCGCATGCGTCAGTTTGAATATCTGTCACATTTCTAGTAAGATATCAAATGAGAATAAAATGAAGACAATAAGAATCAAATAGGTTTTTATTGAATTTTTCAATAATATAATATAATGGAAGATAACAATGTGATTATGTATGTATTTTCATAAGTATTACGACCAGGATGCTCTTCGTCTTCACTCTTGCTTCCAGGGGCCTGTTTCATAAAAGTTTCTAATAATATTAGTTAATAATATTAGTCTAATAAAATAATAATATTAAACTAATATTTTTTGTTTCATATATATTTAAACATTACTCATAAATTTATAAACTAATATTATTAGTGAATCCATATCTATGACAACCAAAAATTTATTATTATACTGTATTAAGATTATGACAAAATTTTGACATTATACTTCATTGAATTAGTCTTTTGCGGTTTTGTGATTGATTAAAAAATGTCGAAAGCGGTTGGTAAAAGAGACGGGAAGAAAGTAAAAACATATTTTATTTTACGAAAAATTTTAGAATTAAAGGTCAATTATTTGGACAATTTTCGGAAAGAATTTCTAAAGACTCAAAAAGAAAAACGTGGTGCGAAGTCAGAGACCACGTGGTGGCAATTGGACTCGTGTCCTCGCTCGTGTCTAATAATTTTTCCAACATCATCCGGCCAACAGTATGTTTTATAGTGTATTCCGAAATTGAACCAAGTTAACCGCGGTTACTTTTTCAGTAACCGGTTGTGTATTCGGAACGCGGTTACTGAAAGCTGGTAACTTTTCTGTAACCACACTACCCGCGCTAGATCGGCGGTTGTGGTGCGGTTACATTTTGATGCATGACAGATGAACTTTTAACTATTTTAAATTTGTCAAAATAAGGTTAGCTGTGAGCTGGTCCGTTTTTCTAGTACGATGTCGGTAACATTGTAACCGCGGTTAAACCGTAACCATTTTCAGTGGTTACCGTGGTTTAATTTCGGAATACACTATTAATAAATTGCTGATGATAGCACACACCACTCTTCGTATGGTTCTACAAACTGTTCCTTTAGATACACCACGCATATCTCCTATTCAATGGTATTGCTTACCACCCCCTAGCCAATGCAATGTAATTAAAAGCTGGGGAGATAATGCATGGTTCCGCTATCTTATGTTCTAGTACATTATTTATTTTGTCCAAAACATACCCAAATTTTCATTAAATTTGTATATGTTTTCCAAATTTTGATAAGTTTTTGCCGAAATATTCTGGGTCTTATTACTATAATTTCTTCTTCGTCACGTGTCTAAATCAAACATTTTTATTTGTATCTCCAATCTCCACTACAATTACACACATTAATATTCACAAATGTATTGTTTTATTACTGTCAAGACACCAATATTATTAGTTTGCTTTTATTAGAATAATTTATTAGTCTTTTTATTTTATGAAACAAATTCCGTTTTTTACTAATAAAATTAGATAATATTTTGTGGTCCTACACTAATAACTAATATTATAAGTTCTATGTTTTTATGAAACATAACATAATAATATTAACTAATGTTATTAGACATTCACTAATTTTATTAGTCTAATAATTTTTATGAAACAGCCCCCAGAAATTAAAAGAAAAAGCAAATATTATCAACAACAGTAATTGACAACTTATAAATTTAGGGCTTCATCAACGACCTATTAAATTTGGGTTATCGATAATATGTCACAGCAAGTGATATTTCCATAAATATAAACAGCCAGAAGCCACAGACGACGTCTCTCTTGTTTTTCACATCTAACCGACCTATACAAATTGTCATTTGTTACTTGTGTTCAAAATTCAAATATGATTAGGTTTTAAATATTGCCTCAATAATCGGTGCTTGATGGGATAGCAAACAGTTTTATATTATTGTCCGACGACAAAACAACGCAATGACATAAACAACAGAAAATAAAAACAAACAAGATAGCAAAAAGAAACAAATAATAATAAAAAAACAATGAATAACACAATCAATCGCTATATGCTCAAGAACCGCCAAATATCAAAATACAAAATGGCAGCAAATTCCACGTTTGCGCAAACTCATTAAAATTTACCGCTAGAACTGTGACAGGTATTCAAACTGACGCATGCGCACTAACTTATAAAGTACAGTCAGAAGTTAGCATGGGACAGAGCTGAAGATCGAGTTTGGAATGAGAAAGGACAAAACATATGATAGGTCACGTGATATTCCGTGCCCTATTTCGTGACGAGGCTTGCCGAGAAACAAAAATTATTGACCGAATGTTATAAAGCTTGTTTTCACTTAAATTGCATACAATATTTTTATACGACCTTAAATAACATTTCTGAAACAAATTAGATATTTGACATACGAGCAGACGACCAAATACCGAGTTCATATTTGACAGATAACAGATCTGAAGTTGAATACAGCGCTATGGGCTACTTGCGTGGTACTGAAAATCCGATATCCATCACTATATACCTAATGATGTGTTAAAAACGAATATAAAATGTAAATTTTATTTTAAAAAAATTATATGTTTTTTTAATAAATTAAGAAAGAACATTTTCTCTGACGTCATTATTTTGAACCGGAGCAAGGGAAGCATATTTAAGAATGTAACCTGTAGATGGCGTGCGGGTGCGAGTTTTAATGTTTTAATTTGATTTTGACATTAGTTCATTTCTCTCTCTCTCTCCCTCTCTCTGTCCCTTGTTTATAATTTGCAATTTGCATGGTTTCTATTACTTTTATTACGTATTTCGATTTCTTAAGCAGGATTTTGACAATCTAAAATACTAACCTTTAAACGTCAAACAAATGATGTGTCATGTTTAAATTACCCGCACATACCGTTGCTATGGGGCGTACCGATGCTATGACTCTACGGCCATTTATTGGTTTGGCGTAATTCTACGTTATACATGGCGGTAATTTGAATAATCAAATTTCATTAATTTTTTTTAATGAAAATTTTGCCAAAAGAAAAAATATGGGGTGCAAGTTTTTATCGTCTTTTCAAAAATATTAAATAAAAAAATGGTACGCTAGTAGCTCATTGCAGTACTCAGTCAGTATTACTAACATGAATGTAGAGAAAAAACTAAATTTAGGTATGATAAGTTAACTGCCACACGTATATTGATGATGGCAGCTCTGTAATGTGTAAAGTAAATAAAATACGGAAATAGTTTACACATCGGAGTATAAAAAGTTACTTTTTTACAGTTTGCCGAGCTCCAAACAAGGGGTAACTTTTCCCGTGAAGACATTCTGACTGTGTTAACGGCAAATCATGGTGATTTGGAAACGGCTTTCCATGAACTGAATAAAACTCAGCTCAAGCCGTTCCTTATGCGCATTTGGGGCCCACCGGTTGGAACAGAAAACGAGGCTGGAAATGAGGGGGGCACGCTTGCACGCATCAGGGGCGATGGTAAGTCTGCACTAGCTTCTTTTTTTTTACTCAGGAGAATTTTTAGTATATTTATATACTGATGTCATGAATTTATTTCGAGAAATATTATTTTATATTTATACATATAGATCTATGAAATTTTCTTAATGATTCAGGAACTAATAAAAGATAATGACGAAATATAAATCTCAGATTTATAAATAAAATTAAAATATAACACTTCATATCTAACTAAACTAAAAACTCTTTTGGTAATACAGGATGGGGCTTAGAAAATTTCTTTTCTTGAAGGCGAATAAAATAAAAAAATTTGCTGATAAACAAAATTTATTTATGGATAATGAAAGAACGCAGTTATAAACAAAACATCATGAAGGTCATGGCCACCGTTCTCTATGCTCCTCTGTACACTTTCCAACATTCGGGCTATTCCCTGCCTAATAAGATTCTTCAGAGTTGTGAGGGCATTGTTCCCCTGACGGCTCATCTTGATTCAAGGAGACATCCCGCGTGGGTATAGCGCGCTCGCCCGATCTACCACAATGTCATTTTTTTATGATTATTTTTTGACATTTCTTACAACCAATGAAATGTTCCATTTTGTATCACATGTCTGCGTTTTAACCAATCCTATCATTATTATACTGAGAATAAAGCTCTAGAGATTATTCCCGGGAATAATCTCTGTAGCTTTTGTTATTGTTGACACATGTTAGATAGTAATCAACACATAAGTAAAATGAGCGAAAAAGACCAATTTTGTGCCATTTCTGATCGTGAAATAAATCAAAAAATTATAGAAAGCACTTCTAGAAATACCATAATTAGTAATTATATCTTTTGATTATTCATTTTGCATTGTCAAAGTGTGTTCTAGTTGTCAATACAGACTTACCAACTGAGCCATGTAAATGAATGAAGCTAGTTAATTACGACAGTAGATAGCGTTAATTAAATATAATTCGAGAGTTTGATAAATTAGAAAATAATTTTCCAGATTTTTCTCAAACTTGTTGTCATTTGGTAATAGCCACCACTCAAGCCCTACGGGCTTTCGTGACTATTGCCTGTCAAAAAGTTTTCGAAAAATCTGGAAAATTATTTTCTAATTATGGATCGATTCTGATCACATCTGTAAATTTGTAAATAATGAACAAAATCGCAACGAAGGCTGCCACTCTTAAGGCCTGTGTCCACGATGCTAGAAATCGTTCCGAGTTCTCGGTCACATTTTTTGATCATAAACATTGAACTTGTATGACTACAGATGTCAGGTTGGTCGAATTTATGTAGTTAGTTTCAGCCATTTCTACCAATACTAAAAACTAATAAAAATAAAAATTATGCCGGCAGTAAGTAAATTAAATTTTTACAACGAATTAATTTATTTATAAGTAATTATTTATAATCAATATCAAAAATGAGTACAATTATGTAATATTTTATAACCTTATCATTTTCAAGCTTATCAAACATCAAACGTCAAGATTTTAAATTTGTAACAGTTAAATGAAATTGGCAACTTGTACGAATAAATGGGACAGGACGCATTTTTCCATTCTATACTCCATCCGTTTTAACTATAGACTAGATGGCGTTTCGATCGCAGCCGTTTTTACATGTATTAAATAAATAAATCAAATTTTGGCGCCATTCCTGGATTTAATTTTTTTTTCTAATTGACATTTTTTCAGTAATTTTGTCTTGTACGTACATGTGCTAGTCTATTTTGTGTTTTTATGCATATACTTACTTATAATCTCCGTACCTTTCTCTACATTTCGGCGAAAGGGGTATGCATAAATTAAAACCACATTATTCAAATAAATTTTAAAGAAAACAACGTAAAATAAAAAATAATTCACCTTTGAAATATAAATAATTACACTCTAAAATATATACATTATATTATAAAGTATATACACCGTTAAATATGAACAAAATAATGTTCTAAACAAATTTCTTTGTTCCTGGGGTGATCCGAATGACCTTTTTTCCTCATGTTCTATTATAGCTTTCCAAATATTACATCGTCCTATGCCCAGTTCTGATGCCACAATTTGGACACTTTCTAATTTGGAATATGCATTCGTGGCACGATATTTGCAGTATGAATTATATGCCACTTTTTTTGTTCGCTTCGGAGGGCCTGTCCTTTTGGATATTTTAAAACATTGGCACAGCCAGGTTTAGGATTTTTAACCATAATATTAACGAAGAGAACAATAATAAAACTGACGAACTACTAACTAAACACTAAGAAAACGCGCAGAATGAAAATTATGTAATATGAAATATAACGACAAAACACTATGAAAATTATGTAAACGATAAAAACAAACGAACAGAACTGAACATAAATTGATAATTCTCACTCTCTTGTTATATTGGTACTGAGAACATCTCAAGGCAAACGTTTACAATAACCGCCCTACAACCCTGCTTCAGCTGAAGAATCTTATTCGGCAGGAAATACCCCGAATGTTGGAACGTGTATAGATGAGCTTCAGAAATCGGTTGTATCAGTAAGATGTTTTGTTTAAAACTGCATGGTTTAAAACTTGAAATTATGTTCTTTAATTATCCAAAAAAAAATTGTCTAACACTAATGCTTTTTATTTTATTCGCCTTCAAAGAAAGGAAGTTTCTAGACCCCAGCCTGTATATCATTTTGTAAGAAGCATCTATAATTGTTTGACATTACATGAAAAGCTGTAAAATCTATTATTACGTAATAAGTAGAGCAGTATTTTTAGTTTCAATTAACTTCCTAAATATTTATGATATCATAACGCGTGTTTTAATATACTAGAACTAGAGTAACAGCAGTAGCTATGAACATTATGGGTGCTTCAAAATGCAGTTACGCATTAACAAATATAGAACCTGATCGTTCCAGATCTCGCACAGACGAGCAAAACAACTGACGACACGATGCTAGAACTGGCGCGCGCGGTGAGTTCTTTGACTAATCTTAATTTGAGTGCTGATCTGATGGAGAGGCTAGGCTCGATGCAGACACAGGTATCTTCTCAGCTTAGTGAATCTGATAAAAAAAACTTGGCGACCAGTCCCTCTCCAACACTGGATGATTGGGACTTTAAACACGGTAGTTTGGCTTCGAATGTTTTGAATTTGTTGACCCCTGATGCTCGTAGTAGGACCTCCTTAGATAACTCAAATATCGATGACAGCGATAATCTTGAACCCTTTCCTTCGCTTTCTATCGACGAAAAACTTAATCAGAGTTTAAATTCCTTGGATGCATTACCTATTAGTGATAAAAGTATTTCTTCTGTGGATAACAATGCTTTGAGTTCAAGAGAGAAATCCCCTGAACCTTTTCAAGGAACACAAACAAACGTACAAAATAAAATTTTAGATCTACAATCTGAATCCAAATTAGAAAGGACTGAAAATATTGTTCCACAGCAACAAGAATTTAAACCCATTGCTCAAGAACAAAGTAATCATTCCAAAAATAATAACATTCAAAATAAACAAAATGAATTAAAAGTAAATAATATTATACAGGATAAACAAATTATAGAAAATAATACTGAAATTAATGCACAAACGACTGGAAATATAGAAAAAATAGAAGTACACAATTTAAATGAAACTCCAGTAATTTTCGAAAATAATCAAAATATAATAGATGCACAAAATAATGATATTATTAATACAATAATCACTGAAAACAATACAGAAAAAGTTACAGTGTCAGAAAATGCATTTAATGATACAAATGTTTCCACTTCTGAACGAAATACAGAAACTGCAGCTAAACCAAATAATACTTATATTGAAACAACAAATATAAATTTAGATACAATAGAAAATGATATGAATACACTCGTTAAAGAAATTCAAATGGAGGAAGCAAATAATTCTTCAATAACAAATTCTCCAATAACAGATGAGGCAGATATTCTGCGTAGTGAAAGTTTAGATAATGAAGAATTTGTTGATGCAGCTCAACATTTCTCTGAAAGCCCGACAACCGAACCAGTATTAATAATAAGTAGCAATAAAAATAATTCCATTGATGAACAGGAACTACCTAAACATGATTCAGTTTTACAAGTAAAAGAAAATATTAACAGTAACCATATTTCCAAAACAGAAAATATTGAATATATTGAACCTGAAAAAATAAATATTGGCGATACACCTAGTACAAGTATTGTGGACAGTAATATTAGTAATACTTTAAAAACAGAATTTATAGAACATATTGAACCCGAAAAAATAATTATTGACGTTACGCCAAATACAAGTTCTGCTGGCAATATTACTAATAAAGGCGAAATTAATAATAGTAATATTTTAAAAACAGAAATTGAACCTGAGAAAATAATTCTTGATAATTCACTCACTTTAAATACTGTGGACAATATCAGTAACAATATAGAAATTAATGATACTAATATTTCAAAAACAGAAAATATAGAAAACATTAATTCAGAAAAAGTAGTTGTTGATGACATACCAAGTACAACTACGAACATTATCAGGAATATCAGTGACACAATAGAAATTAACGATACGAATTTTACAGAAGATATTAAAACAGAAAAAGTAGAAGTTGATGACGTCCCAAGTACAAGTTCAAACAGTATCAGTAACAAAGAAGAAAGTAGGTCCCAAAATATAGAAAAACCAGTGGAAAGTACTGAAAAAAATATAAAAATATCAAAAAATTCAAAATCAAAAATTAAAAGGAAGTTGAGTAAATCGCAAAGGAATGACACACATGATAAAATAGACATAGAGAGAAACAGTTTAGAAGAGAAACAGGATACAAACCAAAATGAAATAGAAGTTAGCCAACAAGATACACAAATTGTTTCTGAACCAATAATTCAAAATTCAAATGAAATTATTGCGGAATCAAATAAAAGTATAGGAAATAATAAAGTTAACATAAAATCTAGAAAAATTAGTCTTGATGAATTTTTTGAAGCTAATGAAAATTTGTCAGAACCTGTTTCTCCAGTTTTAGAATCTCAAACAATTTTGTCTGAAAATTCAGTTTTTCCACTTAAGCAACAAGAAGATATAAATTCTTCTGTTAATGACGAAACTGTATCTAGAGACATACATAATTTCAAAGAAGAACAACAAAATAAAAATACTGAAATAGATAATTCTTCTGCAGATGCACAAAAAAATCTTTCTGAAACTCAGCAATTAACTCAGGATATTATTGCGACAACAAGTAATGAATTAAAAGTTGATACGACTTTGGAAGTTCAAGAAATAATGCCATCTAAAAGTAGTGACAGCATACCACAAAAGAAAAATGAAAAATTAAGTAGAGATAAAAATAAAGTCATCAAACGAAAACGAAAAGCATTGCTGGAAAATTACCCCAAAGACAATACACATAAAGAAAATGAAACTGTAGAAATCGTCAAAACGGAACTTTCTGAAACAGGAACAACTATTGAACCGATTGTAGAAAAAGTTGACGACTTAGTTACCGAACAGGCATTAAATGTTCCAGAATCAACTTCTTTCATTTCTTCAATAAAAGAGAAAATTAGTGAAAAAATTAAACCTAAATTTAAATCCGAGTCAAAACAGTTACAGTCTGCAATACCTTCTGTTAGCACTTCTAAAGAGAAACCAGCTGATGCTAATACGTTAAAACAAATTAAAAATAATGAGACAACAAAACAGCTAACTTCTGCAAATATATTGAAAGACAACAAGAATATTACACAGGATGTAAAACAAAAACAAAACAAAACTAACACCCAAGACGGTAAGGATAAAGTGAACAAAACTGCAGTTATAAATAGCAGAGATAAAGAAAGCAAAACTTCTCAAATTACAAAGGAAAATAAAGGCGTAAAAGAAATTTCTAAAAAAGAACCTGAAGGAAAACCAGTTACAAAACCACATATTCCAGTTCCATCAAGTAAAAGTTCCACTAATTTGAAAGAAAGTAAATCTAATAAAAATATTTCTCATGGAATTGAGAATTCTAAAGAAAAAGCTAAAGGCGACAAGCCTAAAGAAAAAGCTCAAGGTGAAAAGCCTAAAGAAAGAAGTCAAGGTGAAAAATCTCAAGTTGAAAAGCGTGAAGAAAATAGTCAATCTGAAAATCCCAAAGAAAACATTCAAGTACAGGAATCTATTAAACCAACTCTTAGGTCACGAATTCCAGTTGGTTTAAAAAAATTAACTTCTAAACCTACTTCTGAAGTAAATTATGCACCACTTAGTAAAATACCAGTAAAAGTAGGTGTGTCTACTCCTTCTCCAAAGATTCAACCAAAAACTAAAGAACCTCCTTTACCTACGATTAAATCAAATATTAAAAACGGGCCTACATCTAGAAAATATACAACATCTGAATCAGAACCAGAAATATTGCCAGAACCTAAAATTTTGGCAGAAAATATACCAAAACAAAATAAATCAAATGAGGAAAAGTCAGATACATCTCATGAAGAACTCTATAGTAATTCAGAATCTTACTCAGATGGGGAAATTGATGATAATAACAAAAGTCAAAGTACTGAAGATATCGCAGCCAAAATGAACAGAACAGTTAATGCCCTTTTAGAAATAAACAAACAAATAGCTAACAAGCAAAGGCGTTTACGACGTCCACGCATGTCTAGGAAATCATCAGTTCAGTCTTCGACTGATTATGCTTCAGGAGAAGAATCTGATTCTTCAGTTTCAGAGAGTAATATCGATGAACTTCTAAGCACAAGTGGGGAAGAATTTAGTAGTTATGATGAATTTGATGAAGCAGAAGAAGATGAATACGAAGAAGTTTCTGAAGAAGAATATGAGGTTGAGGAATTACCTGAAGATGAGGAAATTGATGGGGAATATGATGAAGACCACTTAGAAAGTTCTGAAAATGTTCCTATCAAAGAACCAGAATCAATTAATAATACATGTGAAACAAATGCAGTGAACAATGATGCGATTACGAAAAGGGAAGAATTTAAAAGGAAAAGTAGTTATATTGAAGAAACTTGTAATTCAGATGACTTTTTAACGGATTCAAATGATGAATCTGAACCTGCTATTGAACAAAAAGATAGTGTTAATAATAATAATCAACAAATACAACAGGATGATGCTGAGAATCCTGTGTCTGAAATTGAACAGATGGAGGTATGTATGTAGTTAGGAAATCATCATTATTCGCAGCAATATCATTATCACCTCGTTGTTTGTTATCTTTTTTCTCCTTTAGTAACAGTTCTTCATTATGGTATGTTAATTTTCAAGTGTATTTGTTATTGACTTGTTCAAAATTTTTTCTATTTGCATTTTATAGTTATTTGTGTACCATTGTGGGCAATTTTTGATGTTTCACAATTTTGTATTTTATTTATCTTCTATGTATATTTACTTGTTTTGTTTGACTTCTAATAAATTTTATTTCATGTTTCACTTCATATTTTATTTAAGACTGAAGTATTTTTCCTTAATCAAGATATCATTACATTTTCCAACATTAACAGCTGATTTAATAAAAACCAGTTAATATTTTATATATTATTTATTAATTTATTATTATAATGAATAGAGACAAGCCCGACGATTTCTCGCGGAGGGTCAAGTGGAATCTTATCAGCAAGCAGAATTGGCCGTTAGTCTCATGGCTCTTAGATTCTCTACTGAAGAAGCTCTTGCTGCAGTGAAGGACTGCAATACTTTAGATGCTGCAGTCGCATATTTGCAACAAGATTGTGAGCTGTGTGCTGGAAAATATCCCATGACACAAGTATGTCGCATATAGACCATATTATTAACTATAGCGCCTCTGCCGGCAGATTTATGAAATGAAAAAAGCGTGCCAGGGTGACAAACTATTTTTTAATTTTTCCAATTAAGTTGGCAATACTAACTTATTTTCTCTGTACTATTCTTAGGAAAAATAGGAAAAGATATTCCTTTTTAATTAATGGATTCAAATCACAATCCGGAAAGCAACAATAGTAAACAGGCATAATTAAAAAAAATATATTTCGCACTTTACAAAAGAATCACAACAACAAAACATTAGTTTGGGGTTATCTGTCAGTGACAGAAGGGTAAACAGGCGCCTAAAATTTTTAAATTTAATATTTATTTTTTGATTATTTATATATTATAAGGGCAGAATCCAGTAGTTAAACATGAAATGAAACTTGCAAGAAAAAAATTATCGTTCATTTACGTCTACATAAAATAATATTTTGCTTTAAAAATACAATTTTTCCCATAAGATAACATTGGTTTCAATTCCGCTGTACTCCCAAGCATATGATTGGTGCATTCTGAGCATGCGCATTGAGATAGTAACATGGTCTAGACTACTATACGAAGGGGTAACCAAAAATAACCAGAATTATTTTCTGGCGTAAGGTTCTAGTTTTAACTTCTCCCGCTAGATATCTTTATTAGACACCTTTTTCGTCGTCCGTTCGTTTGTCTTACTCTAAACATGCTGGAGTACTCTGAAATTTTTCAATTGTTCGCTTAGATTAGATTTGAGCAATTGCTCGAAGCTTATATAAACGAACGTAAATTTAAGGAGCTTGCCAAAACTTTAGAGAGCTGTGAAACAAGTGTTTGGTTTTTTGTTGTTTGGTAAACTTGACTTGGTAAACATGGATCTTTTAATAGAAAATGAAATGTCTTTTAATTTACTCGGCAGTGCCTTCAATATGACAAATTTTACACGTTTCTTATGGACTCCGCTAACCACGTGCACGACATGACAGGGGACTGATATAAATAAACCAAATTCAACAAAACGCATCACAGCTGTTAAAATTACCGACAATTTTTGCTTGCTCTTTCTTACTCCTCCTCGCGACTATGAGCAGGAAAAACATGATCTAAGCAGATACGAGCAATTGCTCGATTGAACCCGAATAAAATTCAAGTAATGATATGAGACAAACGAACGCGGATTTCTGCATGGAGTAGAAAGAGTAAGACAAACGAATTGACCTTATATGAGCGATCAGTGTGATTTTTTTTGCAAGCGCTGTTTAGATTTGGTGAACATTAAAAAAGCAACGTGTTAACAGCAATCAGCAACAATTATTTTCCGACGTTCTGGAAGTCGAGGGACGTCTCGGTTGGTCATTTTCAGTTGATATTCGACCATTTTTAAAAGGAGCAAACCATTCGTAAAGCTTAGCTGGGCTCAAAGCTTCCTCCCCGTAAGCCCTCCAAAGCATTTCGACAGTTTCTGATGTTGATATCCTTGACAGGATACAAAATGTTAATGTCTGTTGTTGCAAAATCACCGAACACGTCCAACAACGCTTACGAAAAAAATCATACTGGCCGCTTAAATCATGTTTCCCCAAGGATGACGCTTGGGCAAAAGATCCACAAGCATATACGTATTAGATATATACTGTTAATGCCCCTATCTCTCCAATACAAAAAAGCGAACTCGATGAAGAGAGAAAGTGTCGAGGCCTTGGTTACGATGCGCAAGCGTGAGCTTTTCTAATAGCTTCAGCCAATCATAACGTTTGAAGGCCAGAGCATGCGAATTGGTACTGACGGCTCCGAACTAAAAGCGACATAAATATACATTTTTTGTCTCCCTTCATCGAGTTCGCTGAAATGACGGGTATCAGCAGTATGTGTTTATCTAATAGGTATATGTCTAGTAGCGGAAGAAGTCGGAACTAGCGCCCTATCATCCGCCAGAAAATAATTATCGTTATTTTTGGGTACCTCCTTCCCTAATATGCTATGTATTTGTATTTATTTACTGTCTTTGCTTTATAGATGGTATCAATGTTAAAATGTGTCCATCGATGCTGCCGGGATTGCGCTAAATATTACTTCACTATTCAAGTTACTGATAGAAATATTACTGATTGTTCCTGTCCATTTTGTAAACTGCCAGATATGAATGACGCAGAGATAACTGAGGACGATATTTATGATTACTTTTCAAATTTAGATATATTGTTAAAAGGCATTTTAGAAGTTGAAGTTCATGAATTGTTCCAAAGGAAACTCAGGGATAGAACCTTAATGCAGGATCCTAATTTTAAGTGGTGTGCTCAGGTAAAATATTTGTTATATTTTTATGGTTTTATTTTAATGATAATAATTTGATTTTAGTGTTCATCTGGATTTATTGCTAATCCTCGCCAAAGGAGGCTTATTTGTCCTGACTGCAAGTTTGTTACATGCGGCAAATGTAAGATGGCGGTAAGTATACTGTACACGAGGTTTAATAAATAATAACGAGGATTATCATTTGTTCTAAAAAGAATAATTTCATATTGTCCCCTGCAAAGTAATAATAATAATAACGTGAAAAAAATGAGCTCATTGGAAAGCGAATAAAGCGCGAAGTTCAAAAATTCTCTTTACTGTTTGATCAGTCTTCGTATCTTTTATTAATACATTTATTTTGCATGTAGCTTATTGTATGTATTTGCGTATCTAACCACTACATTTAATAATGTTGACGACAGATGAATATCATTTATGGGTTTTAAAAGATAAAATTACTCCGTAAAAGTTGCCTAAGACACAGTATACACAACATATACAGTAGCGAAACTCTGGGTTGGCACCTTTGAACTTTTGATACAAAACTGAGTATTATCACATTATACTACAACCAGTTATACAATACAAATAAAAATACGAATATTTTACATGGTTTTAGTTTAATAACAACATACTTAGTAATATGATGTCTTTTTACAAGTTACACACAAATTTTTGTCTGCGGTTTTATTATCGTTCAAGACTATTATAATCCCGCCTTCTGCCAAAATCATTGAAAACAATGCCGTAGGCAGACATGGATACATATTTCTTGAGTCTTATTTTATGTACAAAATATACTTAAAATTAGGTAAATTGTTATAGATTTAAAATATATGACCATTCAATATTTTTTATGTACAAATAAATAATTTTATTCAATATTTTAATTGTGTGATCAAAGTTAAACTCTACGCCCATGTTCCTATTTAAAGGGACACCATGTTTTTGTTGCGCTGATTGACGCATGCGCGCTGTGACAGAATCTTGAGTTTCGCTACTGTATAATACTTTTTATACTGTGCCTAAGATTAAAGATTAAAACAAAAATTCAGTAGGTATTATTTATTTTAAGCGAAATATATTTTTTTTAAATCAACATGTTCTTGAAATTTCGTATTACATACAAGGTTTGTTCCAACATACAATCAGATTAGTATGGAACTGTCCGACGCATGCGCAGTATTAAAATGGTAACACCATTTGATTGTGTGTTGGAACAAACCTGTAATTTCAAAGAACAACATTAACATGATAATAAATTTTATATAAAAAACATTTCGCTATTACATGTCATTTTTGCTACAGTGGGAAGTGCAGCATGAAGGAGTAACCTGCGAGAAATTCGCCGAATGGAAGGAAGCTCAGGATCCTAACAATCAACTCCTCTCCATTGAGAAGCATTTAAAAGATAACGATATTATTTGTCCAAAATGCAAATATCGGTATTCATTAGCTCGTGGTGGTTGTATGCATTTCACATGTTCACAGTGCAAACACGAGTTCTGTAGCGGATGTGGAAAAACGTTTATAATGGGGGCTAAATGTGGAGTAAGCGATTATTGTTCCAAGCTAGGATTACATGCTCACCATCCCAGAAATTGTTTATTCTATCTTCGTGATAAAGAACCTGAGGAGCTGCAACATTTATTAAAGGTAAGATGTGTATTATACTATCAGCTGTAGTAATTTAATCTAATACGGTTATAAAATATCGTACAATGATCAAATTTTAATTTTCTTAGATAAGAATGCGAAACTATAGATAAATTAATGAGTATAGGCGATTCAAATTAACTTTTCCCGCAACATTTAACACGTGACGTGACGTCACAACGAGTATGTTTTCAAATTGTCGTTCACTTCTGCATTAAAGTTTGTGTGTGTATTGCTGTTTTAATACATATATTTAATGAATTAATAGTTTATTAGTAATGAGACTGTTAATAAAGGATGTGTTTAATTATTTAAATGCTTCTGCGTGCAGCAGAAATTTTTGTGAGGATGATGAAGTATTGAATTCTGGACATATGCTAGCATATGGTAAAACACAATCAGATGACAAAAATTAAACACTTCTCTTTGGATTATACCCACAAATCAGCGGCGTACATAAATATCGGCATGAAATTACTGGAAAATTGATAAGTTCTGGCTCACTAGCAATAAAAAGCATCTTGTTTGTGTAAGGCGGGAAACTAACCTAAATATAAATATAAAACCTAAATATAAATATGTATATATTAACCTAAATATAAATATATATTTATATTGTTTTAGAGCTACCAACATATGACTAATCTTTGTTACAAACATTGAATTTGTAACTCGTTTTCCAATTAACAGTTTAATCTACCATGCTTTGTGTCTCCATCATTTCTTCGATGCCATATTTATTTATAAATTTAACGTTTTGGAAATATGTGAAAACAAAGGCTGGGATTTCTCGATTTTTAGGAATGACATTTCGGAACACTACAGTACACTTGATTTCTTTGGTTTGGTGAAAATTCCATATTTCTACAATATTTATAAATATATAATTAATCCTTAAACGATCTAATATTGAATTCATGTTGTTTTTAACTTATTTATAGTAAATTTATATCATTATATTAACAAGCAACTACAAACATTATACTTGACCTTAATTCTCTAAAAATATACAATGTCTCAACATACTAGGAATACCCGCGAATTTTATTGTATAATTAAACAGAGGAAGTGTTCACAATCATCACCAATAAATATAAATTTAAATACTTGCTGAATTTTTAAAATCTCGTCTAAAATTCTAACGTTACTTCTTACGGAGTGTAAGAAACTATACTCGTTGTGACGTCACATAATTAGTGCGATGTTTGGTCACCAGATAGAGTCCGCTCAACTTGAATCGCGTATTTCACAAACTACAAGTGATTGAAGTTGATTAATAATTAGGATGATGTATCATGTCTTTGCAATTTGATCGATTGCCTGATTTTAAAAGCGGGCCTGTTTAGCGCCATTCGCCGCCATAGTTTGTATCACAATATTGTTAAACTGTTTCAATGTTCTATATTTTATAAGGGGAAAAATGCTTATTGTTTATGTTATTTATGCTTAATAATAATTTCTTCATGAATATAACGTCAAAATATTTCAGTTATGCGAACATGAAATAATTGTACCCTCTAAAACTAGCAGTTTGTCGACCACTTGTGAAGACCAGCTACGTCACACGCCAAATTCTGAAATTTTAAAGTCGCGTTTGCACTAAAATTCTTACTGTCTTTCCAGATTTTTTTTAATACTATAATATTTCTAGTATATTACTTGTTTATCGTATAAGAAGAAATAATATCACATTGAGGTATGAATTTATGTTTAGGAAAATAGAATTAAGTTCAATTCGGAAACTCCCGTTCCAATAGCAACTTTAAACGCCAATAACGAAACAGAAGAAAATGCTTCAGGTCCTGTTGTAGTTATGAAGTGTCCAGTTATGCTGCAAAAGGAAACACCATCTGGTCTTGTAGATTCAGTTTGTAACAATGAAGTCAATAATGGACATGCTGGGCTTTGTCGGTAAGTTATTTCATTTCTTCAATGATATGTAAGATTATAGCAGTTTTTCACATATCACATATCTCAATTTTTGGAAAATATTATATATTCAGGCCTATTCTGTAACTCAGTGGTTAATTTTTAACAACTGGTTAAAGGTATTATCCAATAATCATTAATTTAACAACTAAAAATCCAATTTTTTGTTATATATCAACGTACTTGATTGGTTAAAAATTTTAACCACTTGTTAAAAATTAACCACTGAGTTGCAGAATAGGCCCGATTGACTGTTGTTTTAAAAATCACTTACGTTAACTTGCTTACGATAACTTGTTTCAGCTCACTACACAGGGTGTTCATTTTAAATAGGCAACTATTTCTATCTTGAAGAAATAAGTATTACATATAAATTTTAGTTTAAAGTATATTAATATAAAATATAAATAATGAAATTATATAGTAGATATTTGTAAATGATTTTTTAAATTTAAAATTACATATCTTTACAACGGTCGCCAACTGACGTCACGACTTTAGCGGGGTCACACAACGAAGTTGATTCATTTGATGGTGTGATGGTGCGCATGTCGGGCTTTTCCGCGAATTATATTGTTAACGTTTGGGAGGTTGTTAATACATGTGCGTTTCAATTGTGGTTAAACATTCGTGCTTTATCAAGTATTTTTTTAAATATTTCATTATATTGAATTTGTTTTTGTAGCAAAATTCATTTGACACAACGGTTTCTATCTCATGACCATCAAGCTTTCTCTTTCGCTGAGGCTAGCCGCAAGGTCTAGCTGAGTCCGTGACGTCACGCGATGACGTCGTAGCACATTACATAATTCTTTTACATTTTTCTCCCATTCTATTAATTATTATGCAAAATAAAAAAATATGGGTCTAATATTTCCACCTCTACATTAACATAGAGAGAAAAAAATCGACCAGCGGTTCTCAAAATATGGGACCTAACTTCTTAATTATTAAATACGAACATATATTTTTATTTGCTTTTTCATTAGTGAATTTAATTCTGAGTTCAATATTATTAATATTTTCATAGCCTCAAATAACGATTTTTTTGAGAAATTGTTAAAATTTTAATTAGCGACACCTCTTTACCTTTATTTACAACAAGTATAAGGATAAAAATCAAACAGTTTTTTCCATTAATTAGATTTGTCTTGCAAAATAGAAATTGTTTACCAATTTAATATTCTTCGTACCTCTTATAGGTTTCAATATAGCAATGGAGGCCCATTTAAAATGAATATTTTGCTAGTAATGTGAATTTTATTAAAAACCATGATTATAAAGTTGGTTTTATCTATGGTTTAAGTTAAAATATCTTAGAGCAACATTGTCTATGTCTATATGTTTCATATTTTTCTTCATTTTAATTTTGTGGCCAGTCCATTTATTAAAATCTTTTTGTATATTATTTCCAAATAATATTTTTACGATGGGGCTCATGAATTAGAATATTTTGGTTAAAGTATCACTGACTCTGTAGCTTGATGAGTGATGTTGAATCTTGCAGCAATCATTACAAAGAATACTTGTGCAATTTAATTCGCAAGTACGATCTAGACACATTACCAATTCTAAACGCCGACGATTTGGAAACCGTGGTGCGTCGAGCGGCTAAGCGCCTGCCTCCGAATGCGTTCGGCACGCCGCGCGAGATGTACCGCCGTCGCCTGAGCCAGGTACTCACCGTGTGTTGTTCTGTGTGTGTAGGGTGCATTACATCGAGTATTTAGTTGGGCTCATTGGCAGACACAAGATTGACCCGGTGTCCATCTTGGACTTGCTCGAAGTCAGTCAGGAGCTCAGACGCAGGGGCATCCCGCTGCCTGAACGGCCGCAGAACTGCTCCGAGTTCAACTATAGAAAGATGGTCGCTCAGGTAGGGTTGGGTGTTGTGTCTGTCAGTTGCCCGGCTTATTTGCTTATATTTTTTAATTTGTTTTTGCTTATTACCTAACCCAACTATGAATTATTATTGGCTACTTTCAGTATGCAAGAGCAAAAAATATTTTTTACACCCCGATGTGTAAAGTTGATACTTTGCACACTGCAGACATTGTGTAAAGTAAATGATTTTCGTATTTTATTTACTTTGCACATTAACACTACCATCAATACACGTGTGGCATTTAAGTTGTCTTACCTGAATTTAGTTTTTTCTGTAAATTCTTGTTGGTAATACTGACTGAGTACTGCAGTATCTTCAGAACAAATTTCAGTTTTTTCCAGGAATGTTACTTAAGGTCAAATAAAAAAATTTGTATGCAACTCAAGTGCAAGCAAGCTTTATGACATTCGGTCAATAATTTTTGTGACTGCAAGCCTCGTCACGAAATACTTGACCTCGTGTCATTTTGCTTGTGTTTACACTCTTGTTGCATGAATAACTGTTATTTTGATTATACAATAATACTTCGCTTTACGTTGTTAATTCATTCCAAGACTTGAGACGAAAGTCGAAAAACAACTTATTTTGAAACGCTATTCTGAACATATACAGGTGTCCCAAAAAGCGCATGGGGATCTTGACAGTACCGGATTTATACAGAGAGAGTCTGGGAAGTCCCCCCCCCCACTTTAACTTTTTTATTATAAGTTATAAAAAAATGGCTCATGTAAAAGTTTTATTATTTTAAATATATTATTTGATGGCGGATGTAGATATTTTTTATTAAATCAGGTTTACAATATACGCTTATCGACTTTTATTTTTTAAATAGCAACCTATCATTATTTTACTAAAATATAAACCACCATTTTTTCTCTTTTCAATGATGTATTATTTTTACCTTCCGTCACCTTTAGGTAAGGAAGGTATTGTCTTTGGTCAAAAAATTCGATGATGAGTTTTTAATCAATAAGCACGTTTTAGGGTCCCTAGAATACGAATTTACTATTTTTACGATGATGTCTGTATGTGTGTGTGTGTGTGTGTGTGTGGATGTGTGTGTGGATGTGTGTGTGTGTGTGTGTGTGTGTGTGTGTAACAAAATTTTCGTCTGCGATAACTCTAATACTACAGTTACAAAAATTATAATTTTTCGTGTACTTCTTCGTTACATCCTTATGAAGAGCTGATTAGATTTTGGTTACAATTGGTCAACCGGAAGTACCATCATTTGAAGATTTTAACAGTTTTTCTTGAAAAAACTATGTTAAATATAATTTTTTCACATTTGATGTTATTATAAATATTAAAGAATATTTTATTCTTTATACGATTTGACTGCATTTTATACTTAATATTAAATGGATATAGAGTTAAAAAATTATAAAGAAATTAAATTTCATAAAGTAGCCATAGCTATGGAAACAGCTACTATATTAAGAAAATTCTGATTGAAAGATGTCAGTGTCAAGTGAAATTGACATAGTGTGTTTGTCTTATAATTTTTACTGGAAATATAGGATCTTTTACTTTCTGTATGGAATTTGTATAAAATACATACAACTGCTTTAAGGTAATGTACAAGAAATAATAATAATAAATCTTTTATTTCTGCAGATACATTACACTGTATATAGAAAACGTCGCAAAATAATAATTTTCTGTATGAAATTTGCATAAAATACATGCAACTGCCGGAAGGTAATGTGCAAGAAATAGAATATTTAATTTAGCAAGGAACTTTCCGTATGAAATTTGTAAGAAATCCATAGAACTGACGGAAGGTAATGTGCTGGCCACATCAGATTTTTATTAATGTATTTGAAAAATTCGAGATAAATAAGATAATTCAGACATATGGGAAATAATTTTTATTCAAATAATCTAGGTGGCTATGTGAAAATAAACAAAATACAACAATGGGAAACAACAAAATAAAATAGACATTTAATTGTTACTGGTTAATTAAATAAATAAATTAACTTTTAAATTAAATTTTCATACAGCCACCTACAATATTTGAATAAAATTTATTTCCAATACGTCTGAATTATCTTATTTTTCTCGCTATTTAAAAAATAATAGTTGATGCCGTATCTTGTAAACCTGACTTTATAAAAAAATATCTACATCTGCCATTAAATAGTATATTTAAAATAATAAAACTTTTATAAGAGCTATTTTTTTAGGGGAGGGGGCGTCTTCCCAGACACATCCTATATATGGGCCCATTGAGCCCCGGGCCCAGGGCGCAAAATTTTGGTGAGAGCAAATAGCACCAAAATGCTTTGTTTATAAATAGGAAGGTGCGCCAAAATGCACTGTGCCCAGGGCGCTAATATTTGCTGTGCCCAGGGCGCCTAGTACCATAAATCCGGGCCTGGATCTTGAGAACTATAAATTTAATAATTTATTGCATTTTCGTTGTTTGAAACATCTAAATATACTAGACATGTTATACATAGTTGAAAAGCTAAATAAAAGGTGCGTTACAAAATTCAGTATGATTTCACATTTAGAAGTTATTCGCAAAAATAAAAAACTGCAAAATTTACATTTTCGCCTATATCTAGTGACCTATGCATTTTTTCAAATAACGATACACTGCTAATAGGGTCTCCTATCGAGACAACTTATGTCTAACTTAACCGAGCTCGTATAGTTCTCGAAATCCCCACGTAGAGCGCCTTTTTTAGCACAATAACAATCTTTGTACACATTACAAATAAGTAATATTTTTTAATAATTTAAATATTATTAAATATATAAAAATTATTTTAATTGGTTTTTATGTATTATTTTAAATGAGTAGTGGTGTTTTTGACTGTCTTTTTTATTATTGATGTCATACCTAATTTAACAGCTTGTTTTTATTTATTGAAATTTTTTATAAATAGAAGATCCTGGTCATAATATGGCATAAATAACAAATACTATGTGGTTAGGTAAACCATATTGCGACAGGATGAATTTTATCTTTTTATAACATTTTTCCTATTGATCACATTTACTGCATCTTTTCAGGATGTAGGTAACTAATTTTTTTCTGAGTGCATTTTTATCCTTTTTATAAATATGTATAAATCATATATTTATTGTTAACACTTTTGTTTCAGATTGTGATAGATCAAATTCCACTAGAATGATGTCCACAGTAATTCTGTTATACTATCGCTGCCAAATAAAACATATAAGAAATAATGTTTCGTCAATTTTCAGATGATTATTTTGTAGTTTAGAAAATTTAAAACAAAGAATATAAAGAATTTATTTCTTATAATAATTATATTCTTATAAAGGAAATATGCAATTATAATATGCCATTGTTATTGCATCTTTAGATAAAAAATAG
This sequence comes from Harpalus rubripes, assembly GCA_963082715.1. Classification (NCBI taxonomy): domain Eukaryota; kingdom Metazoa; phylum Arthropoda; class Insecta; order Coleoptera; family Carabidae; genus Harpalus; species Harpalus rubripes. Next base: position 52,662,575 of record OY720454.1, read on the forward strand.
TAAAATATTTTTTCTATAAGTAGGAAACATTAAATTATTTTTTAAAGTATTTTCTACATTTGTTTATTATTAAATCATTGTGATTATCATCCTCTGTTTTGTGCATTCGTTTATAATGTATGTTTGTTAGTGTTCTCTAGTCTAATATATTTATAAATGTTTTTATAATAGTGTGTGCCAAACAAGTGTATTTCAATATTGTTAAATAAATATCTCGGAATGAGAGCACGTACATCCTATATAATTCTTAGTGTTCTCATTTCTCTCAACTCAATTCAAAATTATTTATATTTCCTGCAATTTATTTGCTAAAAATAATTTAATTTATATAAACATAATTTCTTTAATAAAAATTCGATAGTGAGTTTACTATTTTTACAATGATGTCTGTGTGTTGTGACGGTTATTTTTTCCGCGATAACTCATATAAAACTTTCAAAAATTTCTATTTTCCGTATTTAAGCTTTCTGCATTCATATAAAGATTTGGTTAAAATTGGACAACCGGAAGTGGTACTTTACTTGAAGCTCTGACAGTTTTTAATGAAAAACTATATTAAAATTAATGCAAAACTTTTAAATTTTAGTATTTAAGACTTATATCAAGGGGAACAACGTACTAGATTTTGACTAAAATTGTTAAACCGTAAGTAATATCTTACTTGAAGCTCTAAACAGATTTTCGTGAAAAATATATTATGATATAATCCAAAACTTATTAGATTTTACTAAAATTGATAAACTGGAAATCGAACTTTACTGGAAGCTGTATACAGATTTTCTTGAAAAAATATATTACAATAGGATATAAAACTTCTCAAATTTGGTATTTAAACCCCTCTATAATTTGAAACAACATAATAGATATTGACTATATATGATAAATCGGAAGTAATACTTAATTCGGAGCACTTAACAGATTTTCGAGGAAAGACAAATCCAAAATTTCGTATTACAGATTTTTTTATCTATAGGAACAACAAATTAGATTTTGTTTATAAACGATTAACGGAAGTAATACTTTACTTAAAGCTCAATGCTATTCTAAACATGGAATTGGCGGGAGGTCATGTACTGGCCACATCAGATTTTTTTCTACAGCCAATAGATAGCGAGCTACAGATCAAAATCATTTGTTATGTCAAAAAAGTAAATTTCGCTGAATCTAATTTTTGCAAATAATTTGCATGTGACACAATACTTAATTTTGGTTTGCACATCTTTCTTTTACTGTATATGATTAGATAAAATTGGTGTACAGGTGTCTCATTTTCGATGTTTTTACTTCCTTGTACAAACTAAAGGAAGTATTGTAATCGCGAAAAATTTCGGTTTTCAGATTTCAACGGAAATATCCATTTTGACCATCCCTAAATTCATTTTGACTAATTTCGTCGTGACGTCTGTACGTACGTATCTCGCATAACTCAAAAACGGTAAGCCGTAGAAAGTTGAAATTTTGTATTTAGGACTGCTATAACATCTAGTTGTGCATCTCCCTTTTTGGTCATCACATAATTTCCAGAAATGGTACTTTATTTGAAGCCTAGAATAAATTTTAATGAAAAACTATTTTAAAATATTATCCAAAACTTTTCAAATTTGGTAAATAAGACTTATATGTTAATTGGAATAACATAGTAGATTTTGGTTAAAGCAGGCTAACCGGAAGTGATATATTACCTGAAGTTGTCAACAGTTTTTCTTGAATAAAATGGTTTCATTTTGATTTTAGTAATAAATGCTTCAAATAAGAGTTTTAGAGAATTAAATTCTGCGTCTAGCACATTAAGTATTATTAAATTAGCCCTTTGTATAAGCGAGATATGTATATTTAAATATATACTTTTTGGTTTTTATACTGAAGCTTGCTATGGATTTGGACAAAAAATAACAAAAAAAAAAAAAAAATAGATGTTAATGTCAAATTACATCAAATACGTGCAAATATATGTCTATACTTTATATTGGTCTTGCGTACAAGGAAGTCGTGTGGTGTCCACATCAGATTTTTATTTTGTTCAAACGATTTATCATTTGTATGTCTTTGTTTTATATAGTAAGAATACAAAACATCCCTCGACGGTTGAGGTTTGTCGTAGCGTAAGCTCTCGGGATTATTTTTAATTATTCCTCCGAAGTTTTTTCAACATGTTTTTAACTTGACAATGACTCAATAAACCGAAGAAAAAAGAAATGGTCAAGGTTAACAATGTGGCTTTTCCTCCAGAACTTTACATTTAAAAACAATAAAAGTTGAGGAAATGTTTGTTTTGATATCACATGCACATTATGTAAATAATTCTTATTGAAATTATATCATTTCCCTATTTGTAGGTACATATTATTGCACATGTTATCGAAAACCACAATATGATGCAGTTATTTATATATTATACTGCATAAATCTTTTTTTTACAATTTATCATATAACAATTAGTGATGGGTGTAGTGATGATTTATTGCTTTATCACATTTTGCTTGCTATTTTCAAGTAAGTTGATTTTATGTTTAATTATTTAATTAATTAATTATTGAAAAGAAAACGTTTTTTAGATTTTAATATTGCTCAAAATTTGTCAAATGCACCTGTAATATATCCAAATTACAAAGAAATTATTGTTGAATCCAGTACAAACTTAACTTTAGGATGTAAAGGCGTAGAACCTCTGAAATGGACATTTTCCGACACTTTAAATACTACTGTAAATATATATGTTTGCATAAAAAAGTATAGAAATTGTAATTGTATAAAATATGAAACAAAAATTTCAATTACAAATGAATATTTTTATGTTCTGTAGTGTCTCAAAAATAGACTAACCACGTAAAATTATTTTTTATATTTTGCGTATCGAAATGAAGGTCATCACGATACGCAATTTTTTGTTTTAGACGGTTGGTAGTAGATGACGTTTCTTTAACCCATTTTTACCTAATTTATTTTTAGTTAACTGACAATTCATTTTAATAATAAAATGTCGAAATTATTATTATTATTTTTTATTTAGGGAAGATTATTTACATGAAAATGTACAAATGGTTACAAATATAATCACAAATTGAGTAAGTAAATGTTATTGTAGAAGGCTCAAAATATAAAAAATAGTATAAAGAACTCATTTTATGACTCTCTTTCGCACTTGTCAATTAGAAAACTCGCTGACGCTCGTTTTCTAAATTTTGACGCGTGCGGAAAAAACGTCTTATAAAACACGTTCTTTAATATACTATTTCGTACAATTTGCTCAAAAACTGACCATATTCGTGCTTGTTTTTCGTGCGCAAAGTGGTTCATTTCTTAACGTGTGAACAGGCCGTGCCCAAAGCAAAAGAGCCGTGCGCAAAATTGCACTTTGCGCACTAGTGCGTAATGTTTGATTTACGTTTCATGAATAGGCAGTGACTTGGTTTTTAAAATTTTATTTTGCTCTTATACCTACTGTGATGATTCGATTTAAAGTACTAATATTTACCAAGTAGCTTATGAAATGTATTCTGTATAGAGGATTTCGACGGTAAAATTTTAGCGCCTCTTGCGGTGATTTTGCGAACTATGCAGACACTTTTCAAAATAGCTGTGTATTTAGATACATTAATGTTGGGAAATTGGTTTAAAAAATCAATGGGTATAAGGCGTGCATTTGGAATTTGTCGAAATGATTCAAAATATAAACATAAAGACATTGGGTGTTAGTATTTAGAGAAAAATACTTCAAATAAAAGTTGCGTACAATTAATTTTTCTGTAACTGTTATTAGAAGTATGTTTTTCGGAAATAATCCATAATCGATTGACAGAGTTAACACACTTCTAGCCATCTCGCTAATCAGCCTGAATCACTTGTTCATGCTACAACCCTATATGATTAAACGTAGGATTAAATGCAATTTTTACACCTCCAAGTAAATAATTCTGACCAAGTACTTATAGTAATAATAATATATTAAATATATTTAATCTTCTGCATTCAAACTACCTTCTCATTTCTTTCACAATATCATTTCTAAATTTGGCGCCTGATATTTACAGTTTCTGGCTTAAAAAAATACATTTTGAACTTAAATCTCACAAATATTGTATTTAAAGTTTGAATAATATTATCCATTTCTTTTTTGTCTGCATAGTTCACCAAAAGTGGCGCTGGTGTAGCGAATTGTGACGTCACTGTCTAAATCCCCTATTCTTAACATTACAGGCGGGAACAAACAAAATGGGCACCTGGATCTATACATATATGGGGATGAGCTAGTTTTTTTGGACACTGATAATCTATTTATTTATGATATTATAGAATAATAAAAAAATTACAAAAAAAAATATTTCACAAAATTAAAGTAATCAATGCAGGTGTTTGTTTCATCTTTTATTTTATTAATTATAATACCACAGAAGGCTACAATAATTATATTACATATTTTCAAGTGGAACCATTATTTTACAAGTATGATGAAATAATTTGAACAAGAAAATCAAAATGAATATAAATATGAGTCCCTCCTAACAGTGTTTAATGTGTCGTTTGAGTTGCAGATATACTTTTAAATTTGCGAAGGCGTATAAATATACAATTTTTATTGTAATGTAACAAAAATTACAACACCATTATCGTATATTTCATTGAACTTATTTAGTAGTTTTGAATTATTTTAAATTGTAGCGATATGAAGAAACGTGTCAAATGTATCAAAATTTAAAACAAGATTGTTCTACGACTAGAACAGTAGATAATGAAAGCATAGCAATAGGGAAAAATATTTTGTTTGGTTGAAAATTAATATACGAGTAAATTACATTAAATATTAAGTTCCTAGTGTATTTTTAAAATTGTTTTGCTTTACATCATTATTTTTCTTATTGTTAATTAACCTGATATATTTAGTTTCCATCTCATATTAAATAAATATTTTTATTATAAAAAAGTTGAATAATATTTACCATGCAGAAAATCGAGGTTCACAAAATGCTCGAATACTTGCCTTTAACTTTTATTATTCTGTAACGTGAGAGGGTACCTACGACAATTGGCCCGCGAGCCCCCAACCAGTGCGTGCGAGACGACGCCTATGACAGAAGTTAGAGTCTAATAGTAAGAGAATGGGCGGAGTCTCGAAAAGCGATCGATAACATAGCTGTGGCGCGCGGTAGGCGGGCGACGAAGCGGACTTTTATATAAACAAGAGGGGAGATAAGCGTAATTACCCGCGCATTGTTATATCGGTCGAGTGTTAGAGTTAGTCAGTCAAAAGGACAGTTACATAGAGTAGCACAGCAGTATCGTGGTGAGCGTATGCAGATTAGTGTCGAGTGGAATACTCGGGAAGTTACTGGTATATCTGTGCAAATGAATACTCGGTATTTTTGAGGTGTATTATGAAGCTAAGTATACGGGGACAGTAACGGCGAGTGGAAGTGGATACTCGGCAATGATGTTGAAGAGTTGTGGCATTCAGAGAGTCGGTGATACTGAAGCTGTGGAAGTTAGAACAGTTAGGCCCGGTATTTCCATTTCCATGTAAGTTTAGGATAACTATCCATCAGATAAAAGATAAAATATCGCATCTAAATAATGGCATAAATAATGTGAATTATATTGAACGTCAATTTTTGATGCTATATTGTTAATTTATCCGACAGACAAATTATTCAGAACTTTATCCGAAGATGAAAATATCGGCCCTTAGTCCGTCAGAAGGACAGTTAGTTAAATAGACAGTGAGGTGAAAGGAGTGAGTTCTGTCCGGGCAGTTGAATATACAGACGCTGTTGATTCAGTTGAGTATATAGACGCTGTGGAGGTCGGTGTAGCAATACACACCGTATTTTTAGAGGGAGTAATTTATAATAAAAAATTGGAATTTTCCTTATTCTTTAACTGTTATCATTCATATTTTCGATAAACTATTACTATTTTTGATTACGGTGGAATAGCCTATTTTGTAGAATACAAATGTTGTTCGTGATTACCAGATAATTTAATTTTGTTTTTCTTTATACAATATGTATATTTTTATATTTTGCGTTCATAATGAAGTCATTCCGATACGCAATTGCGTAATGTAATGATCTTCATTTCGATACGCATTTTTTTGTTTTAGACGGTTGGTACTAGATGACGTTTCTTTAACCCATTTTTACCTAATTTATTTTTAGTTAATTGCCAATTCATTTTTATAATATAATGTCGATTTTTTTTTTTTTAATTTAGGGAAGATTATTTACATGAAAATGTACAAATGGTTACAAATATAATCACAAACTGAGTAAGTAAATGTTATTGTACAAGGCGCAAAATATAAAAAATAGTATAAAGAACTCATTTTATAAGACTTTCTTTCGCACTTGTCAATTAGAAAACTCGCTAACGCTCGTTTTCTAAATTTTGACGCGTGCGAAAAAAACATGTCTTATAAAACACGTTCTTTAATATACTATTGTAGCATAGTAATGATTATTTTATTTATACGCTTTTTATTTTCCTATTCAATTTAAATTAATTAAGGAATATTATTGATTGCACAAGATCGGGGGTCCCAACATAAAAAATTCAGTGTATGGCGGGATGGTCTATAAAAAAGAAGGAAAGGAATAAAAGAAAGAATGTACAATTTATTACAAAAAAATATTATTACAATATAGTCTTTAGTCATAATAAATTAAAATGAATTGCATCGATATATTCAAATTAATATATGACAAGTAAAAAATATTTTTCCAGATCAATAATAATTATACTAATAACATCTCATTGCTCATAGCTCGTATTCCGTGGTCAGAAGACGGCCCGCACTATAGATGTTATAAAAATAACAAAAAATAACTCTGCTTTAAACTATTCCATCAATCTGAAATGTCTTCATTCTCACTGACAATAGATTCAGATTCCGAATCATCAGAAGAATCAAAAAATAATATTTCATTTATATCCGTAATCCCTGAGTTTTTGTTTTGAGAAACTTTATTTCCGCCAAATAATGCTAGGTTTTGCTTAACGTACGAAAGTTTTTTAGCTCTCTCATCTAAAAGTCTATTTCTAATTTTTCTATGAGTATCAACATTGGCGGAAAATGATTTAACACTCGCAGCAGTTGTGGGTGGAGTGTTTAAAATAACTGTAGCTAACATGCTAATTTTTTTTGTGCAGCATAGTGATTTCCACCAAACTACTGCAGAAATATTGTTAGTTTTTAGCGTATCCCACAAGAATGATGTAGAAAAATATTCTGCCTTCGATTTGTATTGCGCAACTTCACACATGATTATATTAGCATCATTTATATTTAGTAAATGGCTAGCTAATTTACCTATGTATGTAAGAGCATCAACATATTCATTATCTGTTAAATTAACGCCCATAAAATATGGATTGACTAAATTTGCTGCTGCATGTATTGGTTCCACTGCCATTGATTTATGAGCTTGTAAAATTTTTAATATTACATCTTGAATATTATTATTCAAGTCCAGTTGTGAATAAACTAATTTTAAATCATGAAATATTTCTATAACTCGAGAAATACACAGGTTTGTAGTTTGTATTTCAATTATATATTTAAAAACTGGAGCTAATATCGTACAAAGAGAATTAATTTGCTGCCAGAAGTCATCGTTCAAAATATAACTTTTAATTTCAGAACTAATTACAGATGATATTTCTTCGGTACTGACAAATTCTTGTAAATTATGTTTATTTTCTAGAAAACTTTTTAGACAAATATAAACAGAACCCCGTATAGTTTTTCCCGGTAGCTTTAAATTAATGATCATATTTTTATGAACTGCATTCTTCTCTTGAATTGTATTAAGAGTAGTTAACAAAATATGAGAATTTTTTATGCTTCTCACAATGTTTTTACATTTAGAAAACAACTTGTTAAATTGTGTGATTTTTAAAATGTCTTTAACAAACAAATTTAAAATATGTGCACAACAACCGTAACACACAAATATTTTATCAGGATATTTTTGATTTAATATATTCCAAGCAGCTTTCAAATTTGTTGAATTATCTGCTACAATACTAACAACTTTATCTATGCCTACTTCATCCATAATATTAATAATAATATGTGACAAATACTCGGCATCATCTCTAATTTTTGATTCAATCACATTATATAACACAGGTTCTGGCGTAGTAATTATAACATTTATTATTGGTTCCTCACATATATTCGTCCATCCATCAATTTGAATTCCTAATGTCTTAGCATTTGATATCATTTCAGTATTTTTTTGTTTAATGTAATTGTACTCGTTGTTTAGAAGTGGTGTGGATAATTGATATCTAGATGGTAGTTCCAACGACGGTTTTAAAAAATGAAAAAATTTTCTCCAATGTTCATTTTCTGTGAAGTTTAATGGAATATTTGTAGCGTAACAAGCCCTAGCAAGCAACTCCCACGCAGTTTTCTAAATACAAAAATAACAATTACCCTGAATCTTCTTCATAAATCAAATAACGGGGTCCTTCACCAATTAAAAAAAAATTAAACTTTATCTAAACTGAAAGCGATTTGTAATTTTAGAATGTCTTTATTGTTTTTCGTTAAGCCGTAATAAGTTTTTTAATACTCTGTGACGTCTATATACTTGTGATAATTTTGTTCTCAAACAGTGGACTTCGCTAATAATTGGATTCACAAATTGATCTTTTTCAGCACAAAATTCTACATCAGAAAATTAATTTTGCATGCGCTATTCGCAATCGAAATTAACGACAGAGGCGCTGATTTTTCAAAACAAGATGGCCGCCATACGATGGGTTTGACATATGACAGTTCACATTGTTCACTGTGTTTCGTTGACTGTATACAAACCGAGTTTAAAAACTTATTTATATGAAGGCGATAAGTTTAAATATTTAATTATTAATTACTACACTACTCACTCAGTCAGTAACTTATTCAATATGGCGCTTGTACGATTGCTTTCCGTAGTACAGATTTGCGCCACTAGAGGGGAAATATTATCTACGATTGCGACTAGTGGCGCAAATCGGTACTACGGAAAGCAATCGTACACGCGCCATAATGAATAAGTGGCAGCTGAGTGAGGAGTGTAGTAATTAATTAATAATTAAATATTCATATAAATAAGTTATTAAACTCTGTTTGTATACACAGTCAACGCAATGTAAACTGTCATATTTCAAACCCAACGTATGGCGGCCATCTTTTTTCGAAAATCAGCGCCTCTATCGTTCATTTTGATTGCGAATAAGGCAGAAATTAGGTATGAAAATATAGAAAATCACCCCAAAAATAGCGATAGCCTTGGAATTGAAACTAAAAATTAACAGGTGTTAGCGTTTTATCTGTCAAGCCAAGTTAATTTATATTCATTGCAATATGTGTCAAAGTTTTAGTCTAGTTCCAAATTCCCCGTTTTGTAATTTTTGACGCATTATACTTACACTTGCATTTTTTATTCGTTTATATTTTTGTAAAACCGTATAACAACGTTATAACCATTTTTGACAGACGTCAAAATGACAATTGTATATTTGAAAAAATCATAAATTGATTTTTTAACAGTCTAAAAATGATATTTATAGTGTATTCCAAAATTGAACCAAGCTAACCGCGGTTACTTTTTCAGTATAGTTTGTGTTAAGATAAATGCACATTGACTTTTGACTTCTTAAGCTCGGTTAACCCATCGCTCCGGGGCATTTTCTGACCTGTGCGGCCAGGAGCGGATTACCAAATTTACAGTACAAACCGGGAAATATACAGTTAAATTCTTTTAATGTATTTTGTCTATATAAATTTCGCTAAACGTTGTTTCACGTTATTCTTGTTTCAAGTGTTCTTTTGTGAACAACTGAAGTAAAATGTGGCAATCCGTGGAGTGATTCTTCTGACGAAGAAAATAATCTAATATTAAAGGAGAATATATTTTTAAGATTTGCATAATGTAAAAAAATATATAAACAAATTATTGAATAATAAACTGTAGTAACTATATTATCAATTTTAATACCTAATTTGTGGTTACTGTTTTAAATTTGGTAATTGAAAAAAAATTGTGAATACCTCTCTGTGGGCTTACCCTTGCAAATCTTTTAAGCAAATACATGCTATGATGGGCGTAAAAGTCAATGTGCATATATCTTGAGACAAACTATAACCGGTTGTGTTTTTCGGAAACGCGGTTACTGAAAGCTGGTAACTTTTCAGTAACCACACTAACCGCGCTAGATCGGCGGTTGTGGTGCGGTTACATTTTGGTGTATGACAAATGAACTTTTCACTACTTTAAATTTGTCAAAATGTAGTTAGCTGTTAGATGATCCGTTTTTCTAGTCCGATGTCGGTAACATTGTAACCGCGGTTAAACCGTAACCATTTTCAGTGGTTACTGTTTAACTGCGGTTAACATCGA
>OY720454.1:52673159-53023159 GCA_963082715.1 Harpalus rubripes
AATGAATTTGTGGAATTAGTAGCAGCACTATTAAGGGATGAAATACTTGAAACTGCTATTGGATCGTGACTGTAGGTGCTATAGTCCTCATCATTAGTACCTGTGTTATTATTGCCACTGTTACTAGGATATTTATCTTTCACTGTAAATAATAAAACATTGCTAAAAACAGAGATCAAATTTGAATTAACAACATAATTCCAACCTTTATATTTTAGCAATTCGCTAGATCTTGTAGTTTGTGACAAATCTTGTTTAATTTGTTCTGGACATCCCTCACATTTTTGTAATAAATGTTTTGACATTCTTGTCACATTCAATGTGTATGTATGTTTACAAAACATACACTGATAGGCTTTGTTTTCTGTTTTAAGAAAACATTTTAATACAATTTTTCTTACTCTGTCTTGCTTCCCCATTTTTTCGCTATATATAAAATCAAAAAAATGTCAATGTAGTTTAAGTATTAACAAATAATAATAGGACGTGGCTAGAGTCTCGAACCCGGGACCGTGGCGGGCCAATTAAATCACGAAGTATTAGAAATGTTTGGAAATTGTGAAAAAAATAAAAATCCCGCGGGACCGTTGTTGAACACCTTACTTAGCTTGTATATTTCTCTACAATCAACAACAAAAACCTATACCTAACGCACAAAACTCAGCCTTAGTTTTCCAAGCATGAATTTTGTGTTATATTATATAATGATAAAATGTATTTAATGAAATTGCATAAACCACGCCTATTCGGGATTTTTTCTAAACGATTCCGAGTTCGGGACTGGAGACACTTTCATAATGATGTGAATTTATTTATTAGCAAAAAAATATAATAAAATGGACAGATTTCAAAACATCAACAGAAACGAGGAAGAAAATGGCGTTAATCACCTGTTCGCTCACAATTGAGAATGAAAACTTTTGAAGGCTGTTTAGGGAGTACCCTACAGATCATCCCTCAATCCCTCTCCATTCCAATACGCACTTAGGACAACACGAGTAATTTCTTAAATTTTTAGTAAATTCTCGGTAATTTGTTTGCTCACAGACATATGTGGTTTGGTAAATTACTATTAACAAAACTTGGTAAATTACTGAAGACAAACATGCACGGTAATTTACGGAAATTTATATGGTAATTTACGGTAAATTATTTGGTAATTTACCTTGTAATTTACGCTTTTACAATAATCTGATGATATATCTTGCAGACCAGTTGTATTTGAGAAATTAGAAAACACAAACACCTGCTTACGCGAAAACACATCGCCTGGGAAGCATTCCAAAACTTAAACCAAAGTACAGAGTATACTAACAGACCATTCCGAGCTAGAGCTCTGCGAGGATATACTTTTTCAGACCCGCACCGCCGCACCCGACCCATACCCGATTCAGTTTTAAGTTGAACCGCAACCTCGCCTGAACAAAAAGTTTTAGCCAATTTTGTCTCCAAAAATTGACTAATTCCCGTTTGCACTGATAGCACTGTCCCTTAAATTGACAATATCGTATAGATTTGCATTTTTTTGTTTAAGCCTAGCTTAAAATTTAAGGGTCAGTGGTGCAAATGGGCATAAGGTATGTACAAACATACTTTGGCGGCAACTGATCTCAGCTATTTTGTGTTTCTATACAAAACCTAATACATAGATCTTACAGTGCTTTACATAATTTACTATAAGATCTATGACCTAATGTTACTCGTCTACTCTGTACTCCATTGTACGGTTTTGGAACGCAACCCAGAAAGCTTAAACACCACATAAAATTATTGTGGGAAAATATACGTAACATAAAGTTGTTCTATTTACCACTAGATGTCAATATATTACTCATATGGCGACACTGTTTTGTTTTTCCACGAAACAAAAACATAAATTTAAAATATTGTTATGAAAGGCCCGTGCTTTCCACATACTAATAAACTGCCAAATAAATTATTTATTAGGTGAATAATAAACAATATTAAATAGGATTATTGATACCAGATAAATCTCATTTAGAGGTTTTTTTTGTGTTTTGTTTTTTTAATTAGCAGTTAATTTTATAATCGGGGATTGCAAGTTGATCCTAAATAAATTCATTGGAAACTTCATTTATAGGTGGAAATCACAAACATAATTTTCGACATTAGAAAATATAAAGTCTGAGCTCAAAATAATGCTATTTATTTACAAACTGTTACATAACGTATTTAACAATAAAATGTCTAGAAAAAAATTGTTGCTATTATTTAAGATATACTTTTTAAAAATTGTTCCAGATTTGCGATTGTTTTATTCGCTTTATTATTCTCCTTCAACAAATTTGCAAACGAATTCCTTTTATTTGCTTTTTTATTAGTATCTGACGCCAAAATTTTATTCTTAGCTTTTTTCGGTGTTAATTTTGATACCTTTTCATGTTTTTTAGATGACAAAATAGTAACCGAGTCAACGCTTTTATCCTTTGTTCTTTTAGGGGTAACAAAGGAGGGTATATTATTTTTAGATTTTGGAGTTGTTGCAGAAACAGCATTTTTCGAAGATCTTTTAGGGGTTCTTGTACTTGATCCAGAATTTTTATTACTTATAGGAGTAATTAAATTGATAACATCAAGAATTCCTCCATTGTTTTCCTGGATTTTTTTAACTGGAGTGTCAAGCACTATGGGTGAAATATTAGTCGTTTTTTTAGTTTGAGGGGTATCTAATACAATGATACTGTCCTCTATAATTCTTCTTTTAGGGGTAAAAGCGTTTGTAGTTTCAGCTAAGACTGGGTTTTGTTTTTTTGCAGAGAGCACAGCAACTTCATTTAACCCAGCAAACTTGGCTATTTTCTTTAGTTTCTTATTTCGTCTATTTTTTTTAGTACTTTTCTTTAATTCTTTTTCAGCATTTACTACGACAGGTTTTAATATATCGTTTCGTCTCTTACTTTTGCAAAAATTACATGTTTTTACCTACAATGTAATCATAAAAATACTTTCATTTTTAAATGAACTGTACTTACTATAGTCTGAGATTTGAATGAACTCTTTAATTTTTTAATACAGCTAAACTGATACGGAGTTCTAGCAAAATTGATTTTTCGTAACCTTCTTAAAAATCTATTTAGTTTTGTAGGTGGTAAGAGTTCCAAATGCTTCTGATCTTCATAATAGTTACTGCCACAAAGCCGACATAATTGTAAAACATTACAATGACATGCAATTATTGCATCTGAATGCCGTTGTCTGAAAAAACATAATAAATTATATTTTTTTAAATCTAACCTAAATTTTTACTCACAACATATTCATAAGAACAAAATTATTTTGTTCCCCATTTGGTACAACTTTTAGCGCATCACGGATAAAGATTTTATGCTTGTCATAACTGGAATCCAAAGATGATGCTAATAAATTTCCATGGTGCTTGTTCAATTTCATTAAAGGTGGCATGATGATGACAGTGACCGTCACTGTGACAGAAGTGATAATAGAGGTTATGTTCAGTTCAAAACTATTTAGAAGTACTAAATATATTTTACCAATACATTATTGTAATTATGCACATATAATGTATTATTCCTCTTAATTAAAATATGTTAACGTGGTTCACTTCTATAAATCCACGTGTTTTTGATTTGATTACTTGTTGGTACTTCCCTCTAGTGACAAAACTCAACATTACTTCATGGAAATTATCTTTGTTTGCAAATTATTTGTGATAAGAAGGTTTTGAATACAATAATGTATAAATATACGTTTCACAATTTTTAATTTTTTTTCGGAAGTTCTGTTAAGGGTAAAAATCATCTTAAATCTATTGATCCAACTTTCGTACACATCTGATGACGTAGAAATCACGCCACACATCCCTCCCATTCATGCGAGGGTTCCCATTGGTTGCTGCGCTCCCATCCAAAAATATGTCACATTTATCCCGCCTGGATACACGCACTTTGTATTCGGCGTGTTCTCCTTGCTTTTGACAATTACCTGTAGTACTAAATTATTGTATATTGTGCGTAATTATATGTTTTGAATTGTTTCCAAATATCAAGTGTAACTGTTAATTGATTTCTTCAAAACCAAGGACTGTGTACATCAATTGTCGTGTAACGGTGAGTGTTTGTTACTTTTAACAATTATTTAATCAGGTAGTGTTTGTTTATTATCTACAATCATATTAGATCTCTGACAATAAGTTTTGATTGATATTAATAGCTGTATAGCTGTGCATATTGATAAGTGAAACATATTGTGATAGGTTAGGTAGTAGTTGACTATTTGATATGACCGGTCCTTTTAATTGTGTTAATGCCCATACCACCTCACACAGTTGGGAAAAAACACGTGGTTACACATTATTTTATATAGTTTATTACATGTTTTTTTTTATTATTATTTACAGGATTATGCATTATAACATACATAATGTGACGCATTAAAACTTTTTCAACTGTGTGAAATATTGTCTAAATTAATGATAATTACAGCAGTGTTATTTACTGTAATAATGTATATATAATGAGCAAGGGGACAAAATTTTATTACAAATTTTGCAAAAGGGTGCCTTGTTCGGTATTATAAAAAATAGAAAATAAAAACTTCTTAAGTTGAAGTACTGAAGTAGGTACCTGCAATCACTCAGTATAGCGGTTTCTGTAAAGGGTAAACGACCGTGGTAGTTATGCTCTAAAGTCCTTGACCCTGCTAGTTTCTTATAATTTTTAATTATAAATATTATGCGTTATGATATTTTGTTAATAAAATAAATAGAGCATACTTTTTACTCACGAGTAAAAACAATTGTGTATAGTTAAACATCCGTTAAATTGTTTGCTCAAAATAGTGAAGTTATTTATCAACTTCGCGAAAGTGTACTATTGTAGATAATTTTAGATAGATAAATTACGCAATGTCAATAATTTAGTGTAGTCAGATTATTTTTAGACACTCTTGCATATGACTCTCTACTATAAACTTAGCAGTTTGCAGTAGTTTTAAAGAAAATTTAATTAGAAAGACAATGAAGTTTAAAATAACAATAACCATTTACAATTAGGTACCAAATTGTACTATATTCAACCTTGAATTTGACTAGATAATTGACATTTAAAAGAAAATATGTGCATTCCACAAATTAAACTGATTAAGTACCTACACGTTCTTTGAATACGTATGATTTAGATAAAAGATGTTCAACACGTTGTTCAAAGTTCAATATAGACCTTATGTTATCATTTTTACTTCTTATTAAAATGACAATAACTATTAAAACGTATTTTGAAAGCAATACATATGAGTAATACTCGTATAAACAATGACTCGTAAGCACAGACAATAAAAACAAAGAAGTTATGGGTTTAGTAAACTCTAATTATACCTCGAATTATACCGAGTGTCTGTTTTCATATGGTTGTAAAGTCTGTTCGATTAATTTTAAAACTGAAGTGCAAATACAAAAAATGTACAGAACAAAAACTGTGTCAAATGAGCCTAAATTTACTGATATAATATTAATATTATTAGGTTCTTGTCATAAGATTAACGTAAAATAAAATATTCGGCTCTAAGTTTTTTGCAGACAAGACATACTATTCAAATAGTCGTATTGTTCGACTTCAATTATTAAAACTTTATGGCAGATGAAATATGCCAAACTCAGCCAATATAACTGTACTTTATGGCAGATGAAATATGCCAAACTCAGCCAATATAACTGTTTAAAATTTTATACTATTGCGCATGGCACTTTGTAAATAGCTAAAAATTATTACTTTTGTCCAACACCGACTCATAATATACTTCTTACTATGGTTATTTGAAATAACTAAAGTACAACATTAGTCACTCCGTGAGAGAATATTTTAGAAGTCACGGAGGAATTATTACTGATTTTTGTGTATTTTTTTAATATAAATAAAAAGTAATTTTACAAAATTATTTTATTATTGAAATAATTTAACATTATGAAGCTTATTTATTTAAATTAACATTTTGCTAAAATAGGTTCCCTACTTTTCATTACACAATAACAGCTGTCATGTATGGCTGATGAAACGAAAACGAGTTAGTGGTTATTTGCTTCGGAATTAAATTTAAAAATGCTGCTTGTGCTTCTAAGTGAATACGATCCTCATTTTCACCCATTTTATTGTATTTTTCCTTCAAATAATTCCCAATGACAGACAATAATTATTACAGCAAGTTTTTTTTAATAACAATATAACAAAAACATAAAACAATTCAGTGGGTACTATGTAATTCAAAATACTACATCAGTCAATACTACTCAGTGTCAAACGATGAATGAAAACATAAAAAAAGATTTAAGAAGTTTTTAAAAAATGTTGGATAAAACGTTGTATTACACTCACGTGGAATGTATATTAATCACTAAAGAAAATGAGCCACTCGCCCTGCGGGCTACGTGGCTATACTTTTTCATTCGTGACTAATATGATACATTCCACACTCATATAATAAATAACTATTATTTTGCCTCTCTTTCGCAAACAATAATTTTGTTGTTATATGCAGTTTTTAATTCTGAACATTTTCTGCATGTATTTACATTTTTGTTCTATAATTAATAGGGCAAAATTTGCAGCAATATGAAAATTTTACCATAGGTATTTCCTATGGTTCACAGGCCCACAAAAAAAGTAGGTACCTGTATATGCAAATTTAAATCCAATTATATTAATAAACATAATGTGCGTTGCAATAAATTGTAGAATTTGGAGTTGCGCATACGTATGTATGTATATCTATGAATGAGCCATTCACATCATAACCATACAGTGTACACGAATCGTAAGTGTATGGTATACTAACGATTCTTATTTAATTTATCAACGCTATGTTGTAAAAATGATATTGCACATGTATTTTATCATTTTTATCTCCCCTCTTATTTATGCTAGAAATAACGCGCGACAAAAACATATATACGTGGCGTTTTACCATTTGTTTTTATGGGTGAATCATATACGCAAGATTTTAAATTGTTATACTTTTAAGTGAAATATAAAACTGCAAAAAATATTTATTAACTATTGTTTTCCCAGATTATATATTAATTAAAATGATATATTATGTTATATTCATTGTATTTGAAGCAATGTAAATATTTGTGCCTCGATTTGTGCTGAAAGGAATAAAGATGTTATTTACCTTTACATTTTTTATGGTTTGGAGCAGGTAGAGTGCTTGATCTTGAAACAAATAATACAGATTCCTTAACAAACCGGTCGAAGACCATCAAACAGCATTGAAGAATCTCTGATGAAATTTCGGAACAAAAAATTTGTTTAAATGTACGAGAAGTTTCTAAAAAATATTTACATCGAATATGAATGCATTATGGATTATGTAATAATCCATTACAAAATTTTTCGATGGTTCCTCGATCTGATATGTTTTGTAGTTTATAATTTACAAAAATATTCCTTTTACAAATAATATTTTCTAATAATATAGTAGGTATTCTGTTTTTTTAAAATTCAAAAATCATGTTTACGTCCTACAAAACATTATAAAAAATATTGTCAACCAGGATTTAAACTAGAACAAATAAAAAAAAAAAATTGTACAATTTATCTTAGTAGTAATACATTAATTAAACGTTTCTATAGCAACACTTTTCAAAAAAAATTAATTTCAACGATACGTATAGTTTCTGCAAGAGATGTTTATTATTTTTTTGGGAAATACCGTAGAAAAAAATTTACATGTGAATAATTTGTTAAAAGAGGTAATGTCAAAGGATAAAATGTTAAAATGGAAAATTTATTTGCACCAACTCTTCAGACAATTTTAAATACCTATTGGTAGATTTGAACACCAAAAATAATAAGTTAGCACTATAGCTATTTACTATAGTGCGTTTCAGCCAGGCAATAAAATATCGTTTAGATTGGGAAATATATTCTGGCCTCTGATTAGATTAGTTAGAATGCACACCTAGTTCATAAAAGCGAAAAAAAAAATCATCTGTCAAGTGTGAAGTATAATCGGCATAAATAAGTTATATTTTACCATGGTTTTCATCTCGACATGTTGATATCTAATAATTAGATGTTGTACATTTTTACAGATAAAAATATTTAGTATTGACAAAGTTTGGCATCACTAATTTAAATTATTTTTTTAATGCATGTGAAAACGGTCGGTTCTCAAGCGCTATCTACTAATTTCTTACCTGAAACCACACCTTAAACACTATAAACAACAAACAAAAATGTTTTTTACTTAACAAAATTTTTTGCTATAAAAAATTGTTCATTTTTCGACTACTTAATCCAACTTTAAGAATACGTATTTATTAAGTGTTAACAATTACTCGAAATCTTAGTTAAACAGCATTATTCTTACAACATCGACGTTTCGGTGCACACTTCAGGGTATACTAAGATCTTACAGATTGTTACTACAACCTGAAGAAGGTGCAAGTACGAGTATGCACCGAAACGTGGGTGTTGTAAGAATAAATGCTGTCTGACTGAGATTTCGAGTATGTAATTGTTAACACTTCAACCACATCACAGCACAGTCGAGAAATTTCCCACATGTACATATTTATTATTTTCATACAAATATTCTTGTGTTACATCAGTAAACTATTCTATGAATGCTTTATATTTAATATATATTATCAGTACCATTTCCTGCGACTAAATCAAATATACTAACTAACGGCCATTGGGAATGCACAACCCTGTGAAAACTTTGTTAAACCGGTGTCGTCCTAAGCGATTCGCCCCAATTGATCCAACAGTAACAGTCGATTTTAGTCTCAACTCAACTGATCCACTTTATCCTAAACAATTGAATCCAATTACGCTTTCTTCGTAACGGGGATCGTATAAGTCGAATTTTGTCCGGGCCGCCCCCTAAAGTGGTTCCAAATAAATTTAATATATATATATATATATATATATATATATATATATATATATATATATATATATATATAATATTAATATTTGACCGTGCCTAATTGGGTTTTGACGTATTTTGGAACTGTATTTTTGACAAAGGCAATAAGAGGTTTAAAAAATCCACTCAATATTGGAATATACAGGGTGAGTCTGGGAAGACGCCCCCCCTTTAAATTTTTTATTATAAGTAATAGAAAAAAATGGCTCATATAAAAGTTTTATTATTTTACATATACTATTTGATGGCAGATGTAGATATTTTTTATAAAGTCAGGTTTACAAGATACTACTATCAACTTTTATTTTTCAAATGGCAACCTATAATTATTAATAGAAACCGCCATTTTTTTCTCTTTTCAACGATGTATTATTTTTTATTAATGTATTTGAAAAATTTCGAGAAAAATTAGATAATTTAGAAATAATTTTTAAACAAATATTATAGGTAGCTATGTGAAAATAAACAAAACGTAACAGTGCTATACAACTTAGCAAACTAAAACAACAAATTTAGTAACAAAAACAACCGCTCCCGGTAAATTCTTTTTGCTCTTATGATTCCAGTCGATTCACCAATTTTTAGAATCATATCAATTAATTCGTTCTTCGTAAATATTTCAAAATATATTTTTTTTTGTTTACAAAATAAGTTAAATTAAGTAACAAACAAATGTATACTCTTTTGGCATTAATATAATTGTTTTACATTGTTACGTTTTGTTTATTTTCACATAGCCGCCTATAATATTTGTTTATTTCTAATATTTCTAAATTATCTCATTTTTCTCGAAATTTTTCAAATACATTAATAAAAAATAATACATCGTTGAAAAGAGAAAAAATGGCGGTTTCTTTTTATTAAAATAATTATAGGTTGCCATTAGAAAAATAAAAGTTGATAGTCGTATCTTGTAAACCTGACTTTATAAAAAATATCTACATCTGCCATCAAATAGTATATGTAAAATAATAAAACGCCTATGGCCCGCTTTTTAATTAACACCCTGTATATATATATATATATGTATGTATAATATTGTGTTATTTTGTAAACGTCGTTATTCATCGTTTTATGACCATAATTTGAGTTTAAAAAATAAGCTATGCCTATTGCCAGGCTTTTATCTGTATATGTTATTAAATTAGTCATTGAAAAATAGAATGCCCTAAATTCTTCAAATTTTCTAAATATTGTTACTTATTGTAAATATGTCGAAAATATTTGTCATACCTACTTGTTTAAATTTTTTTAAAATTTTGTCAAATATTGTGCATTGTATCTTATAAATTAACAACTAAAATATTTATTACAAACACAAACAAACAAATATTTTTGTACTTACTTGAACTTGTTACGAATTTGTAAACTCTATTAACTATTTATGAAACAAATCCCTAGAACTTTGCAAACATTGCCATACATAATTAATTTATAACCTCACCATTTGTCAATTAGAATAGGTTCATTAAAGTTTTATATTGTTTAATTATTTAAATAAAGAACTAGGAAAACAAATACGGAAATAGTACATAATAAGTATTTGTATTTTAATATTTTATTATCTTAATCATTTACTTAGCTCAAACATATTTTATTAACAACATGAATAATCAATATTTTTTATTTGCATTTATAGCTTTCTTGGAGCCGATACAAAAGACACCATTTAAGTTGTTTTCAATTCCTTTTCGATTACCGTATTTTACTCTACTCTGCTCCTACAATTTCCAACTTGTAAATAATATAGAATCAAACATAACACATATGCAATTTTTCAAATAACAGTGAAGCAAGTGAAGTCAGCAGATGTAGAGAACTGCACTACCACGGTGTGCGCTTCTAAACTGTATATTTTTCCTAACGACCTCTTGAACTAGCTTTGGACTTTGAATACGGTTATTTGGACTGTCTGTGTGTCCATGCGTGTGTGTGAAGGTGACGTAACTCTACCATGGCATGCTAGATTGTTGGCAAGGTCTGAGCATTAACTATTTCTTAAATTCCTCTTAAGATGGCTTAGTAATGTTTTTTAATTCAGGGTACACATCACATGTTTATTTGTTGATGTACATAGTAGAACTTAATTATTGTTTATACCACAAAACAAGTACGTAGTTACGAGTGGCAATTTATTTTTTTGTCTCACGCAGATACGGCTATGATTTGCAGAAAAAATTTAAACGTTTAATACACATGTAAGATTGTAGAGTTATAATTATTTATTTAAATAGTATCAATTTTATTTTTTATAAATTCATAAATAGTCGGCAGATCTTTCGAGATATTAATATTGTTGTTACTTCTTACATTAGTAATGCTTGCGTTATTTGCTACCGACAACATATTGAAATGTAGAACAATTACTGAGTTATCACGCTAATGGATGTAACCGGTGATTTATTAAGTAATCTTTAAAGTTAAACTGTAGGCATTTCCATGTTGCGGTTCGTAATGACAGGAATTATTATGATGTAACCGTGAAATTCACCAACTTTTAAGTTCTATAACATTCATCTCTGTAACTCAAAAACAAAAGAAAATTCCTGTGGCGACTATTAAAGTTTTCTCGATAAGTTGTTCCTGGAATGTGCAAATAGTTTTGCGCTATCGTTAATATTACCAGAGATACCTTAAAATACTTTAACTGCCATGTGGTGCCAACGTGGTTTCACACTTTTTTGTCGTACTGGCTGCGTGAGACCTGTGTGGACTCAAAATGTCAAATTACATGTGGTGCCGCACTGGTTTTGAAACTTATGTTGAAGAGTTAGAGGGTACTGATTTTGTGAGACCAATGTGATTTCACGCGGCCATAATTTCAGGGTTATACAGATAGTAATTTTGGAAGTATATTTATTCATATTTTGTGAAAAATGTATTTAATATATAAAATACATTCACTCAAATATTACTATTGGACTTATAAACATGGTTCAGACATGACATGAAATGGTGAGGTGTCACGTTGGTCTCACACGGCCGTATTGGACAATTTTAAAAACTGGAAGCCGAGCGAGACCAATGTTTCACCACAAATTAATTTTGATCTAATTAAAATGAATTAATTTCATAATCTGATACCTTATAATGAATTCTTGTAATAATAGCAACCATTTACAGTGAAAAAAAAAATGGGGGTGGCCCCTGGGACGCAATTTTTTTGGAATGGTGGTACTTAAAGTTTTAAATAACATCGAAAATGAGACACCTGTAACCAATTTTATCTAATCATAGACAGAAACTTTCTTTTTTTGAAGAATAAAATAAAAAGTATTGCTGATAAACATAATTTATTGTTAGATAATGAAAGAACATAATTTAAAGTTTTAAATCATGTGCTTTTAAGGTGCATTCACAAATGAAAATTAGGTTTGTGATTTTTGTTTAGGTTTAAGTAAGTCATTCATAAATGTAAGTTTAAATTACCTGAAAATTAGTTTTGATATGTACAGACATCTAGGTAAATGTTTCAAAAATAAGATTAAAATATCGGTAGAGCAGTACTCAACAAGACACCTGTGCGCCGTGAAACTGTCATTCGCTTGGCATTATTGGTTTATATTTCAGCAATAGACCATTTCAAAAATGTCCGCGACCTCTACGTGTTTGTTTTTTGAACTAAAAACTTAGTGCCGTTAAATGGCGCCGTACGAGAAATGTTAAAAAGAATTTAAATAAAAAGTAAAATGTTTATGCTGAAAATTAAAATTTAGCGAAATAAATGGAGTATATTCTCATCAGTTATTTATAAATTATGTTAATATGATTAGATTTGATGTAGGAAATCAGGAAAATATTTAGTATATTTATCTTGCGATGATTTTTTTCCAGTAATATTAAAATAAATTTAATTTCCAGATATTTTATAATTTATTTTGGTATCCATACCTGTCTTTTTATTCCACTCTTTTCTTCCGTTCATATTTTGAGAAAAAGAATGAAAACAAATGTTTTTTTTTTCAATTATTATTACAATCCGGTACGTAACGTATAGTATCCGTCATAATTATTATTATTAATTACTTTTCCAATGAATAAACAATTACTAACCACCAAAAATAATAGAAGTCATCTGTCATATCGCAAACAAAAATGGGTATACGACACTAACTTTTGTTATCTTTGTCTAAAGTTTGCACATGCGCATTGAATTTTTAAAATGGTCTATTTAGTTGTGACAGTCTCCATGTTCTTCGCGCATTTGTTTAAAAAGTCAAATCCACCAAGTGGATACTAAATAAATATGGGTATGGATGGATATCTATATCATATCAGACTTGTTCTCATTGGTGAAGTTTGTGACGTCAAACTAAATCATAAACCTAAAGTTTGGACCTTGCAATGTTTTTGTTTATGATTTGGATTTAGATACACTAAATTCTGAAGTGTGAATGGAGTCATTACTAAATATGCGGCCAAAGTCTTTAAATCTAAAGTATAAACCATAAATCTAAACCTAATTTTCATTTGTGAATGCACCTTTAAACAAAATATCTTGAAGGTGGTGACCACCGTTCTCTATTCACTGATACAACCGATTTCTGAAGCTACTCTGCATACACACGTTCCAACATTCAGGCTATTTCCTGCCGAATATGATTTTTCAGATGAAGCAGGGTTGTTGGGCGCTGTTTGTAAATAACTGCCCTATGATATCCCCATAAAAATCACATGGTGTTAGATCAGGCCAGCGAGGAATATCTCTAGGCAGAGGTTGGTAAACACCGCCCTATAACCCTGCTTCTGCTGAAGAATCTTATACGGCTGGAAATAGCCTGAATGTTGGAACGTGTAGCGTGTAGAGAGGAGCTTTTGATATCGGTTGCATCAGTACATAGAGAACGGAGGCCATCACCTTCAAAATGTTTTGTTTAAATTTTATCTATCAGCAATATTTTTCATTTTATTTGCTTTCAAAATAGGAAGTTTGTAGGCCGCACCCTCTATGTACCTGGACTTTATTTAAAATTTTATTAACAAATTATTTTTATGTTTATAAGATCGATTAATAAAATGTATCACAGTGCAGTTGTCATAATATTTATATCACGTGTTGATTGTATAGAAACCCACAATATTATATCGTGTACAGATTAAAGTTTCGTCGATTTGTATTGAAATCCATAAATAAAATTTCCATCTAATAATAATACTTGTATCAAAGTTTATCATTTAAAATAAATGTTTAAAATGCGTAAACAATTAAAAACTGAACTGGTTGTTGTACGATTTTGCAAGTAAGGTCACGGCTGATAAAATAATGTTCAATAACTAATTAATTAATTATCGACCTGTGCCCCCTTATCACGAGTCAGCTGTGAATAGCGTGTGCGGTGAATGAGGCACGTACGCCTCTGGTCGTCGGCCATAGTAGATCATCCGACGTGAGCCAAAGTTCGGTGCTTATCATAGTTGTTAAGGTATTTTGTTTCACATAGCTGATAGCACAAGGAAAATAAATACAAGTTGTGTAATTGTTGATTTGCCCACCATGAATGGGTTCAAATCCGGGTGTATTCTGGAACAAATTTTTCCTTTCAATGGACTTTATATTTTTTTATCGTCGCGCCGTAATCAAGCAATCGGATCAGGAATTAAATATAAATCATTTGCTCTCGATTATGGATGTCTTTTAAAAATTCTAATTATAAATATTTAATAGACTAATGACCTAAACCTAAAACAAAGAAAAGCATGAATCATTTATGAAGATTTTATAATTTCAAATAGATCGAACTGTATCATAATGAGTAAGCCGACATATGATAGAGTGGAATTAATTAATTACTATGTATTTGTATTGTAAATTTGAAGGTTTAAAATGATACAGCATTAGAACTTAGATGTCAGGGCCGGATACGAAGTCTAAAGCCGGCTCGGGCAAATAGTAGCAGACCGGCCCGAATTAGAAATTAATTTCAATTTGAAAAAAGAATAATTTTAAATTATTGTTTTTGAAGCTGGATTCTAGAATATCTACCACCCTTGAAATTCCATTTTGCAATGAAGAAATAAAGTCAGATCTTACCTCTTCTAAAGGCTCTTGTGAAAATTATGACTTCTTCGTTCGCAAATTTTTAAAAAATTCTTGAACGTAATGTCACCTAATGCGCTGAATTCAATTTGGCAAAATTCGGGTGGCGCCAGTGGCGTAACTAACGGGCCCGCATTGCGGGCGGGCCCCCGGCTCTAGAGAGGCCCCAATTTACATGATTTATAATTTTCTTACTACTGCGAAATTTTGAATTTAATCTTTTTTTGTAGCAACGTACAAATTTATTTAGTGCTTAAGTTTTTTAAATGTCAATTTCCAAAAATAATATTGGCTAAGGGGCCCCTTATCCGCTATGCAAAATCAAGCTCTTTATTTTCTATCACATTTCGGCCGGTAGAATTTCGATTTCTTAGCAAATATTTTCCTGCAACTGATCCAGAGTTTTGCTTTAAAATAACCCTATAAAAAGAAGTCTGGGGCTGTCAAATCAGGACACCTGGCGGCCAATGTGTATTACCAAAACGTAGGATTAAAAAACGATACGAGTATTATTTTCGCAAAATTGCTACTATTTAAACTGCATGATACTGATCCATCTTGTTAATACCATATTTTGTCCAAGTTCTGTCATTTGGGATACCAAAAATGTATGAATCAATTCCCTGTAACTTTCACCAGCGGACTGTGCCATCAATTTCATTTTCAAAAAAAAAAAGAAATACGGGCCAATCACATTTTCATAATAAATGCCACAACATACAATAACTGGTGGGATGTAAAGGTGCCTAATCTTGGATTTTCAGGCCTCCCATATTGGTTATTTTGCTTCTTAACATGTCTACTCAAATGAAAGTGGGCCTAGTCACAATTTCCACAAATTCTTGTGGTATGTAGTTCCTTATGATAAACGCTACAATTTAAAAGGGGCCCAAAAACTTTTTGCGGGCGGGCCCCCGAACTCTTAGTTACGCCACTGGGTGGCGCATGCATTTTGTAGGTATTTCGCGCCGAAATGATTATTAGTCCGTATTTGTAAAAAAAGTGACTATATCGCTTGCAAATTAAAAAATATTTTAATGTAATATTAACCCAACGCACAGAACTCAATTTGACGAAACTCGGATAGTTATACATTCATTTTATAGGAATTAAACCTTTCAGAAATAAATCCAAGATGACTATAAATATTGCTTTCCGCGCTATAATTTTTGTGGAATTCAGTGTTTTTATTGGTTTTACAAATATATTTCGGGTGTCTACTTTTTTATGGACCATAGGAAATACAAAGGTAAAAATTTTCATATGGCTCCAAATTCTTCCCTATTAATTTTAGAACTAAAGTGTAAATACAAAAAAAATGTTGAGAATTAAAAACTGTAGCAAAAAGAGTCTAAATTTATTGATATAAAAGATTCTTGTCATGTAATATGTATTAATGAATTTAATAATTATTAAAACTTTATGAGAGATGTCATCTGCAAAACTTAAGAAATACAACTGTTTAATATTTTGTGCTATTGTTCGTGGCTCACTGTAAATATCTAACGAAACGCATGCAAACAATAATTTTGGACTTGTTAAACGCAGTTTTTAATTTTGAACATTTTTGTATTTACACTTTTGTTCTAAAATTAATAGGACAAAATTTTAACATTGTATTTCCTATGGCCCACAAAAGCAGTAGACACCCGGTATATAACGATCAAAATAAAATTCTTGATTGGTAGGTATTCTAGATTAGCAGTTTTGGCTGAGATTAAATAAATATTTTTTTCTTTTGATTATTTATTTAAAAATTGCAGTAAGGTTGGCCCAATTTTAAGGTTCGGCCCATCGGGCAAATACCGTCCGGGCCTGTTAGATGTTTTTATGTTTTGCCAAAAATTCTAATAGGTTACTAAATAATGGCGGAAAACCGAAATTGGTCGATTTTTTTCATTTTGAAATTACTTTGAACTATCAGTTATCGAATAAAATGTGTCAAATACAGAAGTGAGTTATTTTTATTGTCTATTCAGTGGCGTACGAAAATAATTTTTCTATCGGTAAATTTCCGGGATATAACACAAACTTACATTTTTTTAAATGGATCCATATTTGATTTTTACTTAAAAAATTCTTGTGAATATGATATGGTTTAAAAATCTGTTTGGT
Organism: Harpalus rubripes; assembly: GCA_963082715.1. Classification (NCBI taxonomy): domain Eukaryota; kingdom Metazoa; phylum Arthropoda; class Insecta; order Coleoptera; family Carabidae; genus Harpalus; species Harpalus rubripes. The sequence goes on from OY720454.1 coordinate 52,690,222, forward strand.
TCAAAACTTTTGAACGACACTGTAAATAAATAAATAAATAAATATCATCAATTATCATAGCATATTACCCATTGCTGGGTGTGTCAATCTGCTTTGTACACAGATATCGATAATGATGACATATTCGTACCGTGCGGTGTTTAATATAGGCATCACCTCACGGGCACTCATTGCTGGCGTGGAGAGATAGATTCAATCAATCAATCAATCGTACATAAAACAAATAGTAAGCAATAGTTAATCTGATTGTATTCAAACAATCGTTTAGGTAAAGTACTTATTGAATGTAAATGCACATAAAATTGTAACCAAGAATAGGAATCACAAATGTTTTTTAAATTCACACGTTTTATGTTTGCATACAACATACATATAACTTATTTGGCTAGCCGATTGAAAATTCAATGTGTAAACATATCCTTTCAACCGGAAGTAATAAATTATCATCTTGGTGCTGAACTTGAGTCAACTGTATATTCCAAGAGGCAAGAGGCCCTAATTTGTATGGAAGGGAGTGGGGGTAATTTATTATCAGGCTTTTATATGAGACAGATTTCGTAGAATCAAAAACTTACAAGTTAAGAATGGTCTAAATATATCCTGTAAATTGTAAATATACTACGTATTTATTGCAGTTATGCCAATTCCAAATACCAAAATATCACCAAAAATTGTTTAAGAATTAATGAAGCTCCTAACATCAACATGACATTTTAATTAATACATATTATTCCACTGAGTTTTTTCTGCGTTGGTAAATGTAGCCATGATTACTGATAAATAATTTAATGAACGTGATCCTTGATGCAGGTTTTAATTCTGAACATTTTTTTTTTGTATTTACATTTGTTCTAAAATTAATAGGACAGAAATTACTGTTGTATTTCCTAAAGTCCATAAAAAATAGACATCCGGTAAAATTCATTTTAAAATTCCAGATATTTTAATTTGGATTATTGGACTTTCCTTTCGCCCACAGGTTAATATAATATTAATTTTATGTAGGTATTACCATATCATTATGAATAACAACGTTGTTTTTATATCAGTTTATTAACAGTATATTCCCTGTATCAGTCGTGAATTATATAATATTTTAGGTGTTTGTAAGTTTTGACCATAATTGGCTTTATACATATGTACATACATAACTGCTTTAAAATTGTTATATGTGACATTAATTTTACAAAGGCTACATTATAATATTTGCTTATAAATATTTCACATTCTATTTTTAATTTAGTATTAAAATGAAAATTACCAAGATAAATTCCAACGACAAGTTTTTAACCAATCATGATGCAAAACACTTGAAAATTCAACCAATGGGAACAGTATTATACTGATAAAACTCCGTTACCCCGATAATTTTCCGCTACCAAGTAAATAAACTGTTGTTATTGTTTATAACTGTCAGTGTGACAGTTAATTAATATTTCAAGTTTAAAAATAAAATATTAGTAATTAAATTGTTTCATTTTGCGTTGTCTTTGGAATTTATCTCACCAAATACCACACGACCTCTCTGATTTTCTCAGATAAACTTTTATTTTTAAACACTCATTCTTTTTGCTTTTAAGCAAAATCACTCAAGCAAATTGACATTAGGTAAAACACCTCCTCCTTCGGAGTCGGGATTTACCATGCAGCTTCCTTTCGTGTTTGTTGATAAGCAAAAAAATTCGTGCAAAATAAAAATTTATCGATAAAATCAGGAGATCTTGTGATATTACTTCTGATAATTATACGTTATACGGGTGGTGGCGGTTAGGTGTGAACATAGGGATTTAACATGGGATTTTAGTTTTTTGCAATTTCCTGCTCTCCTGTTCGTTTTACGGCAAAAACTGTAGAGTACAAAATTGTTCAGAATTAAAGATTGCATACAAAAATGTATTTACATATATTATTATGTTTTTGGTTTCTTCACAATTTTAAAAAGAAATTTCAAAATTTCTGTTAATTTGTAGCAATAGCCATGACTTATAACTCAAATGTTTAAACATAATGACCGTTAGTATGAACAACTGATTAAGGGTGATTATCTAGCATTTGACTAGCATTGTTTTATCTCTCTCATTCGTTTATGGATCCTTTTAGAGGAAAATACTTCAAATAAAAGTTATAGAAAAATTAATTGCCCGCATCTTTTATTTGAAGAATTTTTCTCTAAAATAATCTCTAAACGATTGTCAGAGATAAAACAATGCTAGTCAAATGCTCGCTAATCACCCTTAATCACCGTTCATACTAGCGGCCAATATGTCATTCAATTTCTGTCCAATTTTCGAAATTTTCTCTAAAAAAAAGTTAATTTAATAATGAATGTTTATTCGAATGAGGAACGAGTTTTCATTGTAACAAATTTTTATGGTGGAAATAATTTTAGAAGAATACGTGATTTGTTTTTTCCATAAAGTACGAAAATACACCAATTCCTAGTGTAGCAACAATTGCTAAATTTGTTAAAAAATTGAGAACACAGCTAGTGTAGCTGTGAACGAAGGTAATGAAGGAAATAATAATACTAATAATAATAGAAAACGTCATAACGAAGTGAATGAAGAAATGGTATTGGCTATGATAAATCAAAATTCTACGTATAGTATATTGGTTTATTATTAAATGGTATACCTAATAAAAAATGCGTATTAAAATTAAAAGTTGTTTGTTTTTATTTAATTTTTAAGTTAGATTAACGCATGGTTGACATTTATAAATAATTTTTGACAACCAGAAAAAAAATAAATTCCATGGCTATTGCTACAAAATAACAGAAATTTTGAAATTTCTTTTTAAAATTGTGAAGAAACCAAAAACATAATAATAAATATAAATACATTTTTGTATGCAGTTTTTAATTCTGAACAATTTTGTACTCTACAGTTTTTGCCGTAAAATGGACAGGAGAGCAGGAGATTGCAAAAAACTAAAATCCCATGTTAAATTCCTATGTTCACCCCTAACCGCCACCACCCTATATGTACATATAACGAATAAAAATGGTTACTTCGTTTTCAAATGCTGTGTCCCAAATAAAATGTCGCCGTTGGAAGCTCGAAAAATATAAGAGCTATATACGAATTCCTGTTGACCAGGCATCTTACCTAGGCTAGATTAGAAAATGACAAAGAAATGATTTTGGTTGATTTTTTCTTTTCCAAATAACTTCTAAACTGTTAGAAATCGGAAAAATATTTCACTAAAAATTATTGAAAATAAAATTCTGTGATAAATATTTAAATTCCGACATATAACATACTTCTAATTTTTTCAATGAAACTTGCATTGTATTAGCTTAAAGATTGTTTTTCCCAAAAATCTGGAAGGTTATATATTTTCCTTGTTTTCCTTAGGTATATGTTAAAAAGAAAACATAAACGTGTTCGAAAAACACAAAACGCGTGTCCCGTAACGATGTGCTCGTCCTCGATTGTTATTTAGGTTATAAAGCTCATTTCTCCGCAAGGGACTTGTTCAAGGTCATGGCAGCTTATTTACGCTTGGAATTAGGTCAGGATTCCTGGACTCATTTCCTTGCATCTGCTCTCTATTTGCACCTACGCTACACACTTTGCCACCTGCATTAACACTACACAGCTTCTCACTCAGTCATGTTTGTGTCTGTAATTACAAAATTCCATACAACTTCCCTATGTTTAATTTACAATATTATAACGTTTTCTATTCATGTTCTTGAGTGAACTATGCTAAAAATTAATATTAGATGGAGTCTAAGGTTAGGTATAACTAAAACTATTTTAATTACCACTTAAATTTAAAATTAATTTTAGTAAAAACTAAATACGTATTTCGAGAACTAAGCTCTCATCATCAGTAGTACAACAAGGGAAAGTTAAACACAGTAGTCAAGATTACTCAACATGTCAACCATGCCAGAGGTCCTAACATCAAAAACAAGGGAGAGAACTGGGATTATACTCGCGCCCCAGACGAAACTGACACTTGCCGACGACAATAGGTTGCCAACAAATAGAAGAAAATAATTTGCGACTGCTTGCATAATCCACCAATCCCGGAAGGATATCTTGAGGTGTGATAATATTATTACAAAATAAAACTGGTTGCTAGGTTTTAAAAATACTACTAGTGAGTTACAAAATTTGTTTGACTTACTGTAATTTTGACACTTTAGAGTTGACTTTTCACTGTCAACAAATTTAGGTTAGCGAAGGTGTCATCCGAGATCATCATTTATATCGTACAGTGCAACGTTCCGAATAGACTCGTGCTGCCTCTCTGGCGTTACGTCCACATTCTCCGAAAATTATAATCATTTCTAAGTAATCAGCGGCTGAATACATGGTAAGAATTTGCCTTTTTTATTCACCTTGTCAAATTTAATTTGACACTGACATTTTTCGAATACTACAGTCGCCCACACATTTTAAAGATTTGATTTGCATAAAACCCTACTAACGTAAAATTATGGCAAACACACGTTAAAGGTGTAGGTCTCCGATTGGTCAATTTTAAAACGTCTTTTCTCGAATATCTTTTAAGCATTTTTTTTCTTCGAAATTACACATCCGAGTGCAGTCTCGTGTTTCCTCATTTGCTCTGGGTCGCGAGTTGTGAGACAGCGCGTATAGGGACAGGAGTTACGGGTGAATGATTACCTATGAACTAAGATAAATTTCGTCCAATAATAATGAGTCATTAAATTTTAAATCGTCCAATAAAACTTAACTTTGAATTAAATCGAAAAGTTTTGAGTTTGATAAGGGACCGAGATCTGTGTTCATCAAATTATTTTTATATTTATTTATTATTAAACTCTCGTATGCATCTAAATCAGGGACTCGAACCGAAAAATTTTGGGGTTCGGTTACGGTTAATGGCATTTACATTAATAGAATTTTTTTTTCGGGTATCGGTTACGGTTTTTTGAAAATATATCGATTTTCGATTCGGTTAAAAAAAACAAATAAATTTCGTTTTTGTTACCTATTTCGTAATGTAATAACGTTTTAATTCCACGTTTTACTAACAACTAGTACATACTAATAGATATATTCGGCTTGTTCGGAATTCAAAATTCGAAAAGAATCTGTATGCAATTATTTTAAGGTGTGACCTAAAAATAAAAATTGCGGTTCAAAAAGTAACTATAAGCAAAAGTTTTCACATTAAAGTTCTTAAGTTTATTTTTGCAACAAAAGTTAAATAAGTTTTGTAAATTATTAATAATTTAATTTTAAGTTATAATAAAAATTCTGTTCCAATAGTAATACGTAAACTATATGAGTGATTGAATGAAAAATGTCAACAAATGAATAATTTTTTTATTATAACTGCAAAAAATAATTGAAAAATGGAGTAAAATGCCTTAATTTTTTTAATAAGAAACTCTTTTTTTATTTACTCGAAGGTATGCAAAGTATTTCTACGAAAAAGGTGTGGGTTAATAAAAAATACTTATTTTTAAATTTACGGTTTTGGTACCGATATTATTTCGGTTCGGTTATGTTTTCGGTTACAGAACGAATTTATTGTTCGTATCGGTTTTCGGTTTCCATAGTTGAAGAAATAAAATATAGGTTTCAGTTTTCGGTTACAGCAACATATCTTCTGTACATTGACAAAAGATTATAATCATCAACAATAAATGTTCGCTGCACACTAGTTTTTGAGTCTGGAATCTTCACAATTAAAATGGACCCATTGAATTTGCTGATATCAATATCGTTCTTAACTGCTAGTGTTGATTTTAGCATGGAAAAAATGGAACAAAGAGAAGACGATTTCATTACATTAGATTTTTCCAAAAAGTAAGCTAGTAAAACATTTTCACTGTAGTTCTTGATTTTTTTTAACTTACACCATTCAGTGAAGAGGTTATAATTCTTTTCGTATAATGCTCTTGATTTTGCAGGTAATAAACTCAAGAAAGCATTTTGCGCCGTTTCGAATATATCTGGAGTAGTGCAAGAAAAATCACTATCTTCACTATTTTCGTAGATTTTTGAGCACATTTTTGATGTATGTGTGAAAACTTTTCATTTACTCATATCGTCATGGTTACAGCAACACAAAACAGGAAATTGGTTGAGATTGAATTGAACTTACTAAATAGGTATTATTATTTTTTTACTTCGTTAGTAAAGTCGTAGAAAAAATTATGTGTGCATCTCTAGCGTAAAGTATCTTTATTGCTCTAGCTCGATTGCAGCGCTCGCTGCACTCGCGCTTCAATTTACGAGCACGAGCAATAAAGATTCACTTTACGCTCTTGATACACAAATAACTATAATATCTACTACATTCTGTAACCAAGCAGTCAATCTCCTTTTTTGTTGAGTCTGCAATACTATTTTGTACAATAGAAATCGTTTAATATGTAAGGAATTTTCTGAACTAGTTTTATAAATTGTTTCCACTTTTAAATCAAATTTATATTTTGTATATTCATTTCTTCATATTTTGAAACCAAAATAAGTATTTTTTTACATTTTACCATAATCTATACGTAATGTTTTGCTAAGATGTGTGAAAGGTGTGAAATTTAGTTCTACATCGACTATTTCCGATGCGTCTTGGGTATATTCGTTCTGATGTGTGTATCTTCTTCTTCCATTTTCAATTTCTACACAGATATTCGAGTACACTGTATAAACTTGTAGAGAATTTACTGTCGTTCTCTACGTTCTAATTTATTTATTTTTTTCCTGTAAACAATTCAACCCATGGCAACCACAGATCACTATGGCAACGCATAAAAAACACACTTAGCGACTAGATACCCGTAAGCGATCAGCGATATTTCAAGCTTCTGATTTCATTTATAAAAATCTTACACTCAAATCGGAGAAGTTTATTATGGCAAAATTAAATAAACAGTTGTATTACACTCGCGGTTAAAATGAATGTTTAACTCGCGACATTAAAACGCTCGCGTTCCGCTCGCGTTGTTAAATGTTGTCAATTAATACATGTACCTATATTATTTGTACCTCTATAAAAACTAGAGAGATTAAACCAAATTTTGGGCATGTTATAAAAATATATAAATTGAAATATTTTTGCAGATATTTTATAAATATTTAAAATCGTTTTTTATTATTTCGTCTCTACGTTGTCTTCCTTTTCACCTTAATTTATTTTTTAACAAAATTTTCCATAGTTTAATAAGTGTCGAAATAAACAAATCTGATTGATATTTAATCTTACTTGAAGTATTTGTACATTTTTTATTTTTCTCGTGTCATTGCAAAACACACTTTGAACTTCACTGAGTAACCTGTAAGTTGTTATCTATGTTGTAATAATAATAATCACATTTATCTTCTCTTTGTGTTCTTATTCAAGATAACAATTATGTATTGTGATTGTTCTTGATCATTTTCTCATTTTATGCAAAACAAGAAATACGTTCACTAACCTTCATTTGTCCTTCCATGTTTTTATGAATTTGTTCTTATTTGTCATTTACTATTCATGCTTATTATGTGTATAAATAAATTGACGAATGAATGTGTAACAAGTTACACCTGTCGGTAAGAAAGCAAGTTTATATGGTCTTCATATTTTATGGACTATTTTGTAAAATTTCATAATGTCATTGCTTTATTATCAATCAATTTAGATAATATTTTTGATTATAAATTAAAATTATTTTATTTTTGTTCTAAAAAGCTTTAATATCGCCAGAAAATTATATGGTGAAAAATTACAACTAACCGAATAATTTTATCTTTGTCTGTTTATGTTATTTTCCTTGCAATTATAATAATAACAGTTTTTTGTAAATTCTCAAGTGTACACTTTTTTTATCAAGGTGAAGCACACTTTCATTCCGTAATTTTTATGTTTATTGCAGCAAAATTAAAATTCTCATTATTATATTCACATGGGTTAATTATAGCAAGGCTTGTTTATTAATTTGTTTGTGAAAAATATTTTAAAAAAATATATATATTTTTTGCAACACCACCTTGTAAAGTTGTCTTTATTTCACACTTTTCAATGACTAAAATGTGTCATTATAGAAAAGTGAGAAATAAAAAAATTACTGTAAAATAAAAAACTATGAAATAATAAAATCACCAGTATCACTAATACTCTTTTGCTCATTTTCTATTTTTTTGAAGGACTAAAAGCAAAAAAATATCAAAATAAATTTTGTTAATAACCCTAACTTCTACTCTATATCCCTGTTACCCATAATCGGGTGTGGTATTTCCTTTTCTTCAGGTTAAGTTTGTGTGAAAAGTTCGTTGTTGTATTCAAGGTTGTAGTTTAAAAAGTTGTAAGTATTAAATTGTATTATTGAGTAAATAAAGTAGTGTAAATAGTGAATAGTGAATACATTGAAGTATCTTGGCATTTTCATCAAAATGATATTTTTCTTTTAAAATTTATTTTAAATTTGTTTAACTGAAGATTGTGTTGTTGCAAAAAAATATTTATATAACTCGTGACTAAACGGTGCTTTTTTTTAATTTGTGAGCTTTAAAGCTCTCATGAAAAATAGCTCTATTTGGCCACTTGTTATATAGAATACTATTAAAATTTAAAATAATGTATTCATATTTTAAGCTGGTTTGAAGCGATCATAACTCATAAATTGTTATAAAATTTCTTAACAAATGTGGTAATAAATTTGGTAACTAATTGTTCCATTGGAAATTAATGTGTATGACAAATAGGATGTTCTATTCTATCACAAATTTCATTATAAATTGTGATATAATATATTTGACATGATCACAAAACAAATTTGATCTGACATCACCTTCAGTTTAATTTTTAACGAATGGTTAGTAAACTATCTCTTTAACTAGAAGTGTTAGGATCGGGCCTAAGTTAAAATAAAAGTCATTTATTGTTACACTGACCCTACGCCACTTCTTCTACATTCATCAATTTCCCTAGATCACCAAAATAATTTTATATTTTTCTATGTTAGATAGTTGAGTTGAACAAACTATTGATTTTGATAAGGATGAAGTGATTAATTTTAAAAATGGTTCGTAAGTTTAAAGTTGTTTTTTACTGGAAACACAAAAACGCTTATTGTGGGATGTGGGTTATTTTTCAAAGATAACTCTACGGTCAAAGACTGTTTGTAGCATTTTTTATGCTCAATAATTTTTCCATACATTGTTTACATATTATGTTTTTGGTGGTTTAGGCTGCATAAACCAAGAAAGCGATAGGACGGCCGCTTTTTCGTCGACTTGCTTTACTAAAATCACCACTCCTTTGCTCCTTTTTCTCATAGATTCATGCACACGCCTCTTCTGTATGCTGTATAAAATAGTGAAAACCGCATCAAAATCCATCCAGTGGTTATGTTGAAAATAACCCCAACCATCAGACAGGTAGATGCGTATCGAGTGCCTATTTTCATTCTACTTCGTACTTCTTTTTCGTTGTGTGTATACAGGGTGTTGACCGCGACACCCAAAGATAGGACTTTGCCGTGTAAAATCATACTTTCGTAATTTCCGGCTTCTCTCATTATTTTAGGTAAAAAAAAATTTGGAGCTTAAAATTCTGCATCTGAATCAATAAGCAAAATTATTTTTTTCTAGAGTCTATATACAAAGTAGCCATTTGCGCTCTCTTTTGTCAACGCAAAATGTCACTTTGCCGCTCTAGAGCGACAAAGTAGAAAAAACGCTCGCTTCTCAAATTTCTAACTATACAATGTTGAGAAATGTTACTTGGCTGCATTCTTAATGGAAACGTTTAGTCAGGAATTAATGACACTGTAGTTACACATTACCCACTTACATAACCAAACAAAATGCCGCACTGCTGTGAAAATAAAATAGGGCATTCATTTACAAAAACGAAAGTATGAAATGCTTAGATTATATTGAAGCAATAGCTCAAGAAGAATGGAAAATACCGATAAGTAAAAATAAATAAAAAATAAATTTTTGTTATGCTGGAGGACCCCATTGTGGCGACTGTAGAAAAAATCTTGTGTGTGTTTCGAGCGCAAATGGACATTGTCGATTTCGAGAGAATGCCTCGCTCCTGCGTTGCGCGGCAACAACCTCTCAATCGACAATGTCCCATTTTGCGCTCTTAATACACAAATAGCTATTGCATGCTCTATGACGGCAGAAATTAGATATGAAAATGTCGAAAATCACCCCAAAATGCGACAGCCATGAAATTGAAACTAAAATTTAACATTAATTATTACTACGTTTACATGCAGTTTTGAAAATGGTTTCAGTTTTCAGTGAAAATTACGCAATACTGTTTACATGCAATTTTCATAATGGGTTTATAGATTGATTTGAAAACAGTTTCGGCGCATGTGCATTTGGCTGATATAACTGACAGATTCTCTTCACCTCAAATTCTTCGTTTTGCCATTTTTCCAATTTTTTACTTTGTTTATTTCAGGATTGGCAAAAATCACGATTTATTTAAAAAAACAAAAATCTGTGTATACATGGCGTTTTCAAAACTAAAAAGGTTTTAAAAACGGTTTGAAAACTGCATGTAAACTCGGTATATATCTGACTTACCGAAGTAATTGAAACAAAAGCATAGTATGTTTGTATAGCAATCAGAAAAGTTTGTTGACTATTAATTGTCCAATGAGAGGAGTTTACAGTCTGTTGCCTATGTATTCATCTCGCATGTTACTTTGTTTGTAAAACAGCATATCGTATGAGTATATACAAATATAACTTGTTACAGTACAATTGAATAAATATCTTTGTAATGTATAGCTTTACAGTTCTTAATGAGTAGTAGTTAAAAAGTAAGTAATACACACGTATATAATCACATTCGGTTTGGGGCCTCATAAAAAGAACAATGTCATAATCTCATTGTAAGCGTAATTTATGTGCTATACAATTTATTTTCAATATTAATGCGTAAGTTATTATACAAAACGTGTAAGGAAACGTCACTGATGTGCACTCAAAAATTTATTTAAATCGAAATCCTTCGATTTCGAATGTATCATTATTGCTTCATCACCATGCGTTTTGAAAGTTTTGAAAATTTAAACTGTGTACGTATTGATGGACTTGTAATTATTATTTCTATATTTGGAATAATGTTGTGTACCATAGTCTGTTCTCAACTAATAAAAATTAATTTGAAAATCAAATTTACTAAATAAAATTTAATTTTATCAAATAGTTGAGAAGTATATTAATTCAAAACTTTACATGTCCAACATAAATATTTTTCAGAAAAACACAAATAACTAACTACGTCCCTGCTATTAATATTTTTAGTTAGATCACTTTTCTTTCATTCTATCAGTAAATGTTTGTAAATTATCAGATGGTAAGATTTAGAAATATTTTACTAAGACTTGTTATAAGTACTACAAACATGAACCGCTTCAACCAAGAGTAGCACATTGTACATTGCACCGAAGAGACGCTTATGGTTTACTAGGTAACAACAAGATTACGTGACGTGGAATACTCTCCCTTATCGCACCCGCTTTCTTTCGTGTCACCGACTGTACGTTCGACCTCGCAGTAAATTATAGGAGCTCAATTAAAATTATGCAATTTAGTTTAAATTTAAATTAACATTAACCTCAATATCGCCTTCGCCATTTAATATTTTCTTAATTCATTTGTTTGTGTAATTTTTTCAAATCTAGATTTTTTGTTAAATGCACAATTATATTTCTCTATTATTTTTTTACTGCTTCTTACAAATGTTCAAAAAAATAATACAGAATTTTAAAATTATATAGGGGTAGAAACTGCCTGGAAATGGGAAAATTCCGTGGTAAAACTGGAAAATATCTGGTAATGTAAATACAAATTTCACGTAGCACCCTGAAGGTCATCCGGTTGACCATAAAATTTTATTATAATCTCTTCTTCGACAAAGTACGAACCGCCAGTTTTTCTTTGAAGTAATAATTTAAAATTATCAATTGTCAAGAATTCGCAGAATATGCACTTATTTTATTTTGCATATGCATTATTCGATTTTCTTAAAAATATGCAAGCATCATATCATTCCATGTGCCATGAGTTAGCTCTAGAACCAAAACTACTTTGAATTGTACAACAGCTAAAACAAATTATGAGTTGAAATCTCAGTCAGACAGATGTGCACTGAATACAGCAATATTGACATTTTTGCTGATCAACTATAGTTATTTGTATATCAAGGCCGCGAAATCACTCTTTAGCGTACGGAGAGAAAAATTGTCGCCGAGGCCGCTTGCGGCCGAGGCAAGACAATCTCGAAGGCGCTAAAGGATTTCGCGGACAAGGTGTACACAATATTTTTTGTGCAACCGTAAAAAATATGTAATTACAAATTTTATTAATTTTCAACAGTTTCATTAAAAATACAAAGTTAGCTTTCAAGGTGGCTGTGGGATTAACATTTGATAAACAAAACCATGCAATTCTTAAGTGTCAAAGAGATTGTTTACCTAATTTCGCGGCCGCTACCATGACAACGGTCGCGAAATTGTATTGCGGCTGCGAAATGCTTATTTCGCGTCCGGTTGCAGAAAAAATAAATTTAAGATGACTTTGTTTAATTGTTTCAGTAGTCAAATACTTACTACGCGAGCATTTCGATGTTTTTTCATGTTTATTGTCATTTATATTATTTATTTTTTGTTCTTTTTTTGCGTTTGCTTTTCCATGTACTTTTATACATATTTATATGTGATTTTTTTGTAAGGACTGTGACAAAGCTATTTGTTTATAATTATATTTTTTATAATCATCCTATAATTGGGATTTTATCCTGTTGGATTGATTCAAAATAAATAAATATTCCACCTTGGATGTAATATATCATATTTGTAGTTTGCATAAGGGTAAACAGTAATTATTTATTTTGTAATAATTCGTTCTAATTAAATATTTTTGTTGCATAATATTTTCATAGTAATTTTCTTCATTTAATAATATTGTGTCATGTATTATAATTTTCCGCTATCCATTATAACGCATTAATGAAATTTATATTTAGATTAATGTACCTACATAGTTCTATTAAATATTTTCCGAGTTATTTTCCATACAAAAATCCAATAATATAGGTAACCATTTTATGATTTTCTTTTATAAAATTCCGCTTGGTAGCAAATTTTAATTTTCCTATCAGTTAGAATTTTTTTAAAAATACCCATACATTTCGTAAATAGTAACACTTTTCCTGGATATGACGTCACAACATCACCAGACATTTAATTTGCATTGTCTTCCCATGCGGTTTGGTTGCGTCACAGTCGATAAAAACCAAAACAAATATACGTCGCGAATGCACGACTATGATGATTCGCGGACCCCATATCCACATCTAACTTGATCCTATAAGTTGTCGGCAATTTCCTGTCACTTTTGCTGCGCGCGTTTGCTTGCAAATTCGTTAGCATTTGTTAAGCGATTCTTGTTGCTATTGGTTGTCAGTAAGGCGATCCTCTATATTTGTGTTTTGTGGTCTGCTACTATTTTGATAATCTTTTCTTGCTACGATTTTAGGTTGTGAAGTGAGTGAATTTGTTTTAGAAGCGCAGATTTGTTGACGTTTGGATTACTATTAATTGCAGCTTACAAAGATATCGCGTGAGTAATGATTCCTAGCTTTTATATATTCACTATTTTTAATACTTGGTTATTTACGTAAATATTTTTAGATTCAATATGCATTTATTATTTCTTAACTATAAGTACATACTATTTATCTTTGTAACATTTCATTTTCTTCTTTATATAATTTTCTCGATTGAATTAGTTTGGAATTTATACATTCAGATTTTTGCTTGCTGTTTTTTATAAATCTTCAATTCTTCATATATCGTGTATAAATTTCAGAAATTGTTACTGGTTGAGGTAGGCCAATTTCAGGCCGATTAACAGGTAGGTCCTGAAAGTCTCCGATTCCAGTAAAATGCAGGCTGTAACAGGATTAGTGAAAAAAAATTATAACGTATTCCTGAGATCATTTTGAGTAAAATATGTTACAAGAAGGAAACTTTTCGTTACAGAGTTATAGCCCTTTAATAGTACATTAAAACACAAGTATCATAAGGCAATCTGTTAACGTACGAGTCCAAGTTTGGAAAAGGACGAGTGCGTCAACAGGCCTTATGATACATGTTTTTTATACTATTTTTTCTATTGAGGTAATTTTACAATTAGATTTTTTAAAAAAAAGGACTTGTCAAAAGTATGAGTTGGTGTTTTTTTTATCAGTTATGTTGGTAGCGCTTCCCGCTAAAAATTGAAATTTCACATTTTGACAGTTTGTGTATCTTGTGATTTTGTCTGATTGTTTACATTAAAACATTGTATCAAGCATTATACAATTATGAAAGAGGAAAACCAATACATACAATGAACTCCAAGGTTTATTAATGAACCATCCTGATTTGAGATATCGGTGGTTCGTGTTGGTTACTATCATAAATAAAACTTGAATATGGGATTGAAGGACGGTATATGGACCATCAAGCCTTTTTATTGAGAAAACAACATATAAATAAAACTCTTTAAATAATGAAATACTTTAATGAACAATTTATTATTTATTAATTACTTTCCACTATTTTGTCAACACTCACTGCTCAGTTGCACAAATAACGGCAACAGCTGTTCTTACACTTTTTAATACAAAACATATATGGCATATATTCGATAGTTCGCCACAACGTGGAACTGGAAATCATGGATTAAAACGTCAGCTTTTCATATTTGTTTGCTGGTAGCCGCCACAAATTGAGTAGACAGTGTCAACATTTTCAAGTAACGTGCATCATACATTTTATAACCTGCATGGAATAACAATACATTCAATTCAAAATTGTATTACCATAAATGTAAATTGTAATAAAACTTACCGTTTTAATTATTTTGACAAAGTAAACCTGAGCGCATTGTTTCTTGTTTCATAATTTTTTAGTTGAAATTCTAACTTCACAGATTCTTATTCTCTGTTAACTAACACAGCTATAGCTATAAATTTCTTTTCTTTCTAGTCCCATCACCTAGAGAAAGGATAAAAATCCTCAATTAGAAATAATATTTTAACACAAACAATTTACCATTTTGAGGTTATCTGTCAGTTATGAAAGCAAGACTACCACCTCTAGAATACAAAAGGCGCCAAAAACAGTACGTTTATAGATTTTCTAAACGTCGTGTTTTCAGTGAAAAACAGTGCTTTTATAGAAACATAAGAACACCGAAATAGAAAAAAGTATTAATAACCCTGGTATAGTTTGTGTCAAGATAAATGCACATTGACATCGACTTCTTAAGCTCGGTTAACCCATCACTCCAGGGTATTTTCTTACCTGTGCTTCCAGGGGCGGATTACCAAATTTACAGTACAAACCGGGAAATATACAGTTAAAATCTTTTAATGTATTTTGACTATATAAATTTCGCTAAACGTTGTAGCACATTATTCTTGTTTCATTTGTAAACAACTGAAGTAAAATGTGGCATCCATGGAGTGATTTTCCGGACGAAGAAAATAATCTAATATTGAAGGAGAACATATTTTTAAGATTAATATAAAAAAATATATAAATAAATTATTGAATAATAAACTGTAGTAATTTTATTATTAATTTTAATATCTGATTTGTGGTTACTTTTTTAAATTTGGTAATTTGGAAAAATTGTGGATACCTCTCTGTGTGCTTACCCTTGCAAATCTTTTAAGCAAATACATGCTGTGATGGGCGTAAAAGTCAATGTGCATTTATCTTGACACAAACTATACTAGTTGCACAAAAATTTTGATACTTGGTATAAGATACTACTTATTTAGATTCGTTTTATTTCGCTTGTTTGCTCAAACTCTGCTATAATATGCAATTTTTTGTCCTAGATGCATAAATAACTATTAGGGATTACAATAAATTCAAATTTAACTTTTAAATACAAACAGTTATTGGTTTTTTTTTTTTTGAGGTACATGTTCAAATCTTTTTCGGTGTTGAAAGAGTCATCAAAACGGAACGTCGAGTAGTGTTTGTATAAAATTTTAAATATGTGGAGAGAAATATTTTTTCGCAGTTGGTTTATTTTACATCCCCTATACCCTATAAATTTTTAACACGTATTCATTAAAAAATAAATAAATAAATATATCATCACGGCTTATTACCCATTTCTGGGTGTGCCAATCTGCTTTGTACACAGATGCGGTAATGATGAAATATTTGCACCGTGCGGGCGCTTACCAGGCGTCACCTCATTGCTGGCGTGGAGAGTGCACCACAGTGGTCAATTTTGTGCCATTTAAGATTGGCACACCCAGCAATGGGTAATATGCCGTGATGATATATTTATTTATTTATTTTATTTAAAATTGGAAATATTTGGCGTCGGTCGGGATCGAACCCGGTTCCCCAGATTCGCGACCTGACACTCAGGCACACGGCCACGAGACCCCAGAGACTCCACGGTTTCGCAGTTAATATACTAAAATTTTGTTTTATTCTCTTATTTGTTATATAGTTTCAATTTATTTATACAAAAATTTAGTATGTTTTTTTTTTAATACGTCCTATTAATTACCTCAAGTTCGAATAATTTATGAGTCCTGACCGCAAAGATGCGAACCCTCCATAAAAATGTTGTAAACCCTGCACAAGTCAATTTCATAGATCGCTTCCTACAACAATGACTACGTTTACACGTATAAGAAAAATTTACTTTGACTTGACTTTTAAAAGGCGACATATGAAAAGTCAATTTAATGGTGCGTTTACACATAAGGTCAAATATACTTCACTTTACGTTTGTTACTTGTCCTTCACTCAACTTTGACTTTGACAGCAAAGTAAAGTTTGGTTATAATACGTGTGATGTAAGTTACCTATTTAACTATTATCACAATCGTAAAAGGAATAAATTATTTATAGAAAAAATGGATAGTAAACTACAGTTACTAAATTTAAGCGCGATATTTTTAAATAATATAACTGCAGCAACAATATTGGATGCGAATTAAATAAAAAATAATCGCATAAAATATTTTAAAATTCGAGAATATTTTAAATTCAGATATAAAACACAAAATTGTGTAATTAAATATCTCGGAATTTGTGGATGAAAACTAGATGTCACTGTTAGTAAAGTAAAGTATGTTTCGTTCGTTAGTTCACACGACTTTTTAAAAGTCACTTATATGAGTCAAGTCTATTTTATTTTGGACTTGACTTTAGGAAGAAAAGTAATAGGCGAGAGTGTTTACACAACGGCAAAAGTCGCCTTTTGAAAGTCAAAGTCAAGTCAAAGTACTTTTTTGCTATACGTGTAAACATAGTCTATATGTGCTCCCTACCGGGTGAGGATATCCTATACCGGTAGCAGAGCACTTACTGACCGCAATGCTTATTACGTTTTTTAAACGATCGGCGCACAAAATTTTAAAAAATAGATTTTAGAGTTTTATCGCGAATCTGGGGAACCGGGTTCGATCCTGACCGATGCCAAATGAGTGCCCGTGAAGTGACGCCTGGTAAGCGCCCGCACGGTATAAATATTTCATCATTGCCGATATCTGTGTACAAAGCAGATTGGCACACCCAGCAATGGTTAATAAGCCGTGATGATATATTTATTTATTTAAAATAAACATTAAAAAAAACCGATCGTGCAAAAAATAATATTTAATTAACAGTTTGCAATATTGTTATGTTTTTTTGGAGTATCCAGAATGTATCGAAATATAAATTTAACGAACAAATAAAATTTAGACACGTATTGCAAGTGCAAATGAAGTTCTAATCCATTTAAATAGGATTTTATTTTGTTTCCACTACAGCTAAACAGTTGGCAGTGAAACAAGCTAATGTCTAGTTACCCGGTTGCCCTATTTTGCTTGAGGGGTTAAACTCATTGCCAGTCAAGGTAATAGCAGTAACTGTAAATTATATTAATTAAGTGGAAATTAGTCAGCTGGAAAAATTGTTATTAGATTTAAAAAATATTTTGCTTTGAAGCATTTTGTTTAGTGCTTTTAAAGTGGCATAACATAAACAGTAATTTGAATCATAATAAAATATTTGTTAAGATTTATAAATATTTTAAATATAATATTGTAGTTATACTTTATTTATCTTATACATTATTACTTTCTGTATCGGGTTGCAATCTATAATCTACATTTTTTACTATACTTGTTATCATAATATTTGCATTATCAAAGTGCAAAGTTTTATTGTTCTTGATACTTATAAAAATAACATTAACAATGTAAACTACTATATATCATCATGAGTTACATATATTGATATTGTAATACCAATGATACCTATAATGATGACTAAAAATATAATCTTATTTAATGTAAATAAGCATATATTTAAAAAGATTAATATCTTATTAGTATTATTTACGTAAGTGTAAACTTGTGATACAATTATCTTTTCAAAAAGCCTATGATTTATAAAATATAGAATTCAAAGTTATTCTGTTTGTACGTACGAATAACACTATTGAAAGATGACATATTAGTTAAGTTTTTTTATTATTATTACATATTAATTATTACTCGAAATCTCAATCAGACATAAAATCGATATTTTATTATGCACTATATTATTCTGATATATTCTGACTTCTAACGTTTTTTTAAATGTAGCATTAAATTAATTCATAGTGCTGACATTTGGGGTTATTTAAAAAATAAAAAAAACTTCAACTGCGCTGAAGTGAATTCGCTTAAATGAATTAATGTTCTTATTATTATTAACTTAAACTTGTACCTATACGTCAACTTAATGTAGGAAGTAATTTGGTGTTCTTTACAGTGTTTTGGTGACAATGGGGTTCTGCACCATAACAAAAAATAATGAAATGTACATTTTATACTTAAAGTATTAATCAATAAATAGCGATTAAGATGAAAAAACATTTTTTTAATAATTACTTTGCGAGATAAATGAGGTTTGTTGTCAGTGTCACTGTGGCGTCACATTAATGCTACCTTTCTCTTGCTGCCTACTATAGAGCTTGTGCGAGAGAAAGATAGCAATAGGTGTAGCCGTGACGTCATGTCGACTTTAAAAATCAAATGCAGTTGAACTAAAAAAATTAAGGCTTTATAATACTACGAATTGCTTCAAAATTAAAAAAAACTTTTATTTAAAATAAAAAAATCAAAGTGCAGGGCCCCATTGATCATGACTGTATGTATAAACATTAATATATTTTTTGTTTTTATTTACAGAAACATAAAGTTCAATACTCTCACTTCAGTACAAAAAATGCGTGTTTACTTCCTGATCAAACATAACATA
The DNA here is from genome assembly GCA_963082715.1 of Harpalus rubripes. NCBI lineage: Eukaryota > Metazoa > Arthropoda > Insecta > Coleoptera > Carabidae > Harpalus > Harpalus rubripes. The sequence goes on from OY720454.1 coordinate 52,709,471, forward strand.
TTTTAGTGATATTAGTATTTAATTTTAATAATACATATCCTATTGATACTTTTGTTTGCGTATAATATAGGTTGTGGCAATTTCCTTTTGGTGATATCTCTAATACTATTAATCATAACTTTTTGATGAAAATTGATTCTGTATAGGAGAACAAGGAACTCAGCTATTTTTGTTTTAATTGGCACACACAAGTAGTAGTATTTTTATTTAGAACAGTTCTGCGTTTTTGTTTAAAAAATGTACACAATTTCTAGTTTGTCCATTTTCTTGTTTATTGTAAATATGCAAAAAAATATTCCGTTATTTCGAGATTTATTTAATTTTTTAAAGTCGATTTAAATCGAACCAACGATCCCTGGTTAAGTGCTCTATCTGCTCAACCACGTTGCACCTGACAAAGAACAAATCTGTAAACAATAGCAACGTGAAATGGTTTTAAACAAAATACAGAAATATATTTTACCGGTTTCAGGATATTATTCCATTATTTACATATACAAAATTAGGCTGGTAACTAAGTAATAACTGTATCTGTATGATAATATTATTACCATATTGACTTGTCAACAATGGTCTACAAAATGAAAATATAATGCTCTTTATTAATACATACAGATAACGTTAGCCCATTGTTCTAAATACGGTCTACTTTATTCTAAAGTAATAAACATGTGGAACAAAGCACATAATTTGAATATTTGTCATACTGACATATGTCAAAATAATTGTTCTGTTAACCATAGCAATCTAAAAGTAGCATTAATGAGAGAATTTCAAAAACTGGTATTTATCAATAAAGTCTTAATTTTCTGAAACCGATACACTATTGAACAAACCACGGATGTTATTAATCATAGCAAGCCTTAGATGTCTTAAAATCCTCGCTCTACGAGCTCGGATTTCAAACCGATATCTTCGGCAGTTATGATATACATAACATTCCTAGGTATGTTAATAGCTATTGCAGATTTCAGGATATTAATCCATTGTTTACATGTACAAAAGTAGGCTGGTAACTAACTGTATCTGTATGGTAATATTATTACCATACTGACTTGTCAACAACGGTCTTCAAAATGAAAATAAAATAAAATGAAAGTGTAATGCTCTTCATTAATACATATAGATAACGTTAGTGTATCGTTCTAAATACGGTTTATTTTATTCTAAAATAATGAACATAGGAATAAAGCACATAATTTGAAAATTTGTCATATAGACATGTCAAAAAATTGTTCTGTTAACCATAGCATTGTGAAAGTAGCAGTAACGAGAGAATTTCAAAAAAATAATTTTTATTAATATAGACTTCACTTTCTGAAACTGATAAACTGTTTATGATATACATAACATCCTATAGATATATGTTAATAGCTATTACAACAAACGACATACAATACAACCAAACAATTGCATTGTATGCATATTTAAAAACAATGCAAAATTTAAAAAATCTGATGTGGCCAGCACATAACCTCTCGCCAGATATTTTACCTGGTTGTACGCATAAAACGAAAAATATTTTTAAATACAAATATGTATATATATATATATATATATGTCTCACTACAAAATAATTATTTTAATATAAATTATGTGCAATACATACATTTTCTTTATATTCAATATTCTGATTTTTTTTCTACTTTCCTTTTCTTTTTCTTTTATTCGTCATTTTTTCGCAAATTCCTTTTATATTCTTTTTTAGGTATATTCTTTTGCGTTGTTGACTTTTTATTTATTTTCATAATCTTCATAATGATGTACAAATATTTTTGACAGTGTCATACAAATATTTTTGACAGTGACATTTATGTGTGAATTACAAACATTTGAATTTCTTGCCTTGAAGTAGTTTGATCTAAGAATTTTTACATCAAATTATTTTATATGCATTTCTTTATCTCTAAATCTATAGAAGATATAATAATGAATTTATATTTATCGAATAAAGAATTTAAAGTTCTTTAATATAAGTATTTACATAAATTTTCGATAAATAATAATTAGATGATTTTTTTCTTGTAACTACTACTTCCGGTTGTCCAATTGTTACCAAAATTGACTCGACTCTTCCCATTATTGTTGGATTGAGGAATCCGTAGTTAAAAATGTCTTAAGTCTTATAGTATTTGAGTTATGGTGAATCCAACATCCACACACACACACACACACATCCACACACACACACACACACACACACACACACACACACACACATCCACACACACACACACACATCCACACACATCCACACACACGCACATCCACACACACACACACACATCCACACACACACACATCCACACACACACACATCCACACACATCCACACACACACACATCCACACACACACACATCCACACACACACACACACACACACACACACACACACACACATCCACACACACACCCACACACACACCCACACACACACATCCACACACACACACACACACACACACACACACACACACACACACACACACACACACACACACACACATCCACACACACACACATACGGACATCATCGTAAAAATGTTATAATCGGATTCTAGGGACCTTAAAACGTGCTTATTCACTAAAATCTGGATATGCGATTTTTAGCATGAATCAATACCTCTCTTAGCGAGAGGTAAAAATGCAAAAACAATATTTTTACTTCTGGGATTTGAACCTCGATTTGCATCATTAAAACCTAGCAAAGATGCTTGCCATATAAACACCAGAAAAGAGTTCAAATCTGGTAACTAGTGACCATCGACAATATTTATTTATCACAATGTATCCCGTAAAGTACAAGCTTTTAATGCTGTTAAAATGTCTTTTGGTAAACATTTAAAAAGAAATATATCTGAGCAATCGAGCAATGATGTACCAGTAAACGTCAAGTAAAATTTTTGAGGATATTCATTTACTTTTTATGAAAAAGGGGGAGCTTATGTCACGGCCACATCCATTCTTTACGCGTCTATTTTCTTTCTGCCGATCTCTGCAAAGTTCATTTCTCATTTCTCCTTCACGTGTCTACTTCCTCGTTGTACTATGACGTGTTGGAATCGTATGCGTGCCAATCTCGCCATTTCGCCCTACCTTGGCATGATGGATGCCCAGTCACGTGGGCTGTTTGTGGTCCACAGCTTTAAGAGTTCTTACATGATCTCGCCCGATTCAGTCCGCCGTGATTTTTTAACTTGCGATTATCAATTTATTTGTGAAGTGAACAGTGATTACAAATTGCGATTAAAACTGGGATTGGAAGAAATTGACAAAAATGATATATCTAAGGTCAGGGTTTTTTAATGAAGAATAAATATAACTGTATTATTTTTGGTACACGCACAAATTATAAATAGGTTTGCCTATTATTATGATTATAAAGATAGATTTTGGTTTGTTTGTATAACATCTATGCTGATATTAAAAATTCATTTTATAAATATAATAAAAAAGATCTATAAAAACTCTTTGCCCGGTAAAAAAAGTAAGTGTATCAATTTATCTAGGCTAGAAAACGACATGTAATTTAACAAAACAGTCACATCGTAGTATTTACATTGAAGACAAATACATCAAATTTTTATATATTTTAAGTAGATTCATTACATTAAAAATTTTCATAAAATTATTATATATCTGAGAATGTAAAACATACTATTATTTATATTAAAACATACTATTATTTAGATTTATAAAACTTTCAATAATCTATTTGGAAGTATTTATTAAGTTTAAAATAGAATCGTATTTTTATGAAAACAATCTCTCGCATAACATCCGTTCCAACAAACAACCTTATAATCAAGGGACTGTGTCAGAAGTAATTTAATTTTTTAACAATAAACATTTTAAATTTAATTTCCCTATATATGTAAGTAAAGAATAATACATGGGGTCTCGTGACCGCGTGCCTGAATGTCAGGTCGCGAATTTGGGGAACCGGGTTCGATTCTGACCGACGCAAAGTATTTCGAATTTTAAATGGCACAAAATTGACCCCTGTGGTTCACTCTCCACGCCAGCAATGAGTGCCCGTGAGGTGACGCCTAGTAAGCGCCCGCACGGTGCAAATATTTCATCATTACCAATATCTGTGTACAAGGCAGATTGGCGCACCCATCAATGGGTAATAAGCCATGATGATATATTTATTTATTTATTTTTTAATGAATACGTGTTAAAAATTTATAGGGTATAGGGGATGTAAAATAAACCAACTTTTATTAATAAACTCATATTCGGAAATGCATCGTTTTCGAGTTACCGGCTCTTAAAAGCGAGCATTTTTTCTACTTTGTCGCGCATGAGCGGCAAAATGACATTTTGCGTTGACAAAAGAGCGCAAATGGCTACTTTGTATATAGACTGTAGAAAAAACTAATTTTGAATCCATGATTAGTCAGAAAGTAAAAAAAAAAACGCTCGTTGTCCAAATTTCTAACTATATGCAATGTTGAAAAATGTCATTTGTCTACATTATTAACGGAAACGTTTAGTCAGGAACTAATGGCACTGTAGTTCCCAAGTCAATCTGACATATAACTGCTCTGTCGGTATATTACATAACCAAACAAAATGCCGCACTGTTGTGAAATTAAAATAGATTGAAGCAATAGCTCAAGAAGAGTGAAAATAACGATAAATTAAAAATAAATATAAAATAAATTGTGTGAACAGTTGTGCTGCCACCTGCAAAAATTTGGAGTGAACACTCCCAATGGACATCCACTTTTTCACTGCACTAGTTTAATTGTGGCGACTGTAGAAAAAAATCTTGTGTGTATTTCGAGCGCAAATGGACATTGTCGATTTCGAGTTTCGAGAGAATGCCGAGCTTCTGCGTCGCGCGGCAACAACCGCCCCTTCGACAATGTCCAATTTTGCGCTCTTAATACACAAATAGCTATTTTCTACAGTCTATATACAAAGTAGCCATTTGCGCTCTCTTTTGTCAACGCAAAATGTCACTTTGCCGCTTATGCGCGACAAAATAGAAAAAACGCTCGCTATCCAAATTTCTTGCTATACAATGTTGAGAAATGTCACTTGTCTACGTTCTTAATGGAAACGTTTAGTCAGGAACTAATGGCACTGTAGTTACACATTTACCACTTTCACAAGTCAATCTGACATATAATTGCTCTGTCGGTATATTACATAACCAAACAAAATGCCGCACTGCTGTGAAAATAAAATAGGGCCTTCATTTACAAAGACGAAAGTATAAAATGCTTAGATTAGATTGAAGCAATAGCTCAAGAAGTATGGAAAATAACGATAAATTAAAATTAAATATCAAATAAATTGTGTGAACAGTTGTGCTGCCACTTGTAAAAGTTTTGCGTGAACGCTCCAATGGACATCCACTTTTTCACTGCACTAGTTTATTGTACTTGAAACATATAAATTTTTGTTATGGTGGAGAACCCCATTGTGGCGACTGTTGAAAAAATCTTGTGTGTGTTTCGAGCGCAAATGGACATTGTCGATTTTTTTGCGCTCTTAATACACACATACTTATTTTGTTTTTAAATAAATAGTAGGTCAGAAAAATATATATTATTAAAACACAAATTATAAAACAATAATTAGTATAGGTAGGTATTTGGTATGGTTTTATTAAATAATAATAAAATAATACAATTACATACCTACATTATTCGTAATACAATAATGATTTATGATGGTATCGGATTCCATTTTTCCGGATCATATGACAACATAATAATATAGTACATCAGGTGATGTTGGATTGCCCTTGGAATATTTTTATAATGTAAACACAGATTAGGGAATAATAACTATGGCTCATGACAAATATAAATTATGAATCGTTTGATCAAGTATAAGGTTAAAATGATATGAAAATGACATTTTAAAATTATTGTCAAAGTCATAGACAAAAACTAAATTATGGCATTTAGTTTCCAAATGTAACCTTAGAGGTACGTATATAAATACCAATCAAAAATTGCAATATAGCCCTTATATTAACACTTAACCGGCATGGCCGGAAATTTGAACACTCAATGCGTTGCGGAGTCCTTTGGGACTCCATATTTCAATGACCTTTTTTGGGAAAAATGCGCACTGATTATATGTGATCCTGTTTAATTAGTAATAATAAGACATACGTATTTAAAACACTTTAATAAGGCCTACGTATATTTTTTATGGATTGGTTACATTATTACATGAACAAAAAATATGTAAAAACATACTACTTGTTATGTTGGTAGCACTTTTCACTATCAATTTTAACTTCATAGATGAAAATTCATTGTTAACTGACAGCAATTTGAGGTTATGTGATTTAGCTGTCAGTTTTGAAACCAGTATCATATCACTTCCAGAAAACGAAAAGCGCCAAAAACAGTGTGTTTATAGAACTTCTTAACTACGTGTTTTCAGTGCGTTTATAGACAACGAAATTCAAAAATTGTATTTAACAAATCAATTTTTTGTACTAATTCATTACTATTATTGTGTTTTGCTTTTTTTAAATTCCTTGATAACGAAATTTGAACATTTTCTTTTTTTATAAAATTTTGGCCTCTTGTATTTTGGCAACCAAAATGAACAGGACGTATTTTTATATGATATTTTTTGCTTAGAATGACCTCAGGAATAAACTATTAAATTTTGTTACATTATTCCTGAAACACAATAAAGACTACAGCCAGGAATACAGATAATACTGTTTTATGTCGTTATAGGTATACCATATTTTCTCTTTCAAAAAACCTTCACGTGATTTGTTAATTTTAGAACACACTCGCGGCATACAAAATATTAGTTTCTCCAGTGTCAGTATCAAAAACATAAGACAATAGAAAATCTCTGTGGTGACTAATAAATTTCTCCCAAAAATTTGACTGAAAAACGGTTGGCTCTCAAGTGCAAGTTCGAATTTAAGACATATCATACTTAAAAAAAATTATGGCCTTATTTTTTTTTTCTTGTGCCGTCTCGGGCACCCCTTCGTTAATCTTTCGTCTGACATGATGGCCCCCACCAACCTAATTGTCCTTCCTGTATTATTGTTCCGACTGGTTCTATATATAGTTTCTTCTGAATGCTTCATTTCTTATTTTATCCTTTCTTGTTTTCCCCTCTATTTTTCTAAAGAATACTTTTTTTTGTTTATTTGTTCATGTTCAGGTTTCATTATCATGGACTAGTTTAGAAATTACGATCTTTTTTATTACTTCTGCTTTCACATTTTGGGTATTTATTTTTCCCCAAAAAGTTATTTTTCATGGCGATGAAAATTCTTCTTATACTTTTTCTTGTATTTCCGTGCCTAAACTGATGTTTTTTGTTTCGTTTCTTACTATGTTACCATTTCGTCTGCAAATAATAATTCGGATAATCTGGTTAGTTGCATTTTTCATATATGAACTATAGTTGCCGTCAAATAAGTATAGACTGGAGATTTCTATACTGTTGCCAATTTTGTGACCATTTTTGTTTAGAATTTTATTATCATACAATATGTAAAAACCATAGATTAAAAAAATAAATAAATATAGCGCACTCTCTCTCTTTCTCTCTATATCTCTCTCTCTCTACACTTTCTCCATCAAAGAATCCCAAGGGTCATTGCCAGATATGTTTAAATAGCCTAAAATTTATTTTCTTCAACCTTCTTTCTATGAACACTTAATTGGCATAATCCGGACAGCCGATTTTACTCCAATTCTTCACTCTCCTTAGAGTAGAAAAAGAACGCTTCATTAAACAAATTGTTGGTGGCATTAAAACAATTTTCATAGTTGGAAAAAATCCGAGAATTCTTCTAATATTGGTTTTGCAAAATACATACATTCTGCTATTTATTTTGCCTTCCAAAAAATGTACACCCATGAATAGATACATGTACTACAGGTGTCTCATTTTCGATGTTTTTTTTTCAGGTAACTCGGGTAATATTAATGACAGAGCAAAACCATTTGCACATTCCACTGTCAACTTCTCCAGAAATGTTTAATAGTCAGCACAGGAATTTTCGATCTACTTTTGTTTCTGAGCTACAGGCAAAAACTCGTTTCACCTCAATAAATTAATAATTCGTCTTTTATTAATGTTTAACACAAAAGAATGAAGACTTGTTATATATCATTGAAAAGCTTATAAAATAAGCAAAAAGACGAGACTATTTTCAACATAGGTTCCCATTTAAAAAATCATAAGTTTGTGTTACATCTCGAGAATTATTAAGTTTTCAAAATAATTAATTTCGCCATTTTATTCTATTTGAAAAACGGTAAAATTTTTATAAAAACATTTTTTCTCTAACTGTCATAATAAATAAGATATGATATATTTTCAAAATGAGCGAAAAACGTGTTTTTGCCTGCAGCTCAGAAACAAAAGAAGATCGATAATTCCTGTGGTGACTATTAAACTTTTCTCGAAAAGTTGACCCTGCAATGTGCAAACGGTTTCGCTCTATCATTAATCCGAGATACCTTAAAAAAAACATCGAAAATGAGGCACCTGTACATGGATAGGCGCCGAATTATGCCGAACACGAAATGTTTATTTTGTGCACTTGCATTTTTACCTTCCGTCACCTTTAGGTAAGGAAGGTATTGTATTTGGTCAAAAAATTCGGTGGTGAGTTTTTGATGAATAAGCACGTTTTAGGGTCCCTAGAATACGTTTTACTATTTTTACGATGATGTCTGTATGTGTGTGTGTGTATGTATGTGTGTCCGTGTGTGCGTGTGTGTGTGTGTGTGTGTGTAACAAAATTTTCGTCTACGATAACTTCCATAGGTACTACAATTCTAAAAATTATAATTCTTTCGTATTTCTCTTCGTTACATCCATGCGAAGAGCTGATTAGATTTTGGTTAGAATTGGACAACCGGAAGTACCCTCATTTGAAGATTTTAACAGTTTTTCTTGAAAAAACTATGCTAAATATCATTTTTTCACATTTAATGTTATTATAAATATTAAAGAATATTTTATTTTCTATACGATTTGACTGCATTTTATACCTAATATTAAATGGATATAGAGTTAAAAAATTATAAAGAAATTAAATTTCATAAAGTAGCCATAGCTGTGGAAACAGCTACTATATTAAGAAAATTTTGATTGAAAGATGTCAGTGTCAAGTGAAATTGACATAGTGTGTTTGTCTTATAATTTTACTGGAAATAGGTATAGGATCTTTTGCTTTCTGTATGGAATTTGTATAAAATACATACAACTGCTTTAAGGTAATGTACAAGAAATAATAATAATATCAAATCTTTTATTTCTGCAGATACATTACACTGTATATAGAAAACGTCACAAAATAATAATTTTCTGTATGAAATTTGCATAAAATACATGCAACTGCCGGAAGGTAATGTACAAGAAATAGAATATTTAATTTAGCAAGGAACTTTCCGTATGAAATTTGTACAAAATACATAGAACTGACGGAAGGTAATGTGCTGGCCACATCAGATTTTTTATACTAATAAATATTAAATTAAATATTCATATACAGCCATTAATGACATACAAAATATAGAAGAAAGTAGAATTCGTATATTGTAAGAGAGACGACTTTAGGGCCGGCAGAGAATAAATCTGAAATTGTTTAAAAAAAAAAAGTGGTTGAACTTAACTTCTAGGGGAGGGCAAATGCCGCCCCTTGCCCCCCTAAACGCGCCCATGCGACTACATAAACTAAATTTTAGTTTGGACTGAGATTTTCTATGTATAATATCAATATTAATGTACATACCCTTTATGTAAATTTTATTTGTTTGCGTAACATTGAAAACAAAATAAAAATTCGTTTATCTTTCAGTGCGATTATAACTTATCTCCTGCGAATAGGTTTTACTTTCGACATTAACTAATGTAAAAATAGAATCGAATGTTTTTCGTGGGCCAACATATTTGTTTGAAAATAAAACGACCCGATAATAATTTAAACCTGTAGTTCTAAACATTCACTTCTCAATAGTTGTTAGACATATTACTTGTACTTTGGTTAACCTTGCTACTCTTTAGTCGTTTAGTCAGCTACACTGGAACGACTTATATGATGTGTCCTTAGACATTGCCCAAAACAATAGTGAAAAAGCATCACGCCACTTTACGTCATTTGGATTTTATGTTCTCAGAGTAAACTTTACCTAATTTTATTTATTGTTACCTAGCTTCCGCGTTATCATAAAACAATATTTAAACTAAGTGTATATTGTTATCTAAAATTTAGTGTTTATATTTACCATTTATGTTTACATTACATGTTTTTGATAAATGATCAATAAAAAGTTGATTTTCGACATATCAGTTGTTTATAGAATTTTTTAAATATTATTTATGTAAAATATTTATAGGTAACAATCAAAATAACACCTGCAAAAACTAACACGTCAGTATATGTACGAGCTTAAATTCATCAAATTTCAGCCGGTTAACATTTTCAATAAATAAAAATCTGATGTGGACACCACACGACTTCCTTGTACGCAAGACCAATATGAAGATGAAGTATAGACCCAATTATAAAATTGCACGTGTTTGACGTAATTTGACATTAACATCTATTTTTTATTTTTCTGTTATTTTTTGTCCTAATCCATAGCAAGCTTCATTACAAAAACCAAAAAGTATATAAGTTTTAAATTTACATATCTCGCTTATACAAAGGGCTAATTTAATAATACTTGATGTGCTAGACGCAGAATTTAATTCTCTAAAACTTTTATTTAAAGCATTTATTTATAAAATCAAAATGAAACCATTTTATTCAAGAAAAACTGTTAACAACTTCAGGTAATATATCACTTCCGGTTAGCCTGTTTTAACCAAAATCTGCGATGTTATTCCAATTGATATAAAAGTCTTATATACTAAATTTGAAACGTTTTGGATTATATTTTAATATAGTTTTTCATGAAAATCTATTATAGGCTTCAAATAAAGTACCATTTCTGGAAATTATGTAATGACCAAAAAGGGAGGTGCACAACTAGATGTTATAGAAGTCCTAAATACAAAATTTCAACTTTCTACGGCTTACCGTTTTTGAGTTATGCGAGATACGTACGTACGTACAGACGTCACGACGAAATTAGTCAGAATGGACTCAGGGATGGTCAAAATGGATATTTCCGTTGAAATCTCAAAACCGAAATTTTTCGCGATTACAATACTTCCTTTACTTCGTACAAGGAAGTAAAAAACGTCACAAATGCTTTGAAACTTCTACAAAATTCTTTCGGCTACTGAAAGTGTTTCTACTGGGCTCACAAGCTTCCTAAACTCGCTCTGGAATATGATTGCTCACCCAGTAACAGTAAAGTATCACTTTCAGGTCTTGTTACGTAAATTATTAATATCCTCTAGTTCTAGTTCCTAGTCTACGTTTTTTTTCTTTTTTTGTTTAGAAAAATTGATAAATGAAGCATTATTTTTGACTTATCAAAAAATAAATACAAAGAAGCCGTTTGTATTATAGGGACGTAATGAAACGTTTTTTTTTTTTTTTTTGATTATTTCAATATTTATCTGTACAAAGTTCTTTGATGATAATTTTAGTGTGGAAAGATACTATGTAAATGAATAAACTGGTTATTTATATTTTACTTTTTTACTTGTTATTTAATGATATAATATTTTATGAACTTATCAAAACAAAATAAACAATTTTACACATTGTATTACTTATTTTTATAACGTATTTGTATTTATACATTTTTTTTAAGATTATTTTTGAAATAATGAATTTGTTGTTGGTGAAAATAAAATAGTACGTATTCCAAAATTTTCGCATATATATTAAAAATTTTAACCCTGGCAATGAATAAAAAACCTTGACATTACAAAAATTAAACCAAAACAATTATTATTCCTAATTTTTTTGAAAGTTTAAATAAATATTCCTAATGACACAATTCGTATCTATTGCTAAGCGATATGACATCTGGTGGCAAAATAATGAATTACAGATTGACTACAACACTACTTGTTAAAGTATGTAATATTAAAAACTTGTTAAATACTGTATGCATTTGTGTATTTAAATCGACATACAATTTGTAATATGAGTAACAATTATTGCTACTTGGGAGCACATTGTCATGTGAGAAAGACAATAAATCATGTCACTAATTTCCGCGTAAACGAAAAATGAGTGTTTACATTAAAAATATGCTTGACAAAATGAAAAAAAAAGATAAATATCCCAGTGCGTGGATCAGAAAATTACAAATGAATATGCCTGTCTTTGAATACTTTGAAGACATTCATTATACAGGGTGTAAATGAAATAAGTGCATTAAATTTAACCAGTATGTAACTCGACGAGAGCAACAATATTTCTTAATAACTTTTTTTTCTAAGTCTTTTAGATTTTGAGTTAAAATTCTTTAAAGATTTGCTGCATATTTCGTTACCAGCCCATGGAGAACAAATGGCTGCTGCCGTATTCAAGTGGGATACAAACAGCTCAAAAATTGTCAGTTATCGGTTACACTTGCAATCACAGTAATTAATAAACGAATCAAGATAAATAACATTATTATTAATTAATACGTAATAGTACAATTTTTAAAATAAATAAATTTAAATTTTGGATAACAAAATTATAAAGTTGTATATTAAACCAGAATTTTAATCACCTGTGAATAGAGGATGACAAGGAGGGACGAGGTAACGAGAGGAAGAGCAAAAGCATAGTTATTAGGTCGTCGACAAATCATAATAGTTTAAATACGTTATTCAAAAAATGTAAGTACAAACTTTTGTCCATTTAAACGAGGTACATGAGTACCAATAATTAGTCGTCCATTTATTGTTCCCGCCCAAACATTTTTTAATGAAAACTTTTACAGCATTTTCGTCTGTCGAGATGTGTATTGTGCATAATAAATACACCTTCCCAAGTAAATTCAGTCTCATTAATGAACATTATGAGCCATTCCCAAAATTGAAGTCTGTTATGTGTTATGTGCTGAGAACATTGATCTTTTTGCACATAGTATGGATACAACTGTTGCTTTTTTTAAAATTGTCGTATGTGACACTCCGTATTGTGATAGATGTACAAGATTAACAAATGTGCGAATATTAGGAACAGTATGCAAATATTACAGAGAGTACAATTATCTAAAAATATATTAAATAATAGAAACGTAATGGAGGTAATTTTTTTAACACATCCTAATCTAAACATTTACAAATGTGACAAAAAGAGGCGCACAACAGTCGGCTAGTAAAATTCTGAATTTATCTCCACTCGATACATCTTCCTACTAACGCTTCCAGCTCTGAAGTTGGAATGATTAGTAGGAATATTCAGATTTTTTGACGCAAAAGAACGGCCATTAATGTACTACTAGATGAAGTAGGAATATTTCTGACACCAATAGAACGTACCTAATGTCTGTGTACTCGCTATTTGTAAACGTAAGCATTTTGACAGAATTTTACCTTATAAACAAGTTTGTTACTAATGTCAAAATTTAATTGCAACAACTGACAGGACTATCAGTTACTAAAACAAAATTTTTCAGAGCTATTGCAACTGCATTCAATTATTTAAAAAATACTTGGAACGACTCGTCAATTTACGGGGTTGTAAAAATACTAAAAAAATATGCGATTTCGAGAAAAAGTTATTAAGAAATATTGTTGCTCTCGACGAGTTATATTACTGGTTAAATAATGTACTTATTTCATTTATACCCAGTATTTTAAAAAAAACTCTGTTTAAAAAGAGGTTAGTTTTATATATATGTCGCGGAGTAGTATCACTGGCAAACTCTATGTCGACCAACATTATTTCAGAACCACAGCGATAATATAAACGTGATGATCTCAGCGAGGCGGACATGCACTCACCCTGAGCACCGCTACACACTGATTCCATCCAAGCATTATAGCCAAGAATGCTTGACGTTTCGATTAAGACAATACAATTAAAAGATAATAAATGATTCATGTAATACTTGATTCATTAAATGATCATTACGACATGCTTTGATATTACAATCTCCGACACGGCCATTCTGACGTTTCACACGTCCTCGTGTGAACTATCTGAAAACAAAGAATTTATCCACAGCATTTTTGCTCGGCTATCTCTGACCAATAAGTGCTCAAATAGTTACAACTTTGTTCACATTTATATTAAGCTCAAAATTTAGCTATAGTACACTAAATTATTTAATGGACGCCTTTTTTACAAGACGTCAAACAAAACATACTTCTGGGACAATACATTTCACCAGTAAATACATGACTACCAATATAAGTATTCAAGCATTGTTAAAGCTTGTCCAACAGCGACAGACCATCATTGCTTAACCAGCAATCGATCGCTATTCCATCTTCGCTTAACCAGCGCAAGAAAACCATACCGTCATTGCTTACCCAGCAATGGAACACCCTTCCGTCATCGCTTAACCAGCTCGTAAAACCACACCGTCATTGCTTACCCAGCAATGGAACACTATTCCGTCATCGCTTAACCAGCTCGGAAAACCACAGCGTCATTGCTTACCCAGCAATGGAACACTATTCCGTCATCGCTTAACCAGCTCGGAAAACCACAGCGTCATTGCTTACCCAGCAATGGAACACTATTCCGTCATCGCTTAACCAGCTCGGAAAACCACACGACAGAGGCACCTAGTTAGCATGTTACATTTGGCAGAGGTATCACAGTAGCATACTGAAACACCATGACAGAGGCATCCAGTAGCATGTCATCTTCCATCACGGTTAATAATTCTAAAGAATTTAACGAAAATGTGCAATGTCCAGACCAACGCCTCAATTGCTCCTTAGCCACTTTTGTTATAAAAGTTTGTCGGCTCTTCAAAGTTTTAGTCACCCCTGTGGATTTTCAACGATCCACTCGATTAGCCTAACTAAATTGTGGCCTCAACCTCCAGAAGGTTCATTATTGTACGCATGAACCGCTCTACTTAAAAATTAGAACATGGATTCATGTGTTATGTAAATAATACGTAACACCAAATCGAAATAATCCGGCATGCTTAAGCTTAAAGCTATCAAAATGTTCTAAATTTGTTAAATAATTCAAACAGATAGTTCTTCTTTTCGTTTTCCTAACTGTATTTTGGCTTAGTGGTTTTTTTTAGTTTAATTTTTTGACAAGTTGATTTTTGCTCTTATTGGAGGTTAGTAAGTTTTAGTCAGTTGATCTTACACTGTTACAGGTGATGCTGTCTTTTATAATGTTTCTCGTTTGGCCTACAAATCCTCGCAGGTATTTTATAAAAAAAATTGTTGTTTATTTAAACTTGTTGTTTATAATTGCTTGATTATACTCTGGAAAATGATTGTTGTTGATTTGTCTCATATATTTTTATTGTAGCACTTGATGAAGGTAAAATAATATACTGAAACGTTTGCAAGAGGATATGTAGAAACAATTTTTTTTATCTTCCTTTGTATCCATCATCCGATGAACTTTCTTCAATTAAATTTATCCTTGGATAACGATCAAAATATTTTAAAGCAATTTGTTCCAGCGTCCATCACGCTGCACTTAGGCGTCCCAAACATTAAGACAAACATTTGAAAAGCAAGTCCCGTCTTGTCAGACTTCTCTGCTTCCAATGGCTGACAGATTTCTGTTGCTCAATTGTTTTTCAGGTAAAACAGTCGGCTTCGCAACCGTGGCAGGCTCCAGTCCGGGCACCAGCTGTCCTGTGCAACTCCTCTGCGGATGATCTAGCTTGCCACAATTTAAACATTCAACAAATTCACAATTTGACAAAACTGGCATGGTCACCCCGAAAACAGTCACGTTTTATAGCTACGACCATGCTCACCGGAAATTTAATAAAGTCATATAGTATGTTCTGGGAATGGACTCAGTGACTATTTCAAACCACTACCATATTTATACCTAAATTTCAATAGTCATGAAAGTTCCATCCGTAACGACTCAGGGTTTTTGAACATGGACGTGCAGGAACTTGAATAACTTCATACAAATTATACCATGAACAATTGATAAAAGTTCACTCAGATTTGAATTGTCTGCACAGCGCTTCACGCTAACACGGTACATCCAATACATTCTCTCACTATCAGTGCTACACATCGCCTCATTCTTAGATCTTGGGCAGGATGCTCGCCCATTCTGGCTTATTATTTCGAGACAGACTGGTACAGACTTCGTTCATAATTACAGCTTTCCCGCCACTGTCAACAATATTTTTCCCAAATAGCATCATCGTACGGTAACTGATCGAATGCATCGATCTCTCACTTCAATCACATTACCCTTAATGTCAACGCAGATACCTGAAACCTGAATATTCAAAAGTCTACATGCAATTTATACATTAACAAAATCATCAAAACAAATCCCGTAGCAGCCTCGGACACAAGCCGCTGTCCATCTAGCAAAAACTAGAGATTGCAGGCAGAAACGAACCACTAGCAATACATCACCGTATTTGGACCAATGATCACTCATGCATCGTTAGTACGGCGACCAAAATGTAACAAAACAGCACAAGCGTCTTTGTGGAAGCGCAACGATAGTTTTTCTTTGTATCACATACCACAGACGCTATGAATACCTGTCCAAGTGCAGAAATGGAATTGATTCTGGGGCCAACGTCTTTGCACTCTGCAAGACAAAACACTTCAAGTTTGGAGATCTCGTAGGCCACTCATAATTTCTAAAACACTTGTGAATCAAAGCTAAAATGGGTACCGTAGTATAAGTGAGTCTTAGGCACTTCCTGTGGATACTTGAATAGCCATAATTCATAGCCTGGAGAAATTCATTTCATCCTCGACGATAAACGTTAAACTGCTATTAGCTCTCAACAAAAGGGACTTTGAATTATGACAAGTATCTTTACTAGTCATTGTTCAATAAAATACCAAATTTCAGTTCATCAAATTTTGGAGTGGCTTCCAGACATTCAGTCAAAACACGCTACAGCAGATCTTACTGGTCGCGGTGACAAAAGTCACCAGCGCTTAAAGCCCTTAACCTAATAATGATAATAACAATATCATCTATCTACAATCTACAATACTCAGTAAACTTTATCTGCAGTTAATAAAATATTAATCTTTAGCATAGTTTTCTAACATATTTCCACCTTTAACTATCTTTCCTGAAGATCTCCAATTTCTATTTCGGTACACCATGGTTCTGCACACGCATCGGTCATATCTGGATAAAAAGTAAGTAACGATATATCAGGTGCCTCAAGGTTGCAGTGTACCTACTCAACGTGTTTGTTAGTTTGCGAAACTTGTACAATGAAAACATTTTACAACTTTCTTGACATATTGAAAGGCTTTAAGGAATTTGTATTAGTTCGTTTGTTATTTCACAAATAACTAACTAAATCGCAAACTGGTTGATACTCCCGATCTGTGACTACTTGACCTACATTCAGTTTAATAATATTGTCACGTCGCAGACGATGTAAAGGAGTAGAATCAAGCTACCAAAAATGAAATACTTATTACGTCATACAAGTTCAATGACAAAACATCAATCAAAATATAACAACTGCCATGAACACCTACTGTAATAAATAATATCTTAATTAACATATATGGGGATCGGTAATCCGGATCATCGGCCATCACAATATCATAAACAACAAACTCGACTTCGTCTCTCGTTTCTCAGCAAGCAACAGACCGAATTGCTTTTATTACAACAGCAACCCAATTGCCACCAATATAGCTCACAACGATATCTTGAGCTTTGTAATAAAATCTCTTACCAGTATTGGAAGTCCGCTTAACATAAATTCAGTACTCATTACTCACGGTTCTACTTAACGAGCTGTTGTAATTGCGTCACCACTCTCTGGGTGGGACACAGACGGAATCCTTGTTACTGGTCAATGCCCTATGATGAAAACCTGCAAAAATTGCTAGACGACCTTTCCATCTTAATCTGCTTGGCCCTGCACTTCACTTTATAATTCACCAACAGAACACAAACCCACATACAATATTGTGGATCGCAGGCGAATCCCACTTCTGATGTCGCGGAGTAGTATCACTGGCAAACTCTATGTCGACCAACATTATTTCAGAACCACAGCGATAATATAAACGTGATGATCTCAGCGAGGCGGACATGCACTCACCCTGAGCACCGCTACACACTGATTCCATCCAAGCATTATAGCCAAGAATGCTTGACGTTTCGATTAAGACAATACAATTAAAAGATAATAAATGATTCATGTAATACTTGATTCATTAAATGATCATTACGACATGCTTTGATATTACAATCTCCGACATATATATATATATATATATATATATATATATATATATATATATATATATATATATATATATATATATATATTCACAAAAATATTCATTTAAGTAATTTTTACTTCCACAAACTGCACGAATACATCCTCTACACAGGTGAATAAGAAATATAATCATGAAATTTTGCTATTTTAATTATTCTTTTTGAAAATATTATCTGAAAAGAAATAGTTCTACATTTTAAGTTAAAATTTTATAAATGTGCACTAGGAATTTACTTTAATTTACTTTCAATGGATAACATAAAACCTACTATAAAATAATATAAAAAGAAAATTAAACAATATATAATGAGAAATACACAATTCTATAAATGATGTGTTTTCAAATTTGACAGTAGCCTAACTTCATACTCGTTTAACCTGTAGTTCAAAACATCCCACCACAGCGCTGCGATCTTAAAATAAATATGCTAATAATTGAGTTTGAGGGTATTGACATTTGTAAATTAGTTTATGCAAATGTGAAAATAACAAATTTGGTAATGAATTATTAACTCTTTTGATTGTATTAATTATAATACTAATTTATAAAATAAAATACACTGTTTGTTTAATGGTTGAGAACCACACGTTGTTTATCAGACGCAATTCATTCATGTGAGATTCTGTATTTGACAGGTGGATAGAACGTCATTTTTATGTAACGCCTTCATTATTTATGGGCAAGTAAACAAAAATAATAATGAAAATTCACTAAACATTTTATATTTGCACACGTGTTAAAAGTACGAAATGAATTAAGCAATTTGTTTCTGCTCTAATTTGTTGACGCAAAGAATGAATCAATGCAGAAAATGTTGTCGTAGGTTTTTGCACTAATCAGTTGTTATTTACGTTGCCCCGCAATTTAATATATATATATATATATATATATATATTTATATATATATATATATATATATATATATATATATATATATATATATATATATATATATATATATATATTTATATATATATATATATATATATATATATATATATATATATATATATATATATATATATATTAATAAGCATATAAAAAATCTTGTGCATGTTAATTACAATAAATTAATGTTTTTGTGGCACTATAGTATTGTATTACAAAATATATACATAAATATACCGGGTGTCTTAGCCAACCGACACATGGGGGATTAGCATGGAATATCAGTTAATTATGAATAGTATCTCCCCAGTGAAGTTGCAATTTTGTATGCTTATCCGGGGTTACTAATTCTATGGATTGCATTTCAAATCAGTCAATTTACATGTGTAATAATAAAAGAAATTAAGAAAAATTATCGGTTTTGCAGGATTGTTGTTCATATCCCAGAAAAAATAGTTCCCAAGCAACGGTCTGATAGCATAATGGTAGCGTGTGCGCTTGGTAATAAACAAAATTCTTAGAGTCGGGTTCGGAACAAGCCGACAGCAAATATTTTTTTAATTTTTACTTTTCAAAATAATTTTTATCATTAATATGTTTTTAATCTTTTATTGATATTTATAATTATATAAACATTTTTTAATTTTTTTTTTAATATTACACAAGTAAATTGACTGATATGAGATGCAATCCATGCAATTAATATCCCCAGATAAGCATATATAATTTCAGCTTAATATATTACACTAGGGATATACTATTCACAATTAACTGATTTTCCATGTTAATCCCCCATGTGTCGGTTGGCCTAAGACACTCGGTATAGGTAGAGAGTGGGCTACTTATTTAAAATTTACTACTCACATTTTTTTTAACATAATTTTCATTAATTGGCCAGAAAAAATTAATGAAATTTGAATATTTCAATTAATTTACACATGACAGATCACCTATTCGACGTTTGAACAATAGTTTGAAAATTAATATTCCAGTTTGTCATTTTAAGCTTGTACGAGTATGAGCTAAGTTAAAATCCTTCAAAATCCTGCTTAACAATTCGAAATACGTAATAAAAGTAACAGAAACCACGCGAATTGCAAATAATAAACAACACCTACAGGTTACATTCTTAAATATGCTATCCTTTCTCCAGTTCAAAATAATGACGTCACATAAAATGTTCTTTCTTAACTTACTAAAAAACAAATAATTTTTTTAAAATAGTATATTACTAACCGAGGTGGAAAGTGTTTCATTGTCGAGGGCGAAGATAGTTAACCAAGGCGCGTAGCGCCGAGGTTAACTATAGCCCGAGACAATGAAACTTTTCACCGAGGTTTATATACTATTTTATTCACAATCTGAAATAAAAAATTAATATTTGATATTTAAATAATAATAACCTAACATAAATAAACGAATGGTCTGAGATTGTTCATTTGTCACATGAACTGTCAGTTTGATTTATAACCTTAAATATTGATTTCATTCATTACTTGTATTATTTACAAGTTTATTCCATATTTTTATCATATAAATTGTAAAGATGCTTTGTTTATATGTAAATACCCATCATTGATACGCATTGATCTCTCAAAGCGGGGGGCAGTTATTTCCCGCCTCGAGGTTGGAAAGTATAGTGTGAGTATAGCTGGGGTTGGAAAGTGTCAACTTTCCAACCCCCCTATGCTGGACTTTTTATTTTTCAAAATAAACGAAATTTTCTTGGTGCCGGACTGACGCCGATCACCCTATATATGTCATATTTCTGCATATATTTAAATGAATCTCTGATAATATTAAATCAAAAATAATGAACAAAATCTTATCTTTTATGAATAATACTTTTGTCAATGTCAAAATTCTTTTGTTGCGGGATTTATATCGAAAAACGATTCATGCAATTGTATCAGCAGTCTTTTAATGATCGAATACAATTGCTTTGTAATTGCGATGCAAGCAAGAAGTTCTTAGATTCTATTGTTGTTGTTGTTGTTGTTGTTGTTGCAAATCCAGACCATTTTCTATAAAATCATTGTATAATTCTTTTTTTTTTCGGTTAAAATCTTTCATTTGTTTGAAACCCTAAAGATATGAAGTTGGGATAAATTCTATACAATGACTGAAAGCAAAACAAGTGAATCATTGTTGAAAAACAATAGGCAATTTAAAGAAAAATGCAATCTAATTTAGCACCATAAATATACTGACACTTTTGACAAGTGCTTGACACGTATTTGACAGCGCTGTAATTTGCAGAACGCTATTGTGAATATCATTTTGTTCTTATTCTTGTATTACTATTGTTAGTGCGTTTGTGGTCTAATAATAGTACTTATAATAATAGTGGTACTAATGAAAGTATCATCATGGATTTGTCAATTTGTATAGTTTATCCTCCGATAAACAAGACTGTCTCTTACAATGCATTTTTATCTGTTATATGGTTATACCAGGAATAATGTTAAATCACTTTAGGTTGATTGTATTGATAATAAAATTCTCCTTACACTATTTTCGTTCAATATTAATAATAATAATAAATTCACGGCATGCACACAGAACTCAACTAATTTTCGTCATTATTTCGCGAGTAGAAACTTTTTCCATTCTAGTTTGACAAATAACTTTTGTTCAGGTATAATCAAGGCTAGGGATGGGTCACTTCCCGAAATTTAAAGATACGGAAAAATTCCCAGAAATTTTCCCGAATTTTTTTTGAGAAATTTTCCTAGGAATTTCTGGGAAAGTATCCTTCGGGAAATTTCCCAAGGAATTTCAAATATGAATAAAAATTGTAACTGTAGGTTTATTTAATTTTATTTTTCAGTGAAATCATGGTATAAAAATACACACAAATACTCGTATTAATATATTTATGCATAATCGGTCATAAATACGAGTAGAGCGACTCTGTAGGAACTAATAAAAAATACTCTCCCATATTTTAAATATTCAATATATTTTCAAACTTCTTATGTAAAGTAAATGAGTAATTCAAAAGCATCGTACTAAATTTCACAAGTACTTATATTTACTAAAAAAAATAACCAGAATAACAATTTATTATGAAGGAAACTTAAGTTACACAAAAAATAAACAATGTAACATATTTAATAATTATTTATAGCAGCTTGCACCAAACATCAAGGCTAAATATATTTTAAAATTTTCGGGAAATTTGAAAAAAATATATTCACGAGATTTTGCCAAAAAATTCCAGGAAAAAATACCAAAATTTCTTCCCGCAAATCGCGGATGACGGAATTTCCGGGAATTTTCCTAGGGAAAAAACAAATTCCCGGCGGGAATAATTCGGCGGCATATCACTAATCAAGGCTAACACTACCCAGTCTGATGCATAGATCGTGCAAAAAAAAATTTAATTTCCTCCTCTTAATTTAAAAATTAACTATTGTTTAAATTAAAATATACATATGTATTTACTCTCACAAATTGGTGTACCTACTTTTTATACACTATCTATAATGATATTAACTCTGTCTTACCAAATTGTGAATACAATAGTTTTTTTATTTTCAGTTTTATTTAATTATGGCTTTCATCTATCCTATAAGAGGTCACGTTATAAGAGATATACACCACGTACAGTTTATTTTGTCATATCATTTATGTCATGTGATTGTGAATTACTTTTCATTTATTTGTATATATCTATACATAATTATGTGTTTGGTTTATTTATACTATTATCATTTATTTTTAAATAATGCATATATCAGTGTCGAATTTCAAAGTGATAATTATATAATAATGAAAATATTCCTTTTTTTATGAATCATGTAAATTGTAAACACTATTTTCATTATTATTATTATTATAATCAATTGAACCGGCTCTAAATTTTGTGTATCCATTTTTGTTATTTGTTCATTTGTACTGTGTTATTGTACTCATTTTTGTGTTTTGTACAGTTTCAGATACATATATCATAAGTCACCATGTTTGTTGACGATAAACCGTGAGTACATTCATTCATACATACGTAAATACCCTTCTTGAGCATATTGTCATGTATGTTTGTATGTCTTTTGTACTGAACTATCTGTTGCACGAATCGCATGTCTTGTGATATGTTTCTCTACTTGTCCTGTCACTATCTGATCTGATCTGATGAATATGTGATCCTTATTTTACTTAGCTTTTTCCAAATGAACATATTATCGAATGTTATTATGCATGTAAAATGTATATGCTAATTTATTATAGATTAATAAAATATCTAATTGAAATATTCAAATAATGATACCTATATTATTGTTAGGATTGTTCACTTCTTTTCTTACTAAAATTTAAAAAATAGAACGTTCATGAATTTTTATTTCCTAATAAATAAGGCATAAAAAGAAAGCGCCGACAGCGGTTAACATTACAATAATGAGTATTACTCGTATTTCGATAAACATAAATTTGGGCCGTGTAATGGAAAAAATCCCACTTCTGATATCGTAAATTTATTAGGACATGGTTTGTAATGACATATATTCTGATATCGTAAATTTATTAGGACGTGGTTTGTAAGGACATATATTCATTTTGGCGCCAAGGTGTCGGTTTATTTTCTGTTGACAATGGAACGTTAGTATGTGTAGTTCCCTTATATCCCAAAGCAGCTCCATTATCCGTAAGCATCTCCCTTACGTCTCTATTTTGTGAAATACCAACAAATCGATACTTTGTTTAAAGTGCAGGGCCGGATTATCCATAAGGCAATATAGGCATTTGCCTAGGTGCGTCGATGGCTTGGGGGAGGGGGGGGGGGTCGCCGGCGACAAACTTCCTTCTCACAAAATAAAATGTCACTTTTAACACTTATATCATAATAGTTATTTATGTAACAAGTGTGTAAAGTAGTACTTTTTTGGTCGAGTGCGATGTTGCACGAGACAAAAATACTATTTTACACACGTGTTGCGTACAACATTTTTCCTACAACCGAAATGGTATTGATGTCTCTCATAATACTGAGTGTACAGGCATCCAGCAGCTTCAAATACTGTTAGTACTCTTTCTCATAACACTGTACAAAATGTAACTTAAACACTTGGAATATTCTCAGACAGACGATGTTTAGACTTTTATAATGTACAAATTGTACATTTAATATTAATATTAAAAATTAGGTTAGGTTAGAATACATGTCAAAAAATGTTAATGTTCTTAAAAATTAGATTAGTACTCAATCTGTTAAAAAAAATATTAGATTTGTTTCATTTAGAGTGTATATTCATATTTCTTAATAAATTTTATTACTTTCATTATTATTTACTGCCTAATTACATACTTGACAGGTAAAAACTGAATTTTAATGTTGCCTAGCAACACTTATTTACTTTTCAAGCACTAGTGCGTGAAAAGTACTTTTCACGCACTAGAGCTTGAAAAATCACACTTTACACACTGTAATGAGTGCGTGAAAAGTACTTTTCACGCACGGTTGTAGGAAAATAACTATTATGTAGACGTAAATGAAAGATAATTTTTTTCATGCAAGTTTTGCTTTTTACTGAATAATGTATTTAATTCAAATATTTTGTTAAAAACTTATAAAATATCATTTATGTTAGAGAAATGTTAGTATTTATCAGGGAAAAACATGTTATAACCATATTTTGTGGAAATTGCATTAAGAATTTTTCTTATTCTACCAATAACAAATGCGTCAGATCATTTTCTACTTTATTTTATTTTGTAATCATAAACTTGTTTATACGCCGTTAAAAGCGGGCGCAATTTGGCTTTTATCGCCCGGGGGCCTATAAAGTTGCCAAGCAATAGCTATTGAAATATAATCGTGCTTTATGGATAAATATCAGACAATATAATAAATTCGATAAATCATATTTTTGAACATCGCTATTCGCAAAACTTTTTCTATTCTTTCTCGTATAAGTACGTCTTTTGACTTCTGTGAAACCAACTTGTTCTGTGCAGCCTCAAATTAATCCGATATTTCTTTTCAATAATCGATATCTGCCATTTTCATTTGGCACTAAATTGAAATTGGCTATAAACAAAATATATAGCTAGAAACCATAACATACTTAAAAGTCGCAACGCCGGCTCAACGATACCGAATATATTCCTCCTGAATTCTTGACTTTCGAGAACCAAAATAAAATTGTATGTATCACGGACATAATCAAGATTATATTATATTATTTTGTAGTATAAATAAAAAATTTAATAGCTTTTAAAAAAATTTGTAGTGGGGGGGGGGTCTATAATATGGTTGCCTATGGGCGAAAAAAGTCATAATCCGGCCCTGTTAAACTGTAAAATATTTGCTCATTCTTATCATTTATGGACGAATGGAAAATAATCAGACACGCAGTCTTACAATAAATTATTGGCCGATGTTTCGACTTTATACAACTAACAGTCTTCTTCAGGGCTAGAAATGGTCAATTCTAAAAAGTTGTTACATAGGCAAACCTCATAAGAAACATTGGCGATTATCAGGTGTATTATTCATTCAATATAACGCATATTAGGTCAAATTTATAAAAATTAATTTTGGCTGAAACGCAGAAAATTCGATTTTTTAAAAAATAATCATTAACTTAAAAAGAAAACTTGTGATATTCACGATGCAAGCTTTTCAATCTTTATAATTTATGATTTTGAATACTTATATTTTTTTTAAATTGTCCTCATTTCATAAATATTTCCATTAACTTAAAGTTTATAACTTTTTACAAATTGTAATTTGCAAGGCCTTATCTATCTTGTATCACATTAGAAGTAGTATATTTGATGACTAGTTACGCATTATCCCATACTCCAGAGTATGATAGCTGCAAGGAAGTCAGCGATCCTGTTGTTGGATGAGATGGAATCTGTTTCATTTCTTCTGACTTCTTACTATTTAATACAGACTTTAAATGAAAATAAAATACATATTAAAAATAGATTTAAATAAAAACAGCTAAGTTAAACACACAAATATGAAATAAGCTAATCTTAATAACTATATTAATGATTAATTTCTACTTTTTGCGAATGGAAAATTTTCTTCTACATGAATTAGAGCTCGTTGTAAAACCTGTTTCTTGTAATATTTTTGTCTAATTATGCATGTTTTGTTAATTATGATCCAAATATAATTGTTTGCTAAAAGTATTATTAAATAAATAATTATATTTTGTTATAATATATGTATCTAGTTCTATTTATTGTGTTAATCTTGCAAAAATACAGCTTTATGTCGAGATAAAACTGTGCAATATAAAGTGATAGCAACAAGGAAAATTACATGTGGCATTGATTTCAAAGTTTTGTTTATGTTATTGGTTGAGAAATTACGAAACGTTTGAAATTTGGCTTGTTTATGAACTCAGACGCAGGTTAAATTTTGACGCTTGGAATTTTTTCAATTGCATCTTACGTCAGTTTAAAAGTGGTTCGATTGGATCTAAGTTTACTCTCGTAATAGGACATGAGAGCAATTTTATTACTTTACTACGTACTACGTTCAAAACTAGCCATTTACGTCAATATTGTTGCATTATGGTTATTATGAATAACATTAAAATACAAAAAATCATAAGATTCTTATTAAAAAAAAAATAAAAAATATATCATCACGGCATATTACCCATTGCTGAGTGTGCCAATCTGCCTTGTACACAGATGTCGGTAATGATGAAGACATATTTGTACCGTACGAGCGTTTACCAGGCGTCACCTCACGGGCACTCATTGCTGACGTGGAAAGTGAACCACAGGGGTCAATTTTGTGCCATTTAAAATTCGAAATATTTGGCGCCGGTCGTGATCGAACCCGGTTCCCCAGATTCGCGACCTGGCACTCAGGCACGCGGCCACGGGACCCCAATAAATATATATATATATATATATATATATATATATATATATATATATATATATATATATACATATACAGGGTGGTAACATTTGGACCTCCCGAACATGAAAATCATACTTTCGTAATTTCCGGCTTCCCTGATTACTTTAAAAAAAAACTTCAAATAATAGTTGTAGAACAAAAAATTTTACATCTGAAATCGATAAGTAAAATTAATTTTGTCTGCTTTATAACGGCAGAAATTAGGTATGAAAATTAAGAAATGATAACAATTTATCTGTGAAGCTAGATTAGTTTATTTTTTAATTATTTGTAATTTCTGTTCAAGTGAAAATTATCTATTTAAATTAATATCTAGATATTTGTTTACTTGTACAGAAATTACACATAATACCTAATAAAAATATACTAGCCTGACAGATAAGTGTAGTGTGATCTGTGCACTAAACCGTTAAAAATTTGTTAATTTATGTATTTATTTGTTTCAATTCCATGGCAATTGCTATTTTTTGAGTGTTTTTTGACATTTTCATATTTAATTCTTGCCATTTCAAAACCTGCAAAATTAATTTTGCTTATTGATTCAGATGTAGAATTTTATGCTATACAGCAATAATTATTTGAAGTTTTTTACCTAAAATTATTATTATTATTATTATTATTATTATTATTATTATTATTATTTTTATTAGTATTCGTGCCTGAGTGTCTTGTCGCGAATCTGGGGAACCGGGTTCGATCCCGACCGACGCCAAATATTTCCAATTTTAAAATGGCACTAAATTGCCACTGTGGTGCACTCTCCATGCCATCAATGAGTGCCCGTGAGGTGACGCCCGGTAAACGCCCGCACGGTACAAATATGTCATCATCATTACCGATATCTGCATACAAAGCAGATTGGCACACCCAGCAATGGGTAATATGCCATGATGATATATTTATTTATTATTATTCGTTGTCGAAAGCTTTGAGTATTTTCATTAACAATGTACACCTGACTAGGAACAACAATTATTGATTTTTTGTGCTATTTAATCGATGACGAACTTTTATGAGCCCCAAAATTTTCATTTTTCTCACTATTAAACACAAAATTATTTTTAGTGTCCACTACAATTTTATTTATTTCCAAAGTACTACCCTTTACACTTAATTCCATTCACACTCATTCTCTTGTACCAGTCTCATCCTCTATCGATTCGCCATTCTCAGCACGCTTGAAGAATCACTAATCTCTCTTGCGTTGGCTATCTTCGCCAAAGGCGACCTCGCTTGCTGGGACTGCGGTGTTCTACATTCGCGCGCGCGTGACCTTGGCCGTGCCAGTAGTGAACCGCGAATCGACCCGGGTCAAGGTCATACTCGGAGATGGGTCACACGCCGTTCATGTTTGTTTATATGTGATCACTCTGTTGATAGATGTTGATATATGAATAAAATAATGTGAATACTGCGTGATATGATATTGATTTCGGCAATATATTATTGATTTCGAACATGTTTTTTTATGCTTAATCGATGTTATATGTATAATATCTACTGATATTGTTCGTATAGTCCCTTTCGATATTTGTTGAGAAATTTATGAAGGTTAGAAAACAGAACCGTACTCGAACTATCCAGTAATATTTAATTTAGTTTTAATACGCGAATTTTGGCAATGGCGATATACAGGAAGTCCGGATTTTGAAGGCCATCATTGGGATTTTGGAAACTGTAAGAGATACGATGGTTAAATTTGGTGTGCCTTTGGAAAAGCTATCATAAATGTGCTTTTGTTTTGCCAAAAATTCTGATAGGTTACTAGGTTCTAAAAAATGTAAGTTTGTGTTATAACTAAGAAAAGCAATAGAAAAATGATTTTTCTGTCTACCTAAACGAAAAGTGAAATTTATGTACTTATTTTCTGACGAACAATGACACTTCAGAAGGTTATTACTTTTCGTCCGCAAAATCTTTTTCGTACGCTAAGGCATCAATTTTCGCCCGCAAACCTTTTTCGTTCGCTAAGCCTACTACGATTTAATATTATTGTAATTGTGTGTACTACCCTTCTAGATCTGTTATTTGTAAGGTAGACAGAAAAATGTAATATGCACCTCGGCGTAAACTGCATATTATAGCCTCACTTGTTTGCTTTACCTCGGCTTCGCCTTGGTAAGCAAACTTAAGCTCTGCTATAATATGCAATTTTTTGTCCTAGAAACATAAATAACTATTCTTACCTGGATGAGTAATAAAAAAAATTATTTTTTTATTTGAAACATTTTTACTTCCTTGTACGAAGTAAAGGAAGTAATGTATTCGCGAAAAATTTCGGTTTCCAGATTCCAACGGAAATATCCATTTTGCCCATCTCTGAATCCATTCTGACTAATTTCGTCGAGCTGTCTGTACGTACGTATGTACGTATCTCGCATAACTCAAAAACGGTAAGCCGTAGAAAGTTGAAATTTTGTATTTAGGACTTGTATAACATCTAGTTGTGCACCTCCCTTTTTGGTCATTACATAATTTCCAGAAATGGTACTTTATTTGAAACCTATAATAGATTTTAATGGAAAACTATATTAAAATAAAATCCAAACTTTTCAAATTTAGTATATAAGACTTTTATATCAAGTGGAATAACATAGCAGATTTTGGTTAAAACAGGCTAACCGGAAGTGATATATTACCTGAAGTTGTTAACAGTTTTTCTTGAATAAACTGGTTTCATTTTAATTTTAGAAATAAATGCTTCAAATAATAGTTTTAGAGAATTAAATTCTGCGTGTAGCACATCAAGTATTATTAAATTAGCCCTTTGTAAAAGCGAGATATGTAAATTTAAAACATATACTTTTTGGTTTTTGTAATGAAGCTTGCTATGGATTAGGACAAAAAATAACAAAAAAATAAAAAATTACGTCAAATACGTGCAATTTTATAATTGAGTCTCTACTTCATATTAGTCTTGCGTACAAGGAAATCGTGTGGTGTCCACATCAGATTTTTTTAGAATCTGGATTACCAATTGTTTAAGAGTATTGGAAAATGAAAATTCCGACCAAATAAATTTTTTTGTCTTTATCTAATAGCCTATGAAAATTTTTGCAAAACAAATGCTCATCTAAGATTGAAAGCCACATTGCATGTCCCGTTTATCCGAAGTCTTATATATGTTCCATGTATACTTACTCGTAGGTTACGAGATCCCAATGGTGGCCTTCTGCACATTCTGTATGTATGTATCGTTGAGGGCGTACGTCACACTCGTTGCCAAAATATTTTTTCAACCCTCTTGGAAAATATATTTTAATCTCTACAATCACCTATGTCAACAACTTCTTATTAAAAACTACATATTTTGAAGTAGTATTCGTATCAATAAACTATGATCATTTTCATTAGGTAATTAAAAATTACTAAGTGATAGCCTGATGGGTTATCATTTACAAAGTACATAAAATAATGTACATCATGGTTCAATAATCAAGTTCCAAAATTAATTTTATCAAATATAAAACATTCATATGTATTTAAAAAAATATACGTTCAGTGGTGGACAGAAAAAAATTAGACAAGTCGAAAAATCAAGTAAACTTTTTTCTATAAGATTTATTTACTTGAATTTGACTTTACAATTAAGTCATTTGTCACTTTCATTTTTCAAAAATTGAATTGTCGAATCGAAGTAAAAAATCTGGTGTGGCCAATACAATACCTCCCGCCATGTACCGCCCGAATCACAAAAAAGATTAAGCTAATCTTTATTTTTGAGTGTCAGGTTGCGAATTTGGGGAACCGGGGTCAATCCTGACTAACGCCAAATATTTCCAATTTTAAATGGCACAAAATTGACCCCTGTGGTGCAGTTTCCACCCTAGCAATGAGTGCCCATGAGGTGACGCCTGGAAAGCGCTCGCACGGTGCAAATATTTTATCATTACCGATATCTGTGTACAAAGCAGACTGGCACACCTAGCAATGGGTAATAAGCCATGATGATTTATTTATTTATATATTAATTTATTTATTTATTTACTTATTTTTGGATTAGCGAATTTTACTCTTATTTTGGCAGTTTATTTCATAAAACATAGTCTAATCTAATCCAAGTAACTACATTTTTGATAATAAAATAAAGATTAAATTTTAAATACCTGGATAAAATAGAATTCACTAATCCAAAAATGAGAATTAGCTTAAACTTTTTGGCGAATCGTTAATTTTTATTAATCTAAATACATACGTACATATTTACATATGCTGGAAACTGTATTGATTTCCTTTCCTATTGTACTATTTACATTTTTCTTTTTAAAACGTTACTATTATTAATTTGAAATGATTAGTTCTTTGACAGTGACATTTATCTGTCAGTTATATACATTTGAATAACTAAATGCCAAGGAGGATTGTTTGTTTAAAGCGTAGCTCCGGGATTTAAATTATAGATAATTTTATAAATTTATCCATATAATATGTAGAAAAAGTATTAATGCAAATCTGTAGAAAATTGAATAATCTTTAATTTTTATAATAACATTAATGTCGAAAAAATAACATAAACTATTTTGAGCTTCTAGTAAAGTGCCATTTCCGGTTATCCGATTTACACCAAAATCTAATGGGCGCTTTCTATTGCAGAAAAAGTTCGAAATACAAGGTTTCAAAATTTTCTGAATTATAGTATTTGAATTAGAGAGGAGGACCCACACACACATACACACAGACATCATCGTGAAAATGTTAAAATTGGATTCTAGGGACCTTAAAACGTAGTCATTTACCAAAATCTCGATATGCGATTTTTAGCACGATCTCTATACCTCCCTTACCAAGGGTAGCGGGAGGTAAAAATGCCTCGAATTAGCTATATTGTGAAGTGTTCGGTAATTGTTAGAGCGGAAGAAGGAATTCCGATCAGATAAATTGCCCAGCGGTGTAATATTAATAAAAATTCTGTCATTAACAGGATCAGTTTACACTAGATAAAAAAAATACTTCCTATTTTTTCTGTCCACCGTTGCATATCAATACGTCAATTTACTGTCAGTGTGATAATCGACAATATATAACGCTTAGAATAGTCGTATCAAAAATTTCGGTCATGGTCAGAGTGCCTATAGAATGCACTGGAATTTTGCCAATAACAATTTGAATCACGGTTTTACTTATCTTTTCGTGATGAATATACCATTTATGATAATATAAAGTAATTCCTTTCAAAAATTCATAATACATATTTCCAGAAATAGTGTAGTTATTGTAAGCTGGCTGAAGGTAACTTAATGTCAATTTTAATAATTATTTTAATCCTGCCAGAGAGAAAAAGAGAAGTTAACTTGTAGATTTATTGGAAGATTGTAAATTATCGGCTAGAACTAGATAGAATGGCGATTAATTCTAAAATGACAAATAAATTGGTCATCACATTTCTATTTTCATAATGCTATCAATGTTTAAACTCAGTGAATCATTCGAGCCTCCAGAATCTAACAACATTGCAATTGATTTCATTTTATTTTTATATATTGTGTATCTTCGGGTTATGAGTCGCACTGCTGATGACGACAGTTCGCTGATGCACTGTATTTTTTTGGAAATGTAGAACTACCGACATAATTACTACGGTTACATGCAGTTTTGAGATTGGTTTCAGTTTTCAGTCAAAATTACGCGAAACTGTTTACATGAAATTTTCAAAACACGTTTATAGATTGATTTGAAAACAGTTTCGGCGCATGCGCATTTGACCGTTGTAAGTAACAGATCCTCTTCACTCCATATTCTTCGTTTGCTATTATTCCAATAATTTTTTCTACTTTGTAGCACTACGCACTAAAACTACACAGCTGTAGGTTAGTAACACCAAGTAACACAAGGCGACAGAAACGTCATGCTATATACGCATGCGCATTCTCGAAACTGAATTTTAAGTGTTAAATGAGTAGTTTTGAAACTAGTTTCCAAGTCAAACCCGTGAATTTTAGTTTTGGCTTGAGATAACTCAAAACCGTTTTGACACTGTATATACGGCGTTTTCAAAACTAAAAACGTTTTGAAAACGGTTTGAAAACTGCATGTAAACTCAGTGTTTTCACCGACTAAACTTATACTGCAAAGGGCATTAGTAGCGTTCGATTTGACAAAAACTCTCTTCAATTGGTCTTGAAGTGAGTTGAGATTTACCCAGGGATTTACCGAAGTGAGTGCGCGGCCATTTGCCAGCAAATCAAACAGGTTTTACGTGTTGTAGACGGCGGAATTTAATTGGTTTAAGAATCGTAACAAGCACATGTTCACAGTTGTTTACGTTTGAGATTAATGCTGCAATTCTGAACAAATCTGTAAATCTGTAAAAAACTGACAAAAACGCATCTATTTTTGTTGATAAATATAAAATTATACATAAGAGTGGCAGCTGTCGTTGCGATTTTGTTCATTATTTACAGATTTACAGATCTGTAAGACTTACGAATCAGAATTGCAGCTAAATCTTGTTGGTATCATAGGGGTAAAAAGGCTTAAAAATATATAATACAAATATTTTCTGAGTGTTATTAGT
The DNA here is from genome assembly GCA_963082715.1 of Harpalus rubripes. NCBI lineage: Eukaryota > Metazoa > Arthropoda > Insecta > Coleoptera > Carabidae > Harpalus > Harpalus rubripes. Next base: position 52,743,081 of record OY720454.1, read on the forward strand.
ACTGAAAAAAACAGGTCCTAGTAATATTATGTTCTTTGTAATACTACAATGTCATGCATAGGCGATTTTTGGCGAGGTCTGGTTAGATGCAGTAACCTGCGGTAACCTCAGTTCAGATTTTTTGGCGAGCTAGATATCATACGCGGTATGTTCCGGTAAGTGGTCGTAGCTGACCGTGCTTGTGAGATGGGTAAGCTGTCCGGATACTATCTCTATTTCTTTTTAGTTTGTATATCTGTCTCAGTTTCTACTTGTTTACTACTGATAGTTCACAGTTTTAAATAAAAGTTGAATTCGAAAAGTATTTTTTGTTCGTGCAAAGAAAAAATGGATAAAATAAATGATGATAAAAAGATGAATTAAATATTGAATTTACTAGAATAGCAGTATTATTTATAAGAGGTTGATCAAATTCACTTTGTATTGCTAAACTGATAATAATTATTTTTTTTTCTCAAATGCATTTTTAACCGGTACAACTCTTAAAAAGAGGTTATGAAAATTGACAAGTCTCACCAGTGAAGTGACCTAGTAATTTTTGGCGAGACACCTTACCCAAGCATACCGTAACTTACCGATTTCAGTGACCCGGTATGTCGCCAAAAATCGCCTTATGTCTGCGTATTAATTCATGTTTATTTTATATATATATATATATATATATATATATATATATATATATATATATATATATATATGTCTGAATCATTCAAAGCACTGCGAAAACACATATCATGTCAAAACTAAATACCCCCACATTCAAGTGAGTCAAAATCTCAACAAGCACCAGCAAAATAGGTAGTGCTGCATAGGCAAGAGGGAAGTTAGTTACCTGACTTTGACTCAGTAATGCACGGTCAAATCGAACGACAAAAAAGACTGTAAAACTCAAGTAAACTAAGATTAATTATAACTTATAACTACAACATGAAGAAACTATTTATTAACAGATTTGCGTTTTATAATTATAAGTGACACAAACAAACAGTAAGGCAAATAAATACTTATACATAATACATGTGTACATTGGAGTACAATATATAAATTTTAAATTTAAGTTTTTCATTTAATTTTGTGGATAGATATACTGACCTTTGTACCTCTTTAGCTCTATGTAATCTTAAAAAGCATATATCCAGTTCTGATAAGAAACTCTTCAATAAAATTAATTTAATTGTACAACATCGTTATCAACAAATGTACGTTTTTATATTTCTTTTGATTTATCTCCAGAATACAAAAATCCATCATAACAAGTCCATACATTTTATTATATTATTTCCAAGTGCAGAACAAAAGATAAAAGCAAGAGAAACATGTGTTATATATAAATAAAGAAAATGTTAATTCCTTGTGACGCATATAAACAAAAAATACGCATAATATCTGTAATTTTTGTAATTTTACATGTTTTGTGCCTTCATTATCAAGGTGAAATAGTAAAAACTTAATTCAATTGTAATGAAGCGTGAGTAACAATCAGTTGTTACATTGTATGTAACTATGTATGCATAGTAAAAATTTCTTGGTGTCCTCCACACTGCCATTCACTTATTTTATATAAATATGTATGTGTACGATTGCTTATAATTTTAATAAGTATTGTTTATCATCATGGTATCTACTTCTCGAGTCTGTACCTCTAAATTAATTAGTGGTGAACTTGAATAAATAGGTATTAACAATATTGTTAATAAAATCAAATTGGTAGTCCGATTCTAGTTCATTTGAACACTTGAGACTTACTACTAACTACATCAATTTCGCCAGATTTTAGGGATTTAATTTACTAGTTTGGTATAAATATGACAGGACTTTATGTTGGTTACATATTTCCTCATCGACCTTAAACCAACTAAAAATTGGATATAACGAAACAAAATCATTTCCTAAAACTAAACATGCAAAATAAAATCTGTTTAGTGATGCTGTTGTATAATTTAATTATCTACAATTTTTATTTGAAACACTTTTGTCTAAAATTAATTGGGAACTTTTGCGCAAGAAAAAACTGATTTCCCATGTTAAACGCCTATGGCCCGCTTTTTAATTAACACCCTGTATATATGCGTAGAATGATATATTTTAGTTTTACATTTTTTATAATAATTTCTAAATTTTTAAATAAATATTCTTATAAGGCAATTTTATTTTCATTTATTTAGGCGTTGTTCTTAAATTTTGGAAAATATTCCTATGGTAAAATTGTAAGCTTTTTTTGCAATTTTAACTGACACAAGGAAAATTTGTTTGGAATTAGTCCCGTATTAGGCATTATATAGAAACATGTTCGAAGAATACATATTTAAGCGAAATTAGCACTGGAAGATATGTTGGTGCCCTACGGAGCATATTTTATTTTGGTCTCCACAGATCACACCCGATCGAAAGTGTGTCAGCAAGGGTACCCGACAGACGGGGGGTTAATATATTTTACTACTTATTAGCGAACAAAATTATTGCAAATAAAATTTTCAAAATGTTAAACATGACGAAGTCCTGCCAGTCCAACTTTTATCAAACTAGAAATTAAATTCTTTTTGTAACTGTGGCAACAATCTGAAGTTATTAATTGAGACGAGTCTCCAAATCAATTAAGACCAAATTGATAGATTTTACTCGATTGTGACTCAGAAACGTAAAGGGTTAACTTACTTCACTTAAATGAGTAGGAAAAATGAGTGTACATGATCTAGAATTGCAATTGTCATTGACGTACACTTATTGTTACACTTAAGTGTTTACTAAAATTTGAGTGTGACCTATGAACTCAGCCCTTCGAATCGACCTCATGTTTATTGTGAAAGAGATGTTTTGATTTTTATCGAAGTATGTTATAATTGGTTACGTAATTAAAATTAATTAATAATTTATAAAAACAAAACAAGGGTAACAAAAACACATTGTTTGTAATTAAAAAAAATACTTTATGATTTCCATGAAAATTACATATTATCGAGATAATTTTTTCAATCTAATTAAAATCGACCTTCTTTGATTAATTACACCATATCTGATTCTATAGCAGTGATAATTCCATATTTGAACGATAATTTCTTATCATTAAAAATAGAATATCCAGTTATGATCCACTTAAATAATGCGGTAAAAAGAATGCTTGTTCAGCATTAGTCATGTTTACATTACTAAACACAATTACATTTTTCGGAACACTAGTTAAAATGACGTGTTATAGTACCTGCCTATTCTTATTTCTTTTAAAAAATATACAGAACTTATTGCATGAGTCTCAGAGTAAGGCAGATACTACACTTAGGTTAAAATCCTTATAAATTATTAAAAAAAAAATTCTTCATTATCATATAACATAGTAAACATTTCTTCAAAAATAATAATTAGTATTTCTTTGCAATTGTAATTTCAAAACCTACAATAAATTTTACCTATAATATGTAAATAAATTCACTTTTACATATTTATTTCACCTTTTAAAAATTATAACTTTGTTATAATTGGGATCATGCTTTTGAAAATTTAATAATCAAACAATAGCAGTAGGCCTTGAAACATGTAAACGAAATTAAAATTTAATCTCTTGATGCTTTTATGTGTTTTAAAGTGGAACATTCGAAAATTAGTTTATTACATTACTTTAAAGGGTCATACGTTCTCCATTTGTACCATATATGTAGGAAAATGTCACTAATAGTTTGTTTGTTTAATTAGGCACTAAAATATCAGATTTACAGCAGAGGTTGCTGTTTCATTGAATGTTGGTGAAGCTTTGTGTTTAGTGTCGTGTTGAACACATTACTATATTTTTAAACTAACTAGGAAAATAAATTCAAAATTCAGATTTACGTCAAATGTAGTTCAAATTTTATTCGACAGGGAGAAACAATATCAAAAAATTTGAAATAAATTATTTCTGTTTTTCTTTTTAAATTCATCTAAGATAGGTTTCGCTCTTATTGTTTGTATTACTTCGCACAGGTGACATCATAGAACTTTTAATGCAGTTTTTCTCTAAATTTTGTTAATATTTAACAAATTTCAAAAATTTTGAGTAGAGTTAACGTTACATTTCGAAATTACCTATATGAGAACCTACCCACCTTAGTGAATAATATTTTGAATTTTAAACTTTGGAAAATGTGACAAATATAAAAGTAGGATTTTTAGTCAGGCATTACAAATGTTACAATTGACTCCTAACTGTTGTCAATAGTAACAGGGCCAGAATCAATTGTAACAATTTTTAACAGTGATGTAATAAGATAAAATAACAGATAAAAGAAGAAATTATTGAAAAAAAGAAACATTTATTTATTACCTCAGAAAATACAAAATTGAGATGACTCAACTAAAAGCAAACAAAATATATATTCTGTTGGTGATATGGACCATTTTGACCAATGCCTTTAGTCGCTAACGAAATTGCAGTTTAGGTAAACATAAAATAGGTCTTTCTTCGTACAATTTAACTCCAGATTTTACATTTTCGCCACTGCAACCAATCTCCTGTGCTCAAAAAATATGGGCCAATACATATCAGAGAGTTTCCCAGCCATCTGAAGAGTAATCTGCGACTGTTACTTTCGGAAGTGTTTTTCGTTTTTTTGCTCTTCTTCTTTTATGTTTTCGATAGCAGTGGTTTTTTCTAGTAATTTTTATCATGATCAATACTTTACTTAATTATTAAACACGTTACAATCGACACCGTGGCATGTGTTACAACTGACACCGCTTCACTTATAAAGATATTATTTGCTTTTTTGTATTTATTAGGTAATAATTCGAAATGTTTTTTAATGAAAAATAAAAGCAGATATAACTCACAAACTGATCCTTAACTTGAAATACATATTTCCGAGCAGAGCACTTATAGTGTTTTAGAAACAATGTGTGTTACTACCTGTATTTACTTTTTTGTGGATTTACAGACATTCGTCAGAAACAGACTCCGTATTTGCGCATATGTACTTACACTAAATACCAAAGAGCTATGACTCTTTCTGCTTCACTCTGCAAGCGCGTTTTAATCTACTTCGAAAAGATGGCCCTGTTACCAACCCTTGTTACATTTGACACCTGTTACAATTGACACCGGTCTCCCCTACCCACCTGTCTTAATAATGAAAATAAATTTAATCAAGATCAAAAAATACCCCATTGAAAAATGTGAGGTTACCCAAATTGTTTTTATATAAACAACAATTTGTTGTAACATCGTGTTTATTTATATGTATAATTCAGTGGTTTTATTATAAGCACATTATTATATTACACTTGGTGAACGTAAAAACAGGTCATTACAAAATATGTAACTTACGTAATTGGAATAATATGTACCTCAAAATCTAATTTTTGAAAACAGGTTATATCAAAATTATATGACATAAAGGCAATATTATTTGTGTTTAGGTCTAAACCAAGTTGAGCCTTTAGATAATGAGAAGCGTAGATTATATATTCTAGGGAAGTTTTGAATTTATTCTTTTAGTTTAAAAACGAAATATGTATACAGGTGTTCATTTTAAAAAATATTTTTTTCGACCAGTGGTTCTCATATTACAGCACCTAACTTTTTTATTTTAAATGAGATGCTCATTCGTTAGAGAATTTAATTCTGAATTCAGTGATATAATATTTTTATACCTTACATAACGATTTTTTTGATAAAAATGCATGTAGTTTTATACTAATTTAATTAAAATATGGCTATAATAAGACTACCACGAACGGAAAAAATGAATACATGTTATGTTTATTACATAGAATTAGAGTGCTCTGGCCGAAAGAAGTGAATGTTTTGTTCTTCTAATTGATCATAAAAACGCAAAAAAATATTCATATATACCTACCTTGTTCCATTTAAGCCATTCGGTATTGCGGAGCATAGGGAATAGTTTTGACATCTCTGATTGGCTGAAATTAGAGACAAGAGACAAGTTTACCCAATGTAATGCCGGCTACTTCAGATTTGCGCTGTTGCCAGTGCCATCTACTCAATGGCTTAAATGGAACAGAGCATAGGTACATATTTCTTTCATGGCATTCTAATTCTATGTAAAAAAATAATACGTATTCGTTTTTTTCCATTCATGACACTCTTATTATAGCCATATTTTAATTAATTTAATATAAAACTTTAAACGCATTTTTCTCAAAAAATCGTTATGTAAGGGAATAAAAATATTATATCACTGAATTCGGAATTAACTTTTCTAACGAAAATGAGCAAATAAAAAATTTATGTTTTCATTTAAAATTAAAAAGTTAGGTCCCGTATTTTAAGAACCACTGGTCCAAATAAATATTTTTTTTCTATAAATTTATCTTGCGTCATAGAAATTGTTTGAACATTTAACCGTTTTTGTAGCTCTATTATAGTTCTCGAGATAGCAATGGTGGCTCATTTAAAATAAACATCCTGTATACTTGTAACGTATGTAAAAAAATTTTTGAGAAAAAATAAAACTTCATTAAATAGTAACATTTTTTTATTGATACATTAACATAATGGGTTGTATCTATAAGTAAACTAAGGTGATAAGGATAGGAGGAGACCATTATGTTCAATGTGACGCATTTTATTTTTGAGGATCTTCTGAAACATTTTTGTCCATAACTGTTATTTGTTTAAGGCTTCTCGACCATTATCATACACTATCCTGTTGAAAAATGTCTTAAAAATCATGTGTTCTGTTCCAAATTATAATTTGCCCGACGACGTTCCAACTCTGTTTTAACACTTTGAATGAGAGTTGATTCGATTTGGGGACAGAAGTTGGGGTCGCGCATTTTTTGGTAAATTTATGGATGCTACGAGTATATATTCTGCGCATTCCCGTAGTGCGGTAAATGGTCATTCCTCAAATATTTTGATCCCTAAAAACGATAACAATTCACGTTTCGGAATCTGCCCAACTTAGTAGTTTGTACAACAAGAGTGGATATGATGTCCATATCGCATGAGGATGAAGTTTTAGCACGACGCCGTAGGCGGAGTGTTCAATCATCCGAAGGCGATATGGACATTCCACTCGAGTTGTACAGCATACTTTTTCTACGACTAACAAAAAGAAGGAAAATGTGAAATACAAAAATTTAAAATTTTATTAAATATTATTAATTAATATCATTTTATATATTTGTTTTCTTAGGATATCTTAATGACATTTGTTATTAAAATAATATTTTATTTTATAAGTATACAATACTTTTACATACTATTTACGTTTTTTTATTGCCAAATCTAAAGGATAACCTCGACTTGGCAATGCGATATTTCATACCGTTCTGATTTCCATTTTTTATACGTTCTTTTTCAATACTTACAATTAATTCATAATATAATTTAGTTAATTGTTATTAAATTATTCAAATCTTTTTTAATACCGAAAATATTTCCATCTAAATGACAACATTGAAATGTCAAATATGACATTTGTATCGTTCGTCTTCTAAATCTTGTAATAAATGAATAGACAGTTGGCTAGATTACACGACTTCGAGATTTGTGATTCGTGGATTTCATATCCATCCTAGAATGGATAGGAAATTATATCCGTTCAGTTAACTAGTATTGCCTACATATCCATTCTGCAGATTGTGAAGAAATGATAACTTTTTCAAGTGGGAGTAGAAAAAAAATATTACATGCATTTGAGTGTTTCAAATTTGCATGGCATCGTTCAAAGCTTTTTCTGGCAAATTTAATATAACATATTGTAAAATAACTATTATATTTTTATGTCCAGTGACAATTACAATGGACCCTATTTAATAATAAATTTTTGAGCGTAAAATTTTACTCAAAACTTTTTTAAAATACATTAAGTATATACCTAGTTGTCCAAGATCATGAGAATAAGGCATGTGTGTTTAACTAATCTTTAATAATTTAGTATGTTCACTTAAGAACTTTGAAATCCGAATTCCATTTGACATAGTCTTACTTTGAGAGAAAACACCCTCCAGATTTGCATAGTTGAAGCTGCAGTCTGCATTGTTTATAATTAAACATCCAGCTCACTTTACCGTACCTAGCCTATCTCTGTTGAACCATGTCCTGATGTCAACGCAATCACTTGCTATTTTGCGGGTCAAAGGTTAACTGCAAAACAGTTACCACACTGCGTGGCGTGTTCCTGTTGCTGACAAGGACTGCTATCAGCGATTTGTGCCGTGAAACAAATGAAACACAGCATCAAACTGGGACAATTTGCTAAACAATTTACTGCTGTCCTGTGACGTCATTTGCGGTTGGAAACTATAGAGATTGACTCACTGGAATAGATTTTCATTTTTTGAGGAATTCCGAGTGATGAACTTTGGGCTGACATAAATTATTGTTATTTTTGTTTTTTTCTGAGAACAATGACAAATGACAACCTATATAATTTTATTACATATGAATAATGGAATGGATTGAATTTATTTTGCTATGTAACAATAATTATAACAAGATTAAATAATAAATAAATAAAGTCCTTGAATTGCGAACTACATTTGTTGATGTTCTGAAAACTATAAATAATGGAAAGTTACAGTTTTGTTTTGATTTCTTATTTAATACATTTATGCCCAGTTTTATAAAAGATGGATAAGTAAATTACTAACAAAGTAAAATTTACTCTTAAAGTAAAATAGTTTATACCACAGATTTTCGTTTTATAGCAAGAATAAAAATACTAGCTAAGTAAATCTACAGAATAAATTACTCCACCGATTTTCGAGGAATTAAATTTTATTCTGTAGAATAAATTTGACACATCAACATTAATTAAATTAAATTCATTATAAATTTCATCTCTTGCATTATTATTACATTTATTTATTTTTATCCAATATATTTGCTTTGTCTATTTCTGTGTAATTTTTTCCCCGTTCTCTCTTTTATCTATGTTAGTTGACACCTGTCACTTTATGACACACTTTATTTTCTATTTTGACTTTTGGATTTATTTCATGTCAGGAACATACAGAATACAATATTATTAACATTATCGTCAGTAGTGGTTTTAAGGGATACCGTCTAGTAATGTTATATCCTGGTTTTATCAATCTCTCTTATGCTCCAGCAGTGGAAAGATTAGCCGGTATAAGAAACCGTAGCCTGAATGTACTACGGTATTCACACACTCTTCATGGAGGCTCTTTTCCTTGTCCCCAGTTAAAATTGTAGTTGCAAATTCATAAAAAAATATAATTTTATTACCGCTCTGGCCTATAGGTTCTTAATATAGTGAAAAACAATATTAAATGTATATAATTATAGAAAATATTAAAATATTTATATGCAAAAATCACAAAATAATGACAGATGTCATGTCTCTGTCGGTAAATCACTAGGATAAAACATTTACTCTGCAAGTAGTTATTTTACTCTGTAACTTGTTTTATAAAACAGACATTTTTATTTACTCGTCGATTAAATTTACTTTCAAAGTAATAACTCAGCAGTTTATTCCATGTTTATAAAACCGGGCATTAATCACATAAAACAAAATTTATGACATATTTGTACCGTGAAGAGCGCACCACAAATTCGAAATATTTATTTTTGGCATCGATCGTGATGGAAATCAGTTCCCAAGATAATTTGGGCAGGTGTACGATGTACAATAGTAAATTTGTACCTAAAATGACAAAAAAATATGTGCAAGAAGAACGAACTAAATAATTCTGGTGAACAAGTTTGAGGTAAAACATATAATTTTGAGTGTTCTTTACAATAACTTCAATGTCCGAGATTAGCAACATTCTTTTCATTTTCACAATTTTTCGATTTTGATACAAGGAGAGTTTTTTTATGTTATCTACCTAGCTATGAAAACAACGAGTTAGAGAACAAATAAAATTTTATTTTTCGACGTAAGAACCGTTAACACTAACACACTTATTCCAACGTTTTTCTAATAAAGCTATGCCTTAAAAAAAATCTTTTGGTAATTTTGCAAAATACGACTCCACAGCGTTTTCCAAGTCATTCGATAAAAAGCGACGCCTTCTCAAATGTTTTTTTGAGTTTTGGATCGATATAATAGTCACAGGGAGCGAGGTTAGGACTGTAAGGTGGATGTTGTAATTCCTCAAAGCCGCATTCATTGACTACTGCTTGAACAATTCGTGCTTTATGCACCCTGCAGTTGTCGTGCAGAAGCAGAGTTTTCTGAGCATAATTGTGGGGTCTTTTTTCGCGTATAGCCGCTTTCAAGTTCTTAATTGTGTCTTTTTAGACATTTCCCGTTATTGTAGTCCCTTTTGGCATATACTCAATTAAAAGAATTCCCTCCGCGTCCCAGAAGACTGTGGCCATCACTTTCCCCGCAGAACATTGTCTTCGCCTTCTAGGGTGGTGGAGAGCCCTTTATGAATCCATTGCATGGACTCTTGTTTCATGGTAGGTTCGAAATGGTGTACCCAGGTCTCACCCCCGGTTATAATTTTGTAGAAAAAGTCTTCATCTTGGAATAAAGCAGTCAAATTCTCCTCGCAAATTTGTCATGTACACAGTTTTTGTTTGGGACTGAGCACTTTGTGAATACATCATGCAGACACTTTGCTCATTCCCAAATCTTCGTGTAAAATTTTAAAAACATTCGTTTCTGATATTCCTATTTCTCCAGAATAACTAAAACTTTTACTCGGCAGTCAGTCAACACCAAATCTTCAATTTTGTTGATGATTTCTTCAGTTCGTGCTTTTAGAGGTCACTTTGGGTCATCATGAATGGATTCTCTGCCCCGTTTGAACTGCTTGCACCAATATTTGACTTGGAAATAGGACGGGCTGTTTTCTCCATACACTGCCACCATTCTCTCATGGATATTCTTCAGGCTACTGCCTTCTTTTGATAGAAATTTTATGATGCTTCTATGTTCAAGTTTCAAATCACTCATTTTCGTTTCTTTAAACTGATATAAAAATGACAAATGTTAAGAGCTTGGAGTTAAATTTGAAGTTGACACTATAAAATGTTACAGAAACTTGACCTAAGAAAATTGTCGCGATAGCATATTATTTTCATGCTAGGTAAATAACATAAAAAAACTCCCCTCGTAAAATTTAATATGCATCTCGGCACTGAAAATTCCTTTTTACCTCTCGCTAACAGAGGTATTGTATTCATGCTAAAAATCGCATATCCAGATTTTAGTGAATAAGCACGTTTTAAGGTCACGAGAATCCGATTATAACATTTTTACGATTATGTGTGTGTGTGTGTGTGTGTGTGTGTGTGTGTGAGCGTGCGTGCGTGTGTGTGTGTGTGTGTGTGTGTGTGTGTGTGTGTGTTTGTGTGTGTGTGTGTGTGTGTGTGTTGTGTGTGTGTATGTTGGATTCACGATATCTCAAATACTAAGACTTAAGACATTTTTAGCTACGGATTCCTCAATCTAACAATAATGGGAAGAGTTGATTAAGTTTTGGTAACAACTGGACAACCGAAAGTAGTAGTTACAAGAAAAAAATCATCTAAATATTATTTATCGAAAATATATGTAAATACTTATATTAAAGAATGTTAAATTCTTTATTCGATAAATATAAATTCATTATTATATCTTCTATAGATTTAGAGATAAAGAAATGCATATAAAATAATTTGATGTAAAAATTCTCAAATCAAACTACAACAAGGCAAGAAATTAAAATGTTTGTAATTGACACATAAATGTCACCGTCAAAAATATTTGTATGTCGCTGTCAAAAATATTTGTACATTATTATGAAGATTATGAAAATAAAAAAAGTCATCAACGTAAAAGAATATACGTAAAAAAGAATGTAAGAGGTATTTGCGAAAAATTGACGATATAAAGAAAAAGAAAAGGAAAGTAGAAAAAGAAAATTTCAGGATATTGAATATAAAGAAAATGTATGTATTGTACATAATTTATATTAAAATATCCCATAGATTTTGCAAATATATGTGAGAATTATTTTGTAGTGAGACATGAATATATGTATTTGTATTTAAATATATTTTTCGTTTTATGCGTACAACCAGGTAAAATATCTGGCGAGAGGTTATGTGCTGGCCACATCAGATTTTTATCACTCATGTGGTTTATTTTCCTCGACTGTAGGGGCTTCTGCAAATAAATTGCACTTTCGTGATAAAAATAGACCTTCAATGCCTTTACATATAAATATTTTGCTATTATTTTTTTAAATAAATTTTGTAATACATGAATTCTCTTTTTTTCAGTTGTTTACAATAAATCTTCAGCTTTATCATGGAGAAGATAAATATTAAAGTTTTAGTACGAAAGTTATGACGACAGCTTAAGAAAAAACCGATCAAATTTGACATGAACTTCGGTATGGATGTCACTTGTCATTACTAAACGTATTTACATTTCAATAATCGGTTTCCAATTTCTAATAGTAATGAAACCAAAAACACTTGCATACTTCTTGCTTTTAAGTTGGTTAAATAAAAGTAAACCCAATGTAGAGTAAACACACTTCTGATCTTTGATATACAGTTACATTTACCAAAAAGTATTGACGTAAATGAATACGTAAAATATTTAATTTTAATGTTATCGAAAATTATTGTAAAAAAACGTTTTTCAATGAAGAATGAATATTTATAGAAAATAAAATATTATCAATTTTTATTTTATATACGACGTCCTTATTTGTGTTTCTTATATGTATGTGTATTGCAAGATTTAGATATTATCACAATATTATTTAATATTCCTAATATATTTTGCAATAAATAAATACATGTGGCATTGAAGAAAATGTAAACTTGATCGTAATAAAATGTCCACTGGAATATCAGCCCGTAGTTGCATGAATAATAATCACAGTTTCACAAATAAAGTTTTATTTTATACATTTATCAAATTATTATATCGAAGTCAAATGTAAATATTCACTTAGCAACCACATTGTTTTCACAATAGGTTACTAAGTTCAACGTGTTTAATATATTAATAAATAATATATTAAATAGAGTTGATTTAGGGAAATTTGTATGTGTAATGGTGTAGTTGGTAACATTGGATTGACATTTTATTCAATTATTTGAAAGTTCATGTCAATTCTAAATTATGAACATAAGCAAAGTCATCTATTACCAACCTTCTAAAAAAAAATTGCTTGGCTTTTTCGATACGCAAATATGCAATTTGCACAACTTACAATATAAAACATAACTACGAGTAGCTTTGAATTGAATAAACTTACAGTTATTATTAAATAATTGTTTTATATGGGGTCTCGTGGCCGCGTGCCTGAGTGTCAGGGCGCGAACCTGGGGAACCGGGTTCGATCCCGACCGACGCCAAATATTTCGAATTTTAAATGGCACAAAATTGACCCCTGTGGTGCACTCTCCACGCCAGCAATGAGTGCCCGTGAGGTAACGCCTGGTAAGCGCCCGCACGGTGTAAATATTTCATCATTACCGATATCTGTACAAAGCAGATTGGTACACCCAGTAATGGGTAATAAGCCGTGATGATATATTTATTTATTTATTTTTATTTATTATTTTATTATCTCTTAATATTATAGGTTAACAGTTCATAATAAAATAACTTTTTTCATTTTTTCCATATTTACAAATTAAAATTAAAATAGGTACATAATTTTCATTCATTTATGTCAAATGAAAATTAATTATAATATTTTTATAAACATTTATTCATTGAATTAAAAGATGTATTACAAATTTACAATATTTGGAAAATACACATATTATTTTCCATATTAGATATTTATGCACCAAGTGAGTTTATTCATGAAAAGAAAGTTTAAGACGCGAGCCCGTAGAGCGAGTGGGTTAAATTCTTTGATTATAAAATCCTTAAACTATTTACTACATTTGTCCTAAACATTTTTTTCAATCTATCTAATAAAAGTCTTTATTCAAATTTAAATACATTAAAGTTGATCATTTATGTGCGTATTTTGCATAATTGGTACGTATATATGGCAGAAACACCCTGCTGGGCTTTTTGGATACATTGAAAAGTACTCGTATGTTTAGGACAAATGTTATAGTAGATAGTTTAAGGATTTTATAAATGTTTTACTTTCGAAAATCGATAAGTGGTTATCAAATCTTGCTTGGGTGTTCGATTGCGTGGCCGTCCAGTGTGTAAGTGGATGGATGTGATTGATAAGGTACTAAAAGAGAGAAAGTTTCCGAGTGGGAAGAGAAGAAGAGCGTGTATGAATGCGATTATGAATGTGGCCGAGGCGAAACAAGTGTGCTTAGACAGGAATGTGTGGCGAAGGATGATTGTTTCGTAACTATTATTGTGGTCCGGTTGCGGTATTTCGCTACCGAAAATCGGTCACTTTAATATGTTGAGAGTAAGGAATGTATGTTGTCTGGTTAGTACGAATGTTGTTGAGAGACTGATTATTTTTTGGATGATGTTATTGTTATTCTTTCGGGTTTGTGCTAACCCACTATGTGGGAAATGCGTGATTTTATGTACGTATGTATGTAAATCTTGCTTTGAAATTTTTGATCAATCGCCATTTTGTCTAAATGCAAATGTTTTATAGGGCAGAAAGGTAAATTTGAAAGAAATTTTTTTTAATAATCCTTAAAATAAGGGAGTTATAACGATTTTTCGAAAAACAAAAGAAATTCAATAACTACGAACCGGGGCACCTAATCAAAAATTGGAACTAAGAAAAGTTGTTTGTTGGTGACGACTTAGTATTAACACCTTAACACCTTAAACTGTAAACTCACAAATGAATATTCATTTTCCATTAATGAATGACATTTTTGATAACCTTGTCAAAATTAGAAAAATTTTCAATGCCGAGCTATTGCAAGAACTTTTTTGAAACTTAAGGTTAGAAATGTTAGAGATAAGTAAATTATTAGTGCTGATTGTAAAATCACTTAACATATTAAACAAAATTATTTATAAATCGTCATTTGCTGATTAAGAGCTATTGGATACCATTATCATAAAAAGGTTTTTAAACCACGATTATAAAACAAATTAATAATAATATTACCTATTAAAGTAGAAATTTCGTCTGGTTTGATATTAAATTAAGTAATATTTGAACATTATATTTTTAAATTCAAATGTTGTGTGTGGGAACCATGTTGATAATGTGCATTAATAAATATAAGGCCTTCAAGTTCCACTATTTATTTATTTACTTTTATTTAGGACGTTCCGAGCAGAATCCGCTCATCTTCAGCAACTATACTCGTACGAGTACAATTCATGTTGAAAATTACAAGTAAATACATATAAATGTTGAAGCAGAATTACATTGTTGTACATCAGCGAAAGTTGTAAAATTACATGTAAATTGTAATCTACGTAGTCAGATGGAGCATGGGCCCCCAATTCAACAATACAACATACCGCTAACACGGCCCGTTAACAATGCAAATGTAATGGGCCGTGTTAGCGGCATGTTGTATTGTTGAATTGGGGGCCCATGCTCCATCTGACTACGTAGATTACAATTTACATCTAATTTTACAGCTTTCGCTGATGTACAACAATGTAATTCTGCTTTATTACATTTATATGTATTTACTTGTAATTTTCAACATGAATAGGGTATTCTCTGAGGAGCACCAATATTAAAAATTTATTAAAAATATTAGTGTTGATGGGTAAACAACAGGGAAAAAACAAAAAATCATATAATAAATTAATTGTTACAAAAGATATTTAGCATTTAAATTTTGCTGATGTACTAGATGACCATCCAATGGGAGACCAGTTGAAATCCCTACTCCATGTTCGAATGTGATAAGACGCCGCATGAACCACGGATAGTACACAGCCGGTACTGTACAACTAGTACGTCACTATCACGTGACACAAGAAAATCAAATTAAAAAAATTAATATCTCGCTTATTGAAAGGAATTGTATAGTTGCTGAAGATGAGCGGATTCTGCTCGAAACGTCCTAAATAAAAGTAAACAAATAAATAGTGGAACTTGAAGGCCTTATATTTATTAATGCACATTATATTGCGAAGCATAGGGAATAGTTTTGACATCTCTGATTGGCTGAAATTAGAGACAAGAGACAAGTTTACCCAATGTAATTTCGGCTACTTTAGATTTGCGCTGTTGCCCGTGCCATCTACTGAATGGCTTAAATGGAACAGAGCATATACAGGGTGGTGGCGGTTAGGGGTGAACATAGGGATTTAACATGGGATTTTAGTTTTTTGCAATTTCCTGCTCTCCCGTTCATTATACGGCAAAAACTGTAGAGTACAAAATTATTCAGAATTAAAAATTGCACACAAAAATGTATTTACATTTATTATTATATTTTTGGTTTATGTCAGCGAGTTTTCTAATTGACAAGTGCGAAAAAAAGTCTTATAAAATGAGTTCTTTATACTATTTTTTATATTTTGCACCTTCTACAAACTAAAATATTTTTAAAAAACTTTTAATATTAAACCGAGTTGATTTAGGGAAATTTGTAAGTGAAATGTTGTAGTTGGTAACATTGAATTGACCACATTCAATTATTATTTGAAAGTTCATGTCATTTCAATATTTACGAACAAATTTAAGTGAATTTAGTGTAATCATGGAAGATGAAATCAGTTGCACTCCGCCTGAGCTACGTAATATAGCTCAGACTACAGGAAATAATCTACTGCCTAAAAAACCGCGCGAGATTTATGAGAAAGAATTTGCAAATTTTGACACATGGTGTAAAGAAAATAATGTCAAAGGCGTAACAGAGAATGTTTTGATTGCTTATTTTGAAATGCAAAGTAAGACGAAAATATGTATTATAATTATTATTATTATTATATTCATTAAATAAAGTGATTAATTAAGTAAAAGAAATTTTGAGGTTATATTGAAATTTCTTATCTTCCAGCTTTGACGTTTGACAATTTATCCCTTTCAGCCTCAGTGTACAGGAAATTTTTATTTTTTCTTATATTTGAATTAAAACTTTCTTTAAAATTAATTAAAAATAATTTTCTATCGTTCAAAGGTTCAATCTACAAATTTTTAGTACTACTAGGTCCATCTATGTGGACTAATTCGAACATTATATTAACATTTACTTACTCAATTTGTGATTATATTTGTACATTTTCATGTAAATAATCTTCCCTAAATAAAAAATAATAATAATAACGACATTATATTATTAAAATGAATTGTCAATTAACTAAAAATAAATTAGGTAAAAATGGGTTAAAGAAACGTCATCTAGTACCAACCGTCTAAAACAAAAAATTGCGTATCGAAATGAAGGTCATTACGATACGCAATTGCGTATCGTAATGACTTCATTATGAACGCAAAATATAAAAATTATGTTAATATGATAGATTTGATGTAGTAACTTAATTTTTTATTTTAGATTATTCGCCTATCAGGAAAATATTTAGAATATTTGTCTAGCGATGATTTCTTTCCAGTAATATTAAAATAAATTCAATTTCAACATATTTTATCAAATTTTTTGGTATCCATTGCTGTCTATTTATTCTACGTGATCCACTCTTTTCTTCCGTTCATATTTTGAGAAAAAGAATGAAATCAAATGTTTTTTTTTAAATTATTATTACAACCCGGTACGCAACGTATAGTATCAGCATAATTACTATTCCAATGAAGAAACAAATACTAACCAACAAAAATAATCGAACTGTCACCTGTCATATCGTAAACAGAGATGGGTATACGGCACTAACTTTTGTTATCTTTGTCTAAAATTTGCGCATGCGCATTGAATTTTTGAAATGGTCTATTAAAATTATTAGTAAAATAGTTGACATGCCAATTTCACGATCAATTAAGAAAACCCAGCATTATGAGGTATATTAATGAAAAACCCCTTGTCAGATAGTAGGTATTCGAGGAAAGCATTTGCTTTAGCTATTCTGATGTGTTCCACTGATCGAGAAATAACGCTATTCGATAGCTGCGTGTCTCGTGAATCTGAAGCGTGCATTGTTCTTTGGCCGCGCGTGCTGTTATCTCTGTACTCTGAACTCGTATGTACACCGTGTGCCCGTGCAATCTTTAAAACTCCCGATTCGCTAATCAAACTTTAGTTAGTGCAAAGACGTGACCACGTACTGTCAAATTAGTGTCGAGTATAGTGAGATTAGTTTTTTGGTTTTTATTGTTAGACTGTTACCACTAGGATAATTGTAAGTTTATTATAATTTATTCATTATAGTCTTATATGGTTTTCAAATTATAATGCTGCTTGTTTATTGAAATAATTTCTGTATAAATTTGAATGAAAATGAATACCATTTCAAATGTCATGCAGAAATTTGAATGACTGAAAATACCGCTTTAATAGTTATTTATGATATAAGTGTTAAAAGTGACATTTTATTTTGTGAGAAGGAAGTTTGGAACACGACGCGAACCTTCGAACAAAATAAAATCACTTTTAACACATATATCATACACTATTTTTTCTACAAACACTATTTTTTAATTTAAATTTGTATTTTTAATAATTCACTTTTAACACGTGTCAAAATTAACAATGATCTGTCACTTTTAACACTTGTGTCACAAAATAACATTTTTAACGCTAACAACAAACATTAAAAAGCCCACTTTTAATAGATTTGTAGAAAAAATCTATTTTAATTTATTCTCAGGAGTAGGTATGTCATTTATTATCACAAATTTTAGAAACTTGAAAAATAAATAAAATAAATATATCATCACGGCTTATTACCCATTGCTGGGTGTGCCAATCTGCTTTAGAAACTTGAAATGTTCAAATACATTTTCCGTATAAATTTGTAAATTTTAAGCAAATACTTTGACATAAAATAAATACATAATAAATAATAATAATAAATAATAAATACATAATACTCAGAAAATAATATTTTAAATATTAACTCATGAATCACGAAGTAGATATTATTAAAAATTATAACGACAAATACCTTTTAAATTAATCATAAAAGCTGTTATAAAATAATGATTTAAATCTGTTCCTAAAATTGATATATAAATTTAGCGAAATAAATCGCTGTAATTGATTGATTCTCTGTCAATCATATTATCAAATTTATGTTTTATTAATATCATTGGTCAAATTAATTGTTCAAATATTAGTAATTCAATTTTCATTTACCATTCACCTTGCTCTTTTGACTCGAGTAATGGCGAAATTAAATTAAGTTCTGTGTATTAAACAAAAAGTTGTCGTACTTCATTATTGTGAGTTCTGAAAGATTTTTCACTAATTCGAGTAGTAGTGTTATTTATTTTAAGATTTGAAACAGTAAACTTCGTATAAGTACATAATTTTCCACATCATTAATTTTATTTACTTCTGATAACAGTAATGCAGGTGTACCGTTACTATATTTAATATAAAACCATATTGATATAATGTTAAATACCAATGTATTAAATATCGGCTATAACTGATATCCAACGAATGTAAAAGTATGGCAATAACATTAATCAAAATATTAATAAATTTTTGATTTATATTAGTTTTATAATAATTATAGGAAGTAATAAATAAATAATATATATAGCATAAACAAATTATTGTAAAATAAATAATTTTACATATGAAACCATAAAAATATTTTTCTCATTATCAACCATAATAATTCAACTTTTTTGATTTTTTCTTTAAAAACGGCCACTCCTTTATCACTCTATATATCGAGAATGGAATCAAATTTCTATAATCTGTAAAAACAGTTTTGTAAAGAAAGCTTTTGTTTACACAAGTATAAATTAATAATCGTCAATTTTTTATAAATGTAATTTCTACGTCAACGTAAACTTGAAGTTCAAAAAGTTCAAAAAACTCAGGTTTTTTAAATGGATCATCTCATAGAAATCTATCTACTTTCGACATAGGACATGCTACACAAACTACCTCTATTTTTTAACGAAGAATTTATTTAAATAATAATAATGTGGTATTCCATTTAAAGAACTAAATAACATTTTTCAAAAATTGTCTATTATTAATTTATATTTGTGTAAACAACATCTTCCTTTATAAAACTGTTTTTACAGATTATAGAAATTCGATTCAATTCTCGAAATATAGAGTGATAAAGAAGTGGCTGTTTTTAGAGAAAAAATCAAAATTGTTAAATTACGCCGAAAGTGGTTGATCGTGAGTAAAATGTTTTTATTGTTTCATATGTAAAATTGCTTGTTGAATTCAATGGTAAAATAAAACAAACTGATGTAAATTGTAAATTTTTCGAGGTAAGAGAGCCCAAAAATCTTCTATGAGACGAACCTAGGGAAGGTTTCACGGAACAAATGGTGCGTTTTGGTCTGTTAACCAATTTTAAGTTTGTCTTGCATAGTGACAGGACTAGGGTTGCGAAAAAGATCGATTGATCGATCTTGATCGATCTCTTTAAAAAAATCGGATTGATCTCTTATTTTGAAATGATCGATCAATTGAAGAATCGGTTTTTCCAAATAGATCAATTGAAAAATTGATTTTTTTTTTCAAAAAGATCGTTCAAT
Organism: Harpalus rubripes; assembly: GCA_963082715.1. Lineage (NCBI taxonomy): Eukaryota > Metazoa > Arthropoda > Insecta > Coleoptera > Carabidae > Harpalus > Harpalus rubripes. The sequence goes on from OY720454.1 coordinate 52,763,535, forward strand.
TAAAAAACATTTATCCGAATTCAGGAAAATCGATTTTTCTAAAAGATATCGATCTTCTAGATTCTGAAAGATCGGTTTTTCTAAAAAATATATATTCCAAGATTCATGAAAAAAGGGCTTGATTTCACCAGTATTTGGCGTTTTCCGCACATTAGGCGTTATTTGTGAATTGTGTTTCGTAATTTGTGGTGCATATGCATAGTTGAAGCTCTTATCAATAAAAATCGATCTTTTAATAAAATCGATTTTACGATTATTTATTAGAATTTATTTTTGATATATCAATTTCTTGCAATTTATCGATCAAATCGGTCAATCGCGACAAATCGATTTTAGCAAAAGATCGAAAATCGATTTCAAATTTTTAAGATCACACAGCCCTAGACAGGACGCAAGATCTGGCCATAACAAAATCGTCGCCAGCATGTTCTTAAATAAAACACAAACTAAAAACTACTATTTAGCTATCAAAATAATATATTAAACAATAATATTTCCAGAAAATCACCTATTTGTATTTGGCTAGGAATTTTACTTATTAAAGAGTTTTTTATGCATCTTAATGTATTGTTTTTAGAATAATCATGAACTTAGATGTCCCGCGGGGGAATATTTAATATATCATATTTTTGCTCAAAAGTTTGTTATAAAAAGCATTCCAATACAGAAATAATCTTTCTATTTAATAAGATCAACAAAGTAACGTGCGATTAAATCTACTTTGACCTTGTTTACGATACTAATACCTTTCATCCACTTTCTTCTGGCTGACATGAATCTAATAGTAACTTTATTAAGTTCTAATCAACTGCGTCCGTGTATCCAACAGACCAGCAGCAGACGACAGTGAATGCAAATTAATTGTGCTGAAATGATCGGTAAAAGTAGCACAGTTGACTAGATCCAGCTATGATGCCTCAGCCTCTCATTCTTTCAAGAATCACAGAGAGTGCTGGTTGTGGTTGTATCCGCAAGGTCTAGTTCTAGTTCAGTGTACAGTTTGCAGTGAAATTTTATCCTTGCAATATGATAGATATTGCTAAATTTATAAATGTAGCAAGGTTGGTGACATTTATATATTTTAATTTAATAGTGTAATTATAATATCTGCATAATATAAATATAGATTTCTCTTTTACTTTTTTTAAATATGGTGTTAATTATATACATATCTTGTGGCCTACAAAAAAGTTGAATGCAAACTAGTTAAATCTTATAAAAATCTAGGGATATTTTAATATTTTTTCGTACAAATATTACTAACTATAATATATAATTGTTCTGTAGACCATAAAGTAAATCCAAATTAATATCAGCTAACTTACAAATTGTTAAAGCTGTCAAATAATAAATCATAATTTGAAAATGCTCTTTGGTTAATTCTATATTTTCACTTACACTTTGTAGGGTCAAGGTCCCAAGAACCTAGTCGCACTATGTTTTTTTCTTGTAGAATTATATTTCAATTCCTCAAAAACATATGTTGTATGACTATTGCTCAGTTGTGTTTACCAAAACAAATACCATTCTCATTTTTATTATTCTGGTTCGTTTCAAGTTCATTTACTAAATATTAAAGAATGATTCTTTTAACTTTTTTTATGTTAACCAAAAAGTTTACACATTTATTTGGTACAGTTGAGAATGAAAGTTACGAAAGTGAAAAATTTGGTAGTGATTCTTATGGCATTTTACTTTTAATTCATTCTTTCTAGTTTTCAAACAAACTATAATCTGTACATCAACTTTTGATTACAATGTAGGTATACGCAGGGTGTTGGCTAGGTGCGAACCTAGGGATTTAACATGGGATTTTAGTTTTATACGAATTCCTGTTCTCCTATTCAATTTAGGACAAAAACTGTAGGCTGTAAAGTTGTTCAAAATTAAATGTTGCATACAAAACTGTTTTTACGTTTTTTATTATGTAAGAAAAAAAATTTAAAAAATAAAGTTTTGGTGATTTTATTAAAATAAAATATAAAAATTAAAATCAATCCGACGTTTCGGTTTCTAATAAACCATCATCAGGGCTATGTTAATATATATAGTTGGAAAAACTAAAAATTATATTACGAAAATGTTGTTAGTTTTTCAGACTATACTGAATCTAGTTTAAGACTGCAGTGGTGTGAAAATAGGAGTAGTTTGATCTTGTTGTTTCATTGGATAATATCGGGGTATTTAGTACAAATAATACTATATATATATATATATATATATATATATATATATATATATATATATATATATATATATATATATATATATATATATAATACTCCTATCTCCGCACCACTGCAATCTTAAACCAGATACAGTATACACTAACATAGCCCTGATCCCTGATGATAATTTATTAGGAACCGAAACGTCGGATTGTTAAATAAATGACAATTTAATAAAATCATTTTACCAAAACTGCATCTCCAATACTCAAGAAATACCAGTAATTATTTTTTATGTTCTTAATTTCTTAAATAAATAAATTTATCATCATGGCATATTACCCATTGTTGGGTGTGCCAATCTGCTCTGTACGCAGATATCCGTAATGATGATGACATATTTGTACCGTGCGGGCGTTTACCAGGCGTCACCTCACGGGCACTTATTGCTGGCGTGGAGAGTATACCTTCTTAGTTTCTTCATAATTTTAAAAAGAAATTCCAAAATTTCTGTTAGTTCGTAGCAATAGCCATGACATTTGTCACGAATTCTTCGATAACTATTCGAATATACATTTAAAAAAAATTGACTTTATGAAATAATATTGTTTTCTGCAATTTCATAAGTCAAGGCTATTGCTACTAAATAACAGATTTTTTGAAATTTCTTATTAAAATTAATAAGATTCTAAAACCAAAATAAAAAATATAAGAACAGTTTTAATTCTGTACAACTTTATACTCTACAGTTTTTGTCGTAAAATGAACAGAAGAGCAAGAAATTGCATTAAACAAAAATCCCTATGTTTGCACCTGACCGTCAACATCCTGTATATTACTTCGTGATTACGACATATATCGAGACATACATTTAGAACATACAACTTTGATTTGCCGGCCGGTATCAGATGGGATCAGTATTATTTACGCATGAACGTACAACACTAACTTTACTTGGACATATTTTAATAGATTATTATACAGCCTGTACAAGTATAATGTTATAGTGGAAGGCCAGAATGGTGAGGTGACGTGTGTTATTGTTGAATAAAACTACTTTGATCCTACTCTTAAAATAAAATCCTAAAAAATATGACCCTTGTGGCGAGACTTATTCTCAATAATAATTCTAGCGTAATCTTCATATTTTATTGTGAATATTTTGCTTTATCTAAATCTGTTTAGATTTATCTAGAAACACGCGTCACATCTTATTTTAAAAATCTGATGTGGCCAGCACATAACCTGTCGCAAGATATTTTACCTGGTTGTACGCATAAAACAAAAAAATATTTTTATATACATACAAATACATATATTCATGTCTCACTACAAAATAATTCTCACATATATTTGCAAAATCTATGGGATATTTTAATATAAATTATCTACAATACATACATTTTCTTTATATTCAATATCCTGAAATTTTCTTTTTCTACTTTCCTTTTCTTTTTCTTTATATTCGTCATTTTTTCGCAAATTCCTTTTATATTCTTTTATACGTATATTCTTTTGCGTTGTTGACTTTTTTTATTTTCATAATCTTCATAATAATGTACAAATATTTTTGGCAGTGGCATACAAATATTTTTGACAGTGACATTTATGTGTCAATTACAAACATTTGAATTTCTTGCCTTGAAGTAATTTGATCGGAGATTTTTTACATCAAGTTCTTTTATATACATTTCTTTATCTCTAAATCTATAGAAGATATAATAATGAATTTATATTTATCGAATAAAGAATTTAACGTTCTTTAATATAAGTATTTATATAAATTTTCGATAAATAATATTTAGAAGATTTTTTCTTGTAACTACTACTTCCGGTTGTCCAATTGTTACCAAAACTTAATCAACTCTTCCCATTATTGTTAGATTGAGGAATCCGTAGTTAAAAATGTCTTAAGTCTTATTGTATTTGAGAAATCGTGGATCCAACATCCACACACACACATACGGACATCATCGTAAAAATGTTATAATTGGATTCTAGGGACCTTAAAACGTGCTTATTCACTAAAATCTGGATATACGATTTTTAGCATGAATTCAATACCTCTCTTAGCGAGAGGTAAAAAGTTGTATAGATTTTATAGAACTGACCTCAAATATTTCTAACTGGTCCACATAGTTATTGAATTCGAAATATTTATTGATAAAATATTTGTCAGTACAGTACATAATCGGTATAAACTAATCAAAGGTGAAATTTCGTTATTATAACATATTAATTTATCTGTTTACTTTAAACATTATCATTGATAAAAATTTGTTTGGAAAGATAACCGATGATCTCTGCTCGCTTAATCTGTCTTTTTATTGTTTTTAATTAACTAATTAATTTTCAACTGTCGAAAAGTTGATAAAACACTTTTATTATATTTATACTGAAAATAGTTTACATTTAGTTTCACTTGCATACTAGGAATAATAAATTGTATTTTATGGCACCAGTTTATCTTCAAAAGGAAAGTACATAATGTGCATTACATTATCAACTATTATTATCATGTAACATTGTCAATTGAAAAGTCAATATCCCTTACAGCCATATATAAGTTCTATACAAGGTTACCTCATTATTGAGTTTCGTATACAATGCAGCTCAGCTATGTATACCAAATTGCCGAAGCATTCATAGGTAGTGTTATTATTATTTGTTGTTTCCAAATACATTCACAAGGGAATACATAAAAATTACATCCTTGAATTTGTTATACCGGAAAGTAAATATTTGCTAGATGTGCAAATTGTGAAAACTTTTTTTTACTTTTATAATGTGCACAGATGGTCTTCGGTCGTTAAATGAACTAGAATGATAATTTGTCAAGAATGTAGGTCTTGACTCTTGACAAATAACAGGTGAGCAATTGTTTTGTTCAAATGAACGACTTTCTTTTTGTTTCGATGGAAAAATGAAATAAAACAAAGCAATGAATGAATGTTGCTGCAAATTAATGGCATTCTAAATGTTATTTTTCACTTGGAGTACTATTTAAATAACATGCAATACCTGTAATACTATACGTGTGTATTGTATTAAGCACTGTATTAACTGATAATGTAATAAAAACTGTTTACTTTGCGATAGTTATTTCAACTTATCAAATCAAATTTAAAAAAGTTCCCTCTGCTTTATTTTCCACTTGTAAACATATGAACTTATGAGAACGAGTACAACTTTTTTAAGCTTAAATGTATCACAGTTAATGTCAGATTTTTTTACTTTCGAAAATTTCATTGTTATGTATGTGTGGGATTGGATAATGAAGTACTTACTCCGTAATTTTGGGCAAATTAATAATGAAGCTAATGGACAATAATGTCTCAATGGTTAGTTACTTCGCTTATTAAGCGCAAGATTGTTCAAATTTTATCTTCTAGAAATATCCAAAAAATACAGTAGGTAGTGTACGTTGAAATTTCTTTGCCAAATTTGAGATCGATGATATAAATACCATCATGGGCGTAACTAGAAAATTTTTGTAGGGGGGCCAGGCCCTTTGAGTTCGAAATGCAAAGTAAATAGGAAATTCCATTTTGTCGTATGTACGCATTAAAAAATGTGTTTTTGGCAATTTTAAATAAGTATGGGTACAATGGGCGGCTGAGCTCAGTTTAGTTTTAAATTAGCGACACAAACAGACAGAACTTTCTGGAACTTTCAAAAAAATTCTAGAACGTTAAACAACTTTATGGGAAAGGATATTCTAGAATTTTGTGGAAAATTCCAGGACTCTCTCGAAATTCTGAACTTTCTGAAACATTCTAGAACTTTATGAAAAACCTTCTTAAACTTTTACGTACATTTTAGATTATTTTGGAACATGTAAGAAACTTTTCGAAATCTCCGGAATATAAAGTGTACCTATAATGTGGATTGTTTTGAAATTTTCTACGTGAAAACTCCCAGGCATCGCTGATTACTTTAGCAAGTGATTAAATACAGTGAATTTAAGAATAACGTTCTTAGTATGTAAAGTACAAAACGCTTATTTTATTGTTTAAAAAAGAGCATAATTTGTCGAATAATTATTGCTTAATCAGTATTTTACAAATCGAAAAATTACTAAATTATTTACAACGCACTTAAATTCCCGTCGATTAATCAATTTACACCATGCCATTCACAAAATTATATCAATAATGAAAATATAAAATAATTACCCCCCCCCCCTGCCTCCCCCATGCCTCTCCCCCGTTACGCCTATGAATAGCAGCTCACTAAAAAAAAGAAAAATTATAAAAAAACTAGTTCGATCTTTCACTTTGCACATTTAAACAATTTTTACAATATTGAGTTGAGCATAAAAAACATTTTCACGTAAACTATTTTTGGCACTTGGATATCTTTCAAATGATTAATTGAATTATTGAAAGCTTCCATTTACCAAGCCTAATATTAACTGAGTTTACATGCAGTTTTGAAACCGTTTTTAAAACGTTTTTAGTTTTGAAAACGCCATGTATACAGTGTCAAAACGGTTTTGAATTATCTCAAACCAAAACTAAAATTCATGGGTTGGACTTGAAAACTAGTTTCAAAACTACTCATGTAAACACTTAAAATTCAGTTTCGATACTGCGCATGCGTACAGAGCATAACGTTTCTGTCGCTGTGTTACTAACTTTCAAATATACTGACAGTTGTAGTGCGTAGTGGTACGAAGTATAAAAAATAATTGGAATAATAGCAAAACGAAATATTTGGAGTGAAGAGGATATGTCACTTACATTAGCTAAATGCGCATGCACCGAAACTGATTTCAAATCAATTTTTAAACTTGTTTTGAAAACTGCATGTAAAGAGTTTTGCATAATTTTGACTGAAAACTGAAACCATTTTCAAAACTGCATGATTTGGTTGCTAGTAATACTGATTCAGACTGTATTTCAGTGGTTAATATTTAGCAAATGGCTAAAAAATCAAGCATATTGATATACAGGGTGTTTCATTCTTTAGGTCTTTCTGAACTTAAATCATCAAACGGAATGAATCCAACGGTTTTTTCAAACGGGATGTTTGTTGAACATATAAAAAATTTTCCTGAAAATAAACTATTTTTGGCACTTAGATACCTTTCATCTTCTACTTTTTAAATGCGTTGCCTGTTTATTTCGTTAACAGTCCACTTTAATGTCTATATGTAAGTAATTCAATCAAGCTTTGGGCCTACCTCTGGGGATCGTCCAATTGGTCGCTTTCCTGGTGGTATGTTGTCTCTTGCGATTTTGGGCAATCGGTTTAAGTATAATAACGTTTGCGCTAAATGAAATATTGGAAAATTTCAATACGGTTCTGTCTGCCAACCCTTATACTTTTCTAAAGAAATTGCCTGCTAAGTAGGCACGTGTAGGTAGCAAAAGCCATAAGTCTATAAGCCTAATGTGAAGTTTTATTTTCAAGAAATTCTATACCTAGGTAAACAAAGTTTATGTACTGAAATATTTTGATTGATAGATCGGTTTATTATCGTGAGTGTTATCTATTTATATAAAATCAATAATAATATTAATAAAAGAAGAAGATACAAACAACTATATTGTTTCATGTAGAAACTTTTTTAAACATTTCAATTTACTTTACTTCTTGTACTGTACCTACGACAATTAATTGCTTTGCTGATAGTTTATTAACACGTTCGTAGAAAGTTAAATATAGCTTCCAGCTTTTAATGTAATAGTACCGTGTACAATAATTTTCTTCCTTGCTAAATACATGATAATATAGTTTTATAGCAGATTTATTATCACATTCGACACTTTTCGCTCTCGTTAAAACTGACTGTATAACAAGACCACTGTCAGTATCGCCTTGTTATTCAACAAAATGAGCTAACTGGATTTTCTCCCTGCAAATCGGTAGAGTACATTTGACAGTCTTCTCAACCGTGATGTCTTAATCAACAGAAGACAAGCAATTTCCTATTCCTTCGGCATACGCGACAAGACTGACCGCACTGCGAAACAATATCGCAGACATAATCGCCCTAATCCGGTGCCGCTATCATGCTAATTGCGCCACTTACTCTAGTTAGTAGAATGTTAAACAAGAGCATGTGCACTCACTAACACCAACCGAGCTGGTTATTGTATGTGCGATTTTAATTAGCGTATTTCATCAGCTGCATATTGGAGAAATGATTGTATGTGTAGGTTGATCATGTGATATGCATACTTTTGCTTACTTTTATATGAACATGAAATGAGCAATCAGTGGCGGACCTAGGAATTGTTGTCAGTAGGGTATTAGGACCTTCAAAAGGCGCCAACATTTGCAAACCCCTAATATTTTTCAGGCAAAATTGGAGTAAAAAATGTTATGAATTTGCGAAAATTGTTTATTTTTGAAAAATAAAATATATAATTCTATCTATACATATTCGGATTAATATAAAAATTAAACAGTAAATACACTTTAATAGTATAGTATAATAGTATGGCTCAACAATTATATACATATGTTTATTTAACAATTTAACTAAATAAAACAACTAATAAAATTAAAACTGTTTTCGTCTTATTTTCATTTTTGAAAATATATCCAAAACTTTGCTGTGATCTAAATCGTTAGAGACATCGCGTTCAATGCTTAACAGAGCTAAGTAGGAAAGTCGTTCTTCTCCTGTTTGATTCCGTAGGTAGTTTTTAATTAATTTAAGTCTACTAAAACTAGAAAACTACACTCCGCAGACGTACTAGTTACGGGTACAGTCAAAAATAATTTATACAAAGTAAATAAATTAGGATAAATTTCATGCAATTGATTTGCTAATATAAATGACATAATTTTGATTTTAGATTCAGAATCATCAGAATTAATAAATTCAACAAAAATGATTTAAAAGATTCAAATTCTTGAACAACATCACTTTCGCAAATTAAATCATTTTTGTCAAAAGAAGCTAATGTTTTAAAGCAATGTTTTTCGTACTCTAAATTTGAATAAATGCCTCGCCCCTCAGATATTGTTTTTGGAGTTAATGAAAGTTCCCCTTCAATGCATCGCCTAACTGTCCTATGAATTGCAACAAGGTTTTCTTTAACAGCTATACCGATTGCAAGTCAGCTGTACCAGCGCGTTTCAGAAAGTCTTTTTACCAACAAGAATCTAGACATATTTTCACACAGTTCTTGTTACTCTTTGAAAATATTTAAACGCGGTAAACTCCCATTTATGAATAAGTACATAAATTGATTCTATTACCCCAAAAAAAGCTTCAACACAACTTGCTGCAGCATCACATAACAAAAGAAAAGGCGCCGTTAGTTCATTATTTTTGTCAGGGGGGTAAAATCACCCTCGCACCCCCGCCTGGGTCCGCCACTGTGAGCAATTTAACTAAAATATTTCTATATAGTACGTTTCATTTTCACTATTATGGCTGGTTTATGATGGATTTAATTTATAAAATTAGATTTACAAATTTAGATTTGAAATTTACGATTTACCTTGTTGGTTTATGGTGAATTTAAAGATATGAAATATGCCCAATCAACTTATATTGGGTCACGTGGTTTGACACAAATGGGATGACAGTTATATAATATTTATCACTTTTATCATAAACAATCTGTTTTGTTCTACAGATAATATTCATAATAGGTGCGTTCAATGAAGTAAGCAAATCTAGCAAATGCTAGGTAAGCAAACGAGACTTGTTGCTTAGTTCGCTGAACGATTTGCTAGCTATATGACGAACTGTCATCCACAACAGTCATCGGGAAATGTATATAGATGTCAAATATAACATTCTATAATTGTGTATCTGTCGTATCTCTTTTCTTGGTCTGCGAACATATGGATAATGAATTTATATATTTATTTTCAGATAGTGGGATTAATTTAGAAGAAGCTATGTTGAGTATAACAAAATATTTCAAATTTAATAGTGTTATAAACATCCATCATAAAACTCTTAAAGCCTTTTTTACATGTAGTTGATGGACACACTCCATATAAAGAAATAGAATCAGTTCAAGTTAACTTCATGTATGTAAAATTTGTATTTCCCGCCAATATATTTGACACTTAGCAAGACAAGCGAAGAAATTGTGGCTTGTATTGCTTGCGAGCAAATCAAGCAAATGCTAGGCTAGCAAAGTCGTTCAACAAATTTTACTTCCGGTTGCTTGTTTTGCTGGGCTTATTGAACGTACCTATTGTATCCATATTTTCAGAATCCATTTGTCAAATCAAAATTAAAATGTTTCAACTGTCACTTTGCATCTGTCATTTTCCCCACCAAAATCATTGTTTGAAATATTGTGAAATGATTGGACGCATTTACAAATTTACATTTATACTCTATCCGTTTTAACTATAGACTAGATGGCGTTTCGAGCGCGGCCGTTTTTACATGTATTAAATAAAAATTTCAAATTTTGGCGCCATTCCTGGATTTAAAAAATCTTTCTAATTGATATTTTTTCAGTAATTTTGTCTTCTACGTACATATCTATCTAATTTTATCCATAATATTAGCGAAGAGAAACTTAAGAAAACGGGCACAACGAAAACTATGTAATATGAAATATAACGCCAAAACACTATGAAAATTTAAAAAAAAAGACTGAACTAAACAGAAATTAATAATGTGTAATAAATCGTGTACTATTGACTTTATTGACTTTTATTTATTTTATGTCAGACGTCAAAATAATTGAGACAGTTGTCAAGTTAAATTTAAATTTCGCGTCAATTATTTTACCGTGTAAACTCAGTTCACGTTTGATCCAATCAGAGAGCTAGAATCTTAGGCCCTATCTCACCCAACGCTCTATATTTAAAACGGATAGAGTATAGAATATAAAATATGGTGATATTTTCAATGTAAATTCTAAATCATAAATTTCTTAAATTCATCATGAACCAGTAAAGGCAGATATGTATAATTTATATTTATAAATGTAAATTGGTAAATCTAAATTTGTAAATTAAATCCATCATAAACCAGCTATTAGCATTTTTTTAAATTGTTAAATTCCTTTAAGTGTGCAAAATTTGTACATTCGCTTACTGAAGATAATCCAGCTCTAAAAATATGTACTTTGTGAGAGGTGTTTCATCGTTTTGTGACGATAAATTCCAACGACTAGTTATGAACCCATCATGATACAAAAAACACTTGAAAATTTAACCAATGGGAATAGTATTATACTTATAAAACTCCGTGACCCCGATTAATTTGCGCTACCAAGTAAATAAACAGTTTGTGTGTGTGACAGTTAATTAATATTTCAAGTTTAAAAATAAAATTAAATTGTATCATTTTGCGTTGTCTTTGGAATTTATTTTACCAAATACAACACTACCTCTCTCATTTTCTCATATAAACTTTTATTTTTATACCTTCATGCTAATCTCAAATAACAAAATATCACCAAAAATCGTTTATACCTTGTTCCATTTAAGCCATTCAGTATTGCGGAGCATAGGGGATAGTTTTGACATCTCTGATTGGCTGAAATTAGATACAAGAGACAATGTAATTTCGGCTACTTCAGATTTGCGCTGTTGCCAGTGCCATCTACTGAATGGCTTAAATGGAACAGAGCATAAGCACTCATTCTTTTTGCTTTTAAGCAAAATCACTCCCGCAAACTGACATTAGGTAAAATTCCTTCTTCGGAGTCGGGATTTATCATGCAGCTTACTTTCGTGTTTGTTGCTAAGCAAAAAAATTCGTTCAAAATAAAAATTGTAAAATAATTACTGATTAATAAATAATAAAGCTAAATAATTGCAAAATACATTCTTCATTATGAACTTATAAAGAATTAAACATTTTATGATGTGACGGATGTGGAATTGATTCTACAGGCCAGAAATATGAAAGCTGAGAATCCCGCCTATAATTCCACAGCTCCCCGCCCATAGACTATCCATTTTCCATTCCCATTGGTGAGAAAGATGGTGGAACTCTCATGAAAAAAATATTGTTATAATACCACTGGTCTGCCACAGGTGACGTCAGAAACTCATTACAAAACAAAATCATATCTTGTTTCATATAAAGAATTTTCATGTCGGGTTTTCATTTACATTAATGATCATATGTTTGTACCTACAAAGTTTCGTAAAAAATCATTGTTCTCGGGTACCTCAAAGGTGGACATAAAAGCCCTAACTCGTGGTTCTTATAGTTTTCCAGATTTTAATGGTTGAACAGTTAACAAAAAATACACTCATTTGTTCTAGAAAAAGTAAATATCACGTTTTATCTTAAAATTTACTAAATAAGTAAGTCAAACAAAAGAATTAATAATTATTAAATTTTCGTGAGTATGTATTATTTTATGACGAAAATTGACACGGTGAAATAATTCACCATTTTTACTTTTGGTAACATTGTTGAGTAAACTATTATTCATTAAGTGAGCTGTTTTTGAATAGGATTTGTAGGGAAATGAATAAAACTATAATTATTTTAATATCAGATGATGTTAAAATTTGCGTTCAAATTTATAATAACAGATAAATTTATTTTATAATAATTGAACAACCTCAAATCTTATAAGCTTCAGGCTATGTATAGAATTATTAATAATTTCCCAGCAGTATCTTTGAATTTTGGAATATTATGTTCACATTTCTTGAATACACAAGAGTGCAATCAAGTTAAAAATTCTGTGCCGTTTTAAATTGCATGAAGCATGAAATGATAATAATTGCAAATAACTAGTGCATTGCAAAAATATTTCTATAGCTCAACACAATTTGTATGCATTACAAATGAATGGAATCTTAATGAAAAGTACATGAAAAATATTTAATATTTTATTTTATTAACTTCTTTTGAAAATCTTTGCCAGTAATGGGGTATGTGACCATATTAGAATTTCAATATAGGTAATATGTCATAATATATAAAAACTAACCACTATAGCTTCTCAATTATAATAAAAAAAACTTAACATTAGTTTATAATAAAATTGTTATTAGCAATTTAATGTTTTGGAGAAGGGATATATGGCGTGATCATGGTAGTACCATAGAAGAAGACATAGACTACGTTTATCTCGATAATTCACGCGGCTTCAAGTATATTATGACTTGAAAAATCCTATTGGTTTATCTCAGCGGATTGAAAATAGGATTGAGTTATTTTCAATCCTCTTTAAATTCGTATCGACTAAAAAAAGATAGTTAAATACTAGATAGACAGACAGGGAGAGGAATATGGTCTAATTTCATGCTGCATATATAATCTAAAAATTGTCATATTGTTGTTTGTCTTCTCTTTTAAAAACATTAAAAAAATATTTGTTTCTTCAACACTCCAAATATTTCGCTTTTGGGCAATTTTACTGAGTTTTATGTCGCGACTTTTATAAAATATAGTAAAATGCAAATAATCAACAAATAATATGAATTTAGTAATACTGCAACATATTGCGGATATGCGCATGCGTAGTTACATTATTTGAAGCTTCACGGTTTATTTCGCCAGAAGTCAAGCCGCTTCATAAGTTCAAGCCTGTTATTTTATAGGCTTGACTTGACATTTTCAAGCGACTTGAAATATTAATCTCGATCGATTATTTCGAAGATTGAAAAGGGATTTACTAAATTCAAGCGGCTTAAACGTCGAGATAAACTGGAAGAGAAAGAGATGGTTTATGGCATGGCGACAGCTGGCTATAACCATCTCTTTCTCTCCCTGTCTATCAGTCTTCCACGATCCTACCATATGCACGTCTCATATCCCTTCTCCAAATTTTTAATAATTATTTTCTCCTAAAATACGAATAATTAATCGTTTTAATAATGCGGCTAATTTATTTTTTCCAAAATCATATGTAAAAATAAAAATTTGGTCTTATACCCCATTCTCAAATTCTTTCATAACAGAAAATTGAATAAAATGCTAGTTATATTGAAAGTAAGAAAAAATATTGATTAAGACGAAAAAAGTTTTAAAAAAATGTTAGTTTTTGAAATTTTAAGGATCTATAGGTACATCTACGTCACGACTATTGCTATCTTTCTCGCGCAGCCTACTACAGAAACTGGTGCGAGAAAGATAGTTACAGGTTTCGTTAAAAATCAAATGCAGTTGATCTGAAAACAATTTTGACTTTTTAATACTACGAATTACTTCAAAATTAAACGAACTCTCACTTAAAATAATAAAAAAAAATAAAGTGGAGGACCCTATTATAAAACACTTCCTTTCTTGCAAGTTATTAGAAACTCCTCTAAGAAAACAGAAAGTTGCGACATTATAAAGCAATTTTCCTCTGAAAACTTACTTTCAAGTGAATTTCTTTCTGAGCGTTTATTTCTTTTGCAGTAATATGGATGGCGTGGGTGTGAACCTGGCGATTGGGGCTTTAAAGGCCATTGCCTTCGTGTGTGACATCCTCACGTTTCCAGTGTACGCTGTGTTGCAAAGGCCATGGAAGCGAAGAGAAGAATCCCGGAAAGTCAAGGTCAGTTAGAATTCCACATGCAAGACTAGTATTTCAAATACGTTAAGAGTTGTTAATAAAGTTACGTTCAGTGCATTCTTGTACATGATTAGTACTGGTTTGAGGTTAAAAGGTTCTTCTTTAATTATTTATTTTATTCTGAATATATGTAATAACATTGGTTAAATGGCTTTTATAAATATTTATGTTCTTTTGAAATCCGTGCATCAAAAGAAAAATAATTAATAATTTGAGCTTGTTTTTCCTTATATGTGACTTTGGCCTAAAATTATACCTGTTTTTATAATTAAAATCAAGTTTAATTTATTCAATTCTTTCCTCCATAGAAATAGTTATTTATGTCGCGAATATATGTACTCGTATACAGGGTGATTGAAAAAAAAGGGAAAAGTATTTGGCATCATTGTAAAGCTAATTGTATATACTTTCCGAAAATATAAAAATATGTGTACTATTCCATTTAAAAAACCAACGAAGATTTTGGTTCCGGCGAAACCGGAAGTAGAATTAAGTATATTTTTACTTAACGCGCAACTTTGTATTAATAATAAAAACAAGCTATTTGTCTGTATTTTTTCAACCAACATATTTAAGTTGAAATAAATATTATAATTCCAAATATCATATAAATTTTGAGAAGTAAAATATTTAATTTCAAATACAACGTTAAATTTTTTAGGAATTAATAAATATTTGTATTTTAAAAAAAAAGCCTTTGTATTATATTATAGTATTTGACTTTAATTTAAATATATTAGAGAAAATATGATGCACTGTACACATGAATGTATTCATAGTAAAATTGTTATTTAAATCAAAACATTAAACTACTCGTAACAAAAGTATTTTTTGTTTACGCTTAATAAAAACATGAATAAAACAAATTGCTAAAAATAAAATGAACATATAAGCCTGTTTTGCCAGTTGTTATTATACCAAATTTTTTTGTCTTAAGTTTTTTTGTTCAGTATATTTTGTCTTCTTGTTTTGAGGAAATAAAAATAATAAAACAGCATATTTCTCGGAAAATTTACATTTCGTTTACAAATTATTTTAATATGATTATAATTTGTTTAATACGAAGTGTGTTTACATTAATAGCTTATAGTTTTTTTTTCTTTTTTTGGAAATGTTTCTAATCATGTGCAAGAATGCATTATAATTATATTTATAAAAAATTATACTACAAATTTGAAAAGTAATTAGTAGTAAAAAAAACAAGTAGATAATTTTTTATTTGATAAATATATTTATGAAAATTAATCATTGCTACATATAGTTAAGAAAATTTATTTTAAAATTAATATAATTTTGAGTTTCCATATATTCATAAATATTTTGTTTAATATTTAATTTGATTTGATGCATATTTTATTTATCTAGTTACTATTTACTTACATCAAGCTGATTCATTTTTAAAATGTCATAAAATAACTTGTAAATAATAACTAGAAATCTGTGTAAAATGTAAACAGTAAATGTATGTCATGTTACACTTTGTAGCCTTTCAAACCAAACCTGTAATTGTTAGATCATTAGATATCACGAGTCTTTGTCGTTTTTTCGTTTGTTTATTGCTCTTTGCACGCTTTGAGATGCGAATGTAGAATCTCTATGAGATGCACTAGATTGCCTGTAGTTCAAAGAGAGTTTTCACATGGCGAAAAATTTATAGCGTTAAGTTTAAATGGGACACTAATTTGAAATAAAATACAAACTGTTATTTTATACCTTGAAGCGTATACCATACGAAATTATAAACTTATTCACTAAAAGAATAAAATTAAGGCATGTATAGTTTAGTTCTCAAAAACTTGGAGGATCTGCGAGAACGACTAAACGATTTTTTTTTATTAAAAAATTACAAATAATTCTTCTTAACATGCGGGGTCTTTGACGGGCCCGGTTTGAATTCGACTGTGGTCAATTTTAAAATTATTTTTAATTGCAAAACTCGCTGTTATGTTTCTCCTCAAATTCTTATAAGATTTATATTGGCGATTCAAATTAACTTTTCCCGCCATTATACAGCTTTGTTGTGACGTCAGAACACTGAAGTACGAGTTGTCAACTTGTCACTGATAGTGCATTTTATGCTTTTTAGAGATATTTAAAAACATGAAATTTATGTTAATGGATATTTTAAATTATTTAAATGGCCTACAAACAAAGAAAATTTTTATGAAAGGAAGGAAATAATATATTCTGGGCATATTATTAATTCAAAATTTAACCACCAGATAGAGTTTGCTTAACTTAAATCGCAAATAAAGTACTAGAATTCGATTGTTGTCTGAAAATATAATACAGGTTACTGATACCATATCCAGTCTTGAAGATTTGTTTATTTATATCTTGTCTTCGTTATTACAAATTGACTATAGTTATTCTTGTAAGATTTATACAAAGTTCTAGAATTGAATTCTATTAAAATTGTTGTCTCTGCAAACAATCTAGCTTAAAGTATACTTTTACGTACAAATATGTTTCCAGTTAACTTCTATGAATATTATTTTATTTATATATATACATACATTTGGTATGATTAAAACAAAAATGATAAATTTAAAATGTCCGATACTGTTGAAGCTAGTACCATTGCTAACATTTTAATTAATGGAAATTATTATCTAAATATAATAGCCTCATTCTGTTAAAAATTGTAAAGCTCGGTTGCAGAAACGTTCATCAGTTCTTTGATTAATTAACGGATTATCAAATGGAACAAATGCAACGCGATTTTATGACAGCAATGATTAAATATCATAAGAACAAGGAAAAGGGAAACTGATTAAAATTTGTTCGTTTTGATGGTCCGTTAACTAATCAAAGAATTGATTAACGTTACTGCAACCGGGCATAAGTCTTACAAATCTGTAAATAATGACAAAAAATCGCAACAAAAGCTGTCACTCTCATGTGGGAGTATAATTATATTAATGAACAAAAAAAGATGTTTGTGCAGTTTTTCTTACAGATTTACATATCTGTAATGGGCAATTGCACTGATTTTAGCTAAAGCCCTAACTACAGATTAACAAAAAAAGTGCATATCGAAATTTTGACAGTAATATTTAGCAACTCATTTGACATTTAAAGTAATTAACACAATTAAAGTTGAGGGTGAGTCTGGGAAGACGCCCCCCCCCTTTAACTTTTTTATTATAAGTAATAGAAAAAAATGGCTCATATAAAAGTTTTATTATTTTACATATACTATTTGATGGCAGATGTAGATATTTTTTATAAAGTCAAGTTTACAAGATACGATTATGAACTTTTATTTTTCAAATGGCAATCTATAATTATTTTAATAAAATAGAAACCGCCATTTTTTTCTCTTTTCAACGATGTATTATTTTTTATTAATGTATTTGAAAAATTTCGAGAAAAATGAGATAATTTAGAAATAATTTTTAAACAAATATTATACATGGCTATGTGAATATAAACAAAACGTAACAGTGCTATACAACTTAGCAAACTAAAACGACAAATTTAGTAACAAAAACAACTTAAAACAAATGTTCAAAATTACGACCATGCTCTTCTTATGATTCCAGTCGATTCACCAATTATTAGAATCATATCAATTAATTCGTTCTTCATAAACATTTCAAAATGTTTTTTTTTTACAAAATAAGTTAAATTAAGTAACAAACATTTATACTTTTTGACATTAATTTAATTGTTTTACATTGTTACGTTTTGTTTATTTTCACATAGCCACCTATAACATTTGTTTAAAAATTATTTCTAATATTTCTAAATTATCTCACTTTTCTCGAAATTTTTCAAATACATTAATAAAAAATAATACCTCGTTGAAAAGAGAAAAAAATAGCGGTTTCTATTTTATTAAAATAATTATAGGTTGCCATTTGAAAAATAAAAGTTGATAGTTGTATCTTGTAAACCTGACTTTATAAAAAATATCTGCATCTGCCATCAAATAGTATATGTAAAATAATAAAACTTTTAAATGAGCAAATATTTCATCATTACCGACATCTGTGTAGAAAGCAGAGTGGCACACCCAGCAATGGGTAATAAGCCGTGATGATATATTTATTTTTTTTTATTTAAATGAGCCATTTTTTTCTATTACTTATAATAAAAAAGTTAAAGGGGGGGGGGCTTCCCAGACTCACCCTGTATAAGCGGGAACAAGCCTTACAATTTTGTACAAATTTCGGCTATTAGCCTTTTTAGAATTGTATTTCAGAGACTTTTTATCGTATTATATTGATCCTTCAAGTTTTGGTAAAATAAACTATACATTAATTTTCAAATATAAGATATACTGAAATTTCACTAAACATCTACTGAGAAAATTCTTAATAATACTATTAGTGTCATACTTATGCGCATTTGTGTCAAGTTTGACTTTTTATTTTGACGCTATTTTTTACGTTAAGTGAAAATTCCCTTGGTTATGTTTCCTAATGCTAAGTTAAATGTTTGTGACGTTTGATTGTGTCTAACAAGCGGTTTCGGTCGCGATTGTCCTGGGAAATACCTACCTGCTTTTTACGGTAAGTTCGTCGAAGACGGATCTCAGGAAATGTTAATAAGTCTGGAAACCGTGCATGGTAGTTTACTTCCCAAATAAAGATAGTGATAACTAGAATAGATGTGCTTTAGGTTTTCTTTTTTGTTGATTTATTTAGTTTTTTATTTATTTGGCTAGCAGAACTGTTATGCATTTTACGTTGAGAATGCAAATTTTATGGTTTTGTTCAGTTTTAAATTTAGTTTTTGTAAATTCCTAAAGCATTATTTATTCATCGATGGTGAAGTGAAAGAAACACACTATTTGACTAGGAATAACAAATTAATAATAAAGAATCAGAGTAAAGTGAATTTACAAATTTTAATGTTGCCATAACATTAGAAACAGGAGAATATTAATGTGCATGAAAATGAATGATGACGAATGACCTATAAAACAAATGATAAATTATGTTAAATTATATTAAATTAATGGTGGTATTATGTGCAATCTTATGACGTCAGAAAGTTATTCTGTAAGATTATAATAAATTTAATATCCTGTGTAATCTATAGATTTTTGTACATAGTTCAGAAGTACATTTTCAGTAAATTTATAAAAACTCCTCTAACCCTTTTCTACTGTAATTGAAAATTATTTTTAAAAATGTGACAAAAATTTATAATTTAAGCTGCAGTTTGAATTCATTATCACTGAAAAACTTGGAAGAAAATATAGCATTTAAAAAAAATTATTAATAATGTACTAAAAAGTAAAAGAAACGTTCGGATATAATTAATTAATTTAATTTTTTCAGACGTCCTAATTTTATCGATAAATTTCTATTTTGCACGAATTTTTTTTTACTTAGTAACAAATACGAAAGGAAACTGCATGGTAAATCCTGGCTCCGAAGGAGGAGGGGTTTTACCTAATGTCAGTTTTACTTGAGTACTTTTGCTTACAAACAAAAAGAATGAGTGCTTAAAATAAAAATCAGAGAGGTCGTGTGGTATTTGGTGAGATAAATTGCAAACACAACGCAAAATGAAACAATTTAATTATTATTATTATTATTATTATTATTATTATTATTATTATTATTATTATTTTATTTTTAAACTTCAGATATTAATTGTCACAGGCAGTTATAAACAATAACAACTGATTATTTACTTGGTAGCGAAAATTTATCGGGGTAACGGAGTTTTATGATATATAATATCATAAGTGGTAAATTTTTACCGGAAAATTTTTCAGATTGTTACGAGAGCCGGTTGCCTAGCAATTTATTGAGTGGCATTGACAAAAAAATCACGAGTTGTCAAACTCAGTGATTTTTGATCAATGTCACAAGATAACTTAGCAACAGGCACGAGTAAAGCAATCGGAAAATTTTTCCAGGATAAAATTTAACCACGAATGGTATTCGGATGACTATTTTCAAAATAAAAATCAGGTAATCATTTATATAATTTTTTTATTGACAAAAATTTTGTAATTTTTATTGTGTTTAGTAGTATTATGTTTCAGTTTGCTTTTTCAACGTTTTAAATAGATTCCTGTTCGAATCTACTCGTTTTTAATAAAAACTGATAACACTGAAAATATACAGACTTTGACAGGTATGTAAACAATATGTTTCTAAAACGTCAAAAAAATTTCGCTTATCAAAACTCACTTACTTCTAAAAAATACATTTTATTGGCTTAAAGGGTGCGAAATTTTTTTTGTGACGGTGTTTTGTCGAAATGAAACTTGGTAACTAGGTAGAATCCTGAATTTGGATTGGTTTATATATTTATGAGTGAAATAGTCAGTATAATACTGTTCCCATTGGTTGAATTTTCAAGTGTTTTGCAATATAATTGGTTAAAAAAAATAGTCTTTGGAATATATCCGTAAAAAAATTTGTCATCGGAACTACGGATGTGCGTAAAGTAAAAGTTTGTACTAAACGACAAGTTTATGTCTGCAATCTGGAATTAATAATCTAGAAAATTTGAAAATTTATAGATTTGCAAAAACAATGTGCAGAAAATCTCCATAATGTATATTTATAAACTTTATAAATAGAGTTAACTGTCACCATATTTTGCAATAAGGAAACTTTACATATGTACTTAAAAATTTAAATAAAAATAGAAAAATAAGTTGCTAATTTCTAACAACAATAAATTTATCTGTGTTATCAATCATATTCACTTAGCGCCGGTATTATCTAACATTTAATCTACAATTTACGAACAAAATTTAGTTGGTAACTAGATTAATTTTACCATATATAATAAACACAGGAAATTAAAATTAGTTACCAACTTTATTTTAATCGCAGATTAAATTTTTTTGTAATAACGGCCCTTAGAAATTAATTGTGTATAAATGATTCTCTTGCTCATATTAAATATTTTCACTTTACTTGATTCTTTTGTTTATCTATTACATATTTTGTCTTTTTTTCCACCCAGTAAATAGTATTAATGGGAGCATGCGGTTTCGGTACTTAATTAATTCTATCTAATTATATACAATTAAATTACTTAATTGCTTAATTAAATTGAATATTAACCCTTGAAAATATTGGACGTGACGAGTTCGACCATTTCATTTAAAAACAACAGAAACCTTTACCTAACGCACAGAAGCATTACGGCTCATATTTGTTTGCTGGACGAACTCATATACATTGGAAAATATTGCATCCTCCATCCTCTTGGTGTAGGGTTAAACAATGATTATAAATACGTGCGTGACAATAATTTACTGCCTATTCGACATGTTTATATCACGATGACAAATTGAATAAACGGCATAAAATGCTATTCATTTATGATAATGATTATCCAGCGAACTGGAAAAATGTAAACACAGTTTGTACATTTCATTATTGTTCTTTTAATGCATAGTTACCATGGCGATTTTGTCATTCGTGTTAGATTAATGAGGTAATTAAAATAAAACTACATATTAGAATGATAAAGCAATATTGTGTTTAAGTGATTTGTTTTTGTAAATCTAAATTTTATCACAAATTTTTTATTGATTAAAATCACAAAATAAAATAACTGCATAGATTTTTATCATGAAACAATAAACGTAAATTAAGAATTTGAGGTATTTGTTCGTAACGTAGATAAACAATTTATCTCAAAATTTGTAAATGAAATTTGCTCTTTTGAACTACAATTTCTTAATCAGTCATTTTTTATCTGAATAGCTTCTTAAAATAAATTTATATTTTTAATAGTTCTCTATCTTTCTATTACTAATTTTCAAATGTAAAAATGTGGGTATCTGCAGGAATACCTTCACTTTATAAATCGTTTTCTTGATATTAACAAAACTTCATAGAACCTAAATTTATATTTAATATCTCTATCAAATAAAAAACTTTAATTTGATTCTGGTAAACTTCTTGCAGATTTTGTATTTTTTTGGTTTCAACTTTGATTTATTAGCTTTGTTGCGGGAAACGGTTGTAGGTCAATACGTTATCTTATTGCCAGCAAAATTTTGTGGTCGATGTTCGCATTTTCATTATGTTACTATCTAAATTTCCTATATTATAATCGAAATTGTTCATTGGTAATTTTAATTTCGTATATAACGTTAGATTCAAATCTAGCATAAAAAACTAAGCCAAAAATTAGGATGGTATTTAAGATTTACTCAATAAATAATCATAGGGGTCATTAAAGTATAGAAATTCATTTATTAATGACCCCTATTAAATCATGATTTGATTAATTAATTATTTTAGGCCGGATCCTACCACCTTTAGTTAAAGTGACAGTTTATTAACATTTGTTAAGAATTAAACTGAAGGTTAGGAGCGATGCGGACAACAGTTTTAACTTTCAGTTAACTCTATAACCAAAGGTGATAAGAACAATTTTGCAACATAACCGTTGGTTATCACTAACTGTCATTTTAATTAGAGGTGGTAGGAGTAGGCTTTAGTGGGTAACCATATACCATGTGTGCTCGAAATCCGTTACATACAGGCATTTAACATAGGAAAACAGTATCATTGCGAGTTGCTTCCCAAACTATTTTAGGAAAAAAATACTTCAAATAAAAGTTGTAGATCATGAAATTCTGCAATCAATAAACAAAATCAATTTAGCATGCTTTGTAAAAGCAGAAATTTTATATGAATTAAAACAAAAAACATAACAAATTAAGATTTTTTATTAGAACTAATATCACAAGACCTGATTTTATCGATAAATTTTTATTTTGCACGAATGTTTTTGCTTAGCAACAAACACGAAAGCAAACTGCATCTTAAATCCCGACTCCGAAGGAGTAGGGGTTTTACCTAATGTCAGTTTGCTTGACTGATTTTGCTTAAAAGCAAAAAGAATGAGTGCTTAAAAATAAAAGTTTATCTGAGAAAATCGGAGAGGTCGTGTGGTATTTGGTAAGATAAATTCCAAAGACATCGCAAAATGAAACAATTTAATTATTACTATTTTATTTTTAAACTTGAAATATTAATTAACTGTCACACTGAATAACAACTGTTTTTTACTTGATAGCGGAAATTTATCAAAAGTAATATCACAAAACCTCCTGATTTTATCGATAAATTTCTATTTTGCACGAATTTTTTTGCTTAGTAACAAACACGAAAGCAAACTGCATGGTAAATTCCTCCGAAGAGGGAGAGGTTTTACCTAATGTCAATTTGCTTGAGTGATTTTGCTTAAAAGCAGAAAATCAGAGAGGTCGTGTGGTATTTGGTAAGATAAATTCCGAAAACAACACAAAATGAAACAATTTAATTATTACTATGTTATTTTTAAACTTGAAATAATAATTATCACACTGACAGTTATAAACAATAAAAACTGTTTATTTACTTGGTATAGCAGAAATTTATCGGGGTAACGGAGTTTTATCAGTCTGTACACATTGGTTGAATTTTCAAGTGTTTTGCATCGTGATTGGTAAAAAAACTAGTCGTTGGAATTTATCGGGGTAACAGAGTTTTATCATATATAATATCATAAGTGGTAAATTTTTGCCGGAAATTTTTTCTGATTGTTACGAGAGCTGGTTGCCTAGCAATTTATTGAGTGACATTAACAAAAAAATCACGAGTTGGCAAACGAGTGATTTTTGATCAATGTCACGAGATAAATTGGCAACAGGCTCAAGTAAAGCAATCGGAAAATTTTGCCAGGATAAAATTTAACCACGAATGGTATTCGGATGACTATTTCCAAAATAAAAATCAGGTAATCATTTATATATTTTTTTTTCTTGACAAAAATCTTCTAAATGTTATTGTGTTTTGAGGTGTTGTATTTAAGTTTGCTTTTTCAACGTTCTAAATAGATTCCTGACCGATTCGACTCGTTTCTAATAAAAACTAATAATACTGAAAATATACACACTTTGACAGATATGTAAACAATATGTTTCTAAAACGTCAAAAAATTTTCGCTAATCAAAACTCACATGCTTGTAAAAATACGACATCTTACTGGCTTAAAGGGTGCGTAAAAATTTTGTGACACGGTGTTTTGTCGAAATGAAACTTGGTAACTAGGTAAATTCTGAATTTGGTTTGGCTTATGAATTTATGAGTGAAATAGTCAGTATAATACTGTTCCCAATGGTTAAATTTTCAAGTGTTTCGCATCCTGATTGGTTAAAAACTAGTCGTTGGAATTTATGTGTTTGAAAAAGTATCAATATTTAACAGTTAAAACATCAATCATTTGTTTGTCTTTTGGTTTTCAAAATTTTCATATTTAATTTCTATAGTTACTAAACATACGACATGAATTTTGTTTACTAATTTATAAGTAGAGGCGATTTCGGGCGACAACTGTTCACTTGCGGTATGTTACGTTCAGGTACGTTCGCACATTCGGGCGCTAGGAACAACATACCCGGTATGCTTGGATCAGTGCTCACAGCTGAACGGGTTTGCGAGTCGGGTCAGCTCTCTGTTCACTATTTCTATATCTTTTTGTCTTTTTTTGAAATGTCAAAAATCAAAACAGTCGGAGTCGTGGGCTTATGTCAAGCAGGGTGACATTATTTTCGTTGACTCTTTTTTGGACAAATATGGAAAAAACTATCTATCTCCGTTAATGCATTTTAATTGTCAGACACTATTTTTGACAGTTTTAAATGTCGCAGAATATACATAACCACCAAGCACGGTGTCAACAAGTGAACCAACGATTTTTGGCGCCACCATTAACCATATCATACCGTAACTAACCATAAGTAATCCGAAGAAGTGAACGGGTATGTCGCCCGAAATCGCCTTAGAATTTTAAGCTCTACATCTTTTATTTGAAGAATTTTTTTAAAATTATTTGGGGGTAACTCTCAGGGAAAAACTATGTATGCCTATGTAATGAATTTCCAGCGCCACCCGGTATACCACATACCATTGGTGAGCAATTAAATATTTCATGCAAACAACGACCACATGTAAAAATTAGCTTGTAAAAATATTGGAGAAATAACCATCTTGGTGATGGGTGGGTTGGCATGCGATTCCTGGTTAAAGTGCTCTCTATGGCAGCACTAACCCCATGAAAGTCGACACAGACTCGACCACACACGTCACACGTCTGTTGTGTCTTACACCGTGTAGTGTTCGTATCCGTACCTAGAAGTACAAGTGATTTGAATGAATGAGAGCTGAACGTGTCGATGTTGTTATCGCAGGCGGTTCTGGTCGATGCAAACAGTGGCCGTTCCCAGCCGGACGTAAGCATTGACATGTCGGGAAGTACTAACAGTGACCAAGCCGTTCTCACCTTGAATGTCCAGGTAGACCCCCAGCTATTTATTACTTCTCTACTTGTTTCTAGACCTAGACACCATCACCGAGGTTGGTGATGGCTGGATGGAAACACATATGATCAAGATGGACATTTAAAACTAAAGCAAAAGCTTCTGCGAGCTTTATGCACATGCTAACTATATACTTATATTACGATTGCACGGGTATACACATATTTTATCTATGTAAACACTATAGTATGTAAATTGTTCTCTCATTATTATTCTATTACTTTTATTGTTTATTTTTAAAATTCATATATTCACTTAATTTTCTTATACGCTTGTACCGTTCCTTTTTGAGCGACGGCAGCGCCGACTATTGGAAGCGATAAGCATCTTTGAGCTGATCATTGTCAAAGCCCGGAAAATGTCAGTTACAATTACTTGTGGTTTTTAAGACGTAAACTTGAATATTTTTCGAAATAAAAGTAAAAGTAAAGGCGAAAATTAAGGTGGTGTTTTAAGAGAAACTTCAGGAGCTCTCGGCAATAGAGCACATTAAAATATTTTTATAATGTTGAAATTAAGGTAAAATAATGTAGATATTATTAGTCTAATTAATAATTAATTTTAAAATATGTTAGGTGAAGAAAAATTATTAGAATAATTGTATCGTTACTCTATGTTTTTAGTATAATCGGGACATATGAACATATATGTATATCAAAGATGTATCCTTTGTAGATAATTTACTGAATATATGTCCATCTGATTAGAGTCCCTTAGTTTTCTTAAAAAAAAAAACGTGAACTTTGATTTTATTACAATAAAGCAATACTTATATAATTACAACAAAGGAACTTTGATTACAATAATGAAAATGGCTAGTCACGAATTTTTCTTTAATTCTAATACAATTTAGTTTATGCATTATCTTGTAAAATTGTACGTCCTAGTTTTTTGATTAAATTAAACCATGGATACGACTGAACTATAATTTCAAGTTTAGTTACAAATTATTTCTTTACTTGTTAAAATATTTAAGTGATAGAAGAACTGTTTCTTGTATTGAAATTACTTATTAATATATTATTCAACTGATCAAATTTCAGAATTCTGGGTTTTTACTTTCTAAATTTGATAAATTTTGAGCGCAGCATAATCACCTTCCTTTTATCTTAATTATTTCTATTGAACCCAGTAATCATTATCGATGATAAAATCTTTTAAAGTTATAATAACATGTAAATTCTATTGAATACATATACTTCTGTCAGTTCAAATATTGTATTTTCGGCCGATTGGCGTCGCCTCGAGCGTTACGGTACAAGCGTATACTCTATTTTTGTATCTATTAATCTATTATTCTTCATTTTCAGTCTCACAAATACAATATACCAATAACGAAATATTTTTAGAATCCTATTCCAAAACTTTTCAAACATTTCTCTTTTTTGATATGCAGAATGGTGCATCGGAAGACCGCACCATAGCGATTTCAATGTTAACAGTTTTTTTGTTTTTTGTACAGAAAAAAATTCTGCAATTCTAATTCATAATTTCTTATTATCCGGAACAGGAAAAATCCAACAGACCGATTCACAAAAAAGTTTAAGCTAAGCCTTATTTTTGGATTAGTGAATTCTTCTACTATAGCCCAGCATTTAAAAATAATCTTCATTATATTATTAAAAAAGGTAGATACTTGAGTTAGATTAGACTATATTTTAAGAAATAAACTGACAAAATTAGAGTAAAATTCTCTAATCCTAAAATAAGAATTAGCTTAATCTTTTTTGTGAATCGGGCTGCAAGAAATTAAATTGTTGACGTTAATAATTATAATTAAAATTTAAATAGTATATTAAAACATAAGTTACAAAAGGAAAAGTATTCTAGCTTAAATTCAGTACCGGATTACCCAATAGGCAGACTAGGCAATTATCTAAGGGCCCCGCTACATTGGATTTAATATTGATTTGATTTTGAAATAATGTTTTTTATTACAAACAAAGAAATACTTAAATAAAATAATTTGATTACAACAAAGAAATGCTTATTTGCAATAATGGAACCTTGATTACAATAATAAAAAATGTCAATCAATATTACAAGATCCTACTATTACAATTGATGGCATAAAATAAATTGTTAGTGCTATCTATATTTTACATTGACAGTGATTTAGTGCAATTATTAGAATATAGATCACTATATTTATGTAAATAAGTAGGTCTTTTGTTATCTGTTTGAAACTAAAACTTTTATCTAATTATAATAAATATGATATATTTACACTTGTATTATATTTGTTATTTGTTGCAAATTTGTACTAGTTTTTTATGTAATTATTTTTATGATATCAATACCAGTGTTTAGCATTTATGTTGATTTTCATAATAATTCTTTCGCATAACGATGCTATAATTTTTTTGTATTGTAATAATGTGATACGTATACTTCGGTAGAGACAAAACACAACGAAAAACCTTTAAAAAATTATTTATTTCAAAATAATGTGGCTTATCATTTTATTGCATAAACTAAGTTAAAACGAAATACTTGATTTTTTGCAAAAATATCCTGTTTTATTCAGTAAGTTAATATTTGTTTGTATAATGAAATTGTTTATAAAAATTGTTGGGTGGTAAAATCGTATACTTTGGGGGGGGGGGCAGTGGCGAATTTAACGGTAAGCAGTGGGACACTTGCTTCCTAGGCCCTCGTCAGAAAGGGCCTTTGGGTCCTTATCTGAAAGAGCGTCAGGTCCCCATGAAACAAAATTTATAAATATATTTCATTAGTCGAACAAAATCAAAGTATCCAGGTTAATATTACTCCTTACAAGTAAAATAATATTCATGCAATTTCAACATAAAAAGATTTAGTTTCTAGTCGCGAATGTGAAGTGCTCATTTTTGATATTTAATTTAAAGTCGCGCGTAGGGATATATTCGATATTTAGCTTTGGCCCGACCCGATTTCGAGGCAATCATCGAGTCGGGTCTATTTTCATTTTCGGGCCGATCATTTGGCAAAGTTGAGCCGAGTCGGACTTACCATATTGGCCTTTACTTCAAGAATCCAAGGCCTAAAGCCGGGACCGATTTCGAGTCAGTTTTCAAGCCGAGCCTGCTTATTTATTGTCGAGTCGATCTTTGAGTCTGGCTGAGATATTTTTCTCGGATCGAGTAGAGCCAAACCTCAAAACCTGATCGGGCCTGGTCCGAATACATCTCTATTGGGGGCAGTAATCCGGTAAATGTTAAAAACCAAATGGGCACTTTTAAATTTCTGACGACATTCATAAATCAAGAACGTAAAGAATTTATTTATAACCACGAATATTGTTCAACCGTACGCCTTTCATTGTTTAATGAAATTTCTTTTATTTCGATTGAATTTTTCGTTAACCTGTAGGCCTGGGTCCCTGAAATAATTTTGCGCCCTGTGCCTTTTTCCTTAAATCCGCCCCTAGAGGGGGAGGGGATTTCGATCGCCTAAGGGCTCCCACATGGTTTAATTCGGCACTGCTTGAATTGCCTTCTGTAACGCGTGTTTTATACTATTTTGTCTGTTGAGGCTTTCTTTTATATTATTTCTATATAAAAATACTTGACAATTTCCATTAAGGGAAATTTTGGTAGAATTATTAGGTTGGTGACAGTGATTTGTGTTTTTTTATTCTGTCCGTTGCTTATATCACAAAAAATCATTTAAGACTGAAACTCCTTCTAACATCAATATGCGTGCTAGAATGCTAGAATGTGATACTCTAATTCCGAAACAGAGAAAAATATATATTATTTTTGTGCTTTTATTATGGTTGCTGTTTTATTCTATGAGAGCACTGATTTTATCAATATTATTAGGTAAATTTCTTTGATTTTCAAAATTAACAATAAAATCGCTGTGGTACATCTTCCGTTACGTTGTTTTATAAATTGACCAAGCACATACATTCATAATTTCTTTGTCTTTTTGTAATAAAGGGCAGTAATTATTGTAGATATTTTTTTTTTAAATCGAAAATAAGTGTTCAAACTCAAGTATGTGGGAAATATTGAAAAATAAATTTTTTGTTTTATTTATTCGTTGTCATGACTGCTTAAAAATATTATGGCATAGCCGCTGTAGTCGCCCAAGTAGCAGATAATTTATGTCAAAAATTTAGAATATATTTTGAAATTTTTATTATTTTGTGGACGATTGCAAAAAAAATCTTGTTGCAACACATGCGGCAAATTTCATGCAAATTCATTTCAGATTCACCAATTTCCCGCACTTGTTACAAAAATAAAATCTCAGTTTTTTATTTTTTCTGAATTCATCACAAAAATTTTCCAAGGGTTTCATGATTGTTTTTTTGTTGTAACTGGCATTAATATTATCCTGAGGTTTATTTTTGGATCCAACTTCTAATTAATTATATCGA
This sequence comes from Harpalus rubripes, assembly GCA_963082715.1. Lineage (NCBI taxonomy): Eukaryota > Metazoa > Arthropoda > Insecta > Coleoptera > Carabidae > Harpalus > Harpalus rubripes. Next base: position 52,793,829 of record OY720454.1, read on the forward strand.
TCATAAAGAATATTTTCCAAATTACACACTATCGTACAAAAGAGAATCTAGTTCAACTTTTCTCATTATCATTTCAAAAAGACTAGATATTATCATGTAGAAAAGTTTTCATTGAAACTGAAAGCTATTCATTGAAGGAAATCAGCTGCATGTAGAACATAGTGTTCTGGTTGAATACAAAAGTTCTGCATTGTAATTTTAGATGTTGTAGTTACAAAACATTTTAATATGAACAAAAAGTTAACAATAAACTACGTATACTTACTTTACATCATTTGCTTTTAATACATAAACTGAAACTTTTCAATTTTACACTAGTTTTCTCAATTTCATATGAGAAAAGTTATGCATGCATTCATAACAATGCGATATTTTATCATTTATCGGAGATGGAAATATCGGCCCTTAAGGAAATAAAATAATGAAACGTATGTACAAGTGTCTCAGTTTCGATGTTTTTTTTAAGGTATCTCGGGTAATGTTTATGATAGAGCAAAACAGTTTGCACATTTCAGGATTAACTTTTTAAGAAAAGTTTAATAGTTACCTCAGGAATTTTCGATCTTCTTTTATTTCTGAGCTACTGGCAAAAACTTGTTTTTCGTTCATTTTCAAAATATCTCATCTTATTTATTATGATGTATTATTCTCTCTAAAAAACGGTTTTTATTCTATTTAAAAAACGGTAAATTTTTTGTAAAAACAATTTTACTCTATCATAATAAATAAGGTGATATATTTTCAAAATGAACGAAAAACGAGTTTTTGCCTATAGCTCGGAAACAAAAGGAGATTGAAAATTCTTGTTGTGACTATTAAACTTTTCTCGAAAAGTTGACCCTGCAATGCGTAAACGGTTTTGATCTATCGTTAATATTACCCAAGATACCTTATAAAAACATCGAAGATGAGACATTCTGTACATTAAACAACAAAACATATACCCGTATATTTTGATATTTCAAAATGTGGCCATAGGCTATTCCACGATATTTTTTTTATTTATTTTTTTTTCTTGAAGTACTGGAAAATATAAGATCACATATGAAAATTCCAGTTAAAATTTCCTCCAAATAAGCGATATTAAGGTCCGAATTTTAAATTTGTTTGTGACGTAGGTAATGTGAGTATACCAGAAATAAACAAACAGTGGTTCACAGGCTTATATTTAAATTGTAATATTATATTTCATTATTAGAGAAATAATTTAAATTGCACTTAATCTATTTCACTTTTTTATTTTACAAAAACAAAAAAGTCACCCGAATAAACTAAAACTATTAACATTTTAGAAAATTCAACACTAGATATAGACATATAGTACATACTCGTATTTCCGATATTAACCTGCATTAAAAAAAAAATAGTGAATTTATTAGTATTTGACTGTGATTTTAATGGCAAAACGTGGAATCCTACTGGATTTTGATTTAATGGCAAATCAAAATTCAGTATTAATAGATTTCAATATTTTTTAAAAATGCAGGTTAATATCGGAAGTATGTCTAGTATTGAATTTTTTAAAATGTTAATAATTCTAGTACAGGAACAATTTTGAATTTTCGCTTCATATTTTAGTACAACCTTTTCTCTTAACTATTATCTTTCATGTGTTCAATAAACTTTTACTATTTTTGATTATGGTGGAATAGCCTTTTATACGAAAATAAATGAGAGAACAAAACTTTGCATAAAATAAAATACATACTTTCCGCATATACTAGTAATGTAATGGATAATAAATAGCGTCACAAATTACTTCCAACAAAAAAGGAAAACAAAAAATAATGTTATAAATAATGTATTGTAGTAAACAAAATCGTAAATTCAAGTCCTAAACACATTTTTTTATGATTATAAGACAATGTCCATCTTCGTCATTAAGTTTCGCAAACTTCTGTGTCTGCATCAGCAATGTGCTTAGCAAATCTTGTTCTTATTGCTTGTTATTGACGCTAATTTAATGATCAATGTCTGTTTCCATGCGCACTTCTCCCATGTTTACATGAGTTTTATTGTTGTTGAATAATATTTTTTGTGGAATTTTTTATTTGCAATAAACTCATGTTCAAGGTATGTATTCAAAGTTTTTATTCTTGATTTGCACATTTTTAGCATGATTTACTCAATTGATCGACTGACAATGTAGATGTGCACACACTAGATTCTTTTCAAGGGTTTCAAGTTTTCAAATTTGATATGGCAACTGAAGGAATTTACTGAAAGTTTGAGTTTTACGTTTAACCCCATTATATTGTATTATAATTGCGTAATTGTAATATTCGTAGTATGTTAAAAGTTCAATTTCTTACTTATGTTAGAAGAAAACAAATAAATGCCATTATGTTAGCAATTATTATAATTGCACTGTTAAAGTAGACAATATTACCATCCTATTGTCATTTTCACTCATTACATTCAAAATATACTTCGTTTTAAGAAAATATGCACTATGAGAGCATATTAATAAATAAGGCGTTTTCGTAAATTTAGTCAGAATACTCTGGTGTGACTCGAAGCGTATGAAACTTGATTCGTAGCGTAGACCATACAGATTTATTTAAAGTGCTTACTTTTAATACTGTTTGTAGTTAAAATATTTTTTGACCACCAGGAGTAGAAATCGATATCGTAAAAGTAAATAATCCCTAGGGAGTTTATATTATTTCAGTTACCTACTACAGCAGGATATAGATTGTATCACACAAATTTCTAGATTTTGTTGGTTTTGAATGTTCTTAGTAGACGACGTAGAACTCAAAATTCTTGAAATGAAATTTGAGAAAATTCTACTTTGTTTTCAACAAAAATCTGTGTTGTCAAGAAATGAACCTACGACTAATTTCTTAAATGCATTGAATTATCGAAAATGACAGTAGAATTTGTCACTTTTTTAAAATTAGATTTTTGTGATGTTTGTGTATCTACTCCCAGTAGTGAATAACATATTATATAGTGTCCATATAGTTTGTGTCAAGATAAATGCACATTGACTTTTCCGCCCATCTCAGCATGTATTTGGGGATCGTCTACTCCTCGGTCTACACTTTTCCAAATGAACGAAAAGAGGCTCTAAATTTTTGTTAATTACGCAAAATCTGTTACGAATATGTAACTTATTTTTTTCATGTTATTAAAAAAACTTGATATTATGTCTGTAAGTTTTTATTTATGCTTTAGCGTTGAAAATACACTAAACAAGTTTCAGCTTTTTACTAATTATGGCTGTATTTGTCATTTATTTGTAATAAAATTTAAACCCTCCCTCCTAGAAAACATAAAATTAGGTTCGTAACTTTTTAAAATATTTATTTTTTATTCGAATAATTAACTTCAAAATTAACAAAAAAATCAACCATTTTAGAGCTTTGCCACAGACCTAAGAACAATAATATTGCAAAAATAAAAAGTTACAGACATAATATCAAAATAATTTTTCTGTTAATCATAGCATTCTGAAAGTAGCATTAATGAGAGAATATTAAGAAATAATATTTATTAAATGTATTATTTTTCTGAAACCGATAACCTATTGAACAAACCACGGATGTTATGAATCATACAAGCCTTAGATGCATTAAAATCTTCGCTATACGAGCTCGGATTTCAAATCGACATCTGCTGCAGTTATAATAGTCATAACAATCCTAGGTATGTTAATAGCTATTACAGTTTACAAATATTACATATAATATGTACATAAATTAATAATCAACAATAATGCTATAAATTTGGTAATCCACTTCTCGCCGAACAGGTATCGAAATACCCCGGGTTGATGGGTTGGATGAGCTTAAGAAGTTGAAGTCAGTGTGTATTTATCTTGACACAAACTAATTATACACGTATGCTTCTCATGGCAGAATGCTATTTTTCCCTAGGTCTATGTAGCCGTCGAGTTCTTGGCCTCGAGGAAAATGGTGCATTTTTTCCCTTGATGTATAATATACTTACTTATTAATCACATGACATCAACATTTTTTTTAAATTTATTTTTAATTTTGCGCCTTCGCCAATAATTTGAAGAAATTTGATGCATCTGTGACGTCAGTTAATAATCTCTCGGGCATCTCCAACTGAATTTATGAAAATGCCATATGTTAATAAAAAGGTTGTTATGCATTTAAATAGCTGTACGATATTGTAATTTACAACATATATAGGCTGTCTCACAACTCGCGCCCCAGACGAAACTGACACTTGCCGACGAGAATAGGTTGCCAACAAATAGAAGAAAATAATTTGCGGCTGCTTGCATAACGGAGTTACAAGACTTTTTAATCCACCAATCCCGGAAGGATATCTTGAGGTGTGATGATATTATTCCAAAGTAAAACTGGTTGCTAGGTTTTAAAAATACTACTAGTGAGTTACAAAATTTGTTTGACTTTCTGTAATTTTGACACTTTAGAGTTGACTTTTCACTGTCAAGAAATTTAGGTTAGCGAAGGTGTCATCCGAGATCATCATTTATATCGTACAGTGCAACGTGTTGTAGCAGCTGTGTAAAATGTGTTAAACGAAAATATTATTGTCATTTGAATTCTTTGAGATTAAAACAACAAATGGTGGTTCTAAATTTAATTTGACACTGACATTTTTCGAAAACTACAGGCGCCCACACATTTTAAAGAAGATTTGATTTGTATGAAACCCTAGTAATTGAAAATTACGGCAACCACACGGTAAAGGTGTAGGTTTCTGATTGGTCAATTTTCTCGAATATCTTTTAAGCTAGATTTTTTTTCTTCGAAATTACACATACGAGTGCCGTCTCGTGTTTCCTCATTCGCTCTGGAGCGCGAGTTGTGAGACACCCTGTATACTTGTTTTCAATGAAAATTTACATAAATTTAAATATTGCTATCTTTTATATTACAACAATTCGATGAAATAAATAAAAAATCGAATTTTAATTTCTTGTTTTTATTTATAATTATGCAATAATTTTATTATTAAATATTTGGATTCATCGTAATACTGCAACGAATTTTAATTTTCTCAAACTTTTCAGTAAATTCAACAATAAAACCATTTTCATCATCTATTTCTCTAATTAACTTACTATGATGTATTTAGGCTGAACCAATGAACAAGATCGTCCCCGGAGCAACATCTATTACATACCGATCAGTACTACAACCACGCAGTATGCATGTGGAACTTGTCCGAAACAAGGTGGACACTGTTGAAAAGGTATTCCTTTACGTCAGCAAGATTCATGGCAGCAAGAGGTGTCTCGGCACCAGGCAGATCTTGGGTGAAGAAGATGAGGTGCAGCCAAATGGACGAATCTTCAAAAAGGTGAGACATTAGATATATATTCTTCGATGTACAGGATGGGGCCTAGAAACTTCCTTTTTTTGAAGGCGATTAAAATAAAAAGTATTGCTGATAGACACAATTTATTTTGGAATAATGAAATACCATAATTTAAAGTTTTAAATAATGCAGTATTAAACAAAACATCTTGAAGGTGGTGACCACCGTTCTGATGCAACCGATTTTTAAAGCTCCGTTCTATACGTTTAAGCATTCGGGTTATTTCCTACCGAATAAGATTCTTCAGCTGAAGCAGGGTTGTAGGTCGGTGCTTAAGATGTATTGTTTAAAATTAAAAACTTTAAAACACGTTCGCGCCGGAATGTTATTTACAGGTCTTTCATCTCAGCCGTAACTGATTTTGCCACTTTTCTTGTAACGCATTAAACATTTAAAAAATCATTATACGAGCCCAGGCGCACATGTATTGGACCAAAGAACCCTTGTGCAGAAAATCAATTTTCAGAACTAAAATTTATTATATAAAAATCATTTATAGAAAAACAAACAAGTATAATAAACACACTGTAGTTCTAGCAATTAATTAACAACATTTAATATACAGGGTGTTTTTTGTAAGACTATCTAAGTAGGTATCTCAGAAACAAATTTAAGTTGTGTTATATCTTAAAATTATACCAATTGAAAAATTATTTTTGTGCGCCATTGGATAAACACTATTGTGATATTTTTATATGAAACATTTTTCTCGATAACTGTTAGATTATAAGTAATTTTAAGAAGAAAAAAAATGCCAATAATCAGTTTTTCGTCATTATCTAGTGAGCCATGCATTTTTTTAAAAAAATAATTTAATTGCTAAAACTACAGTGAATTTAATACACTTTTCTGCCCCTCCGCAGACAACCTGTATATAATAAATATTAATTCTGAAAAAATAACCTTCGGCACAAAACTCCTTGGTCCAATACATGTGTGACTGGGCTCGTAATTCTTTGAAAAACGTAGTTATAGAAAACCGACTTTGAAGTTAATATTGCATATTCTTATAGTATATTATGTTATTAGGAGTAGAAAGCGGTCTTTTTGTGTTGAACCCAGCTATTGCGGCCGAGGCGCTAGCCGAGGCAAGGCAAGCTGGGTAAAAAAGGTCGTTCTACTCCGAATGACATATACTATTTTTTCTTCAAGTATTTCAAATAATTTTTTGACATTTTTTGGAATTTTTTAATTGTAGTGTTTGCAATTTCAGCCAAAACTGGCTGTGTACACCACAAAACAAAAAAGATACAACTGTCAAATAACAATTTTCAATATAATCTGTGTTGCCGTGACAACTGCCGGCGCCAGCGGTGAACTAAGACACTAACATTTTTTTACTAGTATAACAATAACAACATTTTTGTACTAGTAAGACAATGAACAACTTCTATAGTGTGTGTACAGTAGCATAATATGAATATTATAATATGCTTGAAGAAAAAATTTATTTTTATCATATTACAAATTATACAAAATTAAAATTTCAAAAATTTACGACGAGTATCACCGATAGTACACCGCGGCCCTGACCAAATTACGTCGTGTACCACCGGTGGTATACGTCGGCGCGAACGTGTTAATAATAATATACATATATTTATTTCACTCGACATATTATACATGTGTTGAAAAGGTCTCAAGAAGCAGATACATACATACATATATTACAAAATAAAAGCATAAATATTAATTACAAAATTTCATTATTGAAATTGTTATATTCTGCTACAGAGTAAAAGCAATTATTAATTAAAAATATTTTCACAGCTTGCTTGAATGTTCTCAAGTTACTACAATTTTTAATTTCGGGTGGTAATTTATTAAAAACATCTAGACCTAGATATTGAGGCGATTTTCTTCCTATATTTAATCTGTTGCAAGGCAATCTAAAGTCCTGTTTATTCCTTGTATTGTATTTGTGTAAATCCATATTTGTTGGAAATTTATGTTTATTTTTATAGACATATTTGCACAATTCCAGTAATAAGTATAATTATTTCACTATTCAAAAATAAATTTTGTCCATCAGCAGTACTTTTTATTTTATTTGCCTTCAAAAAAGGAGCCCGAATGTTAGAACGGGTAGAGGGGAGCTTCAGAAATTGATTGCATCAGCGCATAGAGAACGGTGGCCACCACCTTCAAGATGTTTTGTTTAAAACTGCATGATTTAAAACTTGAAATTTAATTTCTTTCATTATCAGCAATACTTTTATTTTATTCGTCTTCAAAAAAGGAAGTTTCCAGTCCCCAGCCAGTATTATTTGCATGGTGTCTGAAATTACATGTGTAATATCTTGGAATCCCGGAAACTATAAGAAATACGAGAATTAATTATGTATTTATTTTTCTAGAATACAAAGGTCAGTATCTTTAGATGCAAAATGCAAGCAAAAAAATGCTGATCTTTATTTCTTCGAATGGCTTCTAATGTAACACGAGGGGCAGTGGTAACGACGGTTCTGATGATGGTGTTCTTACTTGTTTACCGAACCATGGCACTTTTCACTAACTGTTGGTCGATGATTGGCGACCACTTTATTGAGGAGGAACACACATACACTTGGATATTTATTCGAGATGGACACGGACATTCTTTGAGATTTATACTATTCATTTTCATATTTTCACATACTTACATAGACTAACACATTACATTTTAAACTAAACTGTTACATCGTATCTCAGCGTGCTAGCGTTTAGCACGTGCTTAAACTAAAACCCCGACTATATGTCTATTCGACATGAGAAACTAAAATTTAAAATAAATAAATAAATATATCATCACGGCATGTTACCCATTACTAGGTGTGCCAATCTGTTTTATACGCAAATATCGGTAATGATGGGTTTCTTATGTGCCATTTAAAATTCGAAATAATTTTTGCGTCGGGATCGAACCCGGGTCTCCAGATTCATGACCAGACACTCAGGCACATAGCCACGAGACTGTTAATATATTCATGAGAGTATATCGGAGGGATATATGGAGCAGGGTATCATATGGCATCCATATCATAGGCTTGCAATAACTTAGATACTAAAGACTTATAGACTTAATTGTCAACACTCTAATGGGCAGATTCATAAAAAAGATTAAGCTAATTCTCAATTTGGTATTTGAAATTTTATATTCATTATATTATCAAAAAGGTAGATATTAGATTAGATTATATTTTAAGAAATAAACTATCAAAATTAGAGCAGAATTTACTAATCCAAAAATAAGAATTAGCTTAATCTTTTATGAATTTGCTAATAAATGTCTAGACCGCTGACACCTAGACTAAACAGACAGTTATATGTAGAAAAAATGATTTATATGCCGGCATATAACCGTAGTGAAGTTATTTAATTAACACATTATTTAAATGGACAGTTAAATAAAGCAAGTTAGGTCTATTTATTTATCTTAACCGGGAAGTAAAATGATTTCATATAAAAGTAAACTTTTTTAAGTTCCTGGTTTGTTGTTTTTTTTTAAATATTAAGTTCAAGTACCTACTTACATCAGATTTATCATACGTAATAAAATTGTAGATATGAAAGTCTATATCGTAGTCATACTCAATTTTTTTTTTATATGTCAGTAAACATTTCTGAGGAACTAGCGTAATTATTCTCCAAGCCCCCTCTTGAGAATGTCTTTTTACAAGTCTAAGATGTAATTAAAAATGAAATATTTCTCACCCTTAATTAATGATAAAAGCCACGTGCAACATGACCTAAAACTAGAAAATATTACTCATAATAATTTTGTTGCAATGTTCCAAGAATATATCACCATATTTATGAGTTTTTCATACATTTAATCACGTTTTAGCAATTTGAAATTTTCATTTAAAACTTACTTGTTCTCGGAAATTAATAAATGTTTTATACCATATAAAATTTTATTTAATTAGTAGTTTCCAAATGAATTTATGCAACAAATCTTTTAAAAATTGTGGTCTAAAGATTTAGTTTAAATCAAGATACTGTTAGACATTTTAATTTGGTTTATCATAGTTTATCATATTTGATATTATTTTTTTTATACTATATCTACGACGAAACTTGTACTAATAAAGATATTCGTATTAATGAATCTATATAATAAAATTATCCAGTAAAATGCGGTTTTACAATATACCGAGTGTACACGAAAAACCGTGACATAGGCGTTTAACATGAGAAAACAGTTTTTCTCAAATATAATCTATCCTGTAAAATATTATGTAATGCTTTATACATACCGACTTTGAGAATAAAATTCTGAATTTTTAGATGCCAAAATCCTTCAATTTGCGCCTTTCGTGTTCCAGTAAACTTAATGTAAAAATATATGCGTCATTTTAAGAAATGAGCGTCCATAAACTGACAATTTCTTATTTATTTTTTTTTCATTTCATGTAAGAAAATGGTGTACTATTATTTACGAAAGATGACTGTTCAAGGTCATTTGTCCGAAGAAAGAATACACAGCATTTTATATCAGTAGCTTAGCAACGTTTTGTATTAGAAAAAGAAAGATTATTTGACGTATGTCTATTTAATTTACTGGGTGTGACACATATACGTAAAATAGTGCCATTACTTTCTAACACACTAAAAATAGCAATGACGTATGTCGTAGTGTTGCAGACATGTAATTTAATTATCTACTACATTGCCCTCTGTACTAATGTTTATCCAGTGGCGTTGACATTCAAATCATATTATTATTTTATGGTTTACGTCAAATCTATATTTTTGTTTAATGTAAAAACGTTGGTTAGTTAAACAAGATAAAAATAAATTATTTATATTCGTAATAAGTATTTAATTATATTATCTTTCGAGATTGTTCTGCTTCGTAAATTTACGGCTGGACAATAATTTGTACTATTATTTTAATTAACCTTTGAAAAGTAGGAAAATAAACCTTTCATTTCCGGCGTAATCAGTATTTGAAAATATTATTTTAGTTCATGAAACATGTTGAATTTGAAACTAATTAATATACAATGATTATGATGCGCGAAGATTAAAATTTTAACTATACCATGTAAAATATTCAACATAACTTTTTAATTAAATACGAAAATTGCTATATGGTTAATTTTGAATTATAATCGAATGAATCAGAGCAAATGAAATAATACATATTGGAATTTAACAGTTCATTAGCTATTCAGTTATTTTTAGCGAATATTAATATTTTATATTTTCATCGACCAAAATTATCATAGTAAATAATTACTAAATTCATTAAATCCGAATGAATATTGAGAAAAAAATAATTATAATCAGGCTGTATGTTATTATTTACGTTATTTTATTTTGGAATCATAAACTATGCTCTGTTCCATTTAAGCCATTCAGATTCAGTAGATGGCACTGGCAATAGTGCAAATCTGAAGTAGCTGAAATTACATTGGGTAAACTTGTCTCTAATTTCAGCCAATCAGCCAAACTTGTTTATTTGCCCTCAAAAGAGGGCACAATTTGGCTTTTATCGCCCGAGGGCCTATAAAGTTGCCAAGCAACAGCTATTCAAACACAAAAATAGTCGTTTATGAATAAATGTCAGACAACACAATAAATTCGATAAATCACATTTTTTTAACACCGCTATTTGCAAAATTTTTCGTATTCTTTCTCGTATACGTCTTTTGATTTCTGTGGATCTAACTTGCACTGTGCATTCAATATTCCTTTTGAATAATTGATATTTTTAATTTTCATTTGACACTATACTCTGTTCCATTTAAGCCATTCAGCAGATGTCGCTCGCATCAGCGCTAGTTTTAAGTAGCCGAAATTATATTGGGTAAACTTGTCCCTTATGTCCAATTTCAGCCAAGCAGATAAGTCAAAAATTTCCCTATGCTCTGCAATACTGAATGGCTTAAATGAAATAAGGTATAAATTAAAATTGGTTATAAATAAACAATATGCTAGAAACCACAGCATACTTAAAATTCACAACGGCAGCAAAACAATACCGAATATATACCTACAGAATCCTTCCTTGAATTTCGAGAACCAAAATAAAATAAAAGTAAGCTTTAAACATTCCTCCGTCGTACAATATTTTTATGGTGTGATTATCCTCTTTACATTAATAACTATTATTATTTTCAAATTCATATCTACGCCAAATTACTCATACCTGCATGTAATTTAGTATTTGTTGATAAAGAATTATCTATGAAAAATAAAATATTCACGTATAAATATTCACGTATGTCTTACTTATATAATATACGAGTAAACATAATCTCTTACGGGGATATTGACAAATAAATGTTATCAGCTTATGTCTATAACGTCTATAATAAACTTGATTTTATAATAAATGATTCGCTGTCATTACGTACTTGAATTGTATTTACTATTTTCAGTAATATTTAATAACTCATTTGACATTTCTTTTCGATGCGAGGCTAAAATATAATGGGGTCCAAATTCAAAATGCGTTTAAATTTAGATACATTAGCTATCTTTGCAATAAAATAAACAAAATTAGGGCGCGGAAAGCAATATTAAAGTAGATTTTGCTGTTACGAAAAAAAAAAAAAAAAAAAAAAAAAAAACGGTTAAATCGACCATTTACACAGGTCGTATGCTCATGATGAGAATGAGAGGTCCGAACTTCCCTGTGAATTTATTTACATGTTTGATGAGGAATGAAACTTGCCCTTTTCTTCTCAAATTGTACATTTTGAGTTAATAAATTTTTTTGTGAAGAAAAAAAGGATTTACATGTCGTTGATGATATGGTCAGTTAACTTCATAGTTGTTTATGTCAAACTGTCATCTCTCATTGCCAAATAAGAAATGTTTTTCTCTACTAAAATCACAAAAAAGACAAATTAAATGAAAACAAAAATATGTCTTGGCATTTGTTCCCTGCGGATGGTAACAGCTGACACTGTTGAGAGATCAGTAGAGGTCATGTTGAGGTCACTTTGTAGAGAATACAATTTAGTTTTCAAAAATTTGCAATAGATGTCTCATTCTCACTGTAAATGGTCTAATGTAACCACTTGAGTTTCTTCAAATTGAGTTCTGTGCAGTAGGTTACAGCCTAAAAACTAATAAAATTAAAACATTTTTCCGCGCTCTAATTTCATGTTTTTATATTATATTTTACATAAAAGAATAGGGTCCATTAAAAATGCATTTTAAAGCTTTACCCTAATCTAAACTCCAACCCGATACGATATTGGGATATTCCAATAAGAAAACGTTAACTAGCGGCGAATATTAGAACTACAAACAGTGGTACACGTTTGACATTTACATAAAATTACAATTATATGACTACAAGAATTCTATTATACATACTTGAATTATAAATAAAAAATACTAATAAATAAGAAAATAATACGAAAACTAAAGAAACACAATTAACAGGAATGCTACGCTTACAAAAATGTCAACAAAAAGTGTACTATTGTTCATTGCGATCAGCGCCATCTCTTGATACTTGGAAATCCCAATTGTCAATTTAATCAATAGTTAAAATTTAACTAGAGGGCGCGAGCAAACACCTGACTCGAGCAACCTTGAAGTGCTTGGAGCTTGGAATCAGCTGATATGTGTGCGCGTGTCACTTTGACTAGACCAATGTTTTGACTTATTTTAAATTTGAACTATTAAAAACTTATTATTTTTAATTTTATGTATTTTACTGCTTGAAAATTGAAAATAAAAACATTTTAGCAGTTCAAAATCAAAACATTTGTCTTGTCAAAGTGATATTGTTCTTCTCAAGGTGACACGCGCACACAAATCAGCTGATTAAAAGCACTCCAAGGTCGCTCGAGTCACGTGTCTGCTCGCGCCCTATAAGGAAGCGGTGCAACTGGCAATAAGTCAAGTCACCACAGCCTACTTTCAAGAACCACTTATTTTTATAAAGTATCTACTATAAAATATACTCCTCGTATCGTGGACCAGGAATTTAATTAACTTATATAAATCTCTTTACAGTACAACATGGGCGATTACAAATGGAAGACGTTTACAGAGGTGAACGAGATAGCGCTAAACTTCGGTCGCGGACTCCGTGAACTCGGCCAGAAACCCAAGGACAATATGGTCATTTTTGCTGAAACTCGTGCTGAATGGATGATAGCCGCACACGGCCTCTTCAAACAGAGCATTCCAGGTAGATTCCTTCTCTAAATTTTTCAGAGTAAACATACTCTATCAATATATAAATAAATAGGTGGAAATATTTATCAGTTATGTTTTTACAGATCTTTTTACATTTGCGATAACTATAGAAATAAATATAAGGACTGCTATTACCTACTGATATGTGATAATGACTTTTTTATATTAATATTATCACATTTAACACACGTAATACAAGAATGACTAAATAAAAGTATACATTGATTTGTTATCTTGTCATTATTGTAACAAACTTTTAGTCTATTTTTACTGAATGTTATCAGTAATTGTAAAAAAATGACATCGCACATTTAGAATTTATTTCTAAATATAAAAATAACTTTATATTTTATTACTTTTCCTGCTATATATAGATGTTCATTTTTAAGTGGATACCATTGCGATCTCGAGAACTATAAAACACACGGAGTAGGTTAAATTATCGAAGAATCTCTATTTTACATGTGTATTTCAATGATAAACTGAACCAACCAGTGGTTCTCAAAATATGGACACCAACTTTTTTATTTTAAATAGAAACATATACTTTTTATTTGCTCATCCAATAGAACTCTTTATTCTGAATCCAACGATATACAATTTTCATATAATGTTACATAACAAAATTTTTGAGAAAAAAAAATTTGTATTAATTCCCCCAAATATGATATTAATAAGAGTGCCATGATTGAAAAAAGTGAGTAACTTTAAAACAGAACTTTTCGTCGTGTGTGAATTGATCCATTTTTATTAAAAACGATATGAAGAGGGCAATTTCTCATTTGACAGAAGTAGCAATAAACAAAATATTCACTTTTTCCAGTCATGGCACTCTTCCTAATATCATATTTTGGGGAAATTAATTCAAAACTTTATAAATTTTTTCCTCAAAAATTTTGTTATACCTATAAGATTTTGAAAAATTTATATCGTTGGGTTCAGAATAAAGAGCTCTATTGAATGAGTAAATAAGAAGTATATGTTCCCATAGAAAATAAAAAAGTTAGTATCCATATTTTGAGAACAACTGGTTAAATTTTTTTTTCAGTTGATCATTAAAATCTATCTATAAAAACAAATATCCGTGACGACAAGTATAAGAACTGTTATAGCCGTAATACGTAAAATAAACTCCATAAGAAATGCATTACCTACATTTTATGAAGCTCTAAAAAAGTCGGATTTTCCGCCTAGGAGTAAAAATAGATATTTTTAACAAGTGTGGGAAATTTAGTGATTCTGAAACGAGCGTAGCGAACAAAAAAATATTAAAAATGCATTCTAAATTTGCATGCATAGTATTTTTAAGATGTCACGTATTTCCCGTATTCATTTTGGATTTGAGAACACTTACTTCCCGCACTATTGTACAAAATAGTATATTAAAGAACGAATGTCACAATTGTCATTTTATTTTGTGCGAAGGAATCCTTTGAAACATTGACTTGCAATATTTTTAAATGAATCTGTTTGATATTGTTATATTAAGAAAACTATCTTTACTGTTATGAAGTAAAAATATTATTTTACAGTGGTAACAATCTATGCAACTCTTGGAGATGATGCTATTGCACATGGTATTAACGAAACAGAAGTAACGACTGTGATAACTAGCCACGACTTGCTACCTAAATTCAAGAAGATTCTATCTCTTACGCCAAGAGTTAATACTATCATCTATATGGAAGATCAGCTGAAAACTACAGATACAACCGGATACAAAGATGGCGTCAATATTATTCCTTTCCAAGAAGTTGTTTCCATAGGATCCAAATCACAAATTGGTATGTGAAGATAACTATAATAATAAGGGGTTGTGTCAGAAGGATCAGAAGGAAAGAGAACAGATTTATTTATAATTTAACTTTTTAACATAAACACGTTTAAGTTAAATATACAGGATGTTTCCTTTAAAACAACCAGTGCGTTTTTGGGCTAACTAATAACTTTAGAGAAAAATGTTATCTAAAAAAATAATGAAGAATAAGGGGCTAATTTAACAGTAATAACAAACGGAAAATTCAACCCGTGGTTCTCAAACGGTAGAACATTTTTTTAAAAATAGTATCTTACATAAATTTTTAGTCCAGTGTTGAAATCAGAAAAAAAAAATAATGTGTATAATTATTTCGACAAAAATAATATTAAAAATTTGAAATAATAGTGAAATAGGCTTTACAATACAGAACTATTTATACGATTGTTGCCTTTAGTTACACTAGTAGTAAAGCCATTTTTACCTTCCGTCACCTTTAGGTAAGGAAGGTATTGTCTTTGGTCAAAAAATTCGGTGGTGAGTTTTTGATGAATAAGCACGTTTTACGGTCCCTAGAATACGATTTTACTATTTTTACGATGATGTCTGTATGTATGTGTGTGTGTGTATGTATGCGTGTGTGTGTGTCTGTGTGTGACAAAATTTTCTATTGCGATAACTCTACTACAATTCCAAAAATTATAATTCTTTCGTTACATCCATGTGAAGAGCTGATTAGATTTTGGTTATAATTGGTCAACCGGAAGTACCCTCATTTAAAGATTTTAACAGTTTTTCTTGAAAAAACGATGTTAAATATCATTTTTTCACATTTAATGTTATTATAAATATTAAAGAATTATTTATTCTCTATACGATTTGAATGCATTTTATACTTCATATTAAATGGACATAGAGTTAAAAAATTATAAAGAAATTAAATATCATATATATTAGTCAGCTTTGCTATAACTCTGGAAACAGCTGCTACATTAGGAAAATTCTGATTGAAAGGTGTCAGTGTCAAGTGCAGTTGACAGTATGTTTCTGTTATAATTTTACTGGAAATATAGGATCTTTTGTATGGAATTTGTATAAAATACATACAACTGCCTTAAGGTAATGTACAAGAAATATAATCTTTTGCAAGGAACTTTCTGTATGACATTTATACAAAATACCTACATAGAACTGACGGAAGGTAATGTGCTGGCCACATCAGATTTTTTATTACATTATTTCTAATTTCTAATTCCATTTTTCTTTAAATAATTCTTATACAATAAAGTTATTAGTTAACCCAAAAAAAAAAATCACTGGTTGTTTTAAAAGAAACACCCTGTATAAACCTATACAGTAAAGATCCTTTACTCCGAATTGCTAAATATAAGGGGGTGTTCAGTCTTCTAAGGACAAGTGTGAATAACGTCAATTTAAAATATTTTGAAATATATATTACAGTATTTCAGAGAACAAATAATGTTGAAAAGAAGAAGTAGAAACAAAAAGCATAATGAGGTGTTGCAAAAAAATTAACATATCTTTTTTCTTCTGAAATTCGAATAAGTACAGTGTTATTAAATATATTTTCTGTTCAAATTTCTGTATATATTAAGCACAGTAGCAGTTTAAAAATATACTTTTTGAATTGGCGCCAAATTACACTGTCGGTGGCGTCAGACATACATTAGCCAATGACAAAACTGGAAAGATGATGAAAAAAACAAAACAAATGTATCATTAGCCGCATTCAGTACGGCACAGCGCTGGCAGCGCTGAGCGCCGAAGTTTGCCGAACGCAATGAATGGACGAATGTGATTGGTCCAGCAACTGTATTCGGCAAAATGCGGTGCTCAGCGCTGTGCCATGCTGAACGCGGCCATTCATTACCGTCAATGATTGCTTTTATGACAACTGTGTGACATAAGGTCTGACCTATAGTGCAGCGCAGTGCAGCGTGATTTTTGGTTCTGTAGCGTAGTTCTTAGTTATTTATTATTATATTATAGCGTAAATAAATGTATTCAATAGTTCTTATTTAATTATAAAAATATTTATATTTACATCAAAATGATCTTTACAACAAAGAAGTTTTGATTTTATGTTTTTATCTTTACTTGCGACAACCATTTCATCCTTCTTTCTTCGTTTTGAGGCAATATTAGAAATATGTTTCATGTTTCCCTATTATCAGTTCTATTGGGGCATACTGCACAACCATGTTTGATTATTTCCAAATACAAAAATCAGTAGTAGTTGACAGCTGTCATGACTGTCACTCGTTTAAATTTCGTCGGTGGTAAATGTAAGCCACACCCTCATTGGTTAGGTTTATTCGAACTTCATCAGGCGAAAGGGGAAGCGGAAATTCAAATATTATAATTTCAAAGACAATTTTCTCACGAATAAAGAATAATACGAAAAAAAAAAAAAAATAGGGGCTAAATATTTTTTCTTATTCTTTTGATTAAAGCAAAGAAAAAAACCGTGCAACACCTCATTATCTTATTTTTTAGTTTTAATTTTTTTTGTGTATGCTGTACTTACATTACCTCTTCATATTTACTATGCAATAATATTCTGTAATTGGGATGTAAGCGTCACGTTGAATTAAAAATATTAACCAAATAATTAATTCTGAAAAAAAAAAATTTTATTTATTTTTGGGCGTTCATTCCGGCTTTGATTGCCAGTCGTCGAAGTATTATGTATTATTATTATGTTTGAAAAATCTTTTTCTATTTTTATCATTCTAAACATTAAAAATACTAGCAAAAATAGTTTGGTGTGAAATATGCGAACGCTGTCGAATGTCACTACAGAGTAGAAACCCCTTATTTGTATCTACAGAAATATATATGTCTTTTTTTTGTAGAACCTGTCTCACCAAGTCCGAAAGATACCGCCATTATTATGTATACGAGCGGATCGACAGGCGTACCAAAGGGCGTAATTCTTTCACACCATAATGTTGTAACGACTTTGAAAGCTTTCTGTGATTCTGTACATATTTACGATGATGATGTACTGATTGGATTCTTACCTCTTGCTCACGTTTTCGAATTATTAGTCGAGAGTGTATGCTTACTTAGCGGAGTTCCTATTGGCTACTCTACTCCTCTCACCATGATCGATACATCCAGCAAAATCAAGCACGGAACAAAAGGAGATGCTAGTGTACTACGTCCTACGTGTATGTCTTCTGTACCTGTAAGTATTAAATTATTAAATATCTACAATATATTGGTCGCATTCCATCGGGTTGTGTTTCACAATCTAAGTGATCAAAGTGAACATGATTAATAAGAATCATGTTTCCTCCTTTTGTATACTCTAATCTCACGAATTTAATGCTTTCAGGCAAACGTGACAGTAGATTGTGTTTAAATAATAGTTATTTATTTATAAAGGTACTGAAGTTCTACTTTTTATCACGAATGGAATTTAGTTTCCATAAACCATAGGAACTTCAGTGCCGAGATACATATTAAATTTAATTTGAAATAGAAATTTTGTGTAAATGAAAGGAATATTTATTTTTGTTGACAATTTTATCAGTTTGTCAAACAAACGAATTTATGTTCAGGGTTGCGAACCTCCGGACATCGAAGTTATAGTAATGAGTACTCAAAATTATGTTTTATCTTTGTCTCAAACTTCTTCAACGGAATTATTTAGTTCGTTCTTCTTGCACATATATTACTGTAGTACCGATTTCCGAACTTTTAATGATGATTTTTGTGCATTTTAGTGACGATTTCAAATAAAATAAGTTAGTTTTTATATTTTGCGTTCATACTGAAGTCATTACGATACGCAATTGCGTATCGTAATGACCTTCATTTCGATACGCAATTTTTTGTTTTAGACGGTTGGTACTAGATGACGTTTCTTTAACCCATTTTTACCTAATTTATTTTTAGTTAATTGACAATTCATTTTAATAATATAATGTCGAAATTATTATTATTATTTTTTATTTAGGGAAGATTATTTACATGAAAATGTACAAATGGTTGCAAATGTAATCACAAATTGAGTAAGTAAATGTTATTGTAGAAGGCGCAAAATATAAAAAATAGTATAAAGAACTCATTTTATAAGACTTTCTTTCGTACTTGTGAATTAGAAAACGAGCGTCAGCGAGTTTTCTAAATTTTGACGCGTGCGAAAAAACATGTCATAAAACACGTTCTTTAATATACTATTGTATGTTTGACATTAGGTAGAGTTTATATTATTCCAGTTTGTTAATTTTAATCATGATTCAAAAGACTCACGATTATGCAAATCATATTTTAGAAAATCATAATCACATGTCAAAAGAATATGTCTGTTGTTGCTCATTTTCGTAACATATTTAATATTATAATAATTTAACTTAGAATATTCTATTTTATTTTTAGTTTTATATTCCTGAAAGGTGTTATAATCATGATTTTATTTTACAGCTTATCTTAGACAGGATATCTAAAGGAATTCAAGAAAAAGTCAGCAAGGGGGGTATTGTAACCAAAATTTTATTTAAATTCGCTTATGATTACAAGAGCAGTTGGATCAATAGGGGATACGATACTCCATTGTTGAATAAGTAAGTTTATTTTTCTTTTTTTTTTACTCTTATACCGATGATGCAATTTTTTGCTATAAGATATATGACTTCGGTTAAAAGGGCCAGGCGCACCGCCTTTGGGGGAGGGTGGGGTTTGGTTTAATCTTAGATGTGCTTTTGTTTTGACAAAAATTCTCATAGGTTACTAGATTATTGCGGAAAACTGAATTTTTCATTTTGAATTTACTTCTAAACTATCAGTAATCGAGAAAAATGTTTCAACGAAAAAAGTTTGACATTTTTATTGTCTATCCAACGGCGTACGAATTTTTCTATCGCAAAATTTTCGAAATATAACACAAAATTATTATTTTTAAGATCACATTAGATTTTTACTTTCGGGTGGTATAACAGTTAGTGTATTTTATATTTGTTTTCCCTTCAAATATGTGTTTTTACAGAAATGTATCATGAAGGATATGATATGGAGTTTATATTGAACCACAACGTGGGTGTTTTTATATAGGATTTGTATTCTACTATATTGTTTTGTATTGTAGAATTATCTTCAGCAAAGTCGGCTCTCTTTTGGGAGGCAGAATGAGGCTAATTCTCGCCGGCGGTGCTCCTCTCTCTCCAGACACACACGAACAAATCAAAACCTGTTTGTCTACCCTCCTGGTCCAAGGATACGGTCTTACGGAAACGACATCTTGCGCTTGCGTAATGCATGAAATGGATATGAGTTTTGGTCGTGTTGGAGCACCCACAACTGCTTGTGATCTCAGAATCGTCGATTGGGAAGAAGGCAACTACAGAATTTCAGACAAACCATATCCTAGGGGAGAAATCATTATTGGAGGTGATAATATCAGCGAAGGATACTACAAATTACCTGACAGAACTAGGGATGATTTCTTTGAAGACGATGGCAAGCGGTGGTTTAGAACTGGTGACATTGGTGAAGTTCACGGTGATGGTGTTCTTAAAATTATTGGTAAGTACACTGTAATTATTACTAAATATTTATTAGCAAAATTATTTGCATTTGAAGTAGGTTAAAATTGAACCTAATTTATCTTTCTACATTTATTATTTTTATTTACAATAATAATAGACGAGAAACATGCTAGAATTATTGATAAGATAATCAGGTAGACAGTGAAAAAAAAAAATTGCATATTATTTTAAACAGTTAAATTGACTTAATTTTTTTATTTTAGATCGTAAGAAGGACTTGGTAAAACTACAAGCCGGAGAATACGTCTCACTGGGTAAAGTGGAAGCTGAACTGAAGACCTGCCCCATTGTTGAGAACATCTGTGTATACGGCGATTCAAGCAAACACTTCACAGTAGCCTTGGTGGTTCCTAACCAGAAACAATTAGAAGATTTGGCTGCGAAACAGGGCGTTAATACTAATGCTACATTTGAAGAATTGTGTGCAAGCCCTGCCATTGAAAAGGCTGTTGTCAAAGAACTTGCTGATCACGCCAAGAAATGTAAGTATATTCAATCAGAATTAAATTTTGTTCTTAGTGCAGAAATAAAATACAGTTACATTCGTAAGTTAATCAAATAAAGTAACTGTAGGTCGAGCTGTAGGTCATAATTTTTATTGGGTTTTTATTTTTATCGTATAAAATTAATAATTGTTACATTTTTACTGTTTGAAACAAATGGACATCAATAAATTATACATCGCTGGAAAGCTAAAAAGTCTTCTTTTCAATGGGGGGAGTTTAGTCATGTTGAAATGTAATGATTATTACTGCAATACTTTACATGCTATATTACTATGTATGCAATAAAAGTAGAGTATTTTTTTTTGTACGAACGATATTGAATTTATCGTTAGTTAAGTTGCCCGCAATATGATGACATATGCGGCATCTTTGATTCGCTATAGTATATATAATGAAATTTATATTTATATTTGATATTGAAACGTCAAGTTCAATGTCAACTCGCAAAAAGCAAATTATTTTATTTTGATCATGTAAATGTAAACATAAACAGGTGGCTGAGTTTTGCTTCTGTCTCTTTCTATGTAGCATGTTTTGGGCGCGTATGTCGAGACCGAATTCGCACATAGTTGATGTTATGTACGCCTTAGGGCCGGTATTTCCATCTCCGGATAAAGTTCAGGATAACTATCCGTCAGTTAAATGATAAAATATCGTATCGAAATAAAAGCATAAATGAAGTAAATAATATTGAATGTCATTTTTTGATGCGATATTGTTCATTTATCCGACAGATAAGTTATCCAGCACTTTATCCGAAGATGGAAATACCGGCCCTAAATGGCGGAAAGAAAATATTGCAAAAGTTTACCATTTTCTTTCTCCGGTATTTTTTAAAATTTTATAAAATATAAAAGTAGAAACGCTTTAGATTTAAAAATATTTTAACATAAAAAGATCAAAAATTTGAAAACTCCCTCATTATGTAATTTTCCAATAAGGCGTCCAAATAAAAATCAGACCTTATCTATACTTATTTCATGTAAGAAAATAGCATTGGTTTAGATAGGAATATAAATTCTGCCCTTTGATTGGTCAGAATTAGTCCACAAAAATGAAAAAAATATCACCTGTCAGTTATCACAAAATCTACAGAGTTAAGCGATGTTTTTAATATTCAGGTTTTAAAATCTACAGAATTAAGCGATGTTTTTAATATTCAGGTTTTGTACAGTTTTACAGATAAAAATATTCATTATTGACAAAGTTTGCTTTCACGGATTTAAAGTATTTATTTAATACATGTAAAAACGGTCGGCTTTCAAGCGCCATCTACTATTTTCTTACGTGAAATGAAGTATAACTGATAAAAAATTAAGTACCATTTTCGAAAGAAAATAAAAAAGTGTCCTAAAGAAATGCAAACCTAAATTCCATATTATTTCATATTTAGGAGTTACCTATTTGTAAAAATAAAAGTCAGCAAAATTTGAACTAATGGGGCAACTTTAACTTTGCTTTGTCCGTGAAATCCTTTAGCGCCCTCGAGATTGTCTTGCCTTGGTCGCAAGCGGCCTCGGCAACAATTTTTCTCTCGGTACGCTAAAGAGTGAATTCGCGGCCTTCATATACAAATAACTATTAAAGAACTTAATAAAACATAACAATATTAATTAAATTCATAAAACACGAACAAAGAACACAATACGAAGTTAAAATACAAAATGGCGATGACCAAAGAATTAGAAACAATCGGATTAATGTGGTTGTATAAATATTATATTTTAATTTTTGTAATATAATACGTCATAATAATACACATTTAAGTACAAAATTTTTATTAAATCACAATAATTTATGATGAGAGAAGACTGTTTTGAGTGTAATGCAACAGTGAAATTTCTGTAACTTATAGTTACCATCAAATATATTAAATATATAAACGAAGACGGATTTGTGAAAAATTCGCGGACCATTCTCGTATCCAACGTGCTTGTGACATGTGAAAAATTCACGAACTTCAGTGGGATCCTGTAGCTGTTGGTAGAGCGCCCGACTAGAAATTGGGAGGCCGTGGGTTCGAATCCCGCTGGGGTCCGTGAATTTTTCACAAATCCGTCTTCGTTTATATATTTAATAATTTATGATGTTGACATTAGTTCATTTGAAAGCCATTTTGGCGCTGCGATTTTCGCCAGTTGCACAAATTTTATTCTTTGTACAGAATCAGAATTCCCGATTACTTTGAAATTTGAATTTCTCTAGGCTCCACGAAGAGAGTATAAGTTAATGGGTGTTTGTTGCAGGTAAATTGGAGAAATTCGAAGTCCCGGCAGCTGTAACGTTATGTTCAGAAGTGTGGTCGCCAGACATGGGCCTGGTCACGGCAGCATTCAAGCTGAAGAGGAAAGACATCCAGGAGCGCTACCAACACGAGATAAACCGCATGTACGCCTCCTGAAAGCAGCCAGAACGGCGCTAGTGGCGCTTGTTTGTTTTTCCAAATATAATCTAGAAAATACAAAAACATTATGGAATTGTGCGTGTGAGCAGTATGTGTCAAAGGCATTCTTCGTTTAGGCAACTTAACTTGTGAATGCAAACTGAATTATTATATAAGGACAATTTTTGTTAATTGAACGACAAACCAGAGCTGTATCGAACCAACTGATAATTTCTGTTTTAAATTTATTATTCCCTATTCAGCTTGAATGCTAATTGGTAATAACGAATGTATTTTAAAAACAAAAATTAGTTAATTTATTTATGTGTAAAAATGTATATATTCTATACAAAAACCAAAAGGAAAACTCATAAAGTGATTCTGGGGCTTTATGGATTTTCTTTTTCAAGTTTTATTATTATACTGTGCTTACAGAATCACCGTATTGTTAGAGAGTCATTTCTGTAGTTATATTTTAATTTTATTAAATATCTTACTGTTTAAACAGTACAGCTATAAACGTATTTCTATATGTATATTTTGCGCGTCTATGATGCCTGTTTTATAGGTTAGATGTATAGAATAGCTGTGTCCATTTATGGTCTAAGCTCTAAGGTTGCTGTGAGCAACAATGCTTGCCTTCAGTCGGTCTAGCGCTAAACTAGCAAAATAATTGAACGGTTCGTTAGAAGAAATAACAAGAAATATTTATCTAAAACATCTAGTGAAATAGTGGGGCTGTTTACGTTTTGATTAGGAGGTTAAGTACGTGTACAGAACAAGTTTGAGAGCTTTCAATGGACCTTTTCCACTTTTATTGCACCGTGACGTCATTTTTCAATGCGCCGCATAGTAAATTTCTTATGAACTAAAGATGGGGAGGACAAGCATTTATTTTCGATAAAAAATTGTATTAAAAATACAAAAATTAAATTATTTTGTTTTTGATTATAAAGAAATTATTATTAATGAAAAACAAATAATTTTATTTTTGTTTGTGACTCTTTTAGTAAACTGGCAACTACGCAATTATTTGTCACTTTATATGGTGTTTACTTCGCGTCTTTGATACATTTAACCACGTTTCTCGTTCTCTTTTTTTAAAATATCCATCAACACAAACGCTTTGTGTGAAATTAATTATTATAGTTACGTTTTTATTTTCCGCCATTTCAAATTTTATTAAATATGTACGTATCTCGTCTCCCCAATGCGCAAACAACCTACTGCGCACTACATATAGACTACGTTTATCTCGACGTTTGAAGCCGCTTGAATTTAGTGAATTCATTTTTAATCTTCGAAATAAACGATCGAGATTAATTTTTCAAGCCCCGTGAAAATGTCAAACCTATAAAATAACGGGCTTGGACTTATGAAGCGACAGGATTTTTGTCAAAATAAACAGTGAAGCTTCAAATAATGGAACTACGCATGCACAATCTGTTGGAGTGTTAAATTCATATCATTTGTTGGTTATTTGTATTTTACCTCATTTTATAAAAGTCGCGACATAAAACTTGATAAAGAAACAAATATTTTTTTAATGTTCCTGTCTGCATAATCTAATATTTAACTGTTTTTTTAGTCGATACGAATTTAAAGATTGAAAATAACTCAATCCTAATTTCAATCCGCTGAGAAACCAATAGGATTTTTCAAGTAATAATATACTTGAACCGCTTGAATTGTCGGGATAAACGTAGTCATAGGAATTTTTTCTATTTCTTTTGATGTAAAAGGGCCAAACTGCGCTTGCGCGGTAAGTTCAACAAATACCGTTCAGCGCTACATTTTTGCTAGGCTAGCGCTATCCCGGCTGAACGCGAGCAGTGAATCATTAGGAATGTATTAAATTTGTTGAATATAGCTCCATGAAATATTTTTAAAATTTATATCAGTTACTCGTTGAGTAAGAACAGGTGGAAAACCGCGGGCATGAATTCTTCCATTTTGAAGAATATTGAATTATGTACTTAGACTGTAAATTTGTTATATATTTCAAGATTGTGTTAAATTTTTGATTTGTTTTATTGATTATTGCAATATCAGAACTGGATTTTACAATAATTTCCCGCTCAATATGCAATATTATTTTTGATCAACTTATCTTCCAGTTCTGTGAAATGGTCCGTTTCAAATTGAAGCAAATTATTTAAATGTAAATTTATAAATATGTAGACTGAATTACAATCGATAGCTGATAATTTGTGTGTCTGAGATGAAACTGTACATAAGAAGAATCGACCACTAAATTTTGATCCGAATGGTTGAATATTTTGTACGATACTCAATATTATTTTTAAAATATATTTACCTTTGGGTATGTGGTGCTCTGTAGACGGTTATTTCATAAGGCTAGTTAGAGAAAAGTTCTGATTTGTTTCAGTATGTACACTGGATATGTCAGTAGTTGGTGATTTGATCAACATCACGTAGTCTTTATTGTCATTCACTTTAATAATTCTACACTACCCAAATCCCCCATCGACGCAAATACGAATTAAAAAGCAGTATTCAACAGCAATTTGGTACAGAGTATAAGTTTTATGTAACTCATACATATGTTTTTTTTTTTATCTTGTATTATTTGTTCTGTTCCTATACATATAGTAATAATTCCGTCTCATTTTTAGTATGATTAGTTTGTACACATTTACTAGCCAAGAGATTTATTAATGCAAGTCTTTTAATTGTAATAATTTATTGTTTTATTTGCAATAAATTTTTGAAATTTTTACAAATTCTGGAGTGATGTATAGAGTAATTATTGTACAGTGTTTGTATGTGCAATACAGAAATAATTAAAAACATGCCAATTTTACTTTCTAAACCCTCACCCACGACAAAGGTAAAATAGAAAAAAACAATTGTTATATAAAATACGCTGTATGTATTTTATCTCAAGTATTAAATTAAACAGAATATTTTACAATTACAACAATAGATATAAAATGTAAATAAAATCCACCCACGAATGAAGCATTTAACTTTAATTTAAATGCGCAATTGATGAAATTTGATAATGTTAGAAGAGCTGTGATAGGCTGGAATGGTCTCACTTGTGAGAAGTATTTGGAAAATGCTCATGATCTGGTGTACTTTCCCCAGATGTGAAGCATAAATACAGACGCGATGAAGAGCAGGGACATCACTAGAACAGGAACTGGACCACTGGAAAAAAATATTTGATCATAATTCCATGATTTCAAAGAACAAAAACGCGATTATTAACCGAACGAAATCTAAAACGTTTTTAACCCGCTTCTAAAAGAAAGAGAAAGTGCACATTTTCACTATATTAATCTTTAAATTATAATAAAAATAATTTTAAAATGATTGAGTACTTATTTACTTATCAAGGCAGGGAGTTCGTCATTTCATGACAAGATAAGTATTAATTTTTTTCTGAAATCGTATAAGAATCCATAATTACTGAATTGTACATATAAACTATTTTCATTTAGCAAGTAAATTACATTAGAAACTTAAGGAACTTTATTTAAAATTCATTTAATATAAATTTTATATGTTAATAAAATTTGAAAATTAAACATAAATAATTGTATTTCATATTGAAACGTAAAATGTTTGTGAAAATAAATATGGAAAAGTTACATTTTACTTTCCTGCCGATTTTGCGACAGGGAAGTAGTAGCTTGCATGACGATTTCAGGAGAAAAATTAGATTTCGCGTCCGTTGTTCTGGTAACGGCCGCGAAATGAATTTCGCGGCCGTTGTCATGGTAGCGTCCGCGAAATTAGGTAAACAATCACTTTGACACTTGAGAATTGCATGGTTTTGTTTATCAAATGTCAATCCCATAGCCACCTCGAAAGCTAACTTTCTATTTAGAATGAAACTTTTTAAAATTAATAGAATTTGTAATTACATATTTTTTACGGTTGCACAAAAAATATTGTGTACACCTTGTCCGCGAAATCCTTTAGCGCCCTTGAGATTGTCTTGCCTCGGCTGCAAGCGGCCTCGGCGACAATTTTTCTCTCGGTACGCTAAAGAGTGATTTCGCGGCCTTGATATACAAATAACTAATCTGTGGTAATATACTAACATTTATGTTAGTTACTTATGTAAGCTCTTCTGTTAAAAATATTGCAGTAATATTAATTATTCAAAAAGCACAATTATTTAGTGGTGCGCTTATAAAATTATAACTGTTTGTTAAATTGACAATATCGTATTGAAAAGAAATGTTTTATACATAACCTCAAAATATACTTTTTTTATTTCGGTCTTTAGCACAGCACATAATTCAAATAATCATATATGTTTTTATTACACTGCAATACGCGAATGAAAGTTGTTCATTACTTTATAATAAAGAAATTGCTTATTATGTACGTGTTCAAAGAAAACATATGTGTAGCCATATGAACAACAAAATCTAATATGAATCTGGTACATATACCGTAATGCTTGAATCTATGCATTTCTGGATTATCTATTAACATAAACTTACACTTTGATTCCAGGAGAATCATCGGTGTAGAATCGCCACATACCACCGCTACTAGTTCCTGTGTTACGATTTCTTGCAGAAGTAGTTGTTGTGGTTTTTCGTTGTCTTACGGTTCCACCACTAGCTGATCTTGGGGCAACAGCTTTAGAGGGTGATCGGCTGCCCGAACCCACAGAAGTTGCACTTGGTGCAGCTGGCTAAAATTATACAAATATTACATATTAAATAAAATAATTATAAATGAAAAAGTGAATAATATAGGTTTAATAAATCACAGTAACTTATAGATAGTACATACCATTTTGTGTTATGTGTAAGACGTTGCAAATTAGAAGTGAATGGGAAAACTTTCCCAATCGCCTGATAGCCACAAATTGAGGACGGTGGCTCTTCAGCTGTCCACGTCCACAAGAATAGCGCTGCTTTTTGACACGTTGTTCGCTACGTCACTGCTTACAGTTCATTTCCGTGGCCCTGTTGCCGTACATATATAAATTTTATGTATAAACTATCCAATTTCAATTTATTTGACAATGACAATATTATTAATCACACCTGCATGGATTAATTAATTTTATTATTAAAATATGAAACAAACAAAATTTGGATTAGAATGGCAACGTTGGATCACTCATTACTTTTCATTGGCGTTCAAGAGGGAAATAATTACGCCAATTTATAATAAATATATATTTAAAATAACAATCTATAAAGTAAAATTTTTATACTATTGAATTTATAGACAGAAATTTAAGTTTATAACATGATAAAATTAAGCAGAGATAAATATTTTTTCTATTTACTGTATCCCGCCAAATTTATTAATATGCCTGACACTGGAAAATAAATGTCATTGGAAATGTCAACATTAAATATTTTATTATGCTTTTAATTCTCTTTTGTAGGTATAAACTATGTTATTATTCACATATAAATGCCGACAATATGATTACAGTTAAAAATACGGTAGATTTAGTAACTTTCGGGAAGTAACAGGTGATAAGTGCGAGAGAAGAATAAGAACATTCTGGGGTCTCCTCTACTTTCTTGTTTGAAAGTTTTGTTTTCTGTGCATGTAAATAGTTAGTTAGTGAATTTTTATATAAAGTTTGTATTTATAAATATATAGTGTTAATCAAGAAATAGTTTGGACGCGTTATAAATTTATAACCTAGATTGTTTTGACTTTTGGAAGAAAAGAGGTTATTTGTGTTTGGCATAACTCCAGGATGGAATCAGGAAACGTTGTTGGAGCTGTTGGAGCGCCCAGAACTACTCGGTTTATGATGGAAGGTGTTGGGGCCCGCGTTATCCGAGGCCCGGACTGGAAATGGGGCAAACAGGTTAGTGCCAAATCAAATATCAACAAACCCTCCCTCAGTGGCAATGAACTGTTCTTTTATTTGTTATTAAATTTTAAAATTTTCTTTTAGGACGGAGGGGAAGGTCATGTTGGTACAGTTCGTAACTTTGAATCCCCTGAAGAAGTAGTAGTGGTATGGGATAATGGTACTGCTGCTAACTACCGTTGTTCTGGGGCTTTTGATTTACGTATTTTGGACAGCGCCCCAACTGGTGTTAAGCACGATGGCACTATGTGTGATACTTGCCGTCAACAACCAATCTTCGGCATTCGCTGGAAGTGTGCTGAATGCGGCAACTACGATCTGTGCTCTATTTGTTACCATGGAGACAAGCATCATCTTCGTCACCGGTTTTATCGCATTACAACTCCAGGAAGTGAACGATTCCTCCTGGAGCCTCGCCGCAAGAGTAAAAAGATTGCTATTCGCGGAATCTTCCCAAGTGCTAGAGTGGTTCGCGGCGTCGATTGGCAATGGGAAGACCAAGACGGTGGAAACGGGCGTCGCGGTAAAGTCAACGAAATTCAGGACTGGTCCGCAGCCAGTCCTCGTTCGGCAGCATACGTGGTGTGGGATAACGGCGCGAAGAACCTCTACCGTGTTGGGTTCGAAGGAATGGCGGACTTGAAAGTGGTAAATGACGCGAAAGGACAAACTGTGTATCGTGATCATCTTCCTTTACTTGGCGAACAAGGTCCAGGGAGAACTGGACCGCATGGATTAAATATTGGGGATCAAGTAAACGTTGATTTAGAATTAGAGATTGTTCAATCTCTTCAGCATGGGCATGGAGGCTGGACTGATGGAATGTTTGAGTGCCTGGGATCGACTGGAACTGTTGTAGGAATTGACGAAGATCATGATATAGTTGTATCATATCAAAGCGGTAATCGATGGACCTTTAATCCTGCTGTGTTGACTAAAGTTCCAAATTCTACACCAAGTGCAAGCACTTCCGAGACGCCACAGCAACAGTTTGCTGTTGGAGACGTTGTCCAAATTTGCAGCGATTTGGAAAGAATTAAGGTTTTGCAACGAGGACATGGCGAATGGGCTGAAGGCATGGCGCCTGTAAGTATCTCACATCTCATTTTATTATAATATTTTTATTATCTAATATATAACAACCCGGATTAGAATCCGAGTGTCGCCACACGTAATTTGTTTACCAATTTTCTCAATTGCTTTTTATGAAATTTTGTACAAATACAGGTTATTAAAAAATACGAACACATAGCTATTTTTTTTTATTATTAATTATAGACCTATGGTTTAAATTACAAAGTTGAACGCGAAGTTAAATGCCACTTTTTGCTGTGAAAAGACCCTGAATTCTACTTTCGGTTTCGCCGGAATCGGAACCGAAATTGATTTTTTAATGGAATGGTACATAGATTTTTATATTTTCGGAAAGTATTTAAAATTAGTTTTACAACGATGCCAAATACTTGCATTTTCATTAAAAAATAACCCAGTTCTTAATTATTTAAAATTATTTAAGTGGTGAGGATTGTTTTAAACAAATGAACATAGATAATTTATTTGAAATAAATCCTCTCTCTTGCCGGGATAGTGGTCTTACCCTCGCTCTTGTCAGCTAAGCTATTGGTTACTCTTTTTTCGAAGTCTGAAACAATATTTCATTTAGACAGAGGTCTTGGGTTCGAATATCGATGGTTGACAATTTTTCACAATTTATATCAAATATGCAAACTATTAACTCACTGTTAATATTATAGACAATTTATACATTGTGAGAACAAAAAAAAAATTGTCTTTTCAATGGTGTCCAATATGGCATCCATATAAAAATTGTAAGTTTGGCATCAAAACTCGAAATCCAACAGTGATAAAAAAATTTGAGCATTGTTGTTCGAATGAAAAAGTGTCCTAAATACGTGTAAACAAAAATTCCATATTATATCATACTTGAAAGAATTTATTTGTAAAAATATAAATCAGCAAAAGTTGAATTTTGTGACATACGCATTTATTTTTTAAATCTTGGTCTATTATGAAGCTGCTTTGTTCTAATTTAACCGACTTCGTATATCTTAAGGGTCGAAAAACGGGCAATCTGTAGGTAGATATATCATTACCGAATTTTGTAAATAAAAAGCAGATTGGCACATCTAGCAATGGGTAATAGGCCCTGATGATTTATTTATTTACCAACTTTTTCCTTATCTGGCCTATGATGATATATTTATACAAAGGTTGAATTACAGTTTATTTTTGAAACATTGTATATATTGTAATCATGTTTACTATTGCTTGACCAATATTTATTTGTACGCCTAAAGAAAAATCTGATGTGGCTAGCAACTAATTCCCCGCCAATTCCATGTTTAAAACAGCAATGAGCTTGAAGTAAAGTATCACTTCCGGTTGATCTTTTGTAAACAAAAACTAATTTATTGTTTCAATAAATAGAAAAGTCTGTAATACGAAATTTTGAATTATATTTTATTGTTATTTTCAAGTAAAGTATCACTTCCGGTTTATCAATTTTACCCAAAATCTAGTTATGTTGTTCCCATTGATATAAAAGTTTTAAATATTAAAAATTGAAAAGTTTTGGATTATATTTTAATATAGTTTTTCATTAAAAACTGTTATGGGCTTCAAGTAAAATACCACTTCCGGTTGTCCAATTTTACCCAAAATCTAATCAACTATTAATACAGAAAGCTTAAATATGGCAAATAGAAATTTTTGGAAGTTTGTATGTTATCGTGGATGAAAAAATTGTCACACAGACATCATCGTAAAAATAGTAAAAACCTATTGCGGGACTTGTGGGGACCCTAATTTGTGCTTATTCACTGAAAACTTACTATCAAATTTTTGGACCGAAAAGATATCTCGTTTATCTATGTATGTAGATTGCGGGAGGAAAAAGGATATCGGCTAAATAGCTTTTACATTTTAAAAGGAATTTGAAATGTAGGATATTTTGTTTCCTATTTTTTTGTACATTTTAGTAATTTTTTGTTATTTTATTGCAGACATTGGGCAAAATCGGCCGAGTCCAACAAATCTACCACGACAACGATTTAAAAGTAGAAGTATGCTCCACGACTTGGACCTACAATCCCCTTGCTGTAACCAAAGTAGCTAGTTCGGATGGCACTATGCCCGGTACATCCAGCGGCGAACGCCTCAGCGCACTTCTCAAAAAACTATTCGAAACTCATGTCTCCGGCGATGTGAATGAAGAATTAGTTAAAACAGCAGCTAACGGCGATGCCCAAAAATGCGAAGAAGCTCTGAAACAAAGCAACACAGGAGGTGCTGGGGTTGGCGCAGATGTGAACGGCGTCTTCGCGGGCCACACGGCTTTGCAAGCAGCAAGCCAAAATGGACATTTGGAAGTAATTAAAGTGCTTTTGCGTTATAAGGCTGACGTGGAAATTGAAGACAAAGATGGGGACAGAGCTGTGCACCATGCTGCTTTCGGAGATGAACCTGGGGTAATGGAATTATTGGCTCATGCTGGAGCGGACTTGAATGCAAGGAACAAAAGGAGACAAACTGCGCTACACATTGCGGTGAATAAAGGACATGTTGGTGTGGTGAAAACGCTGCTGGAACTCGGATGTCATCCTAGCTTACAGGTTAGTGATATTTTTTATCATTATTTTTAACTATGAACGAAATCTTGAAAAAATATGATATTAGACGGTATTAAAATAAGTAAAATAAACTTCAATTAATATATTATTGCTTTATTCTAATATAATATACATTGCAGTCCATTTAATTATGTTGCATAGTTAATTTAATTACGAATATTAATGATTGTGAATTATTATATCGTTAGTAAACTCAAACCAACATTATATCATCTATGGAGATAATATCTCATTAGAGGTATGTGGAGTTTATTCTGGAAACTTATATTCAGTCTCTTTTTTTGGTATTATGGATTTTCAAATTTTTATAATACACTGACCGGCACGAAAAACGGGCCATTTTTTGTATATAAAAAAATGTTGTTACTGCTTTATTATTTTGTAATATCATTACATATTGTTATTATGGGTTTACAGACGACCATTTGGTATTATTAAATGAAAGATTAAAATAGCTAATAATTACATTGTATCGGGTTGCAACATAACGTTGACTTCTTCCGTCTTCAATTAATGCAACAATAGAAGCTACAGTTTCTGCATTCAGTGACATTTTCAACAGATTGAATTGACGAATAAACAAAGAAACAAGCAAATGAAATAAATGAAACCAATATAAGCCTACTAATACTATTTTCAATACTTTATTTTTTATTTTTACAGAAAACCTGTTATAATAAAAATGTTTTTTTATATTTTGTGTTCATAATGAAGGTACTAGATGACGTTTCTTTAACCCATTTTTACCTGATTTATTTTTAGTTAATTAACAATTCATTTTAATAATATAATGTCGAAATTATTATTATTTTTTATTTAGGGATAGATTATTTACATGAAAATGTACATATGGTTACAAATATAATCACAAATTAAGTAAATGTTAATTGTAGAAGGCGCAAAATATAAAAAATAGTATAAAGAACTCATTTTATAAGACTTTCTTTCGCACTTGTCAATTAGAAAACACGTTCTTTAATATACTATTATTTATTCTACTACATACTTATATGAAGAATAACAAAAAAATCTGATAGCACATAACCTCTCGTCAGATATTTTATCTGGTTGTACGCATAAAACAAAAAATATTTTTAAATACAAATACACATATTCATGTCTCACTACAAAATAATTCTGCAATATATTTGCAAAATCTATGGGATATTTTAATATAAATTACGTACAATACATACATTTTCTTTATATTCAATATCCTGAAATTTTCTTTTTCTACTTTCCTTTTCTTTATATTTGTCATTTTTTCGCAAATTCCTTTTATATTCTTTTTTACGTATATTCTTTTACGTTGTTGACTTTGTTTTATTTTCATAATCTTCATAATAATGTACAAATATTTTTGACAGTGGTATACAAATATTTTTGACAGTGACATTTGTGTGTCAATTACAAAGATTTGAATTTCTTGCCTTGAAGTAGTTTGGTCTGAGAATTTTTGCCTGAAATTATTTTATATGCATTTCTTTATCTCTAAAACTATAGAAGATATATTAATGAATTTATATTTATCGAATAAAGAATTTAACGTTCTTTAATATAAGTATTTACATAAATTTTCGATAAATAATATTTAGATGATTGCTTTCTTGTAACTACTACTTCCGGTTGTCCAATTGTTAGCAAAACTTAATCAACTCTTCCCATTATTGTTAGATTGAGGAATCCGTAGTTAAAAATCTTATCGTATTTGAGAAATCGTGGATCCAACATCCACACACACATACGGACATCTTCGTAAAAATATTATAATCGGATTCTAGGGACCTTAAAACGTGCTTATTCACTAAAATTTGGATATGCGATTTTTAGCATGAATACAATACCTCTCTTAGCGAGAGGTAAAAATTGAAAAATAGTGGAAACTCCTTCGTTAAACATAAAAAAGCGTTATTTTAAATCCAAGTATTTATGTGAGAGAAATAAAACAAAATGTTTATTAATTTGATAGATTTGATATGCACATTAGTAGCAATATTGATTAAATATTAACTCCATAATAACATTAATAACATTCTCCTTTTCGCATCCCAGATTACGGTAACGAAGTAACCGACTTAAATCTAATCAAATATCAATATGTGTGCCAAGCCAGTGTAAAATTATTAATTGAAACAGCTACTGGCAGATACGGATTACGTGCAATACTAATTATTAGATCATTAACGGCAATAAACTGTTCAAATGATCATCCGAAAGACAATTTGGTTCATCCTAATTGTTCATGTTACTCGATATCTGTTTGTTGATATATTAAATGCATACATCTGTGGGTTAACGGCTTTAATAGCCGTTATTATGCGAATTGTGTACTCTAAATTTATGTATTTTGGTTTAATAATGCTATTATAACCTAATACCCATGTAATTCGACCTATTCATTATATTGTACTTTACTTTTTCATTGTGAAATATAATTTATATTAAGCTTATGGTTATGATATCCCTAGGAATGATATATGCGTTAATATTACATAATAGGTCAGTTCGTTTCGATACTCTGCGTCTGCGGTTTACTGCCGTTTCTATATACTTTGTATGGACGTGGCAGTAAACCATAGACGCAAAGTAGCGAAACAGACCTATTTATTTAGTTTTGGGAAATCAAACCTGTGCTGGGACTCTTGCCGTATCACTTGGTGATCGCATGACGTAAAAATTATGTCACTAACATTTCACTACTGACTGTCATATTGCCTGGAGCTCGTCTTTTTTTACCTCCCGCTACCCGTGGTAAAGGGAGGTATACTATTATTCATGAAAGATGACTATTCAAGGTCATTTGTTCGAAGAAAGAATACACATCACTTTATAGCAGTAGCTTAGCAACATTTTGTATTAGAAAGAGCAAGATTATTTGACCTATGTCTATTTAATTTATGTAGTGTGATAGATATACGTAAATAGTGGCATTACTTTCTAACACACTATAAATAATAATGACATATGTCGTAGAATTACAGATACCTAATTATCTACTACACTGCCCTCTGTGCTAATATTTACCCAGTGGCGTTGACATTTAAATCAAATTATTATTCTTTGGTTTATAAGTTAAGTGTATGTTTTTGTATACTGTAAAAACATAAGTGAAGAAAATAAATCTTTCATAAAGGCATTATTTAGAAAGAAACATAATTTTCAGGTGAATTACTCTTATTTTTTCAGTTAAAATGTGTCCATAAATATTTCATGTTGCACGCCTATTCATAGGAAATGCAATGAAGTTATCTGCAAGTAATATTGTATCAGACGGCTCACAACTGATTTTGAACAGTCATCTTTCGTGAATAATAGTTTATAGGGATCGTGCTATAAATCGTATATCGAGATTTTGGTAAATGACCACGTTTTAAGGTCCCTAGAATCCAATTTTAACATTTTCACGATGATGTCTGTGTGTATGAGTTTGTATGGATCCTCCACTCTAACTCAAATACTATCATTCAGAAAATTTTGTATTTCGAACTTTTTCTGTGATGGAAAGAGCCCATTAGATTTTGGTGGAAATCGGATAACCAGAAATGGCACTTAACTAAAAGCTCAAAATAGTTTTTCTTCGAAAAATACCTTTAAATGTTATTTTTTCGAGATTGTTATTATAAAAATTAAAGATTATTAAATTTTCTATAGATTTGCATTAATAATTTTTCTATATATTTTATATATAAATTTATAAAATTATCTTTAATTTAAGTCCCAGAACCTGCGCTTTAAACAAACAAAACGCAGTTATTCAAATGTATGTAACTGACAGATAAGTGTCACTATCAAATATCTAATCATTTCAAAATAATATTAGTAACGTTTTAAAAAGAAAAAAAAGTAAATAGAACAATAGAAACGGAATTCAATACAGTTTCCAGCATAAGTAAATATGTAGGTATGTAGGTACCTATTTAGATTAATAAAAATTAACAATTCCAAAAATATTTAAGCTAATCCTCATTTTTGGATTAGTGAATTCTATTCTATCCCGGTATTTAAAATTTAATCTTCAATTTATTATAGCTCCGGTGGCTCAATGGTTAGAGCAACGCCTCATGTCATGAGTGCCCTCGGGGCTCTGGGTTCGAATCCCACTATGGCATGGATGTGTGTGAAAGTGAACCTACTCTGTAATTGGGATTTAATCTTGTTGAGGGGTTTAAAAAAAGGTAGTTTCTGGGAATAGATTAGACTATATTTTAAGAAATAAACTGTCAAATTCACTAATCCAAAAATAAGAATTAACTTAATCTTTTTTGTGACTCGGGCTGTAAATGGCGGGATGTATTGTGTTAGCCACACCATTTGAAATATGAAAGTGAGTGTCACTTCCGCTAAAATTGGAATGCAAAATACCATGATTTGTGATTTTGAGCCCTTAAGCCAAGTATATAAAGAAAATTAAAAAATAATATGTATATATAAAAATTAATTTTTGTGAAACTCCGAAACTACTCGGCCGATTAAGTTCAAATTTATAAATAAAGTGTGTTTTGGAGACAGGAAGGCTATGCATAGTATGAGTACTTTCAAAAACTAATATTTACCACCACAACTGTTAGATATTGGTAATATACAGGATGTTATTAAGTAAACGAACAACGTTTAATTGATGGTAGAATTAACTCCATAGATAGTAAATGTGGCAGTAATTTTTAGTTTAAATGCGTTTTAAAGAACTGGAGCCTCTTAAAACTGACCAATAGGGTCCTATACCATTTTTTCTTTAATTTTTTTTCTGTAAGAACAGGATGAAATAAGAATTTTAGTGCAAACGCGACTTAAAAATTTTACGTAATAAGCGAGATATGAATTTTTAAAGTTAAGAATTTCTTGCGTGACGTAGCTGGTACTTCCAATTGTGTTAGTTAGTTAGAGAGAACAGATTTTTTCATGTTTGCATAGCTGAAATATTTTTATATAAAAACTTATACGTTATATTCACAAAGAAATTATTATTTGACATAAATAATAAGCATTTTTTTCTTAATAAATTATAGAACATTGAAACAGTTTGACATTATTATGACACAAAGTATGACGGCGGATGGCGCTAGTGTTTGTTTGTTTTGATTAGTTAATATTATTATTAATTTAATTTAATACATATTACAAATTGAATTAATTATAAATACATTATTATTGTTAATATTACTAGATATTATAATTAAACAAATTCATGAAACATAAAATTGTAAATTCTTTGTTAGGTTATACAACAACGTGACAATTCATAATCTTTCAAAGGTGACCGCAGCAGACGCGCGAATTTCGTTTTTAAAATCAGGCGACCAATCAAATTCTTAGGACCTACCGCGTCATACCTAATTAGTAATCAACTTTAATCGCTTGTAGTTTGCGACCTAATCAATATTGAAACAAAAAATTTTCACTAATACTCATTAATTTATGTATTTTTTCGTTTTCTTATTTAAGATAGTTAAAATTTGACTATGGTATAGTACCCTAGTCCGTCATAGTTTAAAATTTTGCAAAAACATAAAAATCAAAGTGTTCTGTGGAAAAAATGTCACACCTGATACAATTAACATACATCATAGACTATTTTGAAATACCTCGTGATAAACCAAATGCATGGCTACATACTCTTGATTGGTGAAAGTAATTCTAGGCTCGGCGGACCTAAGCCCATATTCAAAAATGTATGTTTTACAGGCCCAGAAATGTCGGTATAATGCATATGCGTGTTATGGAGTGCCGTAACAATGCATCCAAGAGCCTGTGTTCCCGAGTTACTCTTGCCTCTATGTAGATAAGAAAAATAGTTTTTTTCCGAAATCGACACAGGCTGTGTTTGATGTTGCACTTTTATTACCCTAATATCTAAATCCTGAATTTATATGCCCTAAATGACGTCATTATTTTTTAGGAATTAGATTTTAGAGGTTGTAGGAGCACACTATGTACGCCGATGTCGCATTTTGGCATTTAGTATTTAAGTCTACTTTACATAAGTGCAATTCCGAATGCCACACTAACGACATCCATTGGTTTATATGGGAACAATACAGTACAACAAAAGTGAATTATACAACTCGATTTACATTGATGCTTCAGATTAAATGTTCATATTATATTTCCCAAAATAGAAGCTAAGAAGTTATTTTTTGACAGAAAATTTGACTGTTTAGCAACAACAAAAAACCACAGCAAAAATGCACAGCAAAAAACTACAGCAAAAATGCACAGCAAAAAACTACAGCAGAAATGTACAGGTGTCTCATTTTCGATGTTTTTTTTAAGGTACCTCGGGTAATATTAATTATAGAGCAAAACCGTTTGCACATTGCAGGGTCAACTTTTCGAGAAAAGTTTAATAGTCACCACAGGAATGTTCGATCTTCTTTTGTTTCTGAGCTACAGGCAAAAACTCGTTACCGCTCATTTTGAAAATATATCATATCTTATTTATTATGATAGTTAGAGAAAAAATGTTTTCACAAAAAAAATTACCGTTTTTTAAATAGAATAAAATGGCGTAATTAGATTTTTTGAAAACTTAAAAATTCTCGAGATATAACACAAACTTATGATTTCTTAAACGGGAACCTATGTTGAAAATAGTGTCATCTTTTTGCTTATTGTATAAGCTTTTCAATGATATATAACAAGTCTACATTCGTTTGTTTTAAACATTAATAAAAGACGAATTATTAATGTATTGAGCTGAAAATATTGGAAATTACTAAGAAACAAATGAAAAAAATTATTACAAATCATCATTTATTTATTTTGTGTCAATATCTATTAATTATGTTCTCAAAATTATCCTTAACCAATTATTTTCGGGATAGTTAAATTACTAGTTATCGACGTTACAGTTGGCTTTGACACAATCCGAAAAAGATGGTTTAATATGCTTTTGAAGTAAATAAATTGAAAAACTGAAACAAATACTATTAGAAATATGCAAATGATGATCTGTAATAGATTTTTTCATTTGTTTCTTAATAATTTTAAATTTTTTCAACCCAATAAATTAATAATTATTTCTTATTCAAGTTCAAAATATAAGAATGTACACTTGTTATATATCATTGAAAAGCCTATATAAAATAAGCAAAAAACCGAGACTATTTTCAACATAGTTACCCATCTAAAAAATATGTTATATCTCGAGAATCATTAAGTTTTAAAAACATCTAATTACGCCATTTTATTCTATTTAAAAAACGGTAAAATTTTTGTAAAAACATTTTTTTTCTAACTATTATAATAAATAACATATGAATTATTTTCAAAATGAACGAAAACGAGTTTTTGCCTGCAGAAACAAGAGAAGATCGAAAATTCTTGTGGTGACTATTAAACATTTCTGGAAAAGTTGACCCTGGAATGTGCAAACGGTTTTGCTCTATCATTAATATTACCCGAGATACCTTAAAAAAACATCGAAAATGAGACAACCTGTACAGCAAGAGACCACTGCAAAATACCACAGCAAAAAACCATAGCAAGAATGCACAGCAAAAAAACCGCAAAAATGTACAGCAAAATACCACAGCAAAAATGCACAGCAAAAAACTACAGCAAGAAACCAGTGCAAAATACTACAGCAAAAAACCACAACAAAAATACACAGCAAAAAATCACAACAAAAATGCACAGCAAAAAATTACAGCAAAAATGCACAGCAAGAAACCACAATAAAAATGCAAAGCAAAAAACCACAGCAAAAATGCACAACAAAAAACCACAGCAAAAAACCACTGCAAAAATGCACAGAAAAATCCACAACAAAAAGGCACAGCTAAAAACTACAGCAAAAATGCAGAACAAAAACATGAAAAATACACAGCAAATATCCACAGCAAAATACCACGCTAAAAATGCACAGCAAAAATGCAAAACGACAGCAAAAAACCACAGCAAAAATGCTCTGCATAAATGCACAGCAGAAAACAATACAACAATACACAGCTATGATATGTCTTAATATGGAAGATTTAAGTAAATGTTAATATGCAGATATTTTTGCCAAACATGTTGACTAAAGAAATCAATGCTTTTCTTCTTGAATCTTAGTTTAGGAAATAAATTAGGAAACGGCGATTGGCAATATTCTTTTGTTGCCTGTTACAATGAAGTTTAGGAAAATTACATTTCATGATCAATTTTGACATCTTGACTTTTTCTTTGTTCGTAGCCTACTTCGAGCTAGGTTTTTTTAACACACTGTATTCATTTTGTTAAATGGCTCTGCGCACATTTTGAGTGGCTCGTTTTTCAGTGTCACCCGGTGTAGGTTTTACGTATTTTATATTTTTAAAATATTTTATTTCTCAAATTGACAGGAAATTTTATATGTATTCTAAGATTTGTAAATAATAGTACTGTAGTGCTTGACAGTTAAGCAGAAGTTTTGTATATAGTCCTACTAATGACAAGTTGGCCACATAAAAATATTTTATAAAAAAATATGTGCTGCAAACGTGCAGACATGACATGTATAAATTATAATGAAGGTGTAAAGACTTGAATAGAATTTCAGTTAATTTATGTGTACGTAGGACTGGGTAGGAGTAGGTATAATTAAAAATGAAGGATTGAATTTAGTTATGAATTT
Organism: Harpalus rubripes; assembly: GCA_963082715.1. NCBI lineage: Eukaryota > Metazoa > Arthropoda > Insecta > Coleoptera > Carabidae > Harpalus > Harpalus rubripes. Next base: position 52,835,590 of record OY720454.1, read on the forward strand.
GGAGAGTTACGTATTTTTTATAAAAAGAAAAGTAAGGTAATTAAAAGCCGTAGACAATCTGCGTGGTATCTACACGGGGCAGTAATGTTAGAACACGTATTAGCGAGTTTTGACGTGAGGTAGCACTTAGCGTAACAACGTGAGTGGGTCGTTCACGTGTCCGTCGACTGCATTCTGTTAACGAGAATCTGTGCTGGTATAAATCTTCATAACGCCCCGGCTTTATCTGACCTAATTATCTGCCTTCAGCCTTGCGTGTCGTGACCTCTTCCGCTATTTTTCCCTCCTATTTAATTCTCCTTAATAGATCAACGTTGGCTAAATCTGCCCTCTCACTCACTCCCGATATGATGCGCTGAGCAGATAGCGCCACCGTAAAAACTGATTCTTTATTGTTTTGTTTCATTTTATTGTCCAGAGTTCATTTGTTTGCTCTTGACTTTTGTGTTTGGTTTAAGGATTGTGTTCATTTGTTAAAAGTTTTGTTTATGTTGTGCTCTTTGTTTTCTGTTTTGTACTCGTAGCATGGATTTATTTTGCTAACAAGTTATGTTGAATTGGGTTTTGTGAGCTGAATAATGATATTGGTAAATTGCGTTATTGTTATTTTGTATTTATTCCGAGTTTTTGTTTCTAGATTAATTATTTATATTAATTGCTTTATATAAATAATGTATATTTGTGCTATTTATTATTAATTGCTTTTATCCAGTTTTTAACATATTATTTAAAATAATATTTTAATTTTATAAAATATAAAATTGAAGTGTTAAAATTGCTCGCATATTTACGTCATTTTCATACATTACTGGTGTTATTTTATTCAATTTAATATGCAGAATTTATTAATTAATTTTGTTATATAAATTAATACATATCGCTTTTGAATATTAAAATTACAAAGACTTGCATATACATACATACATACATACATATACCGCGATACATACATATAGTTGCTTACAAAATTATTCGTACACTTTACTTTTATCATTAAACTGTAAAATAAAAAGGGTTTCTAAAAAAGAAATTCATTTAACAAAATCTGATGTGGCCAGCACATTACCTTCCGTCAGTTCTATGTATTTTGTACATATTTCATACATAAAGTTTCTTGCAAAGGATTATATTTCTTATACATTACCTTCCGGCTGTAGTATGTATTTTATACAAATTCCACGCAGAAAATTTCATGCAAAAGATTTTATATTTCCAGTTACATTATAAGACAAACACACTTATGTCAATTGCACTTGACACTGACATCTTTCAGTCAGAATTTTCTTAATATGATAGCTGTGTCCATAGCTGTCTACTTTATGAAATTTAATTACTTTATAGTTTTTTAACTCTATGTCCATTTAATATTAAGAATGAAATGCAGTCAAATCGTATAGAGAATAAAATATTCTTTAATATTTATAATAACATTAAATGTGAAAAAATGTTATTTAACATAGTTTTTTCTAGAAAAACTGTTAAAATCTTCAAATGACGGTACTTCCGGTTGACCAATTGTAACCAAAATATAATCAGCTCTTTATATGGATGTAACGAAGAAGAATACGAAATAATTATAATTTTTTAAATTGTAGTATTAAGAGTTATCGCAGACACACACACGCACGCGCGCAAACACACACACACGTACACACACGCACACACACACACACACACACACACACACACACACACACATACATACATACATACATACATACATACATACATACATACATACAAACACATACAGACATCATCGTAAAAAAAGTAAAATCGTATTCTAGGGACCCTAAAACGTGCTTATTGATTAAAAACTTATCATCGAATTTTTTGACCAAAGACAATACCTTCTTTACCTAAAGGCACGGTGTAGTATCTATAGGTGAGAGCACGAGATACGTTGACATGGAAATGGTGCTAACGCGACCCGTTACCATTTGACAGAAAAAGTTTTGCTACAAGATGCACAACAGGGTATGGGTCAAATAAAGAGAAATATAGTCTTTTTACGGTGCCAAAATGTACAATTTTGCGGTTGCCAGCTACATTATAACCACAGAAACAGGTACTAAGATAAATTTCTGATTAAAAGGTGTCAATGTCAAGTGAATTTGACATATGTTGTTTTTTGTTTTATAATTTTACTGGAAATATGGAATTTGTACAAAATACATACATAGAACTGACAAAAGATAAAAGGTAATGATTGAAAATATAGAATATTATGCGTTATATATGAATAATTTAATATTTTAAATATTTTGTGTAAAAACCGTGTCGCAACAAAACCTGACATCTAGCGGCACACTGTATGAACTAGCCCAGTTAGTTTGCCATTCTTCGTAATATATTGCTTCGTAATATATTGGAATACGTCGTGCACGCACCTATAGATACTACACCGTGCCTAAAGGTGACGGAAGGTAAAAATAATCATAGTATTCTTTCGATATTTCAGGATCATATGATAGTCATCAAATTTTGAAATGTTTAATTTACTTTATTTAATAGTGTCGAAAACAAATAATATCCTGTAGTTATAAATTTATTTAACATTTAATACTGCATTTTAATATTTGGTGGGATTGGCATTAATTACAGCATCTGGTATATTCTAGGCCCCTAGGCATTGATTTTATTAAATTAGATTCAGTCAAAATCGTCCAGAGTTGCTAAACATTTTTTTGCGGGGTCGCCTTTCTAGTTCCGACCATAAATTCTCAATAGGGTTGAAATCTGGAGACTGGGGAGGTGTTTTAATTTGTTTCGGTAGGTTGTAAAATGAGAATACTCATTTCTTAACAATAAGTGCTGATGTTTGGGATCATTATCTTGCTGTAATATATAATCCCCTTCCAGTCCGAGTTTATCCGCAGAAGATTGGAAATTTTATTTTAAAATTGATATATAATTATATTTCTTTATAGTTTCGTTAAAAAAATATAAATTCTTCAACCCCTCAGCAGACATGCAACCCCAAACAATAACGTTTATACAGTCGTGATTTTGGAATAGATTTATTTCTCCAGTATTTGGATCAGATGGTAGGCCTATAGTTTTGCGAAAATCAAATACCAAAATTATTATTATTATTATTATTATAACGGGGCGTTATTTCCGTGAAAGAGATACTTAATTAGTAAATTTGGATGAGAATTTTTGTGCAAACGTTTCTCTTTAACACTTAATAATACTTACTTGCAACAATCATTTTATGTGTATCGTTTTTTATTTGTAATTACACAAGCAGGTAGACATATTAAAAGTAACTTCAGCGCCCTTGGAGAAGAAAAACGTAACAGCGTGAAAAAGACTCATCCACTTGAAACAGAAAACAATTCTAATTAAAAAGCAACAGTAAACTCTTCCCGTAACAAGTGGAGTTCTGAGTCAACATTAATTTTATTTACATTTTGCAGAATAAAATAAAAAAGTTGGGTACTCGAAGACCTCATCAAGAACAGGAGAGAACAACAACGCACGCTCTAGTTGAAAATTATCCGGCGCTCCTCGGAATACCGAATGAGCAGCGCAACTTGCAAATTGATTAAAACTAATTGATGTTTGAACGTGTTAATATTACTAATAAAGTTCGCGCTACCCGGTCTACGTAAATTCAGTACAGTGCGTCGTAAACGGTAATGATGATACGTAAACGTGTTCTTTTTTAATTAATTGCACTACCCGAAGCGCCCGCTGGCTTACAGATCACTGACCTTACAAGTATGGACGTGCGACTTTTGGCGGAGGTGCCGGCATATCATCAATTTTCAACATTACTTTCACTTAATAATATTTTTAGATTAAAATAGATCAATATACTAACAGATATGACCTACTTATGATAATATATACTGGTATTCAGTCGAGAATGAATCAGCAAATATTTCCGTTATTAAGTAAGATATCGATTTGCCTCAAATTAACAAATTTCATTCGAAAGTAGTCTTCTATTATCTTGGGTTCATTTAAAAAAAATCTAATGTGGCCAGCACACTGCCTTCCGTCAGTTCCATGTATTTTGTAGAAATTTCGTACAGAAAGTTTCTTGCAAAAGATTCTATTTCTTGTACATTACCTGCCGGCAGTTGTCTGGGTTTTATACAAATCTCATACAGAAAGTTTCTAGCAAAAGATCCTATATTTCCAGTAAAATTATAACACAAACATACTCTGTCAATTGTACTTGACACTGACATCTTTCAATCAGAATTTTCTTAATATAATAGATGTTTCCATAGTTATAGTATAGCTGGCTAATTTATGAAATTTAATTTCTTTATAATTTTTAACTCTATATCCATTTAATATGAAGTATAAAATGCAGTCAAATCGTATAGAGAATAAAATATTCTTTAATATTTATAACATTAAATGAGAAAAAATGTTATTTATCATTGTTTTTTCAAGAAAAACTGTTAAAATCTTCAAATGTGGGTACTTCCGGTTGACCAATTATTACCAAAATATAATTATATGGATGTAACGAAGAGAAATACGAAAGAATTATAATTTTTGGAATTGTAGTATTAGAGTTATCGCAGAGCAAACTTTTGTCACACACACACACACGCACGCATGCACACATAGAAACGTCATCGTAAAAATAGTAAAATCGTATTCTAGGGACCCTAAAACGTGCTTATTGATTAAAAACTCATCACCAATTTTTTTGACCAAAGACAATACCTTCCTAAAGGTTGACGGAAGGTAAAAAGTATAGTACCGTATGCTAAGTTATACTTAAAATAAACTTACTTTAAGCCTCGGATTGCTATAGCTTAAGGTACACTTAAACTTTAAGATCGACTTTGTTAATGGATATCATTGGTTACTATGATGACGAATTTTAATTTTAATTGAAGTTTTGCTTGCTAATTTAGCACTAGCAAGAGCAGTATAATTTTTTTTGGAGAGTCCAAGTTACATATTATCTGTCACTTTTAATACTGGATTCTCCAATAGGGTTTTCCAACACAACACCATTTGAAGAAATAAGTATTGCATATAAATTTTAATGTAAAGTATATTAATATAAAATAAAAATAATGATAAATTATATAGTATTTATAAATGAATTTTCATTCAAATGTTCAAAACGGTCGCCACAACTCTAACGAGGTTACACAACGAAGTTACTTCATTTGATGATGTCTGTGCGCATGCCTGGCTTTTACCGCGAATTATCTTAGTTGACGATCAGAGGTTAAATACACGTGTGTAACAAGAAAACTGTGGTTAAACTTACCTGTTTAATTAAAAATACAAATAAAAAGTATATACGAGCTAAATCAGTAACCGCCCAATGGGCTCGTCCAACTTTTTTTGAATTTTTTATATGTTATGAAGAATTTAAAAATAGAAATTCTGTATTTTTTTTTCTTGAAATTATGCTTAATAACGCCTCAAATAATTATTAAAGTTTTGGCGCGAAAGTTGTGACGTTAGCGTCACTCCGTCATAAGTAGAGAGAACCGACATACGTTACCATTAATATGGTAATATACAATAAATGTTGCAAGAATAAAAATACTTATCCATTATAAACTGTGATCAAAAATCTTTAGAGCTAATGGTAATAAATAAACGAGATAGTTATTATACCATTTCAAAATATATATTTGTTTAATTTGATGTACTTACATGAATAGGTATAGGAGTAGTGTTAAATGATAATTTATGAAAAACTTCCAAAGTACATTATACATAAATCAGGTAAGTAAAATTAATAATTTTTGCTCCTTTTCATAATCAGGTTAATCATTCGCTTTAATTAATGTGACTTTAAGACTTTAATATAATATTGAAGGTTATTATACTCCCTAAGTGCCATTATTATTTATAAATAAAATAGTATTTAAACTATTTTCTACTTATAATTAAATACAACTATGACAGTATTGATTACAATAATCAAAGCATAGTTCATAATAAAAAGTAATCCAACATTTACATACCTATTTACTAAATGAATGCAACAATGACAAGTATCGAGATTACAATAATTAAAACATAAATTATAATATAATTTTATATATAAGTAAATTTTCTTTTGATGTTAATAAAAAATTACTCGGATATATTAAATATGTATGTTAGAGTAAGTGTAAAGCCAATCGCGAACTTATGAGCAAAATATGCATGATCCACTGTATAGTGACATTTTCACAGGGTAACTGGACGACTGTAATGACGCTGACGTCACAACATGGCGATCATTTTACGCTAAAAACTTTAATTACATTATTATAGGTATAAAAATACAAAATATATAGCAATATTCATTTCGTTTTAATTTATTTATATTCAAAATTCATATGCGACATGTAATTTCTAAAAAGTCGAAGAGTTGGACTGGCCCATTGACGTGGATCACACGTGGATGCAAGTCAATCCAGGTTATGTGTGGGTTACGTTTAATTTTCCCGCGCTACATATTTGTAGCTAAATTCACTTGATGTTTCTACCTCATAGTTCATCAAGCTTTCTCTCTTGCTGGGGTTGTGACGTCACGGGAAATAAAAATCGGCAAATATCATGGAATTGTTCTATTAAGTTAATTTGATTGTGAAATAATTTATTCTTAATTTGTTCAACTCGTAGTTCGTTTAGCGCATTTAAAACTTTTTGCAGCTCTTTTTGTGTATATTTACTGTGTTGGTCCTATCATAGTCCTTATCATTTCCTCGATCCATTCCCTGAAGGTCTACAATCCACTCTCATCAAATACGAGGCTGTAACGGCCGTTATTCCGCGCCTTTTCCTCTTGTTCCTCCTTAATTACCTCGGAGTCCTCTCCCTACTAGCCACTGCAGAAGCAGATTCGCTCCTGGAGTTCTGCTATCCTGGAGTCCAGGGCCCTGGGATAGTCCTGGCCCTGGACAGCCTCTAACCTCTAACGCATTGCGTCCTTCGTCTTATCTTTATGTTTGCTGTGTATAAAGGGGATTCGTGAAAGATTAAGAAATATGTGGAATGGATGTTATATAATAAAAGATACACTGTTACACTAAAATACATTATAAACATTTATAAAAATACTAACCAAATGGTTAAATATTTTTCCATGTTTTTTTTAAATGCTTGAAAACATTACACTCTGCATTCAAAATGTGCCTATTGCTGGCCCAGCTATGGCGTAATAGCCCGGATCGAATTTACAGTTTTCTGTTTCACCTCTCAACATAGGGATAGTTTGCAATACTCTGTTTTGCATACATATATCAAATAAGTTCAATATCTTTCATGTAGGCGAGTCTTTACTTCATTTTTTAAAATGGGCTACTTGCTTGCCATTTTTTTATTTAATATTTTTGAAGAGACGATAAAAACTTGCTACCCATATTTTTTCTTTTGGCTAAATTTTCAATTGCCCAGAAAAAAATCTGATGTGGCCAGCACATTACCTTCCGTCAGTTCTATGTGGTTCTATGTATTTTGTACAAATTTCATACGGAAAGTTCCTTGCTAAATTAAATATTCTATTTATTGTACATTACCTTCCGGCAGTTGCATGTATTTTATGCAAATTTCATACAGAAAATTATTATTTTGTGACGTTTTCTATATACAGTGTAATGTATCTGCAGAAAAAAAAGATTTATTATTATTATTTCTTGTACCTACATTACCTTAAAGCAGTTGTATGTATTTTATACAAATTCCATACGCAGAAAGCAAAAGATCCTATACCTATTTCCAGTAAAATTATAAGACAAACACACTATTGCCCGGTTGCAGAAACGTTAATCAAAGCGTTGTTCGGTTAGCGGTTCATCAAAACGAACAAATGCAACGCGATTTTTTGACAGCAATGATTTAAATGTCATAAGAACAAGGAAATTGATTCGAATTTGTTCGATTTGAGGAACCGTTAATCGAACAATGCGTTGATGAACGTTTGTGCAACCGGGCATATGTCAATTTCACTTGACACTGACATCTTTCAATCATAATTTTCTTAATATAGTAGCTGTTTCCACAGCTATGGCTACTTTATGAAATTTAATTTCTTTATAATTTTTAACTCTATATCCATTTAATATTAGGTACAAAATGCAATCAAATCGTATAGAAAATAAAATATTCTTTAATATTTATAATAACATTAAATGTGAAAAAATGATATTTAACATAGTTTTTTCAAGAAAAACTGTAAAAATCTTCAAATGAGGGTACTTCCGGTTGTCCAATTCTAACCAAAATTTAATCAGCTCTTCGCATGGATGTAACGAAGAGAAATACGAAAGAATTATAATTTTTAGAATTGTAGTATGGAAGTTAACGTAGACGAAAATTTTGTTACACACACACACACACACACACACACACACACACACACACACACACACACACACACACACATAACACACACATACATACATACATACATACATACATACATACATACATACACACACACATACACACACACACACACACACACACACACACACACACACACACATACAGACATCATCGTAAAAATAGTAAAATCGTATTCTAGGGACCCTAAAACGTGCTTATTCATCAAAAACTCACCACCGAATTTTTTTACCAAAGACAATACCTTCCTTACCTAAAGGTGACGGAAGGTAAAAAAATACACTGTTACACTAAAATACATTATAAACATTTAAGAAAATACTAACCAAATGGTTAAATATTTTTCCATGTTTTTTTAAATGCTTGAAAACATTATACTGTGCATTCAAAATGCGCTTATTGCTGGCCCAGCTATGGCGTAATATGCCGGATCGAATTTACAGTTTTCTGTTACACATCTCAACATAGGAATAGTTTGCAATACTCTGTTTTACATGCATATATCAAATAAATTCAATATCTTTCATGTAGGCGAGTCTTTACTTCATTTCTTAAAATGGGCTACTTGCGTGCCATTTTTTTATTTAATATTTTTGAAGAGGCGATAAAAACTTGCTATCCATATTTTTCCTTTTGGCAAAATTTTCATTAATTAGCCAGAAAAAAATTAATGAAATTTTAATAGGATGTGTATGACGTAGAATTACGCCGAACCAATGAATGGCCGTAAAGCAGTAACATCGGTACGTCCAATAGCAACAGCATGTGCGGGTAATTTACACATGACAGATCATCTGTTTGATGTTTGAATAATAGGAGATTAATATTTTCGTTTGTCATTTTAATCTTGTACGGGTATAAGCTAAGTTAAAATCCTTCAAATTCCTGCTTAACAAATCGAAATACGTAATAAAAGTTACACAAACCACGCAAATTGTAAATGATAAAGAAGAGAGACAGTGACATAAACATGAACTAATGTCAAAATCAAATTAAAATTCGCATTCGGTCGCCATTTACAGGTTACATTCTTAAATATGCATCCCTTTCTCCAGTTCAAAATAATGACGTCAAAGAAAATCTTCTTTCTTAATTCATTAAATAAACATATAATTTTTTTTCAAATAAAAATTATATTTCTACGTACGTTTTCTACTTTACTTTAGGTATTTAGTGATAGATATCAGATATTCAGTACCACGCAAGTAGCCTATTACAGAACTGAATTTTACACTATGAGCAAACATATGACTCATAATGCTACAACTGCACCATCTATCGAGCATTTAGGCTTACGGCCTATGTCGCACTTCCGTGGCGATAAAAATTGGCCGTTCAATACTGTTTTCAATATTTTATTAGTCTGTCCATTTTAATGAATCAAGGCATAACAATAATTAAATAACAAACTAGATAGTTTGAAGTATAACAACATGGACAAAACAATAAAAAGTGTTCTCATGGCACTCTGTAAACCGGTCAGAAATGTCAATTTTAATTTTCGTTTATTTCGTGAACAAAACTCAAAAGAGCGAAATGAAAAAATTAACATTGTATTTCCTAAAGGTCAAAAAAAAAAATAGGTACCCGGTATATCTACTATTACACCATGAACTCTCTATAATCTGTCATGGAGATTAATTTTTTGCTATTTCAAAATTATTGTTATTATAAATAAAGAGTCATATAACCCAGTCACGCGATCCTACTTACATGCAAGAATTTCACATAAATTGTGTAAGTGCGAAGAAATAAAACATACGTGAATGATTGGAAAGGAAGGATTTAGGAAAGAAGTATCACATATGAGTTAGGTGTATAGGAAACCATAATTCAATATTGTCAAATATATCTTAGTTGAAATATTCCGTTAACAATTCTCAGTCCCATAAATTTCCGTAAAATCTTATCCGATTTGCGCGAACACTAACGATAACGGCTTGGCGGTGGAGGGTGTAGGTAGGGTACACGGTCGCGAAATATTTCACCGGGTAAGCGTCACGTTTGTACCGGTAATCTCGCCGACAGATGCCCGCTTTCCTACATGCCAAGAACCAGGATTTACCGCTAACCACCATCCTAGAGGAGGATAGTTATCTCCACGCTGAAACCTACGAATTACTTCCATTTTCAGGATTTTCTCCAAAATATATATAACTAAATAAAACGTTATGTTATGGAAATATTTCTAAAAATTGCTATGCATACAGAAATATATTTTAAAAGGATTTGTAAATGAAACATAATGTGGTTGTTTTTTTCAAATTATAAAATTTTCAAAATATACAACCGTGCTACGTGCATAATAGACCATATTATTAACTATAGCGCCTTTGCCGGCAGAATTATGAAATGAAAAAAAGCGTGCCACGGGACAAACTATTTTTTTAATTTTTCCAATTAAGTTGGCAATACTAACTTATTTTCTCTATACTTTTCTTAGGAAAAATAGGAAAAGATATTCCTTTTTAATTAATGGATTCAAATTACAATCCGGAAAGCAACAATAGTAAACAGGCATAATTAAAAAAAATATATATTTCGCACTTTACAAAAGAATCACAACAAAACATTAGTTTGGGGTTATCTGTCAGTGACAGAAGAGTAAACAGGCGCTTAAAATTTTTAAATTTTAATGTTTATTTTATTGATTATTTATATATTATAAGGTAGTTAAACATGAAATGAAACTTGCAAGAAAAAAATTATCGTTCATTTACGTCTATATAATAGTATATTAAAGAACGTGTTTTATAAGACATGTTTTTTTCGCACGCGTCAAAATTTAGAAAACGAGCGTTAGCGAGTTTTCTAATTGACAAGTGCGAAAGAAAGTCTTATAAAATGAGTTCTTTATACTATTTTTTATATTTTGCGCCTTCTACAAACTAAAATATTTTAAAAAACTGTTAATATTAAACCGAGTTGATTTAGGGAAATTTGTAAGTGAAATGTTGTAGTTGGTAACATTGAATTGACCACATTCAATTATTATTTGAAAGTTCATGTCATTTCAATATTTACGAACAAATTTAAGTGAATTTAGTGTAATCATGGAAGATGAAATCAGTTGCACTCCGCCTGAGCTACGTAATATAGCTCAGACTACAGGAAATAATCTACTTCCTAAAAAATCGCGCGAGATTTATGAGAAAGAATTTGCAAATTTTGACACATGGTGTAAAGAAAATAATATCAAAGGCGTAACAGAGAATGTTTTGATTGCTTATTTTGAAATGCAAAGTAAGACAAAAATATGTATTATTATTATTATATTCATTAAATAAAGTGATTAATTAAGTAAAAGAAATTTTGAGGTTATATTGAAATTTCTTATCTTCCAGCTTTGACGTTTGACAATTTAACCCTTTCAGCCTCAGTGTACAGGAAATTTTTATTTTTTCTTATTTTTGAATTAAAACTTGCTTTAAAATTAATTAAAAATAATTTTCTATCATTCAAAGGTTCAATCTACAAATTTTTAGTACTACTAGGTCCATCTATGTGGACTAATTCGAACATTATATTAACATTTACTTACTCAATTTGTGATTATATTTGTACATTTTCATGTAAATAATCTTCCCTAAATCAAAAATAATAATAATAATAACGACATTATATTATTAAAATGAATTGTCAATTAACTAAAAATAAATTAGGTAAAAATGGGTTAAAGAAACGTCATCTAGTACCAACCGTCTAAAACAAAAAATTGCGTATCGAAATGAAGGTCATTACGATACTCAATTGCGTATCGTAATGACTTCATTATGAACGCAAAATATAAAAAATAATATTTTGCTTTAAAAATACAATTTTTCCCATAAGATAACATTGGTTTCATTTCCGCAGTACTTCCAAGCATATGATTGGTGCATTCTGAGTATGCGCATTGAGATAGTAATATGGTCTATTCATTTTCTCTAACACTACTATGGAATTCACACATTCTGTAACTGAAAACTTACAGAATGAGCACATTCCGTAACACTGTTTACAGAATTTAAAATACATGACAAAAGGCAGTTGTTTTCAAAATCAAGCCGGCTTTGCTTCGTTGATTTTGTCACCTCAACTGCCGTAACTATCAAATTGCCTTGTTTTACGTGTTTTAAAGCTTTTACTAGTTATATAAAATATTATTGCTTTTGTAACATACCAATAATATTTTATTATTTTTAGCAAAAATATCAAATGATGAGCAAATAGTATATTACGTAACGAGAGTTGTAACAAGCATATTACGCACGAAGTTAAAAAGTTACGCACTAGCCGCCAGGTAGTTATTGCAAATTTGACTGTAATATTTATTGTTGTCATAAACAAAATTCAGATACGTTAGTTATTGCAAATTTGACTGAAATATTTATTGTTGTCATAATATAATATGAACTCAACAATCAATCAAACTTAATTTTGCTTTTCATTACGTAACAGTGTTACCTAATGAAAGTTCCTTACGTAACACTATTGCGAACTTAATTGTTAGTAGTCTGTTCTGTAATGACCCATTGACGGTAGTGGTATAGTAGAATAGTATATTCTATAACTTGTATGGAATAGATCATTTCCGCGCGAGCGAAAAGTTTGTAGGCCGAGCCGTAGGCGAGGTCTACGGTTTCGCGAGTGGCGGAAATACTATTCCATACGAGTTTTAGACTATACTTTCTCTAACACTATTTAAAAAATATATTTTGCTCATTACTTGACATTTTTGCAAAAAATAATAAAATATTATTGGTATGTTATAAAAGCAATAATTTTTACTTACCATGTAAAAGCTTCAAAACGCGTAAAACAAGGCGCCGCATAATTATATTTTGTAATCATTTCTTTTATAAGTTGACAGTTACGGCAGTTGAAGTGACAAAATAAAAGAAACAAAGCGCCATGCAAAGCTGTCTTGATTTTGAAAACAATTGCGTTTCCCATGTATTTTAAATGGATGAATTAAAAAAACTAGTGGTCTGTGACTGCCTATTACGGAATATTATTCCTTAACAGTATGACAGAATGTCCTCATTTTGTAACAGTTTCCAGTTATAGAATGTATGAATTCCATAGTAGTGTTAGAGAAAAATATATTTTTAAATAGTGTTAGAGAAAGTATAGTATAAAAATCGTATGGAATAGTATTTTCGCCACCCCGCGAAACCGTAGATTTCGTCTACGGCTCGGCCTACAAACTATTCGCCCGCGCGGAAATTATCTATTCCATACTAGTTATAGAATATATTATTGCAACATTTTTTACTATAAACCAACAAAATTTACATAATTAAATTCAACGTATAATTTTAGGCAAAATTTTAAACCCAACACACAAACTGTGAGTTGACAGTTCTATGCCACCGCACAAAAAAAATAAAAAAAATCTGATGTGGCCAACACATAACCTCTCGCCAGATATTTTACCTGGTTGTACGCATAAAACGAAAAATATTTTTAAATACATATATTCATGTCTCACTACAAAATAATTATTTTAATATAAATTATGTACAATACATACATTTTCTTTATATTCAATATCCTGAAATTTTCTTTTTCTATTTTCTTTTTCTTATATTCGTCATTTTTTCGCAAATTTCTTTTATATTCTTTTTTACGTATATTCGTTTGCGTTGACTTTTTTTATTTTCATAATCTTCATAATACTGTACAAATATGTTTGACAGAGGCATACAAATATTTTTGACAGTGACATTTATGTGTCAATTACAAACATTTGAATTTCTTGCCTTGTAGTAGTTTGATCTGAGATTTTTTACATCAAATTATTTTATATGCCTTTCTTTATCTCTAAATCTATAGAAGATATAATAATGAATTTATATTTATCGAATAAAGAATTTAACGTTCTTTAATATAAGTATTTACATAAATTTTCGATAAATAATATTTGGATAATTTTTTTCTTGTAACTACTACTTCCGGTTGTCCAATTGTTACCAAAACTGACTGGACTCTTCCGATTATTGTTAGATTGAGGAATCCGTAGTTAAAAATGTCTTAAGTCTTATAGTATTTGAGATAAAGTGAATCCAACATCCACACATCCACACACACATCCACACACACATACGGACATCATCGTAAAAATGTTATAATCGGATTCTAGGGACCTTAAAACGTGCTTATTCATTAAAATCTGGATATGCAATTTTTAGCATGAATACAATACCTCTCTTAGCGAGAGGTAAAAATATAAGAAATATTATGAAATTAATGAGAAAACTAAGATAAACCAAATTTGAAACACAATAACCCTTATTCCAATAATCAAGTCATTGTAAAAAAATATGTAAGTATTATATTTCCGGGATTTGGAGATTAATTATTAGCTCTTCATTTTGCTAAATAATGTTAAATTATGTTATAATATTGTATATAGTAATTTGCACTATGAGGAAAGTTTTCTATATTATTCCGTGTTGTTCATTTAACATGCTCAACTTGCAGTGAAACAAGGAACCGATTCTATCGAATATTTATATTCAAAGTTTTAATAGTTGAACCATGCCTGTACTTTAAACTTATTTGAGTTGTTCTAGAAATAATAGTATTAACTTCTCGAAAAGAAGTAAAAGAGTTCTTCATGTTATACATGTAAATTGATATATTTTCTTATTCGCATTTAGCGTGGAAGTTTTATTTTTAAGTTAACTCAACCGAATACTAGAATTGTTACTTTTCTTTTATTCCAGAATATAGTAGAGATGATGAATCTAGATATAAATTCATATGAATTTTTCTCTCATTTTCCCAATATTAGAGTATCATTGTAGAATGTATACCTACATAGACGATTGCACTAATGCCAGCTTAAAAAACTTTATTTTTCATTACTTTGGATTTCATAAAGCTGATCCCATAATGCAAATACTGAATTAATAATAGTAACCAATATTCATTATATAAGATGTTAATGAATACGTGTTACAAATTTATAAGGTATGTAAGGATGCAAAATATATTAAATCTTATTTATAAACTCATAAAAGAGTAATTATCTACCTTACTTGTAGGTGGCTGTGACCTATCATTTGTTTATTCTGATAAACTAGGTAAATTAATTAATTAAAACAAATAACACTAATTTAAAACTAAGAATAAGATTATTTATTTATTTATTTTAACAATTATCACAAGACTATTTATTTACACGATATTTATTTCACCAAGTATTTATTTATTTCATTATTTCCATGTATTTCACTACGCATTTCAATCTTAGAATGCCGGTCCGTTACAGACTATTGTAGACGCGATATTTATATCACTATTTGTTTATATCACCATTCAACTATCTGCTTTTAATTAACTGAACTCAACTCTATACTGGACTGAACTATCTCCTTTCACTGAACTTTCCGAATTCATTAACGGAACTAACTCGTCAACTGACTTCCACTGACTAACTGCCTTCGCATAGTGCTATGCCGCCTTTATATTTCGTGCATTATTCAAGAAGTCTACTC
This sequence comes from Harpalus rubripes, assembly GCA_963082715.1. Taxonomy (NCBI): domain Eukaryota; kingdom Metazoa; phylum Arthropoda; class Insecta; order Coleoptera; family Carabidae; genus Harpalus; species Harpalus rubripes. Next base: position 52,851,402 of record OY720454.1, read on the forward strand.
GAACATTCCAGATTAAGATCACGCCATACACATGTCAGTCGCCTGTGGGGAGTGGCAATTGCGTCATCGCCTTCCGAGAAATTTATGATTACGTTCTAGTATAGTATGACTAGCAAATGAAAGTTGACGTTTAGATTATTTAATAGATGTGGTTTCTTTTGAAAAAATTTCCCTGGTAAGCGCCCGCTCGGTGCAAATATTTCATCATTACCGCATCTGTGTACAAAGCAGATTGGCACACCCAGCAATGGGTAATAAGCCGTGATGATATATTTATTTATTTATTTTTATTTATATTTTATTTGAAAGGAAACTTACCCTTATGTATTCCGTTACAGAAGATTAGAATTGTACTCAATATCAGGAGACATTAAAAATGACCTTTGCAACAGGATTCAGGGATTATTTAAAAAATTAAATATCTCAAATTCTAGTTCGTTCGTCTCAGGTGTAAGCAACCCTCGAGTCGGAATAACAAAAAATGTTTAAAATATTATAAACGCACCCCTGTTTTGATATTCAGTTACCCTAGTCGGCCATCTATTTTCAGCCAGACATAGTAATGTATTTCTGTGCTTTCCTCGTCCAGTATTTAAATGGGTTCATGCAAAAATTTCATACCTGAATATTTCGTACAATTCTATTCTTCTCTAGGGTTTCAAAAGAAACCACATGTATAATAGTTATTTATGATGTAAGTGTTAAAAGTGACATTTTATTTTGTGAGGAAGTTTGGAACACGACGCGAAACGGAGTGATCCAAACCTTCGAACAAAATAAAATCACTTTTAACACGTATATCATACACTATTTTTTCTACAAACACTATTTTTTAATTTAAATTTGCATTTCTAATAATTTTGATATTCACTTTTAACACTAGTGTCAAAAGTAACAATGATCTGTCACTTTTAACACTGATGTCATAAAATGACATTTTTAACGCTAAAAACAAACATTAAAAAGTCCACTTTTAATAGATTTGTAGAAAAAATAATTTAAACGTCAACTTTCATTCGCTAGTCATACTATAACTTCATTCAGTGGCGTTGGCCGCGAGCCCGCTATACTTAGTGGCGTTACGCTGTCTATATTAGTACGAAATTGTTAATGAAACAGGAAATATTCCTGTTCCATGTTCACAAATTCTAGTTGTTTTATATGGCGCAGGAATAGTAAAAAAAGTTGTAAATTTATTAACTTTACGTTTTGATAACTGTATATTATTGTGTTTATCCGTCCGATGTGACAAAAATTTGCAGTTGATTTGTTGCATACAGTGTTATATTTACAGGCCACAATACAACAGACGTATAAAGTAGGCAACATGTGCTGAACGTTTAAAACCGCTTTGGCGCTGCAATTGGGATTTTCATGTCGAGTATATTTTTTATAATTTTTTGTGACAGAAGCAAAGTTGACAGTAACTGATCGGACGTATTAATAGCGGAAAAACAGAGGCGTTAGAGTGGGGAGTGCAGTCATGTCGCGATTTATATTAAAGCTTGTGTTGGCAATTATCAATCAAAATGTCAACGCGATATTGCAGAACATTAACACGTGCGCCGGCAGGGCGAAGGCTCAGGGCTCAGGGTGGCGTGAGGGAGCGCCTGCCTGCCATCTCACGGATATTTTAAAAAGTTTAAGTGGCGGATATGTACATCAGCTGTCTGTTGATGGAAATCGATTTTGAAGTGTCGGTGCAAAACCTGGGCCATATGCGTAAATGAGCCTTCAAGTGCTTCATTTTTCTATATAAATCATCTTTAGTGTCTATAAAATAATAAATTATGTCACTATTCTATCCCCCATTTTATTATTTTTTTACGACGTGAATTTAAAATTTGCTATACAGTAAAATTCATTGTTATTTCTTTTATATTTAGATAAGTGTTATTTTATTTGAAAATATAAATGTTTTATAATAAGATAATGTTCGTGAATGTACACAACTGGAAGATTTAAAGATTGTTGAATTTTTCACTTTTAATTTACGCGTAATGCGTACAGAATGACGAAATTTTGGTACAAGCAGTTTTAATTGGGCAGGAAATTGGTAGAGAATGATAATGTGGAAGTGTGGAAGACAGGAATAAGGACGAAAGAACATATCAAAAAAGTTGAAGGTTTAATTTTAACGAACATATACCGTGTGTCTACTTTTTTCCCGAACATAGGAAATTCAATGTTAAAATTTTAATTTGGCGAGTGAGCAACAAAAAAAAAAAAAAATATGACAATAATTTATGTTTGTAACGTATCTGACAAGTTTGATATTTCTTTTGATTTTATTATTATTAGAATAGGAAACAATCTGCAAATAAAAAAATAACCACAAATTTTAATATTATTATTATTATTATTATTAATAATAATAATAATAATAATAATAATAATAATAATAATAATTAAATCAAATGAAATGTCAAATTTGTCTGATTTTGGAGTCAGGGCCGATTTACAACAATTCCTGGCACCCTAATGCAGAGTGCGAGTCAACGTCAATACCTACAGCATTTTCGGACGCGAATTATTAGCAATATATTTAGCTTAAAAGTATTTCTATAGTTTGTTACAAAAATTATTATATAACGCTGAATTCGTCTTATTCGTTTCTAATATGAATGGATCGAATGTTCTTGTGTAATTCGGTACACGAAAAAATATTCGATTTAATAAAAGAGGGCAATCAATGTAATTCTTAACAAATTTGGTATGTAATTAGGAAATCGAGTCCTCAAATATTTAGTAAACTTTTCTTGAATTCTCTCTATTCTTTTTATATATACTTGATATTGTGGAGACCAACAAACAGTTGCAAACGTCCCAACGATATATATATATATATATATATATATATATATATATATATATATATATATATATATATATATATATATATATATATATATATATATATATATATAAATAAGATCAAAAAACATGTGATTTGGTACACAAATTTTACTTTTTGACAAAATTTAAACAATCATCTAATTTTATCAGCATCATCATACTCCGAAACAACAAAAAAAATGTAATACCAATTACGACAAATATCTTACTATGTAAATTAGTCCTGAGGAAGCCTTAAATATAAGGCGAAAGCTTGACTAAATTTCCAAAGAATCAACATTTTAATTTAGGCCTAAATAAAACACTGAACTACCCACTAACATTTCTCCTTATACAGGGTGTTTCATAATATATGCGCAGGACTTCAGGATGTGGTAGCTCGTCCAAAAATATGAAAAAAAGTTTCTCATAATAAGCCATGTTTTGTGCGTTTTTTTTTAAGTCATAATTAAAGAAGATTTTGAAGGGGTAGTGTGTGTTTTTCTCCCCAACTTCTACGCCACTGGAAAAAGTACAGTTTTGAGCCGCCCATTTGAACCGCCAATGTTTTCTACACAAAAAATGTACTCTTGGTCATAAGCTCTAAAGTTGACCGTTTTCGAGGAAAATTAACTTTTATGTTGAAAAACATACTTGATCTAACGTTTGAATAAATTTTGTTTAATTAGAAAAAAAAAATTATTTCAAACAATTGACCATGTTTTTCAACATGAAAGTTGATTTTTCTCGAAAACGGTCAACTTTAGAGGTTTGGACCAAGAGTACCTTTTTTGTGTAGAAAACATTGGTGGTTTAAATGGGCGGCTCAAAACTGTACTTTTTCCAGTGGCGTAGAAGTTGGGGAGAAAAACACCCACTACCCCTTCAAAATCTTCACCAATTATGACTAAAAAAAAATTTCGCACAAAACATATCTTATTATGAGAAACTTTTTTTCATATTTTTGGACGAGCTATCACATCCTGAAATCCTGCGCATATATTATGAAACAGCCTAACGTGTGTATGGTATGAGAGTTTTTGAAATATCGCGAAGATCTAATTAAGAAACCTAACATTCTGTAAGATTTTTATATTGTATTATCTGCGTGAATATCAAAAATTAATTTAGGATGCAAGATAACTCCTAGATCCTTTATCTGAGATACGTACTGCTTTAATATTTGATCCATTTAATTCATAAGAAAAATGTACAGTGTTCCTATTCCTTATAAAGCTAATATGGCAACATTTGAAGTATTTATTAATAAATAATGATTGACGGTGTACTTATTAAAATGATCAGGATCGCATTGAATGGCAATACAATCGTCAAGTTTAATGACTGTATGAAAAATCTTTAGGTCATCAGTATATAATAAGAAATTACAATATGCGAAACAATGAGAGATGTCATTAATTAAAATATTGAATAGATATACATAAATAAATAATAACAAAACATTAGCGACAAGAAACCAAGGTAAAAAAATTACAACATATTTAATATGGGAAGCCATGCTCGACTAAGTTCTAATCCTTCACAATGATTGAGATTATTATTCTTGGTTTTATAAATCTCTATGGCTTCTCTAATTAAACTGTTGTTGAGGCGCGCAGGTCTTGCAATATTTTTTGTTTGTTCGAATTTGATGGCTTCCTATATTAAATATGTTGCAATTTTGTATATGCTGCCGAAACGTCGGGTATTAAATAAAAATACAGAACATAAACTAAAAAGATTGTATTATTCTTATTGTATTATGAGTTCTGAAAGTTTTTTTAAATAATTCACAAGTTGATGTTTTTATGATAAACAGTTTTTAAATTTTTGCAATTTTTGGCCGATTTTGGTTACACCTGATTCCCATTTATTGTCGAAACTAAAAAAAATTTTGAAAGTCAGAGATTTTTAAGTGATGAGGAAGTCAAATACGCCGTAAACGCTTATTTTGCAGATCTTGAGGAAAGCACCTTTCGTGATGGGATTAGTGTATTGGAACATCATTGGACTAAATGCATTACATAAATACCTGTGGTGCACTTTCCACGCCAGCAATGAGTGCCCGTGATGTGACGCCTGGTAAACGCCCACACGGTACAAATATGTCATCATCATTACCGAATTCTGTGTACAAAGCAAATTGGCACACCCAGCAATGGGTAATATGCCGTGATGATATATCGAGGGGTGAATCACTCCTTCAATTTTGTACAAAAGATTGTAAGACGATTGTAATGATTGCATGCAAGAATGTAAAATATTTGCAAAGATTGGAGTGTTGTAATATTATTTATTTTATTAATCAGTATTACTTAATTTTACAATTTTTTATATAATATTTGACTACAGAATTCACTAAAATTCTTTATATTTCTTGATAATCTAAATTAAACTATATCTACTTTAAGAAAAAAAAATAGTTGCCTTATTAGGAGGCCATTTTAATGGTGTTTCATTATTTGGGAAATAATCCATAGGTTACTGTTACTAGATATAGGCGAAAATATAAATTTTTTTTTTTTTATTTTTAGGTTCATTTGTTTCAAACAGCAAAAATATAACAATTATTAAATTTATAAACATTATTTTTAACATACATCCATATAAAAATACTAAAATTAATTGAAGCACAAGATTTTATAAATTTTGAGATCTGAATAAAGAAATTATCAATGAAAATGTTTAAATTATCATAATAAATATTACAGATTTGAAAAGTATTCGTAAGAATAAAAAATTGTAAAATTTACAGATTGCCTATATCTAATGACAGTGATCTATGCATTTTTGCTCAAATCACAAAATATCTAACATTAAAATGTCCTCCGAAATGGAAAAAATTTTTGTTTAATTTAATCGACTTCGTATCTTTTATATTTTTCGAGATCCCCATGTTTGTCAAGTTATCCTGGACACCCTGTACACATATTTGACTTTATATTAACAGTGACTGATCCGAAATCAGTAATTTTTTGCCATTATACAGTTAAAATTGAGTTAAATCAAAAATACTAGCGAAAATAGTGAATATGTACCTCACTAAGACAAACACTCAGGCCTGACGAAAGGGGGGGGGGGCAGACGGGGCAGGAACCCCAGGGCCCGGCGCTACCAATTTTATATAAATTTTTGTACTGTTAAAATCTTGTATTATAAATAAATAAAAATATAAAATAATAATTTTAGGTAAAAAAAGCGAGTGACAGCAGAGTTTACGAGAGAAGAAAGTCAACCACGAAGTAAATATAAAAAATGATTAGGATCCATTGCCTCTTCTCAATAAAATTAAAGATCTAAAATTTGGATGTCTTTTCCCCAACATATGTATTGGTCTGAGAATATTTTGTACGTTGCCAGTAACGGTAGCTCAAGCCGAATGATCTTTTAGTAGATTAGTACGTATAAAAAATAATCTTAGATCTTAGATGCTAGGGCCCGGTAGTTTGATTTTGCCCCAGGGCCCGTAACGGCTCTCCACGGGCCTGCAAACACTATCCACTACGGCCTATGGCTTTGCGCATTTTCATTGCGCATAATATGTGATTGTAAAAACTATACATGATTGTAATGATGACTGTAACTGATTGTAACGTGATTGTAATGATTTTAAATGAATATAGTGATTGTGGGCAGCGATTGTAATGAATGTATCTATGACTATAAGCGACTTGTACAATGATTGTAGGAGTGATTCACCCCTCGTGATATATTTAATTATTTTTATTTAAAAACAAGTATAACAATTTTATTATTATTATCCCGCCCACGTATAGGGCACGGAAGATCACGTGATCTATCATATGTTTTGTTCCTTACTCAATTCAGACTCGATCTTCAGCTCTGTCCCATGCTAACTTCAGACTGTACTTTCGACGCAGTGCGCATGCGTCAGTTTGAATAGCTGTCATATTTTTCTAGCGGTAAATTTTAAGAATTAGTTTGCGCAAGCGTGGAATTTGTTGCCGTTTTGTTATTTAGCGGTTCTTGTGCATATAGCGATTGATTGTGTTATTGTTATTCATTGTAGTGTTTTATTATTTGTTTCTTTTTGTTATCTTGTTTGTTGTTATTTCTTTTATTGTTATTTTCTGTTGTTTGTGAGTGTTGTCATTCTTTTTCAAACGATGCCAGAGCGTTGTTGGGTGCAAGTTTGTCGTCGGACTGTAATATAAAACTGTTTGCTATCCCATCAAGCACCGATTATCGAGGTAATATTTAAAACCTAATCATATTTGAACATAAGTAACAAGTGACAATTTGTGTAGGTAGGGTAGGTGTTGTAGGTAGGTTACATGTGAAAAACAAGAGAGACGTCGTCTGTGGCTCGTGGTCGTTTATGTTTATGAGAATATCACTTGCTGACATATTATCGATTACTCAGATTTGATAGTAGGTTGTTGATGAAGCCCTAAATTTATAAATTGTCAATTACTGTTGGAAATATTTGCTCTTTAAGCAAGAATGAAGACGAAGAGCATCCTGATCGTAATACTTATGAATATACGTATGATCACATTGTTATCTTTCATTATATTATATTATTGAAGAATTCAATAAAAACCTATTTGATTCTTATTGCCTTCATTTTATTCTCATTTGATATCTTGCTAAAAATGTGACAGCTATTCAAACTGACGCATGCGCACTGCGTCGAAAGTACAGTCTGAAGTTAGCATGGGACAGAGCTGAAGATCGAGTCTGAAGTGAGAAAGGGACAAAACATATGATAGGTCACGTGATCTTCCGTGCCCTATTTAATATTGCCGCAGTAAGAATCTTTCTTTTTGTGTAGAAAAGCATATTCGGTCACTTTATTTTAATTATTATTAAAAAGGTTTCCAATCAGTAATTTCATCCCCCATATTCAAACTACATCCCCCTTCCATTTGAATTCCACTTCATATTTCTCACCTTCAATCTCATTACCCAATCAACTATCTCCCCCTATCGTATCGGATCCCTTTCACACCTTGGTGTGTGTGAAATCTCGTTAGGTAATTACCCCGGTGGTTCACGTAGCCTGGTCATTAAGCCGAACTGGACAATGCCACCAAGCGGCTGCATTGTCCACCGGCGGGGATTACCTCCTAGCCAGGAACAATAACCAAGGTGCCCGAACAGGAAATGTGGATAGTAGGAGATTGTGGAAAGAAAGGTGGTTATTCATGTGATATTCAACTGAAATTTGTGATTAGGTTAACGGTTAACCATTCCATACCTTCGGTATTAAATTGTTTTGTATTCTGTATAAGTTACATATAAGTTACCCCAATAAACTTACCACAATAGACATATAGAAAACGCTTTCGTATATACCAATTCTTTAACATGTATTATAATTTTTTAAATATATTTTTATTACTTCAACACATACTGCACATTTATTTTAATACAAACCAGACCTGATTTACAGAGGCATACTCGCATATGTTAAGCTCATTTTGTTCGAATAATATAAATTAGTATATTTCAATAATTATAAAAATATGTAATAGTTATTTGTATGTCAAGGCCGCGAAATCACTCTTTAGCGTACCGAGAGAAAAATTGTCGCCGACGCAAGACAATCTCGAGGGCGCTAAAGGATTTCGCGGATAAGGTGTACACAATATTTTTTTTGTGCAACCGGACGCGAAATAAGTATTTCACAGCCGCAATACAGGCCGCGAAATTATATTTCGTGACCGTTGTCATTAAGTAATTAAGTAAACAATCCCTTTGATACTTGAGAATTGCATGGTTTTGTTTATCAAATGTTAATTCCATAGCCACCTTGAAAGCTAACTTTCTATTTACAATGACACTGTTTAAAATTAATAAAATTTGTAATTACATATTTTTTACGGTTGCACAAAAAATATTGTGTACACCTTGTCTGCGAAATCCTTTAACGCCCTCGAGATTGTCTTGCCTCGGCCGCAAGCGGCCTCGGCGACAATTTTTCTCTTAGTACGCTAAAGAGTGATTTCGCGGCCTTGATATACAAATAACTATTGTGCAACCGTAAAAATATGTAATTACAAAATTTTAGTAATTTTAAACAGTTTCATTGTAAATAGAAAGTTAGCTTTGAAGGTAGCTATGGGATCGGGATTTGACAAACAAAACCGTGCTATTCTCAAGTGTTGAAGAGATTGTTTACCTAATTTCGCGTCCTGTATTGCGGATGCTTATTTCTCGTCTTGTTGCACAAAATAGTTATTTATGATTTAAGTGTTAAAAGTGACATTTTATTTTGTGAGAAGGAAGTTTGGAACACGACGCGAATCGGAGTGATCCAATCCTTCAAACAAAATAAAACCACTTTTAACACGTATATCATACACTATTTTTTCTACAAAAAAAATTATTAAATGGAATATCCGCAACACTCGAAGCTACTACAATTGGGCAGTGCAATCGACATGGAACTTTTGATTTACTTTTATATTACCGTTAAGTATGTAGAAAACCACACTGGTACAATTAATATAAATGTGATTTTCGGTACATGGGCCCTAATACACGGCTTATTTGCCTCAGGTACCTTAGTAGAAGATTAGGAAGTACCAAGAATTGGGAATAGAAATAAATTGACTATTCTGAATAGACTATATCTAAATTAAACTATTCTTAATTGCATCGGCGGTGGCAAATATTTTTCCTATTTCGCGTTCATAAAGTGAATTTTGTTCAACTGTTTTTGTTACAATGAACAATTTTGTATAAATATTTCGGGGGGTTTTTAAATTGTTAAGTTGGTAACTTAATCTAAGTGCCAAATAAATATATTTCTTAATTGTCATTACCTGTCATTTCTCATGGAAAATTACTGATATTAATTTTTTTACGGTAAAATATTTACATTAAACAGTAAAGCCGTCTTTTAAATTAAAATTCAAGTTAATTATTTGTAGATTTATAACATAATAAATATAAATTTTAATTCTAATGTACCTCTAATGTAGGTAACTTGAAAGAAACTGTTGTCAAAATGTCAAATGTCAAAATAAATTTCAAATGTTTTTTGAAACTATCAGCGTTAGCAACCTTCGTATTTTTTTTCATATATACTCGTAATATCATAAGTGGTAAATTTTTGCCGGAATAATTTTCAGATTGTTACTAGAGCCGGGTGCCTAGCAATTTATTGAGTGACCTTGACAAAAAAATCACGAGTGATTTTTGATCAATGTCACGAGATAAATTGGCAAGAGGCTCGAGTAAAGCAATCGGAAAATTTTTCCAGGGTAAAATTTAACCACGAATGGTATTCGGATGACTATTTCAAAAATAAAAATCAGGTAATCATTTATATAATTTTTTTCTTGACAAAAATCTTGTAATTTTTATTGTGCTTAGAAGTATTATGTTTCAGTTTGCTTTTTCAACGTTTTAAATATATTGCTGTCCGAATCGACTCGTTTTTAATAAAAACTGATAACACTGAAATTATACAGACTTTGACAAGTATGTAAACAATATACCTATTTCAAAAACGTCAAAAAAATTTCGCTTATCAAAACTCACTTGTAAAAATACGACATCTTATTGGCTTAAAGTCTGCGAAAAAAATTTTGTGTCAGTGTTTTGTCGAAGTGAAACTTGGTAACTAGGTAGAATCCTGAATTTGGATTGGTTTATATATTTCATGAGTGAAATAGTCAATAATAATTTTTAAATATAAGTAAATTAATGCGAAATAGGAAAAATAATATCTAAAACATGTATTACAATATCCATTTGTAATACTTGTCTTTCAATATACTATAGTAGCTTTTACCTGCAATTCAGTACTGTTTTGTGGGTTGCGATGCTGTAAAGGTTATTATGATCAGCTACAAAAATACCTATTCCGAAAAATGAATAGTGAGTGATATAGGATTTATAATTTATGAACATATGGCAAACCACAAGCTTGTTCGGACAATAAACACAGATTTATGTATTTTTATAATAATTAGAGTTTTTGAAGTACGTAACGTTTTATCAAAATACATTCTTGTATTCACAGGAAAAAATTAGACTCTTTATTTCCTCCACTTGAAAACAGTTCAGAGTAAACATCTAAACAAATTTCCTTCTACTGTGTAATAGAGTATCCTTCTGTACCCACAGTAAAAACCTCGTGGTTTAAAACTGTTCCCTAGCGTTGAAAGAACCCAGATCCAGGCGAGATGTGTTTCCCTAATTGCTCGGCAGATGGCTCGCGGCGCACAGCTCGCCACCGATCATTTCCGCCGGTTTATGACGGTTTAAACCGCTGTAACCGTAGAGTTAGCGTTCCGCCACTGCTAACGGGCCGTGTTATAGGGTAGCCGTGTGCAGATACCGCCCCGAGCATAGAATGGAGAATGAGACTTGAAATATTGGAGAGGAAGTTGTTTTTAATTGCATTGTTGTGTACATGGAATAATTGAAATTAATTTGTTTTTCATGCAAAAGGCTCATTTTTCTTTAATTATATTCTTAAAAGCAAATTTGGCTCTGGAATTTTACGTCATGTTACTAAAATTATCAAAAGTAATGTGCACTATAAATCAACGCTATGAACAATTATAGGTCAGTGGTGATAAGCATTAGTGTGCAATATAAACTTGATTTATATCTCAAATAATTAATCTAATTTGCAATATACATACATTTAAATGGTTTGAAATTAATTTGTCAACTTTATGTTCTTTGATTTATGTTACAACATTAATATCAACTACAAAATTTGTATTAAAATATAATAGTTTATTTTTATTTTCATCGCTAGTTTTTACCTATACAATGGTGAAAAAAATGCAGAATTTAAATTGAATATGTAATGCAATATTATGATAATGCGAGGACAAGAACAATAAAAAATAAATAACGTTTTATATCCTTTTCTAAATTATAGTTTCTGGAACAATATTTCAACTTTGTTATCTTTGTTAGTCAAAATTCTGATCGGTAATGATGAAATATTTGCTTTACAATCATTTTCATTCTGTCTGTTTAGTCTAGATGTCAGTTGTCTTGATACTTATTTGTTGATAACGAGGCTTTGCACGATTTTTTTTCTTGGCTTTAATCGAAAGAATAATAAAAAATATTTTACCCATATTTTTCGTATTACTCTTTATTCATGAGAAAATTATCTTTGAAAATATAAATAAATAAATATATCATCACGGCTTATTACCCATTGCTGGGTGTGCCAATCTGCTTTGTACGCAGATATCGGTAATGATGAAATATTTGCTTCCTCTTTGCCATAATGATCTTCATAAAATACTAACCAATGAGGGTGTCGCTTACATTTGCCTGCGACAGAATTTAAACGAGTGAGCTGTCAACTGTGTTAGTTCTTTCTATATTACTGATTTTGTATTTTGTAAAGAGTCAAACATGGTTGTAAAAAAAGGTATGTGCTAGTGTGCCCAAATAGAAGTAATAATAGTAAAAACTAGTTTTAATAGTGTCAAGTTATCAAGTAAACACAAAACCATTTATGAAATTAAATTTTCATTCCGTGAAGTTCATCTTGTTGCAAGCATAAATATATTTATAATTAAATAATAAATATCAAATATGGTTTTAAATTTTGTCTTCAGTTCTGTCATTGGCTAGTATCTCTCGGACATCACAGACAGAATAATTTGGCGCCAATTCAAAAAGTATACTTTTAAATTGCTGCTGTACTAAATATATACAGAAATTTGAGCAGAACGTACTTTTTCGAATGTCAGAAGAAATTTTTTTTTTGCAATACCTCATAAAATCTAGAAATTATTGGAAGCCTACGTGCAGGTTTCATATTTGGTTATGGTTGCCAGACGACACCATGCACCCTGCATCCTTCAAGATATCCTCTCACGAAGTTGTTAACGTTTTATTTTTAATTGAGTTTGTACTCTTATGGAATAAACATGAAAATTCGGTATTAGATACTCGTGTCAACAAGACATGTAGTCTGAGTTTTAGTTTTTGGCGCGTGCTAAACGTATATACCTATTAAATTATATACCGCTGAACCCCTATGTTTCTTACAAGTGGAAAATGTCCGGGACATTATTATCTCCATCCTTGTCTAGCGCTGGGATACGCGTCTACAAGCGCAGGCGCGCACAGCCGGTAGCCAATAATAAACTCAGTTGCGCATGCACACAAAGGGTCGTGCCCACGCTTAAAGAGTGCAAATGTTCCGGACATTTCCTGTGTACCTTTTAGCGGTATATAGTTTAATAAGTATATTGCTAAACACCAGCCCGCTGAGTTACAATGTAACAATTTAGATGGATGACTACGGTACCTGCACCATAACAGAATAACAAGATAATGGTGCATTTGGAATATAATAATTCTAATTTTCTCTAATGGAATGGGGTCTCGTGGCCGCGTGCCTGAGTGTCAGGTCGCGAATCTTGGGAGCCGGGTTCGATCCCGACCGACGCCAAATATTTCCAATTTTAAATGGCACAAAATTGACCCCTGTGGTGCACTCTCCACGCCAGCAATGAGTGTCCGCGAGGTGACGCCTGGTAAGCGCCCGGACGGTGCAAATATTTCATCATTGCCGATATCTGTGTACAAGCAGATTGGCGCACCCAGCAATGGGTAATAAGCCGTGATGATATATTTATTTATCTAACGGAATGCGTAGAGATCATTTTCCTTTCATATTCAAATGATAGGGAAAAGTTATAAAATGAAAACACATCTATACTATACCCAAATACAAATTATAGCTACAATCGTATAGATTCAAAGGAAAATAAAGGAAGTTCGTGATAAAAGTAAATAGTTGATGTGGTTGTTTCGTAGTACCTTGCTTGCACATGCAGGCTATTGCTGTAGTTGGGAAATTTTTCTTATTACTGGAAAGAAGAGTAGTGGTTAAACATTAACACAATAACAGAGCTGCAAGTTGGTCTATCTTATTTATTTATCTAGTACTGCTCCTGCAAAGAAAAACTCTTTAACGAATCCTAGCTGTAGCCTTGCACGTCTAGGACCATTCAGTTCCTGCTCACGTCCGGAAAACCTAAACACAGCGGCAGTCTGATTACCGGCTGCTGACGTCCGCAATAGTTTGTCAGGCCCGTACTGGGACTGGGGAAATTGGTTCACGGCACGTCCGCCATTGCACCACTTTAAATTGTTTTCGGAGTGCTTGCATCAAATGAATTCTTATTTTTGGAAATTGGCTGTTTAAATGGTTCTCACGATGGAATACTGAACAGATTGAAACTCCTGAAAAATACAAATGAAATTTTTCAAATGCGCACTCAGTAGTTTTCATATATCAGCATAATTAATTGTACATACCTATTTTCCATAAAAAGTACTTAATTCTTCATGTTGTTATTCTTCAAGCCTTGTTACCTCTTACCCGCCCACAAATGTTTTATTGTGAAGCGAATGAAAATTTATCAATGAATGAACTGAAAATATTGTTTACCTAACATCATTGAAAGAATCAATTGTTTGATAAAATTACAACAGCATAACTCGTGTGGTTTAATCTAAATCTTCAGAATTTTTAACTAGTGATGCACGCGAGGCGAGACGAGACGAGAAATATAAAATATCGATCTCGTCTCGTTTTCGGATCTGCAATCTCGATCTCGCTCTCGTTCTCGCACATTTTTTTGGGTTTCGTCTCGCTCTCGTGCGAGAGTCTCGCTGTAAAAATAAGCGCTTGCGCACTACGTATTTATCTCGGTATTTACGTATCAGTTGAACTACAAAAGACAAGTTTGCACCAATCGTTCCGTCTTCCGTGTATTTATAGTCGTATAACTATAATAAAAAGACGAAACACTAAATTCTAGTCACCAAATTATTTCAATACGAACATTTGTTAATACATTCTGTCATCAGTAAAACTAATTAAACATTAAACAAATTCTTTTTTGTAACTAAAAGTTTCTACACTTTATCATAACTATATGCCACTATTTAAGTAAGGTTTACTCATAAAAAAACGCTACACTGGGAACCCGCTGGCAACCATTCACTCTGCTTCACTCCATGTTGGCTCCTATCGACGCTTAATATAAGATCCTTTACTTTTCAGGGATGACAAGAATTTTATTAACCGCAGTTTTAACTGGGATGAATTAGGAGCTGAAATGTTGGAGAAAAACTAGTTCTATTAGATGCAAAACCGATTTAGTATTTATTTAGCATTTCCTTGCTCTGCGACCGATATCATTCGACTCTAGATAGACTCAAAAAATATAGTCAATTCATATAATTTTCACATTCACCTGTTCTATGCACGAATTACCGTTAAATCCACTCTCTGTACGGTGCATTTTTCATTGAATTTATGAATTAAAGCTATAAAGTTACAAATACTTTTTATTGCGAGACTCTCGCGAGATTTCTCGCTTCTCGCAGTTGTTATACCGATCTCGCCTTGAATTTTAAATTGCAATCTCGCTCTCGTTCTCGTCTCGCATAATGCAACGAGATGATACGAGATGATACGAGATGCGAGAGTACTCTCGCCTCGTCGTGCATCACTATTTTTAACTAAACTTCTTTTTTAAGTGACAAGCTCGGCGAAAAGTATCACTTTCCGCTCTATATTAGTATACACAAATAAATATTTCCATTTTACCCTAATCACTTTTATATATAAGTATTCATTAATTCCACAATGAAAAGTTTCTTTTATAATTTATGTGTATAAAGTGTCATGGAAGTTGTAGAGCTGTTATTAATTTTCAAGTTTGTTCATTTGTAAAGTTAAAATGGCATGTGGATTTAATTATAGCCACCGAAATAAATGAAATTTTGTTCAAAATTTATAATGGAGATAATCATTTGAATAATGTTCAAGGTATCATTTGATAAGTACTTTTTATTTTTAATAGGAAGAAATTTTATATTTCAAAGGTTTCCGATTCAAACCTTTTTGCAAGTAAATAATTATTAATTTAGATAGTAAACCAACAAATGGCGGGAGTCATGGTTACGTCCTTGTCATTGAGATATAAGGCGTTTGTATTTTCAAAATTTAGATGTAAAATTTAAGGAAAATCTCCGAAAAGATTCAGTGGAACAAAATGTAAAAGATTTCTCTACTATAATGAAGTAATATTTTATTCTAAATTATTTATAAGATTTTGACAATATTACATTTTTACGGATTCGGTTGCTATCAGACTGCCGCTGGTAGTAATTATTTATTGCCAATGAGCCAATCATCAGTAAGGCGAAATGCAATTTTAACTTACCAGAATAATAAATGAAATATTATTACCCAATATAATACAATTTCCCATCGACATTGCTTCATTAAATTATAAAGATATAACGAATGCTCAAAAATGATGGATAGTCACGTAGCACATCATATAATTATATCCAAATTGTTCGCAGCTATATATGCGTCTCTCATATTGAATCCATTTGAATTTCGCGCCAAATTGCCCCCGAAATTTAATGTCATGCGTGAGGTCCTACTGTGGCATATATCTGTTATACGGCTCCAGTAGTCTAAAACTAACAAGAATTAAAATACTGATATGTGAAACGTGAAATTAACCTAATAAAACCTACAATCAACAATAGATTTGTAACATGTAGTGCACATTTACCAAAAGTTTTCAGAACGACTATATCATATGCAAGTAACTTTACATCACATTTTTAACAACTGCGCTAAGAATTAGTTTTATAACGCTGGTGTTTAAACATGCTTTGTAGAATAGCAACATTTGATTTCAGTGTTAGCGCTTGAGTTAAAATTAATTTTTAACTCCAAATTTATTAACGCAATAAATTTTAGCACTTATTTAACAGAATACACCCGATTCCCGAAAAAAAGGCGCCGCAGGCAATTTTTTTTTTCATTCAGGGTCAAATTGCCTTATAATTAAAAGTTACATTTTATCAAGGGATGTGAAGCTGATAAACTGTGAAAATTGAATATCACCTGCTCTTCTACTATTAATAATAATTATATTTTAACTGACATCCATATTTTGTAATCAACATTAATATTTCAAAAACAAGCCGTAAATATTACCTGTGTAAAATACAATAAGTATTTAATTTTATTCTTTATCTACACCTGTATAATAATATATTGATTATGTACCTAACCATGGATACATAATACCGTTCATTATCCACGCCCCGTGGATTATGACTCATAATCCACGGGGCGAGGTTACATAAGACACGGAACTATCAAATTTATTGTTGAGGGTTTACAATCAACTTCATTTAGCGGTTATGCGTAAGCAAATATTTGCAAAACCGTTTCTGGACATGTGATAAACACGATTTTATGTGCCGACTTTTCTGTTTATTATTATTTATTACTCAAATTCTAAATTCTAGGGAAATTTTCTGTGTTAAAACATCAGAATATTTTAATTTCAAATAATGAATTTTATAAATATATTACATTGTGCACATTATTTAAGTCATCATAATTCATTCCTTTGTACGTTGCACGGCATTTCATTCCTATATCATAACCTGAAAAATCAAAATGATTTTATTTGGATTTTTCAATGCAAATTTCATTATAATTATCTACTTACAATTAGGTTCAAAGCCTATAAATATTCTTATTTTTTTGTATTAAAAATACTCAACTATAGATTTTTTATAATATTTTTATGACTGTGAGTGACTCATTTCATTTCAGTTTGCAGTATTCTGACAGTTCCTGAACGATTTTGATGCTTAAAACTTGACGGAAGCACGAAAAAACAATTTTAAACCGAAGAAAAAATTTCCAGTGTCACCCGGTATAATATGATTTCAATTGCAGGTGTAGATAAAATATCGTATTCTACTCGCGTATAATGGCTATTATTCACTCGGATGAATTACCACACTCGCCTACGGCTCGTGTTCTAAAATCATCCTCGTGAATAATAGCTATCATAATACGCTCGTTGAATAATATACTATTATCTTAAATTATAATAAATGCGGTTGTTTAATTTTGGTTTTTTATCAATTCATGGCTTATGGGGGGAGGGGGTAGTGCTAATTTCAACCCATACGGCGTTCAAGGTGTTAAATAGTCTAGTCCTCTAGTTCTAGTCTGGTTGACATATCGAGTTTATTTCATGAGATCAGTTTTATTTTGTTATTGATTTTGATAGATAGATGTTCTTATTGTAATTTTTTCTATCTTCCATCATTTCGTCGTCTTCATATCAAATGAGTAAATGTTACATGAACATCTGTCGAGATTCGAAATTGGCTTACGAGTAATATGCAAATGCCTTTATCCAGTCTTTTCAGTCAGCAGTTTTGTATGAAAACAGGAGTGTAGTATCTCGTGCAAAGTGAAGGTATCTGTTTCGTTTTAGAAGAAACTTATCTAAAGCATGTAAAATATTTGTGGAGTTTTGGAGAAGTTGCTATCAGCATAGCGGACATTTTAATCTCATTTGTTTAGGAGCGGTCGCACAATAAACAGCTTTACATATTTTAGCGAGAAAAAATTAGTTGGCAAGTGGTGGCCCCAGCGGCGTACGAAAACAAAGTTTGCGTTGGTGCACGCGACGCGAACTCGCCTTCTTATCAGTCGCAGCCCTGCGCAAGCCTGATAAAAACACGGACAGTTTTAAAGTTTACATGAGGAGAGACGCTACTCTTGAGTTATAATGCGCACTCAGAGCCCAACAATCTCAGCTATTTTTCTTCCTTACATGTTGTGGGAACTACTATACGAGTTCTCATGTTGGCTTTCATGATTCTCTGAGGAATTAGACGAATGATTGTGTTACGAGATATTCGTCATTACTAACCTACCTTTATTTCATAGTAAAGGGAATGAGCTATTACTTAATGTCGTGTATTTTGTTATATTTCTGTTATTTTTAAGTAAATAATGTAATTCTATATACATTCATTAATAAGATAATTTAAAGGTAATAGTGATGTACAAAGGTTTGATAAAAATTGTTATATATACGAGGTTTGTTAGAAGAGCGTTGGAAACCTAATCACCTTCAAAGTAGTCTCCTTGGGACTCCACACACTTCTCCCAGCGGTGCCGCCACTGTTGGAAGCATTCCGAGAAAGCCTCTTTCGGAATGGAGTTTAGCTCGGCTGTCGTTGCAGCCATGATGTCCTCTCTTGTCTGAAATCGCGTTCCTTTCAATGGCCTCTTGAGTTTGAGGAACAGCCAGAAGTCGCAGGGGGCCATATCAGGAGAGTAATGAGCCTGTTGAACCACAGGAGTCTTGTTCTTCGCCAAAAAAGTCTGAATCAAGTGCGAGGAATGTGCTGGAGCATTGTCGTGAAGGTGGCGCCAATTATCTGTTAACCACAACTATGCTCTCATGCGCCGCACAGCATCACGTAGGCGACGGAGGACATCACTGTAGTACTCTTTGGTGATTGTTTGACCCTGTGGTGCGTACTTGTGGTGTACAACTCCGCGGGAGTCAAAGAAAGCAGTCAGCATCACTTTGCCGTCTTTAAACCGGTTGTACCACTATTTTCCTTAATCTGTGATGCCCATAGCATCGTCCCCGAAAGCCGTTTAAATCTTCCGAATGGTTTCCATCTGGCTGTCGCCCAGTTTCAGGCAAAATTTGATGCAATAGCGCTGCTCCAGTCGTTCTTTCATTTTCCTTGCAATGAAAAACCGACAAGAGCACTACACCCTACCTCACTCAAATGCTGCTTGCCAGCAACAGACGCTGTCGACAGGCGGGAAAAAATTCATCCATGCGCACGAAGGTTAAAGGTTAGATACTTTTCTAACAGACTTCGTATGTATCAGGGCACTGAAGTTCTATTTTATTTTATCACGAATGTGGAATTTATTTGCTGAGACCTGTAGGGCTGAGGAAAATAAACCACATGCGAGATAAAAAGGAACTTCAGTGCCGAGGTGCATATTAAATTTTATTTGAAATCAAAAAATTTTGAAAATGAAAGGAATATTTATTTTTATAGGTTTACGTTTACATATCTGTCAGTCTGACAAAGACACTCAATATTGCTAATCTCAGACATTATCGGAAAAGAACACCCAAATGTCTCATACTTTTTTATCGGAATTATTTAGTTTGTTCTTCTTGCACAAATTTACTTTTGTAATTATCTTAATGTTCCGTAGTTATTATCATAAGGTTGGCAACACGGCGTTTACATGAAATCGTTTATTTTAGTGCAGATTTCTGAACTTTTCGTGGTGATTTTTGTTCACTTTAGTGACAATTCCAAATTTTTACTTATTTCAAAATGTAATAATTTATTCATCCATATTAAATTTGTCCCCTTTAAAGTTTTTTCCTTTACACATAATGCAATTTATGCCAAGGTTGTTTACAATCTGCAAAACACTTGAAGAATTCATTTTGTGGTTGCCTTCGGCTTCTTCAGTGATTTTGCCTTTGTCTCCTCTATGGTCGCAAAACGTTATCCTTTCAATGTCTTCTTCAACTTCAGGAAGAGGAAACAGTCACATGGGACCATGTTAACTGAAGAGGCAGGTTGTGGCCAAAAAATCCCGAATGAGTATAGTGAACTTTGAGCCCGTGACTTGTGGTGCAAAATCCAGAATGCTGGCCTGTTAGTTTTAGTTACCACAAACGCGTTTCGCTCTTATTGGAGCTGATCAGTGTGCCGTAGATAATGACTAACTGGGCTCAGCGGTAACTACCCACATGTAGAGCCATCTATCGAAGAACGCCGTAAAGCTCTGGCAGCTATTGACATAACAAAAGTACAATAGCTAACTCTCGGTGAAACAATCTGAATCAACTTCTCGATCTTTTTTCAAATGCTGACTGAGCCCAGTTAGTAAGCATAGTCGCGTTTCGCTCTTATTGGAGCTCATCAGTGTGGCGTAACTGTCGTCTCTTTACAGAGACAGTGACTTGGTTGGTTGGTTGTTTCAGATGCTGAAATCTTGTGAAACATAGCGAGTGTTTTTCTAATTCTTTATTAGACTTTCTTTCAATTTTGTTACATATTACATTTTGTCTTGTAAATATTTCAATGTGATATTGATATTATTCAATAAAACATCGACAATAAATTGTAAATTATGTATGTTTGTACAACGTATATTTACGAGTTTATAAACATGTTTTATATATTGATATCATAAAACTAGGTTGTGCATGTGTCAAAGAAAAGTATTTTTATATGAACCAAAACTTTGAAATTCGCGTGAATAATATAGCCTGCGGTCATGTTAGTTTTTAGTGGATGTCTGCGTCTTTGATAAATTCCTGTGTGCATAAAATAAGGGCTATTCTCGTCCATCGTTACATGAGCAGTGGGGAATGGTGTACATAGCCGAGGCGAAGCCAAATACCAGAAATTGTTCATAAATCACTCGTTTTTCCCGAACAACGAACGTTTTATTTGCGACGATGCTTGTCTGTGAATTTTTAATATATTACCATCCCGCTTGATTTCTTGTCTTTGTTATCTTGATACGTTGGCCCGCTGATGCTTTTCATATTATTTTTTTTATTTTTATACCAGATTCCTGGTGGCGATTTTACGATATTCTGTGTAACATGATATTTTATTAATCTAATTTGAATTTGAAAAGCTTTATTACATTTCTTTAACAGAATTTTAAATTGAAAAGCTTTTTTTAATAAAATCAACACTGAAAATTAAATTTTGGAGATGAACGTACTTGTGGGTGTGGTGTACTTTATAAATAAAATAAATATAAATGGAAATGAAAATATTTGTTGAAGTGGGTAAAGTAAAAAGACCAAGTCAGCGAATTTGAAAGATGGTAGTTACCTTATGTATTACCGCACCTCGTAGTCTGAGAATCGGAGAATCGACGAAGCGGTCAAGGAGCGAACGGAACATTGCTGACACACATACATACGAGATAACCCAATGTTATTCCAACCTCAATGCAATAAAGACCATACCGTACCTACACTACACTCCCTGTAATACTAGTAATTTACGTAACAAGACCTGAAAGTGATACAGTGGGTGAGGCATCCATACATGGGAAAACGCAATTGTTTTCAAAATCAAGCGGCTTTGCTTGGTGCTTTGTTTCTTTGATTTTGTTACCTCAACCGCCTTAACTGTCAAATTACAATAGAAATGATTACAAAATCTAATTATATGCGTCTAGTTTTACGCGCTTTTATGCTTTTACATGGTAAGTTAAATAAAAAATTATTGTTTTTGTAACGTAACCAATATTTTATTATTTTACTAAAAATGTCAAGTGTTGAGAAAATTCTGTTTTTTAAATAGGTAGTGTTAGAGAAAGTATAGTGTAAAACACGTATGAAATAGTGGCGGCTGTCACTCGCGAAAGGCGAGGTGTACAAACTCGCGCGGAAATGATCTATTCCGTACTAGTTATAGAATATACTATTTTGATTCTTTATAGACAAATTTTCGGCTGAGTCTGATTTTAATTTAAAAAAAAGAAGACGAGGACGAAATAACACTTTGGCAGTGGTGCACACAAAATATTTTAGTCGAACCATTATAAAATTTACAATTTGTTAGATTTTTATTTGTTGATATAATTATTTATATCAACTGAACAATTGTACATATTTGTAACTCCTTCAGAAACATTTACTTTCTCTTTATTAACACTCGAATTAATAGATGGTGCTACCTTAAATCAGATAACAATGAAAGCGGCCGAAAAACGGTAATTTATTTGTTAAGGTCGACTAAAATAGTTGCATAAACTATTTGTTTTATAAGTATTATTTTTATAAGATATGTTTATAGTTTTTCATAGGTTTGGAATGGAATTCTTCTTGTCAATATCATGTAGGTTAAGAACCTTTAACGTTCCTAACTAAATTAGTTTGTAGTGGGTGCTGAACTGTTTGCAGTTTGAGATATTGTAAGCTTTGTAATTTAATTATTCGGTGTACAAGATAAATTTACGATATTTTGATGACCTGTTCATTACAATGTGAATGTGTTAAGGGTTAAGCAATTGAATTATCATGGAACATATATTTCAACTTATACGTACATGTAATTTCCTAACTCTAGTTGGATATTGTATGTATTCGCAATCGAAATTTACGTTGATGGCTCTGATTTTCGAAACAATATGGCCGCCGTACGATTGGTTTGACATATGACAGTTTATTGATTGACTGTGTTTTGTAGACTGTGTATACAAACCGAGTTTTATAATATTATTTAGATGAAGGTGATTTGTTTAAATATTTTACCGATTTCAGGATATTATTCCATTGTTTACATATAACTTGCACCTGTACGGTAATATTATTACCATACTGACATATCAACAACGGTCTACAAAATGAAAATAAAATAAAATGTGGTCTCGTGGCCGAGTGCCTGAGTGTCTAGTCGCGAATCTGGGGAACCGGGTTCGATCCCGACCGACGCCAAATATTTTGAATTTTAAATGGCACTAAATTGAGTGCTCGTGGGGTGACAGCTGGTAAACGCCCGCACGGTACAAATATGTCATCATCATTACCGAAATCTGCGAACAAAGCAGATTGGCACACCCAGGAATGGATAATATGCCGTGATGATATATATATATATATATATATATATATATATATATATATATATATATATATATATATATATATATATATATATATATATATATATATATATATATATATATTGTAAAGAGTGACAATTATTTACTAGAGCCCAACATACTCCTAGACTGCATTCCCGCTATTTGTTTTCTTAATCTTATATATATATATATATATATATATATATATATATATATATATATATATATATATATATATATAAGATTAAGAAAACAAATAGCGGGATTGCAGTCTAGGAGTATGTTGGACTCTAGTAAATAATTGTCACTCTTTACAATTAACCAAGCTTTCGGTTATTTATTTTAACCATCCTCAGGGTTCTAAAATATGTTATATTTATTACAAATAAATTACAATTTTGTGATTTAAAAATTTGTTACTTACATTGTGTGAGATTGTATTAAAAATACTTACTACGTTTACATGCAGTTTTGAAAAAGGTTTCAGTTTTCAGTCAAAATTTCGCGAAACTGTTTACATGCAATTTTCAAAACAGGTTTATAGATTGATTTGAAAACAATTTCGGCGCATGCGCATTTGGCTAAAGCAAGTGACAGATCCTCTTCACTCCAAATTCTTCGTTTTGTGATTATTCCTATTATTTGTTCTACTTTGTATCACTGCGCCCTAAAACCACACAACTTTCAGTTTTTTTGTAGGGTACTAATACCAAGTAACACAAAGCGACAGAAACGTTATGTTATGTACGCATGCGCAATATCGAAACTGAATTTTAAGTGTTTACATGAGTAGTTTTGAAACTAGTTTTCAAGTCAAACCCATGATATTTAGTTTCGGTTTGTAAGAACTCAAAACTGTTTTGACACTGTATACATGGCGTTTTCAAAACTAAAAACGTTTTGAAAACGGTTTGAAAACTGCATGTAAACTCAGTATATATCTACGTTGTACATCGTTTTTTGGAGAAAGAAATTTGAAAAATTTTTCAGTTTTGTTCTTGTAACATTTTTAATAACAGTAAGTAATGTATTATCGAAATATCACAGTGTAAAATTTTGACTAAAAAAATTACTTTTTATCACAGTGTGTTTTATACAAACTATTATACATATGACATTAATTCTGCTTTAATTAAGAACTTGTTTGTACTGATTTGTAGCTTTAAAATTGTTTTGTCAGCATTTTGGGACTTCTATGTGAGGAATATAGACGATATTAAGATGAAAAAATTTAACAATGTGTTGAGTATATATAAACATAACATAACTTGAGGAATTTATTGTTAGGAAATTTCTTGAAGAAAAATAAGAAATCCGAAGAGCACTTACAAGAAAAACGAGCATTTCGAGACAATTCGATATATTTATTTGGTTTCTAAATGCTGTTTTATTGTTGTATTTAGCGTTATATCTGGGATGGAGTTTTTTTGATGGCGATATTGTTGACGTAACCGTGGCCATGAATACCTTTATAGTTATTGGGAAGTGAGTTTTGGGGAGATGAGCCATAATAAGATCCCATACATAGACACATCGACAACATCTGGATTTATGTGTTTCTGCAGCGGCAGAGGAAGAAGGTTGTCGTAAAGTCGACGTGCGAAGTATACTTTCCAGCCCTTCGCATATCCTGTTCGCTGGCCATCGCTCATAAATTTGATGACAAACACTTGACATTCGCTAGACACCATCCAGTAGATGACGTTCGGAGAATCTTCATTGTTGACACTTCAGCGATTTTCAAACGGTTTCGCTCTTCAATCAATATTGGAAAGGGAGGGGAACTAATAATATCTGGAGTGGAGTGATAACAATCATATTCGAAATTGGGGCGATTCTGAATTGATGGGAAGACAATTTGTTCACTTATGTAGATTTTATTCATTGTGCTTGTGCATACTGATAATCTACATAACGAAAGTGGAAACTCACGAATATTGCAATTATAAAATTTAAGGGAGTAAGATTCTGAAATATCTTTTTTTTCAGGGTTAAAAAAAGCCGGGTTTTATTTTAAAAAAGCGCTTTATTAAAAAAGAACCAGTTTTATTGCGTTCATTAACTAAAATCAAATTCTAGTAAGTATTATCAATTTTAATTTTATGTAAGGTATCGTTTAAAAATTTCTCTGCTGCTAAATGGTGGTAAATAGTTTTAAAAAAAGCGTCAAAAAATGTCAGAAGAATTTTTCAGATTTTTAATTAGTATTTAATCTTGCCCAGTAAGCTCTGCATCGATCGAGGGAAATTTCTCTATACATAAAATAATTTTATGGATATTATGTAATAAAGAACCGCCATGTATTGATATTGACCCCTGTGGTGCACTCTCCACGCCAGCAATGAGTGCCCGTGAGGTGACGCCTGGTAAGCGCCCGCACGGTGCAAATATTTCATTATTACCGATATCTGTGTACAAACCAGGTTGGCACACCCAGCAATGCGTAATAAGCCGTGGTGATATATTTATTTATTTATTTATGTATTTAAGAGAAAAAAAAAATGTATTCCTTATCTACTTACATTTAAATTAATAATACAGGACAAATATTGGTGTATTGTGAATGAAAATGTTTCATCTTATTTGTGGCAAATTGTCTGTACTGCGACTGCGACATTTGTGCGTCCTATTATAAATTTCATCGATTTGATGAGAAGCATTCGCGCAATCCACAAATACAAGGCAAACATTCCCGAACTAATAACAAGAAACGGAATCAAATGACGAAGTTCCCAACAGGAATAAAAACAAAAATACGTCACAAGACAAAAATAAGATCGTAGCAGGCTGGCGCCATCCCCTCCAGGGCCGGTCAAGGAGTTAGGGATGGGGGAAAATCTGACCAAGCGTCCATATGGCACAAGAGCCGTATCGACAAACCATATTTCTCCGATATTGCAGACTTTTACGTGTTCAAAGGCGTAACGAATAAACCTAACAGAAAGAACAGAACGCTATAAAACAGGGCCGTAACGGGGCCACTTCTGCCCAGGGGGATGAGTTTTATTTTATTTTAATTTTCAAATTGAATTTTTCAATTTCTTAAGTGAATATTTTATGAGGAATTTGCAGCAATGTTTGGAATTTAAGATCAATGAATGAAGTAAAACAGAGCAGATGGTAAGAAGTAAGAAGAATCCCGGACATTAACTTCGATTAATTTAATTGAATACGGGCCGTTCCTGTTTGGGATGTTGTTAAAACTGGGAGATATTCATACGTGCACAAGCTTTTATTTTCTGCGCGTCATCTTCCGTTTCACTTATCCCGGATAATTTTATTTTGAAAGGACGTACATTTGAGGAATAACATGAAGACTGTTTTAAAAAGATCGTCTCAGGCTTTTTCATCCTTCCGCGCTGAGTCGTGTATTCCCTCCTTGTCAGTTCCGGTTTTCAGTCTTGCACAATGTGAAGTTTTCTTGCTCGTATGTGCCATTGTTTCCTACTTTCGGTTATTGTTACTCTTTTTATGTAAACGTGAACGTGAGAATAAGAAGCCATTTTCTTATTTTTGCAGGAACATATAAAATGGAATTTATTCTATTGTTTTATTTCTAGCTAAACTTGAATATTATTTTTAACAATTAGCATAGTTTAAAATGATTTTAAATATATAACTAAGCTATTTGATTAAATATGGTAGGTACCTATAATTATAATATTAATATTGTAATAATACATTTTCATAATTAGTTGATGTATCTAATTAATTTATTATGTCAGTTTGAAAATTGATTGCCAATGGTTAATATTGAAATTAATATTTAATTTACGTGGGTTTATTTGTCTCATTATCTCATTGTTATAATGCACTGAAACAATGAACAAATGTAAAAACATAAAAGGTTTAAAAAATTTTTTTGTTGAAACTATGATTCAGTTTGTTTTATTAGCCGAGTATCCCCTAGGGCTCCGCCGATAGTGTTTTATGACTGTTTGCATGTATTTCTAAAAATTTTATGCGCACAATCCAATAAACGTGCTGACGCTAATAAAGGATGAGAGGAAAAAATAATCGGACTAGCAGTCTTTGTTGAAATTACTTATTTCATGCCAACGTTTCGGCTAAGACATTAGCCTTCATCAGGGCAAGAAACTGTCTAATAATTACAGGTTTGTGGCAACCACCCATAAGGAACAATTCTGAATAAAATTATCACAGAGTTGGTCGTCGTACAGGATAAAATCATATATAAATACATGTAAAACCAACGACCAAATATAACTAGACAAAACTTCATTTGATTTGTTTTGATTTCGGCTGGCCAGACAGAGAAACTAGAGATAGAGATATGTCTTGTCTAGTCCGAATATTACTCACTAGAGGTCACCATTGAGGCCACGTAGAGTATCAGTGTCTAGTTTGAAAGTTACTCACTAGAGGCGCAAGTGTTCTTAATTAAAATTTTATGGTTAATATTTAAGGTTAACATTAAATAATTTATGAGGTTTAATATTAAAGAAAAATCAACGTGTCACTCCCAAAACTACTACAACTACAAAACAAAGACAAAATACACATGCTTCTACGTGGCCTCTAGTGAGCAACGTTCAAACTAAACGCTAGACTATACACTGACACTCTACGTGGCCTGTAGTGAGAAATACTCGAACTAGACAATACTTACCTCTATCTCTAGTTTCTCCGTCTGGCCACCCGAAATCAAAACATTCAGTGAGGAGGGATAGGGAATGTTTTGTCTAGTTATATTTGGTCGTTGTGTAAAACAGATTGAATGGTCAATTGTTAAAAAATAAATATAAACTGATGATAAAAAGAAAATTGATCATTCAAACTGTTTTACAGTATTTATTTATGATTTTATCCTGTACGATGACGCGACGACCAACTCTGTAATAAAAGTTAAAAATAATTACAAGAAACACTAGTTTATTACATTTCAATTACAATATAATTTAATACGATTTTTATTAAACTGTACAAGTTTATTCGAGACATTTTCATGCGTATACTCTTCTAGGTTCAAGCGAACTTGTAATAACCAGCTCGCCGTGCTGCTTGTATTTTGGTTTTTGGATGAACATTACCATTTAGTTCGTAGTTGAGTTTCAAACATAATAAGTTATCATGCCGAAAGTAAAGGGTTCTGGGAGAAAACAGACACTAGACTGGGCAAATGTTGTTAAAACAAATGATGGTAAAACCAAATGCAAACATTGTGATATATTAATAAGTTCAAAAATATAAAGAGTTAAAAAACATATACAAAATTGTATGAAGTACAAAAAAATAGTGACAAGTGCAAGTTCATTATTGTCGTCAATATTAATGATGGATGATTCGGACGGTGAAATAGAAGAACAACCTAAAAAACGTCAGTGCAATTTATCAAACTTTGTTGTAACATCACAAAAAGAAAAATGCAAAATCGATAATAATATTGCTTTATTCCTTTATTGCAATAACATCGCATTTAATATTGCAAACAGCAAAAGTTTTAAGAACATGATCAATTCTTTACAACCCGGGTATAATCCTCCTAATCACCATAAATTAGGAGGTAAATTACTAGATGAAGCAGCAAATATGGTGGATCGAGATTTATCAAATCATTAAAAAATGAAAATTGTTCCTTAACTTTATTATTAGACGGGTGATCAAGTATCAGAAATGATCCAATAATTGCCACCAGTATCCATCTTTATGATCTTATACAATTCTTTAATCAATTCTTTAACATGCCGAAATCTTTATAATAACTGGGTTTTAACGGGTTTTTTCAAGTGGGTTTTTGCCGAAAAAACCCACTGGATTTTTTCATGACAACCCTGGTTTGGGCTCGTATAGGCGATTATCAAAGGGGTAAATACCAAAACTTTGGTAGTACAAAATTCTGAACTTTAGCCTCTAAAATTATATGAATAAGACGGGATAAATAATATTTTAAAAACCTGTATTTTCATGTTAAACGCCTGTTTCGGATTCTTGCATTCACTCTGAAAACGTGAAATGAAACGATTGTACTTGTATGATGCTAGATCCCGTGATAGTAAATTAGTGCGATCATTACTGTGAAACTTTGTGTTAATAGATGATTAAGTACCTCCGTGACAGTGAATAGTAGGTGAAGCTCTGACATTGACATTAGAACAATTTCCCATCCAGCTTGGCGGGTTGTAAGTTCAGTGACCTTCCTCTTGACGGGTTGAGCTTTAGGCGTGAGCCTCAGCCCTCAGCGCTGAGGCCTGAGTAGTACTTCATTGGCACGCTTCGCACGTTCGGGCGCCACCTCATTCCATACTTGATGAATCCTCTATTCCGTCACTGAATCAAATTGACGCCTTTGTATCGCCATTGTGCGCTCTGCTACCACCGCCCGCACTTATTGGAAAAAATGAACATTATTAACTTGCCTGCTGTTATTGCCTAGTTTTTCTACGCCCGCCATATCTTTTCACTTCGCTTATTAGTTTTTTCCGTCTTTTCTTTAAGCGATATTATTTGTAAATTGAAAATATTTTGTCTGGGACTTAGTCAGCGAACAATTTGTGTTTTCATTAGATGTAGATTGTTTTCCAAATGTTATTTTAATAGAACACTAGCAAGTTTTCTAAACAAGTGCGAAAAAAGTCTTATAAAATGAGTCCGTTATACTATTTTTATGTTAAAATTATTAAATTGAGTTGGTTTCGGGAAAATTGTATGTGTAATGTTATAGTTGGTAACATTGGATTGGTATTTATTCAGTTATTGGGAGTTCATGTCAATTCTGATCTATGAACAAAAGTAAATGCCATTTAGTACCAACCTTGTAAAACAAAATATGCGTATTGAAATAAAGGCTCTTTCGCTACGCAAGTGGGTTTCGTAACGACTTCATTATGAACGCAAAATATAAAACTATTCTTATACGATACGTGCCGGTGCAGATAGCGGAACGCATTCTTACACTAAGATTTTGCACGTCCTGATTGGATCTGATCTGAAATACTTCAGTTGAACTCTACCAGCCGGCTAAAGCGGGCTTTAGGGCCGGTATTTCAATCGTAGCTCAAGCTTAAGCTTACGTAAGCTAAACTTTAAGTTTAAGCATTACTTAAGTTTTTACTTGTATTTCAATATGGAGCTTACCTAAACCTCGAATATGTATAGGTTGGTAATAGTTTCAATGTTTCATTCGGGGGTTAGGATTCATTGGTGTCACAAATGTCAGTTATTTTTTGATTTATAGCAATGGTAAGTATTCTCCTATATATAATATAACAATATATTGAACATAATTTATTTGATTTAAGAATAATACGAAGAGAAGTAGCAATTTTTCGAAAGATGAAGTAGATTTAACTTCTAAATTTAGTAAAAAAAATATTGGACAAAGATTGAAACGAAAAAATCTAAAACGGAAACATGGAAAAGCAAACAACAGAATTGGGAAAAGCTTTCAAGTGAATTTAATACCTCAAATACTTGCGTTGATAATAGATCAGCAAATGAAAAATCTTATATTAAATGAACAGGAGGTGGACCACCAAAAATTAATGATCTAACTACTACCGAACAAGAAATTTTATCATTTTAATATAGAGGCAACAATATTGCTATTTTCGATTGCGATGCAGAAATAGTTATAATTAATTATAATTTATTTAATAAAAAGTTAATATATATATATATATATATATATATATATATATATATATATATATATATATATATATATATAAATTTCTATTTACTATAGATGAAGACACTGAAATTAACACTACAAAAATCAGCAATCGAATCCTGTGCAAAGCAGTGTTACAAAACGAATTGCAGATGATAACTGGGCTGTTAATTATTTTTGCCTTATACAATGTTCCTACAACTATTTACCGTGACGTTAACCTTAATAAATCTAGTTATGTGTCAAATAGTAGAAATAAAGATGATTGTACTTAATTAATAACGAGGATACTAAAAAATTAAATGTTTTATTTGTAAATACATATAACAAGTGGAAGAAAATATAGACTTGCTTTGTTACATTAAACCATACCTGCAGTGTGGCTTATCATATGTTTCGCTTAAGTTTCGCTTATCGCCTAAACACATAATGAAATACGCACAACAAATACTAAGCTTTACTTAACGTTAAGCATAAGCTTAAGCCGTAAATGAAATACCGGTCCTTAGACTTTCAATAAGTATTTGTCAACCTGCAAGTATTGAGAAACACTAATATTTAATTGTTAAGTAGGTGCGCTTGTCTTAATTGTGCTAGTGAAATGGACTCCTACAATATAAAACGCTGTTATTCATTTAAAAAAATTATATATTTTTAAATTATTAATAGATTTTGTAGTTATTGAAACATTGTGTGTTCGAGGTTGAAGTGTTTGAAAAAATATTGTCACAATAGCTTCGTTGATCTAAGATTCTAATGGCCGGTTGCACCAGCATAACAAATTTTTTCTTTTGTTACAGGTACGTTCAATTGCAATTACTTCTTAGTTTAAGTTGGTGAGTTAAATATTTATAAATAATTTTATTTATGTAGTTTATCATAGAGATAATTTATTTTCTTTTTAATTTGTAAAGTTGATAACCGTTCCATTATTACCTATATGGTTTAATAGTGTATATTCTGCAAACCATCGTATTTTATTTGATATACATATTACATACAAAATGTTCGCCTTGAATTTTGTAATAAGATAGCTATTTATCGGGACCCAATTTCTTATATAACATTACCTCGTCTGTTGAAAGAACTAAGACATTCCAAACGATCAAAGTCTGTATACGTTGGCTGGAGCCCGAAGTCTCCAGTGTCTGACAAAAGACATGTAAGTTTAAAGCCGCGCATGAAAGGATCCAAGTCGCCCTTTCACTGTGACAAGAAAATTGACAGAATGTCGTCGAGACATAATCCAGTAAGACATACGCGAGACGTGCCTGTGAAAAATACGAGTCGCACGGAATTTACTGCTCTCAGCAGTTGCGAATGAGGAGAGATGAATGCCAACAAATGGGAGGAGCGAATTAACACCAATATATCTTCATTTTTATTTATTAAAGAATGTGCCAAATGATTCATTCAATATGGATCAAAACTGAATGATTTTTTTCAGACTATTTCACTCATAAATTTATAAGCCAACCCAAATTCAGGATTCTACCTAGTTACCAAGTTTCATTTCGCCAAATTTTTTCGCATCCTTTACGCCAATAAGATGTCGTATTTTTACAAGCAAGTGAGTTTTGATAAGCAAAATTTTTTTGATGTTTTAGACACAAATTGTTTACAAACCTGTCAAAGTGTGTAAATTTTCAGTGTGATCAGTTTTTATTAAAAGCAAGTCGATTCGGACAGGAATCTATTTAAAACATTGAAAAAGTAAACTTAAATATAACACCTCAAAACATAATAAAAATTAGAAGATTTTTGTCAAGAAAAAATTATAGAAATGATTACCTGATTTTTATTTTGGAAATAGTCATCCGAATATCCTTCGTGGTTAAATTTTATCATGGAAAAATTTTCCGATTGCTTTACTCGAGCCTGTTGCCAATTTATCTCCTGACATTGATCAAAAATCAATCGTTTAATAACTCGTGATTTTTTTGTCAATAAATTGCTAGGCAACCAGCTGTAACAATCTGAAGAATTTTCCGGCAAAAATTTACCACTTATGATATTATATATGAATAAACAAAACATCGCTAAAATGTGTTCCAAATAGGATTAGTTGTGTCTAATTTAATCAACTTCATATCTCTTCTAGTTCTCAAGGTTTCCATCTTGAAAACATTTCTAGGTGTGCCAATTTGCTTTTATTCCCAAATTTTGGTAATGGTGATACTATTGAGAGTGTTTATCAGACGTCACTACATGGACTCTCAAAGCTGCTGTGGAGAGTTACTTTTGAGGATTCGAAAATAATTTTCAAAGTTTGACGTCAGTTGGAATCGATTCTGGTCCTTCGAATCTCAACCAGAAGTTTAGCATAACTCTTCCGAGCATTTCTTGGGGTATACGGCGGATTTCCGTGCGGATTGCCTTTAGGGTTTGCAGGTTCCTTACCTTTGAGATTACCCCTTAGAAAAAAGTCGCACGGTGTTAAATCTGGCGAGCGCGCGGGCTAAGGAATATCGCCTCAGGGAAATCAAGCGCCCGGATAACAATTTCTGAAACCTGCATTGATGCTCGCGTTGTGTGGGCCTTGGTCCCATCCTGCTGAAATCAAACACTCTCCAGACCAAGTTCTTCAAGAACTGTGGAAAAAATTCTGAAACAGGCCAACACACCCTCAGAATTGATGGTAACTGCCCGATATCCTTGTGTTGATGTTGTTGATGTTTTCGGGTGTTCGAGTAGTGTATGGTAGTCCACATCCTTTCCTGGAAACAGATCGTGTTTCCGTTAATTTTTTTTTATTTACCAACAATTTAATCGTTTTTTGGGCCAAACTGCTTGGCGACGGGGTATTTGGAACCGAGTACTGAACGCGCTGGATAGAGGCTACATATTTAGTCCAACGTTTTTCCAATTTTTTTATTCCTTTCAAAAAATAGCTTTTCTCAAGGCTCTCAAAGTAGGCGTTTGTTTCAGTGATGATCTCTTCATTCGACCCAAATCTCTTACCGCCCAGCCATTTCTTCAGGTTTGGAAACAGGAAATAGTCGCAGGGAGCTAAATCTGGAGAATATGCTAGATGGGGTAGCAGTTCGTAGCCCAATTTATGAATTTTTCCCCTGGCGACTACACACGTGTGCACCCGTGCATTGTCTTGATGAAACAGTACTTTTTTCTTGGCTAAATGCGGACGTTTATGCTTCAAATCAATATCAAATCGGTCCAAAAGCTCGGAATAATAATCGTCGGTGATCGTTTTACCCATTTCAAGGTAATCGATGTGAATGACACAGCGTGCATCCCAAAAAACTGTGGCCAGAACCTTTTGGCCGAAAGACCCACCTTGGCCTTCTTTGGTGCACGTTCACCCGAAGAAACCCACTGTTTTGATTGTTCCTTGGTCTCTGGTGTGGTGTGATGGATCCAAGTTTCGTCTACGGTAACGAAACGACGCAAAAACTCTTTCGGATTGCGGTGGAACATCGCCAAACACTCCTTTGAAATGGTTACACGGTTGCGCTTATGGTCGAGTGTCAGTAATCGCGGCACCCAGCGCGTGGATGCCTTTTTCATGTCAAAATATTCATGAAAAACGTGATGCACCCGTTCAGTTGAGATGCCTACGGCCTCAGCCACCTCACGCACTTTCAT
This sequence comes from Harpalus rubripes, assembly GCA_963082715.1. Lineage (NCBI taxonomy): Eukaryota > Metazoa > Arthropoda > Insecta > Coleoptera > Carabidae > Harpalus > Harpalus rubripes. The sequence continues at coordinate 52,885,946 of OY720454.1, forward strand.
TCTCCGATCGTCCAATAGCATTCCATGAATTTTATCTACGATTTCTGGCGTGAAGACTTCTTTTGGGCGACCTGAACGTTCGGCTTCACTTGTGCTGGTACGACCACAACGGAACTCTGTAAACCACTTCATAACCATTGAAATTGATGGAGCAGAGTCCGCATAGTACTTATCAAGCTTTTCCTTGGTTTCGGTGATGGTTGTTTTACGCAAAAAATAATGCTTAATCAACACACAAAATTCACTTTTTTCCATTTTCAATGAAATTAACGAAGTTGTCTAATATAAATAGGTGTCAAACATAAACTAAATGGCGCAGCTTGTTCAAAATTTTTCAGTAGCCTACTAATAGATGGCAGTTGATGGGAGCAGTGTTGTATTTAAAGTTACTGCGCGGGAAATTCAAAAAGTCACTGACTTATCAAACAGCCATCGTAAAATAGGGAGGTTGCTTTATCGTATGCTGTATAAGCAAAATATTGGAGTTTGGAGGTAAAATTAAATTAAGCTTCACCTAATACCTAATGTTTACTTTGATGGTAAATAAAATCACAAAGTTCTATGGTTCATTGATTACCCTCAATTTGATATTAAAACTAATTGATATCACACTATCGTTTTATGCCGTTAATTTATTATTCCAATCACAAAAGGAAGAGAATTATTCCAATGTTTGTATTATTGTCAATTTAATCTTCTATGAAATTCAACTTGAATATCTGCTCGTTAAAGTTTCCTATTTCGTTGCATTTTCCAGTTTTATTGACAGAGAAATTCATTAGACTAATTCCAATAACCAACAACATTCTTGAATTTTTATTGAAATATTTTCTTTGCACAGAAGTGAAAAAAGAAGTCGGAAAAAAATTTAAAATCCATCAGTAACTTTCATCTTGCACATAGAAAAAAGAAAAGTGTTCGGGAGAAAAAAGGTAAAGACGAAATGAAAATAAAAGAGAAAAACGAAAGAGGCGGGCGGTGCAGCCGGAACTGGCCAGAACCGGTCAACGGTGAATGATTCGGTTTATACTCACATACACAGAACACGTGATTGTGGCGGTTCGCGGTGTATTCTTCTTCGTTACACAACAGCCATATACAACTAGCTACGTGCCATGCTTCTCAAACATATAACTTTCCTCTCAAACTACCACAGGAAGTTTTATATTGCTGGTTAAAATGCACCAGCTGACTTTTATTATTCCAATATTATGACTTTATTAAAATATAAATATGCGGTGTTCATTCCTAAGTAGCGGACAGACTACATGCCATTTTATGTTTCCTCTACTTATTTTTCTTTCTTGGTAGATGAATAATACTTTCTTTAAAAGTTCTGTATAAAGTAAAATTCTTTTTCTGGATTTATTCCACGTTCACTACCTACATAGCAATGGGTGGGTGTCCTAGAAATACTAATTTATCAGGTACAAAATAACATTAGGTTGTTACATTTCAACCAATTTTTAAAATTTTGAATACCTAAATGAATACTATGTTGTGATCTTCAAAAAATCATCATGTATTCTGGTAAAACAATACGTTCTTAGTTTATTTTGGTTTTCATAAATATTAGAAATAAATAAATAAATATATAAATATACTATCGCTGCATATTACCCATTGCTGGGTGTGCCAATCTGCTATGTACACATATTTCGGTAATGATGACATATTTGTACCGTGCAGGCGTTTAGCAGGGGTCACCTCACGGGCACTCATTCCTGGCGTGGAGAGTGTATCGCAGGGGTCAATTTTATGCCATTTAAAATCCGGCACAATATCCCATAAACAGAAATTGTCCTACATATGTAAAATTTTGACAGAAGTAAGAAAAATATTTCAAATTAAATTGAAATATTCTTTTATTATATAGTGTTCATTTTAAATGGGCCACCATAAGAGTTACAAAGACGGTTAAATGGGCATACAATTTCTATTTCACAAGACAAATTTAAAGAAAAAACAAATTATTACTTCCTTGTGCAAAGTAAAGGAAGTATTGTATTCGCGAAAAATTTAGGTTTCCAGATTTCAACGGAAATATCCATTTTGGCCATCCCTGAATCCATTCTGACTAATTTCGTCATGACGTCTGTTCGTACGTACGTACGTATCTCGCATAACTCAAAAACGGTAAGCCGTAGAAAGTTGGAATTTTGTATTTAGGACTTCTATAACATCTAGTTGTGCACCTCCCTTTTTGGTCATTACACAATTTCCAGAAATGGTACTTTATTTGAAGCGTATAATAGATTTTAATGAAAAACTATATTAAAATATAATCCAAAACTTTTCAAATTTAGTATATAAGACTTTTATATCATTCAAGTTTTCCAACTTTTTAATCTCAATTTCTATGTATTGTGCATATTGTAACATTTAACTAATATTATAAATTATAATATAAATTTAAATGTGATAAAATGGTTTACAGAAATCACACATATTTTGAGAATAATTATATTTTCTGCCACAGTACCTTCGATGGTATTTTGACTTTTTTGAATTAGTCACATCGTATATATATATATATATATATATATATATATATATATATATATATATATATATATATATATATATATATATATATATATATATATAGCATTTTAAATATTTTCTTTATTCATCTCAATATACTATGATGTATAATATTCATACACAATAGCAACAACTCAAAATAATTTTTACATTGTATCACTTTCTCGAAATGTCAAAGTAGATTCGGTAACCAAAAATGCCAATGTAAAAAAAGAGTCAACAGTCCCTGTTCGGGCGCCATTTTGTGAGGGCAAAATGGTCATTCTGTCAACTTCACTCGACGTTCTCTGTAGTTTTCCTTTCTGTCAAAACGGGTTTCTCGGGCGCCAATCGATCGGTCGATAACAGCACAGGAGAGGTTATAGCGTCGCTGAAAAAAAGTGGCTTGAACGCCAAAAGGGCTCGGGTAGCTTAGTGGAGACAGAATTCGGTTTTTGACAATAAAATCATTAATGAATTTCAATATTTTATTAAAATATATTAAAAACGATGATAGTAACGAAACAAATGAAAGGAACAATCGCTAGCATAAAATCGGGTAATACAAGTGAACCAGCGATACTTGCAGGATTTGTTCAATAAAAGAAACGGTCAACAATGAACGGGTAAGAATGGCACACACCAAAGTTACGGGGCCGCGACACGAACGTCGACAATGGCACTCACCAAAGTTGAAAAACGCAAAACGATAACAGTGTTGTCACTTGACAACACTCATCAACAATCGCGATTTCGAAACGGAGCCGTTTTGTCGCACACCAACACTCATTGACAATCGCGATTACAGCGAACAGTGGTAAACCTCAACATTCGGCTACGGCGGCATCCGTAGCTGTACAAGGCACCTTCTGCACTCCCTTACGAGCTGCCGGCACACACCAACAGCACTGAGTCAGAGGCAGCCAAGGTCCTAACAAACTGCTCGCCCGGCACTCACCAGGTTCGCGGAAGACGGCACACACCGTCTCCCCGAGAGAGCACACACTCTCTCTGAATAAAACTGTCGCTTGGATCCGTATTTATACCCCGAAAAACCGTTAAAAATACGAAAATATGTTTAAACATGAATCTAATCATCCTGCAAATACTTGCTATTTTTAATTAAAAATATAAAAAACACAAACTCATGTGGGATCGAACCCATGATCCCCAGCACGCTGGTCGAGCATGTTAGCCACTCGACAACAAATTCATAAACATTTGCAATTTTAAACAATAATACAACAATTCATTTTACAACAAAACGACATACAATTTAATCAAACAATTACATTGTATGCGTAATTTCAACCAATACATAAAATAATAAATAATTAATAAAAATGTAAACAACATTTTACTGGTAGGATGTGAACCTCGATTTGAATTTATAACCTTTAGCAAAAAAACTAACTTGTTAACCACAAGACTACAATGCTAAACACAAAAAATTAAATCCAAATCTAGTGACCATCGTCACAGAATGTACACATACGAGTATGTATACATTGCGGAATATCATTTGATTCCCCATTCTTTAATTCATCCATATTGGGGTTTGATACCAAACCAATATCACCATGATAATAACCAGAATATCAATTGAAATATCACTATTCCCCTCGCAACTAATACAATACAATATCCACCCACACTCACACACACCCCATCACGCTATGCATCGACAACAATATTCCGATCATTATTCGGGTACGTGCCGCAGCTAGGGGCGAATGCGAATACCGCCATACCGCGAATGCCCCCTAAAGCCGGGCCTGACCGTGGCCCGACAACAATGCCCCGCAACGCGCAATTGTCATGCGGGACATGGCCGCCTAAGATTGCTTCGGCTGCAAGGAGATTATGCCAGAGGTGATAGTAATGGGGTATTACAACCAACTTAGCTTAGGTCACAATACTACATGGATTTATTAAGATTGGCTTCTTCTCTTTTTACAATAACAATAATAATAACGATCTATTCACGTATAAATATTGCAATATATTTTGCGGCTACACAAGTTCACAAGTATAGTAAGCAAGGATTGAGCAATAGATAATCCATTAACTATAACGTTTGAAATGACATCTGGTGAAATTTTACGGAACTATAGTTGGTAGGGCAGGTTAATATTATTTTTTATTTAAAATGAAGATTTTCAACACCGATATTTTAAATTCATTTTTAGCTAGTGCTGCGCTTTCTGTGTTACGCCGCAAACTTTTCGTATCAGAATGTCAAGAACATACCTACAACTTTAATAAAATAAATAATTGACATGTCATTTTTTTGCATTTTATCGATCGAGCAAGTCCATTTATTGAAGTTTAAGATTTATGGTTAATAGTTTTTTCCACAAAATAGGAAAGTTTGGCCGTACGAGTCGTAGGCGAGTGCGTCAAATCATATGAGTGAAATAAGATACTTTTTATTCGTTGCATAAAATTTTAAAGAAATACAGTGTAAATTAAATAATTGAATTAAATTTAACCAGCAATGTAATTCGACGAGAGGAACAATATTTCTCAATAACTTTTTTTTCTAAGTCTTTTAGATTTTGAGTTAAAATTCTTTAAAGATTTGCTGCATATTTCGTTACCCGCCCATGGAGAACAAATGGCTGCTGCCGTATTCAAGTGGGATACAAACAGCTCAAAAATTGTCGGTTATCGGTTACACTTACAGCCACAGTAATTAATATACGAATCAAGAGAAATAACATTATTATTAATTAATACGTAATAGTACAATTTTTAAAATAAATAAATTTAAATTTTGGATAACAAAATTATAAAGTTATGTATTAAACCAGGCTTTTAATCACCTGTGAATAGTGTGAATAGAGGAAGACAAGGAGGGACGAGGAAGAGCAAAAGCATAGTTGTTAGGTTATGAGATGATTATTTATCGTCGACAAATCATAATAGTTTAAATACGTTATTCAAAAAATATAAGTACAAACTTTTGTCCATTTAAAAGAGGCACATGAGTACCAATAATTAGTCGCCCATTTATTGTTCCCGCCCAAAAAAATTTTAATGAAAATTTTTACAGCATTTTCGTCTGTCGAGATGTGTATTGTGCATAATAAATACACCTTCCCAAGTAAATTCAGTCTCATTAATGAACATTATAAGCCATTCCCAAAATTGAAGTCTGTTATGTGCTGAAAACATAGAACTTTTTGCACATGTTATGGATGTTTTTTAAAAATTGTCATATGTGACACTCCGTATTGTTATGTGATAAAGATGTACAAGATTAACAAATGTGCGAATTTTAAGAACAGAATGATTTGGTGATGATTTGGAAATGCGTTGGCAACTCCATGACACTGTCTTTATGTCAAGCGTGATGTCAAGTAAAATGTAGTACAGATACGAGTAAAAAAATAAATAAATATACCATAGGTAAGTAATTACAATGTCTGTGTACTCGCATTTTGACAGAATTTTACCTTATAAACAAGTTTATTACTAATATCAAAATTTAATTGCAAAGAAATATTGTTGCTCTCGACGAGTTATATTACTGGTTAAATTTAATGCACTTATTTCATTTACACCCTGTATATTTTTAAGTGTGGTAATTCTACAATAACCAAATTAGTCCCCCTGTGTACATGAAAATATTTTGATAAGGGGTTTTAGATTTTTTTAAACTCAAGTAATTTGGATTGCATTTACCTACTAATGGGTCGTTTCTGTTCACATCTGTAAGTCTTACAGATTTGTAAATCTGTAAAAAAGTGACAAAAACATATCAATTCTTGTTGATTAATACAAAATTATACATAAGAGTAGCATCTTTCGATGCGATTTTGTTCATTATTTACAGATTTACAGATCTGTAAGACTTACAGATGGGAACAGAATCGACCCAAAAGAGTGTAAACTACTCATTTGAATTATTTTAAAATCTCTCAACAGGTTTAAATTCCAATTACAGAGAGGTTTACATATACAAACATCCATGCCTTAATGGGATTCGAACCCAGAACCCCTAGCGTACTCACGATTAAGAGCCGTTGCTCTAACCATTGAGCCACCGGAGCCGACAAATGTTAGTGTGTTTAAATTCCAATTTCCAATTTATTCGTACGTACTTTTTATTTTGTTTATTCTTTCGTTTTAAATTGCTAAAACGCGATCGGACATATTTTTAGGTTACCACAACTACATTTCTGATGAACAAATAGTTAACTTGACGCGCACAAATGTGATTAAATTCTCGTTATCCTCGTATTAGCATATAACGACTAGCGCAGTAGTCTGCAAATAGATTGATTTACGGATTCTCAGAATTCATATGTTTTCTAGGAACTTAAATTAAAGTTCAATATAATAATTTTCAAATATAATCTAGTTATGATTTTTTTTCTGTTTCGGTGACTTTTGGCGTCTATAAACGTAATGAACACACATCGTTAAGAAGATCTTTAAACACACTGTTTTTGGCGCTTTTTCGTTTTCTAGAGACTGCTTCCAAAACTGACAGATGAATGACATATAACCTCAAATTTCTGTCAGTAAAATAGTATGAAAAACATGTTTTATAAGGCCTGCTATCACACTCGTTCTTTTTAAAACTCGCCGCAAAGCGGTTCGTTTTCCAGACTTGGACTCGTATGTTATTACTTACCCCGATGAAGGTATAAGTGTATACCGAAACAACAATTTTGTAAAAATAAATGCGGCATGACTGAAATTTCCAGTAATTGTTAACATCTAATCTACAGGCTGTCTCACAACTCGCGCCTCAGATCGAATGAGGAAACAAGAGACTGCACTCGGATGTGTAATTTCGAAGAAAAAAAATCTAGCTTAAAGATATTCGAGAAAAGACGTCTTATGACCAATCAGAGACCTACACATTTAACATGTGTTTGCCGTAATTTTACGTTACTAGGGTTTTATACAAATCAAATCTTTAAAATGTGTGGGCGACTGTAGTTTTCGAAAAATGTCAGGGTCAAATTAAATTTGACAAGGTGAATAAAAAAGGCAAATTCTTACCATGTATTCAGCCGCTGATTACTTAGAATCGTTCCATGGGTGTTATTACCATTGTATAAATTGCATTACAATAAAAACGGTTTTTAGAACCACCATTTGTTGTTTTAATCTCAAAGAATTCAAATGACAATAATATTTTCGTTTAACACATTTTACACAGCTGCTAAAACACGTTGCACTGTACGATATAAATGATGATCTCGGATGACACCTTTACTAACCTAAATTTGTTGATAGTGAAAAGTCAACTCTAAAATGTCAAAATTACAGTAAGTCAAATAAATTTTGTAACTCACTAGTAGTATTTTTAAAACCTAGCAACCAGTTTTATTTTGTAATAATATCATCACACCTCAAGATATCCTTCCGGGATTGGTGGATTAAAAAGTCTTGTAATTCCGTTATGCAAGCAGCCGCAAATTGTTTTCTTCTATTAGTTGGCAACCTATTGTCGTCGGCAAGTGCCAGTTTCGTCTGGGGCGCGAGTTGTGAGACATTCTGTATATTACAATCGTGAAATTTATCCACATGGAAAATAATTTCCAAATTTTGACGCCGATCGGATTCAACTCCAGGTCGTCAGAATCATAACCGGTTATTTAACGCATTCAGTTATGCTTTTGCAGATGCTTCGTAATATATCACGTTACAAATTTTTTGTTTTATTGTTAAAATAGATTTTACTAGGATATAAAATAGATGACATTTTCTACTTGTATTTGATGAGAAAAGTATGTGATTGTGTATTGTGTGTTAGGAGTTTTAGAGTGAAACCGTAATGTCATAGCTGTTGTAAATCGTATTCGAAGTTAAGCCTTGCTGCAATTTCGGACTCATTTATTCATCCTTGAGTTTCTTTATCCCGTTCTATTTGTTTTCGTTTTTTAACTGTTTACTTTACGATACGAACTCTGGCCTGAGTCGGTCTTAAAATTAAATTTCGTCGTATAATTGAATTAATTTTCATTTAATTACGAAGTAACGAGCAATTACTAAAAGTCTAGTAAATTTTATTACGGAAACGCAAACAAATGAATTTGATGAAATTACCGCAACAGGTGGGGTGCTGGTGCTACAACGTCATTTGGCTAGATGTCACTTTTGTTTTCTTGTTACGTCACCGGCACTTCTAAGTGTTCGTAAACACCGATGCGGAAAGTTCCTTTCATCATACAGAGAATATTATTTACTAGGTGAGGTGAGAAAGGCTTATACGTTAACAGCGTTTTGCACACCGTATAAAATATACCCGAGTATCATTGTTTCAAGTGTCTCATTCAGTTAACGAATAATGTGCGCTTGCAGTCTTCTCATAACTTTCATAATTTCATTATAAAGCCCATAAAATGTTATACCATTTAGACTTAAGCGTTCCATTATTTACGCATAAAAGCATAAAATATGAAAGAAATTTAGGTACCTATAAATTAATATCCTTTTGCCGTATTACATGTCATACTATATTAATTATATATGGGTCTTTTTCATTGATATTTTTCAAATATACGGGTAGTTTAATATATCAGTCTTACACAGTGTAAGAAATATTTTTCGTACTATTACTCTGTACAAGTGTACCTACTCGTATATGAATGTAAAACACAATATTTAAAGATAAGAATTTGGTTACTCCATGCATTATTTTTTCTATGGCTCGCTCTTTCTTTGTTTTGTTAGTGTTTCCTTATCCTTATGAATCCATATACGACTCTCATATCGTGTAAGTACGTTGGAAAAAATCTGATGTGGCCAGCACATTACCTTCCGTAAGTTACATATATTTTGTACAAATTCCATACAGAATGTTTCTTGCACAAGATTCCATATTTCAAGTACATTACCTTCTGTAAGTTTTATGTATTTTGTACAAATTCCATACAGAAAGTTTCATGTACCTAAGAGATTCTATATTTCCAGTATAATTATAACACAAACATGTCAATTGCACTTGACGCTGACATCTGTCAATCAGCATTTTCTTACTATAGTAACCGCTACTATAGCTATAACCATGGAAACCGCTTCCATGGTTATAGCATAGCTAGCTGCTTTATGAAATTTAATTTCTTTATAAGTTTTTAACTATATATCCATTGAATATGAAGTATAAAATCTAATCAAATCGTGTAGAGAATAAAATATTCTTTAATATTTATAATAACATTAAATATGGAAAAATGATTTTTAACAATGTTTTTTCAAGAAAAACTGTTAAAATCTTAAAATGAGGGTACTTTCAGTTGACCAATTATAACTAAAATCTAACCATCTCTTCACATGGATGTAAAGAAAAGGAATGCGAAAGAATTATAATTTTTTGAATTGTAGCATTGAGTTATCCGAAAAAATCGTCACACACACACACACACACACACCTATATATATATATATATATATATATATATATATATATATATATATATATATATATATATATATATATATATATATATATATACTGTCAAGTCCGACTATAACGAACCCTTACTTGTCATTAGGAACAGTTCGCTATATCCGAGGTTCGCAATAAAAGAAAAGAAGTAACTTCGTGTTTTTTTTTATTAAAAATATAAACAGTACATAATACATATTAAAAACAAACAGTACATAATACATACAATGATTGTATAGTGCTGTAATATGTATGCGTGTTTAGGTAACTACACTTGACTCTTAAAAAAAAAAAATCTGTAATTTTACATTGCATAGATTGACAAGCAATGAAAGATTCGTTTAAATACATTTCAACATCAGCAAATTGATCCAAAATCTTTTGTGGGGCCTGCTTTTGTTGTAAATAATTACGAATACCAGAAACAATCTTTTCTACCTCGGCCATCGTAAGTAATGGAATGCAAACACTATTATTGGTATTCAGAGCTGGGAGTATCTTACGAAAAAAGATACACGATGATATCTAAGATACTTTTAATATCTTAGATACTTTATCTTAGATACTTCCTATTTTATAGGTAATGTATCTTAATTTTAAATACTTTTAAAAATTATCTGTATCTTTTATCTTAAAAATGTATTTTAGATACTTCTAAAATATTTAAGATACTTTTCTTATTTTAGATACTTTTAATGCATTTAGATACATTTAAAGTATCTAGATATTTTAAGGTATCTAATGGCCGTATTATGGTCAAAACTGTAAGTCTTAAATCTGCCACTCTTATGGATAATTTCGTATTAATCAACAAAAATTGATGTGTTTTTGTCAGTTTTTCCACAGATTTAAACTTACAGTTTTGACTATAATACGGCCATAAATGCAGTTGAAGTATCTTTTTATTAATAAAGATATTATTTAGCTTGTTCAAACAAGACTAGTGCGTAGTAGAAGGCTGTAGTGCATCGTGCTTCCTTTCTCATTGGTCCTGTGAAGATTTTTGTTTTTTGTATCACACCAAAATATCACATTTTTAAAAATATGTTAATATATTTTGAAAAATTATTCTTAAGTATATGCACATTTTCAATTACCCATTTAAAATATTTTTTAAGGTACGTGAAAGATAATAAGGACATTTTAAAAGCACCAAATTTACTTTTAGGTATCTAAAAGTATCTACATATTTTAAGATTATCTAAAATACTATAGTATCTAAGATACTTTAAGAGTATCTAAGATATTTTAGGAGTATCTAAGATATTTTAAGAGAATTTAAGATATTTTAAAAGTATCTAAGATCATTGAAACGTATTTAAGATATTTTAAGAGTATCTAAGATATTTTCAAGTAGATATCTAAGATACTTTTTAAAAAGATTTGTATCTTAAAAATTTACACTTAAAGTATCTAGATATTTAAGTATCTCTAACAAAATTTATGTAAGTATCTTACAAAAATATCGAAGATACTTTTTCAAAGTATCTATCCCAGCTCTGTTGGTATTATATACACATCCTCATCATCGCTTTGTTCGTCCTGTTCTTGCATCTGGGCAGATGCAACAATTTCTTCATCGGTCAAAATTTCCGTGCTGATCAAATCTTCGTCGATTTGCACGTATTCATTAAAATTAAAATTTAATGAATCTGGGACATCCTCATAAACAACGACATCCGTTTCATCTTGCGTTTTATATTTCTTCATCCATTCGGTTAGAGGCAACTCATCATCACTATCGAATTCCGTATTGCTGTTGAATCCGCCATGTCGGAAACAATTCGATATTGTCTTCTCAGATACCCGTTGCCATGCCATGTGTATGAAATTGACTGCATCAAGAAGACTAACGGAGAATTTGTCTTCACCACTGTCTAGTGAGAGGTGCGGTAACTAAGCAAGTTCGCATCTAGTGAGAGGTGCGATAACTAAACAAGTTCGTTATAGGCGGAATGTTTACATGCTAGCGACAAAGAAATGGTTCGCTTTAAGCGGACGTTCGTTATAACAGAGTTCGTTATAAAGGAAAAAAAATATTATGTGCATATGGGTTGTTGTTTGTGCTTGCCCAAAAAGTTCGTTATAGCCGTAAGTTCGCTATAAACGGGTTCGTTATAGTCGGACTTGACTGTATATATATATATATATATATATATATATATATATATATATATATATATATATATATATATATATATATATATATATATATAATCATCGTAAAAATAGTAAAATCTTATTCCAGGGACTATAAAACATGCTTATTCATCAAAAACTCACCACTGAATTTTTTGAAAAGACAATACCTTCCTTACCTAAAGGTGACGGAAGGTAAAAAGGAATATAAGTTTCGTCATTTGTCACAATTTTTGAGAAAGACTTGGTATTCGCCTCTATTTAATGTTCAAGTTTCTTGGCAAATTATAACATGTTCCGCTTTTTGCAAATCAGAAAACTTTTTATTTAAATGCAGGTTGTTCTGTATGATTTTATTATCCAACCTTTAGTTGATGCTCTATTACCGCATAAGTGGCCTTATTGCCTTTTCGATTATTTTTTTAACAGCAGTACTATATGCCCTTATTTTGTTAACAGCAGCTATGTTCTTTTTGAAACAGCTGCAAGAGGACATGCAAGCCAAAGAAGTCGCTTTTTCATTATGAACCTAAATCTTAATAAGCACTTAAACCTTTTTTAAATTATTATAAATCATGATTCGAAATAGATCTTTGATTAATTCCATATTTTCTCGAACTACTATAGGTACTTATATATTTCCGTGTTCCTTCGCCAAACCTCCCTGTTCATGGCATCGTCTTCTTGCAGATCTCGATTCTCCATGGTTTTTCTTGTCATTCCAGGATCTACGCGGTTTATCACGTTTTCTATTTCCCTGTGGTTTCAATTGAAAAACTTTTTTGGGCCATAGTTCTTCAGGCATTCTCAGTAAATGTCCGAACCATTTCAAAGATCTTTCTTCTATTATTCTATCTACCACTGTTTCTGCTACCTTCATTCTATTTCTTATTTCCTCGTTATTTTCCTCTCTAGTCTTGATGTTCTCGAGCTTCTTCGTAAATCTCCGCTGACTATACCCTTCTTTTTAGGTCTGTAACTTAACTGCCGTAATTTCAATTGACGGATAAATAATTGTTGAAAATAATATGGCAAATTTTGATTTTTTTTATTTTCAATAAAACTAACGCGACCTTTGAATAAGCACCTTCTATACATAGGTCCTTTTTAAGTGTAGTTTTTAATGATCATTTTAGAACTAATAGCTAAAGATTTTTTTAACTGAAAATATACCCATGTCAGTTTTATGAAAAGAGGTCAGCTAATACAAAAGCGGGACTGGTAATTTTCGAAACAGTTAATATTTATCTTACTTCCTCTGTATAGTCTTCCTCATCGATTTCTTTTCTAATTCACACAATCCTCGTAGAAACTTGTTCTGTCTTGAAAGTGGAGTCTGACGCTAATCCGTGTTTACTAAGCCCCGCTCATTCGCGCTGGAATGTTAATGCCCGTTGGTAATCCAGGCGCCGTGACGAGTACGGAGTCCGGGCCCATGCCCAGCCCGGCTCGGCCCAGCGCGTCAAATGGCCCATGAAAGAAAACGACGAAAGAGCGCCGCTCAGATGCGAAATGAAAGGCAGTTTGGAAGGGTGCAGGGTAGAGGTTAAATAAGGAAATAATCACGCCTAGGGTGCGATAGCTGCCTCAATTGAACGGGGATTGTTTTCTGGACGCCCCGGAGTTTTATGACTGATGCTGAAGATGAGGATGTTGAAAAATGGTTATTTCATCATCTTAATAAGATAAGTTTCGATAAACTTATTAGAAAACTGCTAATATAAGAACTAATTTGAATTAAAATTTATAAAATCAACGTGATTTGTGCGCTTGTCTGTTCAGGGGTATCTTCAAATTTAATTTCATCAGATAATCGCGAAAGTGATTTTGTCTTATTACTTATTAATATTGATTTCATATGAGTAAAAGGGGATTCCAAACAAGCAAGCGTAAATTCAAAACATTACAAATAGTACATTAAAACACAAGTATCATAAGGCAATCTGTTAACGTACGAGTCCAAGTTTGGAAAACGCGCCGCCAGGCGAGTTTTACGAAGGACGAGTGCGTCAACAGGCCTTATGATACATGTTTTTTATACTATTTTTTCTATTGAGGTAATTTTACAATTAGATTTTTTTAAAAAAGGAGTTGTCAAAAGTATGAGTTGGTGTTTTTTTATCAGTTATGTTGGTAGCGCTTCCCGCTAAAAATTGAAATTTCACATTTTGACAGTTTGTGTATCTTGTGATTTTGTCTGATTGTTTACATTAAAACATTGTATCAAGCATTATACAATTATGAAAGAGGAAAACCAATACATACAATGAACTCCAAGGTTTATTAATGAACCATCCTGATTTGAGATATCGGTGGTTCGTGTTGGCTATTATCATAAATAAAACTTGAATATGGTATTGAAGGACGTTATGTGGAACATCGAGCCTTTTTATTGAGAAAACAACATATAAATAAAACTCTTTAAATAATGAAATACTTTAATGAACAATTTATTAATTACTTTCCACTATTTTGTCAACACTTACTGCTCAGTTGCCCAAATAACGGCAACAACTGTTCTTACACTTTTTAATACAAAACATATATGACATATATTCGATAGTTCGCCACAACGTGGAACTGGAAATCATGGATTAAAACGTCAACTTTTCATATTTGTTTGCTAGTAGCCGCCACAAATTGAGTAGACAGTGTCAACATTTTCAAGTAACGTGCATCATACATTTCATAACCTGCATGGAATAACAATACATTCAATTCAGAATTGCATTACCATAAATGTAAATTGTAATAAATAAAACTTACCGTTTTAATTATTTTGACAAAGTAAACCTGAGCGCATTGTTTCTTGTTTCATAATTTTTTAGTTGAAATTTGAAATTTTAACTTCACAGATTCTTATTCTTTCTTAACAAACACAGCTATAGCTATAAATTTCTTTTCTTTCTAGTCCTATCACCTAGAGAAATGATAAAAATCCTCAATTAGAAATAATATTTTAACACAAACAATTTACCATTTTGAGGTTATCTGTCAGTTATGAAAGCATGACTACCACCTCGAGAATACAAAAGGCGCCAAAAACAGTACGTTTATATATTTTCTAAACGTCGTGTTTTCAGTGAAAAACAGTGCTTTTATAGAAACATAAGAACACCGAAATAGAAAAAACAATATAGCAATCTAAAAAGTTATGAACAAAATAAAATGACTGGAAGTAAAATTGTAAAAAAATTCCGAGAAAAATTCATAATAAAATTTGGTGCCCTCGCATCATTTGTTACGCATCCAAATGGGGGCCAGACCCTAGTTTGCGCATCTCTGGAATATACAGGGTGTTTCAAAAATACTGTAAAAAAATTAAGGGCATATAGTACTGACCAAAATGAGTAAAAAGCTTAATCAACATGGGTCCGATCTTCCATAGTTTCCGAGATTTGTAGCAGTGAAAAATGAGTTTTTACGGGGTTTGCGTCTGCTATATCGAGAACTATAAGAGTTACGACTTTGATTAAATGGGATTTTTTGTTTACCTTTCAGAGGTCATCTTAGATGTACTTTTGTTTTTTTTAAAATCAAATAATTGTACTATGTTAAATGTTGTATACTATTATTCACGAAAGATGATTATTCAAGGTCATTTGTTCGAAGAAAGAATACACATCATTTTACAGCAATAGCTTAGTAACATTTTGTATTAAAAAGAGAAAGATTATTTGACCTATGTCTATTTAATTTATGTGGTGTGACAGATATACGTAAATAGTGAAATTACTTTCTAACACACTATAAATAATAATGACATAATGTCGTAGAATTACAGATAGCTAATTATCTACTACACTGCCCTCTGTACTAATATTTATCCAGTGGCGTTGACGTTTAAATCAAATTATTATTCCTTTGTTTATAAGTTAAGTCTGTTTTTGTATTTTGCAAAAACATAAGTGAAGAACATACATCTTTCAGAAAGGCATTATTTAGAAAGAAACATAATTTTCAAATGAATTACTCCTATTTTTTCAGTTAAAATGTGTCCATAAATATTTCATGTTGCACGCTTGTGCATACGAAATGCAATGATATTATCTGCAAGTAATATTGTATCAGACGGCTCACAAATGACCTTGAATAGTCATCTTTCGTGTATAATAGTTTAGCGACCTCGGCCAATATTTAATTTTCAAATAACTTCGTAACTATTAGAAATTGAGAAAAACGTTTAATATAAAATTTTATTGTTTTTTTATAGTCTATTTTAGTGACAGACAAAATTTTGTTCGATCACTACCTTTGTCAGTTTTTTTTTCGATTTTTCGCTTTTCTCCTTTTCTCGGAAACAGTTGAAGATCAGTCCTATGTTGATTCAGCTTTTTTACTTATTATGGTCAGTACTATATGCCCTTAAATTTTTTACAGTATTTTTGAAACACCCTGTATTATAACAATAATAGTGTTTAATGTTTGTAATTAAACTTAATATTCTGATAAAATATATGTATATATGAACAATATATTCTTGATTAAATTTCTCGATTAACGTTATTAAAATGAATTAGCGGTTGATCAATAATAGTAAGTCAATTAATTCGATAACGATAACACATGACGTTATAATAATATACAAACCAGATTACCGTAATTATAATTAATAATTTGATGGCAAAATTAGCAGTTTATTTTAGTTTATATTGCACATAGAACTTGAAAACTAATTTAAACACAATCTAAAGAAGAGAATAGAAAACATGAAAACAAAATCTATTCCACTTTTACCACTTTCATCTTAAGAGCTATTTCGGGCGTTCCTTTGTGAAGCAGCCTGTAAAATTATGCAAATATTCCTTCCGGTATCCTGATACGAAATCGTTTCGGGCGGAAGCAACCAGCGCCATCATATTTAATATCTGTATCTGTTTGGAGCACAATAGCCCGCTCTGGTTCTGGTGTAGTGTTTGGTCAGAAATCAAGATGCGAATCGCTGGAATTGTGTCTCTTTGTAATATTTGGCTACCCACTTCGGCGAACTCACAGGAGACTAGTTTGTTTTCATTGAAAGGAGGCTAATGTTGCTTTGTTTTTCCAACAAGGTATAAGTGGATTTCGATTTTGCGATTTAGTTAGTTTTAGTAATTTGTATTTAATGATTTGGAAATTTCTTTCTTATTTTGAATTTATTTTTATCACTCGTTACAGTATGTAAGAGGGAGGTGTACGGTTGTGAAAGAAATTAATTATAGAGATTTTGATAAATAAGCTCGTTTTAAGATCTCTAGAATCTGATTGTAACATATTTACGATAATGTCTGTCAGAGCTGGGCAAAGTACCGGAGAGTAGTACTTCAAGTACAAGCATAAAGCATCTTGATGTTTTTAAATGTTCTTGAAGTACAAGTACTTTTTTAGTTTCTAAAGTACTTGAAAGTACCAAGTACTTGAAAAAGTACTTGTAAATTTGGGTGCAAGTACTTTTTCAGATAATTGATAGTTCCTCGCTGGCACTGCCATATTACCTACCGATCTCATGACGTAAAATTGACGTCATATGATCGCCAAGCGATACGAGAAGGTGTGCCGAGATGTTAGAATGACGTCATTTTTACGTCATGCGATCGCCAGGCAATACGTAAAGTCCCAGAACTGTAGTTAGGTAATACAAACATTATACTATGTATATGCAATATGCAGATTAGAATTAATTTATTTATGCCAAAAAAATTGGAAATATATCTTTACTTTCATATTATCGCTGGAAATATATTTATTAATGAAACTCACATATTATGTACTACAGGAATAACACCACACCACTGTAAAGAAACACTGACAGACAAGAAATTTTCATAACATTGTTAACTTTTAAATTATTCATCGAACTTGAAGTACATTTAAAGTAATTCAAGTACATTTAAAGTAATTCAAGTACATTTAAAATACTTCAAGTACATTTAAAGTACTTCAATTATTTTTCATTGTAATTCAAGTATTTTTCCAAGTATTAAGTACCAAGTACATGTGAATAGACTTACTTTGTCAAGTACAAAGTACTATAAATATAAAGTACTTCAAGTACAGTTGTACCAACTATGGGCACACACAAAATACTATAATAAGTTAAATTGTATAAGAGAAACAATAAACGTAAACACAGGTTTAAATAATTTCGGAAAGGTTGTAATGATGTTAAGAACAAATACAAATGCGACTGCTCGCAATGATGGATATAATACAACTGAAAATAATATAATACATAACAACGTAAACAAATAACATATATCATAACAATAACAATGATAAATACAAATACAAAGAATAAAGTGGGCCTGTGCCGATGGAGACGCCGCGATCGCAATTCATGGACTGCCTGCGTCGATACACAGTACTTGAAGTATTGGAAGTACTTGCAAGCTTAATAAAGTACTTTTCTTGCAAGTGTTGCTCAGCTCTGATGTCTGTGGGTGTGTTTTGCGTATGTGGAGTATAGTGGGTGTGTTTTGCGTATGTGGAGTATAAGCCATGATGATCTTCATCCTTGTAGTAATTAATTTTTGTAATATAATTGTCAGTTTTCCAACTATACATTAACATAGCCCTGATGCTGGTTCATTAGGAACCGAAACGTCGGAATTGTTAAATAAATGACTTCATAATAAAATCATTTTACCAAGACTGCTTATCCAATAATTTTTTCCTTAACATTTAATATTACAGGTTAAACAAATAAGTAAAAGGAGTTATTGTCGATAATGTATTTAAACGGCCCTAAACACGTAACACTGTATTTCATGAGAGCTAAACTTTGTTTTCAAATTTCTAATCTATTTTACCACTAAATTTTGCATATTCTGTGCATGCGTGTCGCTATTTTCTGCCTTCTCTAGCGTCTAGCTCTTGTAGTAATTCTCGCACGTAGTTTAGTTGCAGTTAGATGTAGACGTAGAGCTATTACAATAGACTTACGTCTCCTCGTACCATATTCGATGCTGATGCATCCCAAGTCTTGCGTCTTAGTGTGTAGTATGTAAGACCAACGTATCTGGATTAACTTTTCAACTTCCTCCTGTGGTCTGGCCTGGGTGTGCTAATGATGCAGTACTGCGAGACTATCGCTGGAAGTTATATCGTGATTTTCCGCGCTAGAACGTGCCGCAAAACAATTCAAGTTCCCATTAAGTACGTGACGTTTGAAACTCGACCGAAGCGGAGGATAGTGGATGGAGACCGCACTAGCGGAACTTATACAAACACTAACCCACCCGCTGGATAGGATCCGGAATGCACCCTGGAATGCCCAAGTGATATAGTGGGTGATTGAGGCTAATCCTCATGATACATGTCGTGATTGAATGTCCAGATGAGTTATTGCTTATTACAAATATTCCTGCAATTACTCATTTACTTGTCGTCGGTTTTCTGTATGGACTTAAATAAATAAATATATCATCACGGTTTATTAACCAATTGTTGGGTGTGCCAATCTGCTTCTGCTCGTAGATATCCGTTATGATGACATAGGGGTACCACAGAGGACGTCAGGCGTCACTTCACGGGCTCTCAAAGCTGTCGTGCAGTTAATATGAAAAAAAAAAAACATTACCTGGAAGTTTTATTCGGTTTGCGAGAGGCAAACGAACAAAAATTACCAGAATTGTGCAGGGGCGTTACTAGGTACTTTTAACAGGGCGCACCTTTAGAACGAAATAATTTTTGACAGTCTGATTCTGCATTTAAATTTTTTCACGTTTAAAACAAAAATATTTCTTTTCGAAGATTTTCAGATGTAATGAAGCGAACACAAATATACTTATCTGTTCTTCTGCAGTGATGTCCCGAGGATCATCTACTATTATTGCAAAATAATCACAATTATTAATTTCCGGAGTTATTTTGCTATAACATGATTTTGTGACGTACTGAACAATAATGTGCATTTTGAGGTACATTATAATTCTGGAGAAAAGGATCAAAATTTTTAATAACTAGAGTCTATAAAATTGGCCTTATTTGTTGAATTTTTTGTTTCATTATGTCCTTGCAATGGGGTAGCCTTAAATAATTTCGTCTCTTTTATAGCCTGAATGGTGCATCATTTTGATTTCTTATAGTACCTTTCTTAAGAGAAAAGGTTACCCCTGTACTAAAATATGAATCGAAAATTCAATTAATTGTTTCGAACATTTTAAAAAACTCAACACACGACACGCATACTTCCGATATTAACCTGAATTAAAAAAAAAAATATTGAAATCTATTAGTATTTGACTTTGATTTTAATAGCAAAACGAGAAAAGTCCAGTATTAATAGATTTCAATAATTTTTATTTTAAAATGCAGGTTAGTATCGGAAGGATGCTTGTCGTGTGTTGAATTTTTTAATGCGTTAATAGTTCTAATACAGGAATAATTTATTTGAATTTTCGCTTCATATTTTAGAGCAGCAGTAACCTTTCCTCTTCGGCTAAAGTCGTAGGTACATAATCGTCTCGCTGCTTATTGCAGATAAATAAGTGCATAATAAAATAGTAAAAAAATCAAATTGATTTTTAATAATTTATTTAAATAAAAACACGGAAAGGGGGCGCAAAATTAAACAGGGAGGGCGTCCTCAGAAATGGTCTATCGACGCCACTGGAATTGTGGTAAAACGACCTTATAATAAATTTAATATCCGCATTTTTTGTACATAGATAAGACGCACATCATTAGAAAGCAAAAACAATATTCTTTTCATTAGTGTATCTTACCAATGTAATATGGCGCCCATATAAAAATTAAAACTTCGACATTGGTAAAAAAATGAGTATCGTTATTCGAAAGAACATAACGAAGTGTTCTAAAAAGGTGCAAACCAAAATCTAGTATTATTTCACACTTGTAGCTAGGGAGCTGGTGGCAATTTCGGTATATGATTTGGTCGTCGTTAGGAATTTCAGGTAATAGAGTTTTGAAACTTGTGAACAGGATAAGCTAGGTGACAAGGTCGGGTATCGGTGCTTTTTCGATAAAAAAAAAAAACAATTGCAAATAATATAACCTCTCGTAAATAATTTGTTCGTGTCTGCCATTTAGTTATTATGTTAAATTGACTATCCTAATACTAAACGATTTCTTAGGCCGACCGACACATAGGAGGTTAACATGTGAATTCAGTTAATTGTGAATAGCAACTCCCCAGTACAAGATATTTAGTTGAAAATTCGGGTACTTATTGGGAAATACTAATTCTATGGACTACAGTCCAAATTAGTAAATTTAAATGTATTATATCAGAAAAAAATTGGGAAATTTGTAGAATTTCCAGGATTGTTATTCATATCCCGAAAAAAATGGATACCAAGTAACAGCTTAAATAGCATAGTGGCAGCATGTGTGCTTAATAATAAACAAAACTCGGAGAACCTAAGTTCGGAACCAGTCGGCAGCAAAATTTAACATTTAATTTTTACTTCTCAAAATAATTTTTATTGTTAACATGTATTTAATGTTTTGTTGAAATTTGATAAAATGGATACGTTATTTTTTATTATAAGTATTTAGAGTAAAGTCGGTGAATGTGGGATAGTCATCTAATGTGGAATAGGCGCTTTTTGAAAAAATGGTACACGACATCTGCGATCTAATGACACAAATGCACGTGTGTAGGGGAGTTATTACCTACATAGAGACACCAATTTAACTACATTGTGCATAACATCAAAAACCTTGAAAAATAGTATGAGTGCCTGCTGAGCTTTTTAAGCAAGTGTAAAGATACGTAGTTTTATTAGTGATTGTGTAGTCGAAAATACGATTTTTTGCAACTGCAGTGTGGATAGGAGTTTGGGGATGTAGGCTAGATTTAAAAAATATTGTTCAAACTAATTCCTAAATGAAATTCGATGGCGGGAATTTAATGTCAACAAATCCGCTAATGTGGAATACCAAGGGGTATGCCAATGTGGAATATTCCAAATTAGCGAAAATGTTATAATATGAGTAGATAACTGTTCTTGGTTTAAGAAAATGTACCAGAAAAGTATATCTAGCAAGAAGCAAACATGCAGAAGGCAGTGCGGAATAATATAGTTTATTTTGTTACATTCTAATAGCATACTCATTTTATTTTTGTTTATATTTTTGATAAGAAGGAATAATTAATTTAAAGAACATATTTCCATGGTTTTCCGAATTTTCTTATACTGTGAAAGTAAGTATGGTTATGTGGTACATATTCCACGTTAATGCACTATGGTATTCCACATTACCATCCCTTTTTCAACAGGTGTAAAAATTTCCATTTTGAAGAAAATTGCTCTTATAAATGAATCATTTTAGATAATCAACCTGAAAGTGTTACTATTTTGTAAAGTACATTTTAAATGACCTATATACAATATTTGATGATTAACCGCCATCTTCTCGCATGTTTTTTTCAATGAAATAAAAATGGTATTCCACATTCACCGACTTTACTCTATTGTAATTATTTAACTGTATGTTGTAATCAATGTGATTTAGATTTTACTAAATACGTATAATTTATTCTTTAAATAATGTTTATATTTTATTAAAAGTCAATAAAAGATTAAAAACATAATAATACAAATTATTATTAAAAGAATAAATTAAATTTTGCTGCTGGGTGATTCCGAATCCAGTCTCTTCGAGTTTTGTTTATTACCAAGCGCAAACGCTACCACTATGCTATTTGTACTGTTACTTAATAACCATTTTATCAGAACGATAATCCTGAAAATTCTACAAAGTTTCTTAATTTTTTCTTATATTACACATTTAAATTTATTATTTTGGACTGTAATCCAAAGAATTAATATCTTCCAATAATTATACAAAAATAAAAGTACAAAATTTATATTTTAGCCTATACCTAGTGGCCTAATAATTTTTCTCAAAAAAACGGTGCAACGCTAAAATGGTCTGGTAATCGGGTAATTCTTGTCCAATTTAAATGACTTCGTATCTCGAGATCTCCATGCAGCGCAGTAGAATGTTCATCAATGCAAATTTTTACTAATGATTATAAATATTTCTAAACTTGTACTGCCATTATATTTGTAAATTATTCACTTAACGCTAGCAGTTAATATTTCATGAAATCAAAGCACATTCACTTCCACTCTGATAAGTAAGGTATTCACTTAGACCTCAATTACTAACATAATCAATGATCCCCTTTGACAAATTATGTCTCAATAAGCAAGCAACACATCATGTAACTCACACCTGTCCATTCATCAACTCCACACACGCAGTATTCATCTTCATACGGGGCTACCGCCACTGTAACTGTACGTGGTGCATCTCCGCGCAATGTGCACTCTGCACAGCGCATTGCATATATCTGTGTGGGTGTGCACGTTAATTATAACAGTATCAGTTATGATAGCGTAATAGCCTCGTGCAATACACACTAAACTGTCTCATATATCACCCTAGGAGCCATTGTGCCTCGCTTCTTAATTCATATTAACAATTATGTGATAATGATGCACTGCCTCTAAGGTAGAGAATTGTTTATTGCACAGCCAACCGTGTTTTAAACATGTCTTCGGGCTTAAGGTATCTTCAATGATTATGCTGGCAATTTATTACTTATTGCTTCAGTTAATAAATTATAAGGCCTTTGTTCTCATTTACATGAAAAGAGCGCGACTTTAGCTTCTCCTTGAAGGTGTATTTTTTTTAAAAATAGTGCTGTTTTAATATTTCTGTGGAAATTTAAATTAATGTAAGATTACTGTTGTGACGTTTTTAAACATAAAATTGGGTAATTGAGTCAAGTTACTCCGTCTGGTTGTTTGGTTGGGAGGCCGCCAGTTTTTATTGGGAGGCCGCCAGTTTTTATACAGAGGTGACGGGCGGGGTTGAAACCACAGAAATTGTTATAAAAAGGGATAAAGGTACAAATGAGATATAAAGTTTATAATACCTACCGCAACTGTTGTTGCCTGAAAACGAGATATAAAAGAAAAAAATCTGATGTTGCCAGCACTTTACCTTCCGTCAGTTATATGAGGTATTTACGTAACTTCTACAGGAGAACTGTTACCGGTAAACAGCTTTTTATAGCTACCAGAATCGATATTTTAAGAACGCAAGTGGTAAACAGGGTAGATCCATAACCTATGAAAAGATTTGAAACAGGTTAGAAATTTGACGTAGTTAACAAACTGAGCAGAGTCCTACTTTGAACACATTTCCATTTTAACGCGCGCGCTTCGCTTTGCATCACTACCTTTTTTTGAGATTAGATTCCTTATGAATCCGGTAGATGGATCTGGTAGATATTGAACAATTTTCGAACACGGTAACTTTTTACCACTCGTGTTTTCAAATACAGTCGCTAGATGCGGTATCTACCGGCAGAATTTTCGTAAATCCGTATGTATTTTCTATAAAATCCATACAGAAAGTTCCTTGCAAAAGATTTTAAGTTTCTTGTATATACATTACCTTCGACAGTTGTATGTATTTCGAGCAAAAAGATCCTATATTTTGACAAAAATTATAACACAAAAATACTACGAATATGTCAATTGCACTTGACACTGACATCTATCAATCAGAATTTTCTTAATATAGTAGATGTTTCTACCATAGCTGGCTAATTTATGAAATTTAATTTCTTTATAATTTTATAACTCTATCCATTTAATATGAAGTTTAAAATGCAGTCAAATCGTATAGAGAATACAATGTTCTTTAATATTTATAATAACATTAAATGTGAAAACATGACATTTAACATCGTTTTTTCAAGAAAAACTGTTAAAATCTTCAAATGAGGGTACTTCCGGTTGACCAATTATAACCAAAATCTAATCAGCTCTTCATATGGATGCAACGAAGAGGAATACGAAAGAATTATAATTTTTGGAATTGTAGTATTAAAGTTATCGTAGACGAAAATTTTGTTACACACACACACACACTGGCACACTCACACATACACACACATACAGACATCATCGTAAAAATAGTAAAATCGTATTCTAGGGACCTTAAAACGTGCTTATTCATTAAAAACTCACCACCGAATTTTTTGACCAAAGACAATACCTTCCTTACCTAAAGGTGACGGAAGGTAAAAAAATATCATCACGGCATATTACCCATTGCTGGAAAGATTTGATAAAACTTAATTTAATAATTTTAAAGTTAAAATGAGCAGAAAGCATGGTAACAATTGTACAATAAAGTTAAAATAATGATATTCGCAAAAAACAATATTGTATTGTAATAAAGGCTAGTATGTATTGTTGTACCCTGAGTCTCATAACCCAGTTTCGGGCGCAGACATAAACATATACGTGGTTCGCATTGATCAACTTCGTAGACAGGGTCGTGAATAAGTCAGTTGAAGCACCCGCACGTTTTCGAATTACAAGTCTCGACAATGAGCAATAATGCAAACAAGATAATATCGGAAATACTGCTTTACATAAAATTAAACTTAGCAACAATATGCTATTAATGATCTGATGGCTCCAGTATGGTAAATAACTGTTAACTACGATATTGAACACTACAATTGACATTATAACGAACTTAAAATAAATCTTCAACTTACACCAAACGCAAACATACACTCTAGTTCTAACAACGAGGTGCCAAATAAAGTATTACAGCAAGGACACTGTTACCACAGTCCTCCTAGGCATGAAAAATCATTTCTCAAAGAAATAGCTGAAGTAGGTATATCTAATTCAAGATAGGTGAAAATTATTTATTTATGGTACACAAACCTCGCATGTTGTTTCCGCGAATAAATAAAATATCTATTTCCGAGTGACATTCAAAATATTTTCCAACACCTATCTTTAAGGTCTTTTTTGATTATTATTAAAGATAACATGAAGAATTTCATTGTTGTAGTTATCAACGCAGATTTATTTGGTTGCTTCACAGTAAAATATCTGGTCCTCACTATTATTAATAATCGATTTTAATCTAAATAACTATATACATGTACCACTACTAAACAATGAATGTCATAATTTTAAGCTCCAGCGATTAGTTTAGTAAGATGCGTTCAACGAAAAAATGTCGCAACTAACATGTTTGTAAATTAGCGATTAATAATTTCAACAAATGTTTCGATTGCTATTCGCCCTTATCCTTATTAATAAAATTGTTAATTAAATAACTATTTATTCATCCTTAAGGCTCATTCACAGCTACGAAAATAAAAATAAAATTATACATAAAAATAAAAATAACGATATAAACAATAAGTTCTTATGTAAATGTTCACAGCTAACGAAAATAAAAATAAACATAAGACATAAGCACAAGGATTTACAAATATTAAATATTTTACACAAACATAAGCAGAAGCATAACAACTGTCATTTGAGCTGTCAATTTACATTCTGGAAAAAGAATTTAAAATTAATTATAAATAAAAAAAACCGTATTAAGAAAAAGGGTTACATATATGATTATGTAGAATGCGTTAAAAGGTATAAAGTTAATATTATTGATTGTGAATTATGTTTTTACTAAATGACAGCTGACATTAATTTACGTATTATTTTCAAAGCTGTGAACAGCAACCATAATGTCTTATTCATAATTTTATTTATATTTCTTAATTTCGTAGCTGTGAATGAGCCTTTATCATTAAATTTAAAGGCCATTAAAATTTAAATTTTGTATTATCTTTTAAAATTTGTATTTGATGAACGACTACAGAAATCATTTTAGTTCGAAATACGTACATCAACAGATCTAGCTCTGGTTGAAGATGGCCATAAAAAGACTGATTGTATAGCAAATAATGAAAGCGAAATTTATAAAACCATGTCAATTAGTGAATTAGAACATTTCTGGAACGGTGGCAGTCAGTATTTAAATTTGTTGGTAATTGTGTGAAGAATCTAGTTCGTCGTTTTGCGTAAGCGTGTTTTGGACTTTGGTCGTGTCATATTTTACGGGTCCGTGAAGTTGTAGTGCTGAGTAATACGATTATCAAAAACTATACACAGGAGTTTTGTACTAGTTTTGTACAGTTTTGTACAAGCCACGAAAGGTTTTGTAACCCTACTTTTAGTGCGAATTCAAAGATTTCAAAATTTGCACACCAAATTAACGCGAGAGTGCAATTCTGCCCAAATGACCTAAAAATTCATCAATGCAAAGTTCCAGTATTGTACAGTTTTGTACAACCAAAAAAAAGTTTTGTAACGCCTTGGGTACTATGGCATTCCTGACGCAAATGATGCACTCACAGTTCACGGGTGTGCGCATAACATGATAATGGTTTTATATATGTGCATCACATGGAACTAATTTTGTACAGTTTTGTACAACCAAAGAATAGTTTTGTAACTCGTTAAAATACCCGTTTAGGATAGCGCGAAAGGTCGCACATGTAAAGGGGGTTGATAGGCACTGCATGTTAACTGTGGAGTGCAGTACTCAGGATCAGCTCGGAAATTATCACAACGCGTAAAACTACTTTTGTACAGTTTTGTACAACCAAAAAATGTTTTGTAACGCTTTGGGTACTTTGACATTCCCGACGCAACTGATGCACTCACAGTTCACGGGATGTGCGCATAACGTGATAATATGGTTATTTTACGTGCATTACTTTTGTACAACCAAAAAATAGTTTTGTAATTCGTTAAAATACCCGTTTAGGATAGCGCGAAAGGTCGCATATGTAAAGGGGGTTTGATACGCACTCCATGTTAACTGTGGAGTGCAGTACTCAGAATCAGCTCGGAAATTATCACAACGCGTAAAACTACTTTTGTACAGTTTTGTACAACCAAAAAATGTTTTGTAACGCTTTGGGTACTTTGACATTCCCGACGCAACTGACGCACTCACAGTTCACGGGATGTGCGCATAACGTAATAATATGGTTATTTTACGTGCATTACTTTTGTACAACCAAAAAATAGTTTTGTAATTCGTTAAAATACCCGTTTAGGATAGCGCGAAAGGTCGCATATGTAAAGGGGGTTTGATACGCACTCCATGTTAACTGTGGAGTGCAGTACTCAGAATCAGCTCGGATATTATCACAACGCGTTAAACTACTTTTGTACAGTTTTGTACAACCAAAAAATTGTTTTGTAACGCTTTGGGTACTTTGACATTCCCGACGCAACTGATGCACTCATAGTTCACGGGATGTGCGCATAACGTGATAATATGCTTATTTTACGTGCATCATATAGAACTAGTTTTGTACAGTTTTGTACAACCAAAGAATAGTTTTGTAACTCGTTAAAATACCCGTTTAGGATAGCGCGAAAGGTCGCACATGTAAAGGGGGTTGATAGGCACTCCATGTTAGCTGTGGAGTGCAGTACTCAGGATCAGCTCGGAAATTATCACAACGCGTTAAACTACTTTTGTACAGTTTTGTACAATCAAAAAAATATTTTCTAACGACTTCGGTACTTTGACTTTCCCGACGCAACTGACGCACTCACAGTTCACGGCGTGTGCGCGTAACATGATAATAGTGTAATTTTACGTGCATCACATAGAACTAGTTTTGTATAGTTTTGTACAATCAAAGCCAAGTTTTGTAACTATTTTAAATATCTGTCAATCATTGCGTAGATTTCGTTAATATATATATATATATATATATAGATGTGGGATGTACTTGCGACTGTGTCGAGTAGTTAAGAAAACAAATAGCGGGAATGCAGTCTAGGAGTATGTTGGGCTCTAGTAAATAATTGTCACTATTTACAATTAACCAAGCTTTCGGTTATTTATTTTAACCATCCTCAGAGTTTTAAAATATGTTATATTTATTACAAATAAATTACAATTTTGCGATTTAAAAATTTGTTACTTACATTGTGTGAGATTAAGTATTAAAAAATTATATCTACGTTGTAAATCGTTTTTTGGAGAAGAAATTTTGAAAAAATTTTCAGTTTTGTTCTTGTAACATTTTTAATAACAGTAAGTAATGTATTGTCGAAATATCACAGTGTAAAATTTTGACTAAAAAAATTACTTTTTATCACAGTGTGTTTTATAAAAACTATTATACATATGACATTAATTCTGTTTTAATTAAGAACTTGTTTGTACTGATTTCTAACTTTAAAATTGTTTTGGCTGCATTTTGGGATTAAATGGTAATACGATGAAGATATTCACTTACCAAAATGTCGCCAGAGGGACGGCGCGAAAATTTTGCTTTAAATTTAAAATTTTAATAATTTTTAATACAAACGAGGAATTGTAAAGAATGAAAATTAAAAATTGTTGTGATCAAGTGTAGAGTTTGAATTGTTATTTATATTGTCAGGGGGATACTTTTTCTTAGTCAAGTGTAATAAATAATTATATATGTGGCTCAAGTTGTCAATATCATTACGTCTATTCATGCTATTTTCTGTGTTATAAATATGTACCATCTCGAGGAAATGTCTCTTCGATGTATGCGATTCTGTTGCTAATATTTTTACGTCCTCATAAGCCGCAGTATGTTTAAATTCATTCAGATGTTGGCTTAGAGCCGTCGATTGTGGTTTTCGTCTTGTATCACTTTTATGGGCGGTAATTCGGTCTTTTAATAATCTGCAAGTCTGTCCGATGTAACGAACATACATACAGATTTAGGTAATTCGTCACATTGTGCATCCATCGCTGGCTCGTCCGACTGGGGCGTTTATGTACGAGGTGTGCTTGATGTCTCCACCTTTCTGTGACTAGTGATAGACGAATCATCTTGGCTCGACTCTCCAGCAGAATCTCGTGGTGGTATTACGTCTACATACGGAATGCGTTTCAGACCCTTTCTCCTCATCACACTGTACCTGGCGGGCATCCTCCAATCTGAAGGTACCCGATAGCTCCTGAATGCTGGCACACTCGGTGTTTTACGGCGTTAAAGTTCCCCTCACTGCCAGTACTGCTCGCAGTTGGACCCCCAAAACCGTACAGTGGTACCATTACCGCTGTCCACAAGGGCAGAATATCACAAATCTGTACTATATCATTGATGAATTTTGGGAGGTGCTGCTGGTTGCCTCTGATTCCTTTGGAGTTGCATGTGCTCTTCTCAACCCTCTCTTTGATTCTCATTGCCCAGGACAAGAAGTCTTTGCCAAACTTCACGGGCAAATTGGACAGTTCTTTCAACAGTCGCTCATGAAATGGTCTACTACTTCCCCTCCCAGTCTCTTGATAAGATATTCTTTGCTGATTTTACATGGAGTTTTTTCGCCAGTTTCTTCATTTTCTATTTCACTACTAGCCACGGTGAAAATATGTGTTAGCAGTACCTCGATCTCTCCAATATCTGTACACTGCAGTACAAGCGCTAAAGCTCGCAGGTAGAACTGCCGGGTTCATGACCTTTCGTCTTTCAGGGACGGAAAGCTGGCAAACAACTTCAGGGCATGAGCAACGTCGTTCCTGATGTAGCATACTGGGAGGTTCATATTAGCAATACCTCCTGGCTGCAAGACTTAGCACACTCCTTTAAGTGCAGCCAATGAGGGCATCTGGGCAAACACTTGCACGTAGGCATTCATAAGTGCCAAACTCATGTCTATGACGACTTCTTTGGGTAAGGAAGCACCATCTCGTAGCCACATAGTCAGCCAGTACCTGATAGTCTCGGTGTCGTGCCTTTCCGAGAGCATTCCGCACACCGGGTACTGCATACTTGTCTTGGGGTCATTGATAACGCCTTCATACATAAGTATGCTCGCTGACTTGTCACCATTCATTCTGACGCAGCGTTTCATCAACTCACCAGACGCATCAATTGACAGCCTGGGCACCTCTGTGCCGAGACAATACAGTCTTTCCGCGTGCACCTGTGCTGCACTCCAGAAATGCACACAAAATTTGTCTAAGAAATGCCCTTAATGAAATCAGAGTACACCGCTGTGTACTTTGCTACAACCAAGGATAGAATCGGATCATGATCAAATCGAGTTTTTTGACAGCTTGGCACTTAGCTTGACGCAGCACATTTAAAGACGGCAGAGTGCTGGGCTTCTTGTCACCTACTTGCATGGTATTGGCCGCCATGTCTCTTCGAATGAAGCTTGCCGTCTTGTGTCCTGTCATCTGCCGAACGACGTCGTCCCTCAATGAGCTACCTAAGGGTCTCTTCTTTAGTGGATAGGGCTTCCTAAATGGCCCCTGCAACGTGCATGTCATGATTACACGGCTGCCTGGAGTCGGTTGGCAATCTATTGCGCCTTTGCGAACTGAGCGGCAAGTGGAACAGATGCCGGACACGCGCACGTACGGAACAACGTTAGATTTCGATACCTTGCCAACTGAATATCTCATAGTGCACGGTAAGTGCGTGTGTTAAACAAAATGCGCGTGCGTGAAGTTTTTCCAAGTACGTCTCTTCAGAACTTTGTATTTTCGTTCAATTCTCTTCCGTCCTTGGATCGAAGTGTACACCACTTCTTCCGGTGCCATCTACTGAGAATGTAATGGTAAATTTCTTCTTGTCAATCTTTTCATATTTTCCCCGCTTTGGTTTGCTAGCATGGCCCTCCCAGTCATTTTCGCTGACGTGAGATGATTGACTGTCTGATTGGTATGATCTTTGCCTGCTTTCGACTGACTTATCAGACTGCTGAGTCGGATCGCGCATCTGCTTCTTTATTTGATTCCTCTATTCCTAGGATGGAGTGAAGATTGTATCTGTTAAGCGTAGTGATTGTAAACAGGTAGTTAGGTGACATTTTGTGGATGTCCACGATATCCCTGCTCAGCTCTTCCCACACTGCAGCAGATCGAGATGCGATTTTCCCGCTGCCTTCGACTATTTGGTCCCTCTTTTTCACGAATTTCCCCCGGAGTTTTTCTATCGGGAATGTTGATGGCCGCCCACCATGCGTCTAATCAACAAAATAGTTTAAACAAAGGAATAAGTTTCTGCCTAATAATGTAAAACAACGTTCTTGGATTGATTCGAGTTTCGCGATATAAACAAGAGGGCTTTACGACTAATGAACCTTTGTCTGTACTGGACGGAACTCCAGAGTTTTCCATGAACGTACTTTTCTTAAAGACAATCTCCGCGTTAAATAAGATAGAAAAGGAAAAGACACCAAAGATGGAAAAGAAGTAATGTATTTAAAGCTTTGTTACAGACAGACAGGTTATTACAGACAGATTGTGTGGGCATTTTGGGTAGGTTTGCGTGGGCATTTTACGTGAAATTGCGAGGGCATGTTGCGTGGGCAGTTTGGGTGGGAGGTTGCGTGGGCAGGCATAAAACACTATCGGCCCTATATGAATACTCGGCGAGGCCGAGTTTTCGCTAGTTACAATACTAAACAGGTATATCAACGAGTTACAAAACTATTCTTTGGTTGTACAAAACTGTACAAAACTGGTGCACATAATATAACACTATTTTCACGTTATGCGCACACCCCGTGAACTGTGTGTGCGTCAGTTGCGTCGGGAATGTACCCAAGTCGTTACAAAACATTTTTTTGGTTGTACAAAACTGTACAAAAGTAGTTTAACGCGTTGTGATAATTTCCGAGCTGATCCTGAGTACTGCACTCCACAGTTAACATGGAGTGCCTATCAACCCCCTTTACATGTTCGACCTTTCGCGCTATCATAAATGGGTATTTTAACGTGTTACAAAACTATTCTTTCGTTGTACGAAACTAGTTCTATATGATACACGTAAAATAAGCATATTATCACGTTATGCGCACATCCCGTGCACTGTGAGTGCGCTGGTTGCGTCGGGAATGTCATGGTACTCAAGTCGTTACAAAACATTTTTTGGTTGTACAGAACTGTACAAAAGTAGTTTTACGCGTTGTGATAATTTCCGAGCTGTTCCTGAGTACTGCACTCCACAGTTAACATGCAGTGCCTATCAACCCCTTTTACATGTGCGACCTTTTGCGCTATCCTAAACGGGTATTTTAATGAGTTACAAAACTATTCTTTGGTTGTACAAAACTGTACAAAACTAGTTCTATATGATGCACGTACAATAAGCATATTATTAGGTTATGCGCACATCCCGTGAACTGTGAGTGCGTCAGTTGCGTCGGGAATGTCAAAGTACCCAAGTCGTTACAAAACATTTTTTGGTTGTACAAAACTGTACAAAAGTAGTTTTGCGCGTTGTGATAATTTCCGAGCTGATCCTGAGTACTGCACTCCACAGTTAACATGCAGTGCCTATCAACCCCCCTTTACATGTGCGACCTTTTGCGCTATCCTAAACGGGTATTTTAATGAGTTACAAAACCATTCTTTGGTTGTACAAAACTGTACAAAATTAGTTCCATGTGATTCACATATATAAAACCATTATCATGTTATGCGCACACCCCGTGAACTGTGAGTGCATCATTTGCGTCAGGAATGCCATAGTACTCAAGGCGTTACAAAACTTTTATTTGGTTGTACAAAACTGTACAAAAGTGGAACTTTGCATTGATGCATTTTTAGGTCGTTTGGGCAAAATTGCACTCTCGCGTTAATTTGGTGTGCAAATTTTTACATCTTTGAATTCGCACTAAAAGTAGGGTCACAAAACCTTTCGTTGCTTGTACAAAACTGTACAAAACTAGTACAAAACTCGTGTATATAGTTTTTGACAATCGCATTACTCAGCACTACAACTTCACGGACCCATATTTTACCCATTCGTGCATTTGCAATGATATGTATTTTGCGTAAAAAGAAATTCAAGAACATGGATTTGCATTAATATTAGTGGTCTAAAAATATAAATAGCATACAATAATTTGAAAGTCTCATTATAATATTGGAGCTCACCTAACTTTATTAAGTTAAAAAGTTCGGAAAGATGATTCTGTTTTTATAGTTCTTGGTTCTTGGAAATATGCTCAAGGATTTTTGTAAATGATATTGAGCGTAAGAAGAAGTTTGAAAGTTTGTTGGTAGTTGATGTATATTTTATGTATGGATTGATAATTTTAAAGTACTCTGGTTGGTAATAAATTCGAAAAGAAAATCTGTTCTCCAGAAACAAATCTCCAATGATAGTTCAGTGAAGTGCTTCAAGAGTAATTTTTGCCATTATGAGGACGAAAATTCCAGCAATTTACTCATTTTATTCCAGCAGTAAAACTAACTACTTCCACTGAATGCGCTGTCAAAGAAAAAGAAAATAGAATTGGAGTAAAAGACAAATAGCCAAATAAGCGAATATAAAAACAAAGATGGAAACTGAGAGAGTTAGGGAGGCAATGAGAGCGAGAAGGAGGTACGAGTTGGGGAATTTATTTTAAAAGAAAAAACTTGAAACTTTAAGCATTAAAACTTGTACAAAGTGCATCTGCATAACAAAGGAACGTTCCAGTCTGGAGTCTGCTCTCATAAGTCACTTGGCTGCCGACGTGGTGCGAGCACTTCCGGAGCCTGGTGCCCGGAGCGGAATCTGGACCGCGCCCGGATGCTTGCAACCAAACTTTAGATTGCCTTCTAACTGAATCTTACAACAACCAAGCGCGTTCACGAACATTACTTGCATATTTACACCACCAACGTCATATGTTCTACATTGTGTGTCATTTTGTCTAACTTCGTCTTCTCTACTTGTAAGTTTAATAGTATATGCTCCGGGCAACAATGTGACTTATTCTAATCTTACCTCTTCTTATTTGAAATTCAAACTGGTTTCTTGCTGTCGCAGTTTAGAGATTTATAACTGTTTGGAAATTTGTAATTTGGAAGTGGACTGTATTTTTTTTTTTATTAATGCGGTGTACTGCAACACTTCTGAATAGATTTTTTGTATGATGTAATTTGGAGGATAAACCACGCTTGAGTTCATGTTCGTCTGTTTATGAAATTTCTTATTTTTTTCAAAGAATCTGTAATATTCACAAATCATATTTGTTACTAAAGATATTTTATTGAGATTACAAATATTTTGGTCAATAAAATTCAGTTGTTCCAATAATATGTAAAACACTGCAATAATGGCGACTTTTTTCTTATTACGGTTACTATTAAAAAAGGAATCTAACTGAATCGAATTGGAATTTAAATACCAAGTAATTAAATAATCCAAATTATTAGTAGCGTGCCACCAGATTATTTATTGCTGATTAACCAAAACCTAGTTTGGAATTTACCATCTCGAATGTACACCTACAACAAAAGTTTTTCTAATGATTCCGAGAAACCCACTTCTACCAACTCTCCGTAAATAATCCCATAAAATAATGCCGCTGAATTTTGTACTGTTACTTGTACATATATTAATTTTTTTATATTAGATACTTCCGTGTTCTCCCCATTTTTTAATGAGTGGTCGGTGAATTTATCTGGCTAGTTTTGTTTTCAAATAACATCACATTCTTTGCTTATGAATTAGTAATTATTAGCGGGTTGTTAAAAAAATTTGTCGGTTTTCTCCACGCAAAAAATGCCTGGGGAGAACACACCTACCAGGTTCAAATATACTTGTGCATACGTTACATTGAAAATATGGAATCAAAATTAAATTATGAATAAGTAGGTAACTTGAATAAAATAAAATACTATGTATTTGGAAAAATCTAATGAAATTAATGACAAAAAATTAAAGAAAAAATTTATAACATAATAACCTTACACCAACGGAAAGAGCTAAAAATAAGTACAGTAAAAATCAAACGTGCGTACCATTTAAAAATGTAAGTTTGTGTTATCTCGAAAATTTACCGAAACGTAAATTATTTACGTACACCGCTAAATGAACAGTAAAAATATGTGTTTTTTATTTGAAACATTTTCTAGATTACCAATTATTTAATGGTTATTTGAAAATAAAAAATTCGACCAAAATCAGTTTTTCGTTATCTAGTAGCCTATGCCTGGTTGCAGAAACATTCATCAACGCATTGTTCGGTTAGCGGTTCATCAAAACTAACAAATTCGAATCAGTTTTCTTGTTCTTATGACATTTGAATCATTGCTGTCAAAAAATCGCGTTGCATTTGTTCGTTTTGATGAACCGCTAACCGAACTATAGGCGATTTTTCGCGACGGACCAAACATGAACTACGGTTATACGCTTGGTTCATAAAAATGTTATTGTTATGACGTAAGATAGGATATCGCGAGAAATCAGTTTGGTTAAATCTGTTGTATCATTCGGCGCTTAATTTTACACGATGGAGAAGTATATGAGTTATATTACACATTTCGAAATATTTTGAGCTAACTACAGTAGTAGTATTATTGTAAACAAAAACTTAACCTAACTTTTACCTTCATTTAATATTTCAGCAGTTCCCTTGTCCACTTCCATTTCAAGTATTTCTAATCCATTGGATAGTATGACTTTTACCATGTTTGTAATTTATTATAAAATAAATCAAAATCTCAAACTGTCAAGTGTCAAAACAAATCGAAGGTAGATTGAGATGAAATGAGATTAGAAAGAGAGAACCGATGAACCAAAATCATGGACCAGCTTGTTAGCTCGGTTCGTGATTCAACGAACCAGATCCATGATTGACGTCATTAGTTCGTCGCGAGAACGTACTGGTTCATAAAATTAATTAACTAAATCCTTTTGGTTCGTCACGAAAAATCGCCTAATGCGTTGATGAACGTTTCTGCAACCAGGTATAAGAGAGTTTTAAACAAACAAACAAAAGTACGTTTAAGATGCTCAAGATTGTATAATGGTGGCTTTCGAAATTTCGATATCCTTTATTAGTACGTGAAAGATATTTCTGAAGAAAAAATAGTACATTAAAACACAAGTATCATAAGGCAATCTGTTAACGTACGAGTCCAAGTTTGGAAAATGAGCCGCTAGGCGAGTTTTACAAAGGACGAGTGCGTTAACAGGCCTTATGATACAAGTTTTTTATACTATTTTTTCTATTGAGGTAATTTTACAATTAGATTTTTTTAAAAAGGACATGTCAAAAATATGTTTTGGTGTTTTTTTGTCAGTTATGTTGGTTGCGCTTCCCGCTAACATTTGAAATTTCACATTTTGACAGTTTGGGTATTGTGTGATTCTGACTGATTATTTACATTCAAACATTGTATCAAGCATTATATAATTATGGAAGAGGAAAACCAGTACTTACAATGCATTCCACCGGTTTATTAATGAACCACATGATTTGACATATGTTGTAATAAAGGTAAATTTATCAAATAACGAAGCGGGATCGTTGCTTCGTGTTAGTTATTATAAATAAAACTCTTTAAATAATGAAATACATTAATGAACAATTTATTGATTTACACTTTTACATTCCATCATTTTGACAACACATCGACTGCTCAATTGCAGACATAACAGCAACAGCTGTTCTTACATTCTTCAATACAAAACATATGTTGTATTTGTATATGGCACTTATATCTAAATCATATTTAAAAATTTAATATTCGACAGTTCGCCACGACGTGGAACTGGAAATCAGGATCGTAAAATTTTCATATTTACTTGTAAGTAGCCACAAATTGAGTTGGCAGTGTCAACATTTCAAGTAACGTGCACCATACATTTCAAAACCTGCCTGATATAACAATACAATCAGCTGAAAATTGCAATATTACCATAAAATTGAATTGTAATAAATAAAACTTACCGTTTAAATTGTTTTGACAAAGCAAATCTGAGCGCATTGTTCCTTGTTTCATATTTTTTTTAGTTGAAAGATTTTAACTTCACAGATTCTTCTTTCTGAACTAACACAACTATAGCTATAAATTTCTATTCTTTCTAGTCCTATCACCTGGAGATAAGAGAAAAATTAATAATTACAAGTAACATTTCAACATAAACAACTTACCATTTTGAGGTTATATGTAATTCATCTGTCATGACTACCACCTCTAGAATACGAAAGGCGCCAAAAACAGTACGTTTATAGATTTTCTAAATGTCGTGTTTTCAGTGATAAACCGTGTTTTTATAGAAACATAAGAACACTGAAATATAAAAAAAATGTTAAAATACTAACAAGGAATAATATCATTGATGTAATTACAATATCTCTTGTCAGAAAGATGAACATTAGGGCAGCGTGGTTTGCAGAAAATAAATCAAAGAAACGTCTTTATTTCGTTTATAAACACTTAGTGGAAGTAGTAACGAAGCAATAAGCACATTTCGCGATCCATCTAATGTAGAAATTATATTTATCTAAACGAGTGAACTCTTTCAGCGAGAACATCATTATCTCAGCTAGCGTCTTATTTAAACCGGTGTAAGTTTTATCATTTCGTTTCCCGTGCTTCCGGCAATTGCTGCTCGCGGTACGTCATAGTGCAGGTCTACAGCGGCGGCGGTTACAGCGTCTCGGTTTCTTATCCTTTCGCGCGCCGTTGGATGCAATCATCGCAGTTGAATGTGTATTTAACGCTTGCACATAACTTGACTGCGACTCCGTTCCGCACCCGCAGTCCTTCTGAGACATTGCATCGCCCGTTGCCAGGCCAGGATTAAACGGATTGTGGAATCTCGAGCGGAAGTTGTTGGGATGCAACTGAGTGTTTGTGGTTTGTTTGTTGACTCCACTAATGGAATAATTAAGTTCTTCAGCATTTGTATTCTTTGATCATTTAAATGCCCCAGATACATTTCAGCCCAGGTTTTAATTAAACCTCAACAAGCTTTTAGAAAATTTCACATATGCAAGGTACTCGTAGCGTGATATGTTTTTTTTACTTTTTTACTTTCCTTTAAAGTACACTCCTCCTGCATTTACGCACTTTTTCCATCTTTCATGTAACTATTCAAAACACCCCTGGGAACCATTTTCTGAAAGTGCCGTCCTCGAATTTTCCATCACATCTGCTCGATTATCGAAACGTTGTCTCTTCACTTTCATTTTTAGACGAAGGAACAGGTAAAAATTGGCTGGTGCAAAGTTGGGATAGTAGGAGGGGTGTTCCAAAGTGGTGACATTGTTCTTAGCAAGGTAATTTTTCACCATCAAGAAGCGATGCACCGAATCGTTGTCATGCAGCAAAATTCAATCGTTCCCTGACCAATTCTCAGGACTTTTTCGTCTGATTGTGTCTCATAAGGCGTTGAAGGATCTCCACTAAAGTTCCTTGATATTGCTTCTATTATAAGAAAATTCTTAAAGCAATAGAACGCTGAGTAGCAAATAACTGTCAAGTAACATAAATAGAACAGAGGTTATGTGTTTGTTAGTTAATAACTAAAGGTAACTTTGTATGTTTACGATGTTTACTATAGATTTTCAAAACGTTGTTATGTAAATGTGACAGATTGAAAATGTAAAAAAAATAGATTAGATTATAATAATTATTTTCAAAAATATTTTCAAAGGTGTTTGATTCACAAACGTGATAGCAAGGCGTGGGTGACACTCGGCTAGTAAAATTTTTAATTTATCCCCACTCCATAATATGTCTTCCTACCAACGCTTCCAGCTCTGTAGTTGGAATGATTCGTAGGAATATTCAGATTTTTTTGGCGCAAAAGAACGACCATTCAGCTATTACTAGAAGAGGTAGGAAGATTTTTGATACCGATAGAACGTACCAATTGTTTGGCATTGAGGAATGAATTCGTGGCTGCAACCCAAGAAAAAGAAATTTTCCTCCAGCGATCACCTGCTTGACTCTAGATAACAATTCCGGATACTTTTTGAATCTACCTAGTGTGTATGTATATGTCGTGAAATACATACATTATATTTATGTACAATTCACAGTTTTATTCACATTTTGTTGGAATAATGATATACGGGAGTGAATTGAAAAGTTCTTGGCCTAATACAGAAAGGGTAACAATAGACGCACAATTATTTTTTTATGAGGTTATGTGAACTGTCATTAGTGTTAGTACGTTTACGTTAATCTGCTAATTTATTCACTTAATTGGAATTTTTTGAGAGGTGGTGAACTTCATCGGTTGTAACAAATCTTTCCATATAAATATCTGTATGCCTCATTGTTGGAATTAGTGTGTTTATTAGCGGTTTGTGTAATTTGGTAATTTATTTAAAATTCATTATCGATTCAATTGTAGTGTTCATTATCATAGTTTACAATTATTTACAATTGTGGAGCAACCAGCTCATTGTTAGTCATATTGTTGCTAAGTTTGTTTTGTGTACACTAGTATTTTTAGTAATATCTTCGTTTCATTGTTGCCAATTGTCGTGGCTTGGAATTCAGGAACGTGCCTGCGGTCCAACTGACTCGCGTTACGAAGTTGATCAATTTCGTCCCGCGTAGATGTCTATGCCTGTGTCCGAAACTGGTGTAACAATACATTGTCCATTTATTATTATTACTTTAATGTACATTTCATTCTGCAATTTTACAGTGCCTTCTGCAGGTTTCAATTTAAAATGATTAAATTCTGTTTTATAAAATTTTTCTTTTATATCTCGAATCTCAGTCGTTTTCAGGCATCAGGTACGGTAGATAAAGAAACATTATATCTCGCTAATATCGTACTTTTCGTAATTTACCGTTTAAAAAATACGTGGCGCCCGTTTTCCCGTTTTATAACCATTCTTGTGGTTTCGACCCCGCCCGTCTCCACTGTGCAAAAGTTGGCGGCCTCCCAATCGAACAACCAGGTAGAGTAAGTGACTCCCTCGCTTTCGTGGCGCAAACCAAACGTCGCACGTTGATTAGCATCGAATCCAGGCTAGCCGAATCTGCTGATATTTTTATACTACTATCTAATTCTATTCTTTTTGCTTACTGCTAAATAAATGAATCACATTTGGTTACTTAACGCACACATCAGCCACGATTTCACATTAATTTAATTAAAAATGACAAATATTTACTTTTATTTAAAGTTTACTTATCTACCTTATTGACACACAAATTCAACATGATAATTTCTTAATTTTGACGTTTTGCGACCTTTTCAGAATGTTACAAATGTCAGTATTACTAACATAATCAACTCATTGTCACAACTATTTGCACAAAATTAATACATAAAGATAAAATTTAGAATTACTTTTACCGTCTCTTTGTTAATTGAAAACTTAGAACTTTACAGAAAACATTTTACAAAGACTATAAGTAAAACCACAGAATTTTCTTTTACTTTAGAAAGTAAAATAAAACCTGTAAGACGTACAAAACAAATAACGCCGGAAAGAAAATTTAATATTTCGTGTGCAACTTGCTTCTTAAAACAGTTGAGTTATTTAGAATGAAGTATAAATTATTTTATTCCTAGCTTTTTCAAATTTTCGAATTTATTTTAGGGTTTAGTTAGTAGTTATGTTTACTGTTGTCACGTTAATGTGTTACTAAATTGTCAGATCAGAGTTTGGTATAATACAGTGTTTTCAATAAAATTCCGAATTCGGAGTAGGCTATGAACAGATCATTATTCAATTCAAAAGTCAATATGTCAAAATTCATCTTGAAATTTAATTTTAAGGAGAAAAGATAATAAAAAAGGATACAGTATATTGCCATTCGCCTTTTTCTAATTTGTTTCCATTTCTAAAATAAGATTCAAGAAGAAAAACTTTGATTTCTTTTGATAACATTGATAATATCTCATACGTTTCTTTGTTCACAGCCTACTCCGAGTTAGGAATTTTTTTGAGCACACTGAATGTTTATTTAAATTAAATCTGGTATAGTTACTTTATTATCAGCAAACACAGTTACTAATCATTTTTGTAAAGAAATATACTTTTTTTGGTCACTTTTTCACTACACTACTTCTGTAACTTTTTCTGCATAATATTGTGTTTTTATAGTTTTCAGTTAATATTAAAAAATAACATTAAACTAAAATTGGCTTAGCGGTTAAATTTATCTACCTGTGAATAGATTGTGTATACAATAGCGTTATTTATGACGTTATGACGTGGAAAATATAATCGAAAAGAAATAGATATTATAATGTCATTTGCACATAGTATGCTATTTTACGACTAATTTTATAGCAATTTTATAGTTTTTAATATAAATTTAGACTTATAATTGAAAATCCATTGTACTATATTTGATAGGCAATAATAATATTTTATTACTGCGGATAAAGTTATGTAAAACATGTTTTAAAGTATGAAATATTTTTTGAATAATCGTTTATCTAATGTATATACTTTAACATTTTTTTTCGATACGTGAACATTGTAAACCTCTTACCTATTGCCACGTACAATTGTGGTTTTAAGAATTTGAAAAATGAAATGCGAAATTTACTGAAAAGACAACCGACATTGTATTTGAATTACGTGAGTTTATATCTATGCTACTTCTCAACATACTGGGCACCAGCTTCTATAACTCTTTTTCAAATAATGTCCTCGCCTGGGTGCTCAGCCAATCTGTTTTATTTCCTCATTAATCTCGAACCGCTGCTTCCCCAATCACATTTTCATTCGAGTAAACAAATGAAAATTGCTTGGTG
Source organism: Harpalus rubripes (assembly GCA_963082715.1). Classification (NCBI taxonomy): domain Eukaryota; kingdom Metazoa; phylum Arthropoda; class Insecta; order Coleoptera; family Carabidae; genus Harpalus; species Harpalus rubripes. The sequence continues at coordinate 52,928,329 of OY720454.1, forward strand.
CCAAATCTGGGTTGTTGGGCGGGTGGTCAAACAATTTCTATTCCAACATCTGAAGAAATTCCCGCGTCCGTGCTGCAGTGTGAAGCACTGAGGCAGCACACCGACATGCCTCTCCTTTATTTTCTGCCGAACTTCTGCCGAGCTGTGATCTTAGTTTTAAGAAATTGAACACCAGAGCGAACTTCGCATTTGGCGGGGGAGTCGGTTGTAGTAGACGTTAAAAATACGTTGCTACTACAAAAACGTCAACAGAACAAAACGTAATCGATGACCTTGTGTCAAGAATCTAAATATAGTCCGTTTTTAAATTAAAAGGAGTAAATTCAAAATTTCCTTAGAACAATGTATACTTTGATCGCCAGTGGTCAGCCATGTTTACACCAAAATACAAATATTTTTTCCATTTTGATATTCAGTCAAATCATAACCCATTTTGTTCAAAAACAGACAAGTCTTATAAAGGCTAAGTGTGTATTATCTTATTAATTAGACTGAAAATCGTAGATAAAATTTCCCCGCTAGTGGAGCAAATCGGTACTACGGAAAACAGTCGTACACGCGCCATATTGAATAAGTGACAGCTGAGTGAATAGTGTAGTAATTAATAATTAAATATTTAAACTTATCGCCTTTATATAAATAAGTTTTTAAACTCGGTTTGTATACACAGTCAACGAAACATATAGTATGTTCCGTAACGCAACGGTTCGATTAAGATTACGATTTTGTGTTCCGTAAGTCCTAAAATTATTTACCGGTTTCTATTTGGAACGCGGTTCCTGAAAAACGTTGGTAAAAAGTCGGACTACGGCAACCACGAAATAATCCTGATTTCTCTGGTATTTTTACCCTCACTACCGCTAGTTTCAAACGTCATCATAACAACATCAAACGATTTACGTCATTGTCAAATTTCTAAACCGCATTAGTGGTATTACTAATAATAATTATTAGGGATGTAAGTATGAAAACATTATTTATATTTGATATATTGTTGGTTGTGTTATTATTATTGCTATTAAATGTAATAGAATGTTCAATTTCCTTGTCATATTCAACGTCATTATTCATTTAGTTAATTTTTATTTTTGTTAGGTTTTGTCAATTTTAAATGTCATATGATTCAATGTCAATCTGTCTCGAAATAGACGAAAATATACAGGAACCTTGGTGTACCCGGAATCAAGATCCTGTTTTTTTTATTGACTTACGGAACATAGTAATAGTGAAAAATGTGAACTGTCATATGTCAAATCCATTGTATGGCGGCCATCTTGTTTCGAAAATCAGCGCTTCTACCGTTATTTTCGATTTCGAATAATTACTAAATACAATTGCGCAAGCGCCGTGTTGCCATAGTAATAGAGAATCGTGTACTATTCTACTGGAGGTTGAAAAAAATTGCCTTCTTATATGATTTCTTATAATTATTGTTTAATTTATTTAGAAAATTAACTTGTAGGTACATGGGCGCCCGCAGACTTTTTTACAAGGTGGGTCGAAATAATTTTCAGGGTCAAACGTGTTTTAATGCAAGGTAAGATAATATAGAGTTCTTTACAATGAAGCAAATTGAACAAATTCTTAAAAAATTATAATCAATATTTTATGACAAAAATGCGTATGTACGCTCTAAAGCGTAGATTTGCCCCTTCTACTAGGCTTTATGATGCGAGATGCGAGCATAAGCAATAACTACAGAAACAGACAATCTGAAAATACAATGTTACATTAAATTAAAATATATTACTGAGTAACAATATAATTATTCTATTGAACTGCTCAAAATAAAATGTATAATAATTAAATGTTAATTAAATCGTGCTCCTCACAAAATACGGCAACCCTAATCATACGTAGGTACTTTTAATATAAATAAATATGCAATGTCTATTCATTATATACTTTTCTATTTCCTTATTTCTATATAACAGTAAAATCGATAATTGTGAAAGTTTTGAGAAGAACGTGATCATAAAATGATTAGAATAAACTACGGCAAAGAAAAGAAAAAAGAAAATACAACACCGAAGATAATGTAATATAAATAACATAATTTACTCATTCTGACACTTCAGCTATTTCGTACTTAGTAATAGATAGTATGTAATAAATTTTTGATTAAAATATAAGAAAATATTACCAATAATTATTAAAAAATACAATGATACATTGAAAAGAAAAAATAAAATTATAATTTTATTTTTAAAAATGGATACAGTCCATAAATGAAAGGGGAGTCAGTCGACCCTTTCGACCCCCTCTGTGGGCGCCTATGTGTAGGTACTGTTTTTCTATTGAAATTCTCAGTTGTTAATTGCTCTCAAGTATGATCTCATTCTTTTGATAACACTTTCAGTTCAGAAAACTCATTTTTATCATTGTAAATTATCATCTTAAAACCCACATTTACTCTGAATTTGTTCATTTAAAACTTAGAATTACACCAAAACTATTTTTCTCCAACTTCAAACTAAAAACCCCTCTCTGAAGAAAGGAAGTGTTGGTCTTGAGAGACCGCAAACTCTGCACTGCAAGTTGGCAAACACGTTCTTGTCGGTCGGGGCATAACTCGTGCCAGAGACAATTCCACCGAGATGCACATAATATCTCAGGAGTGTCAGCGCCAGAGCCACTCCGCACACATAATCGCGCCGGCAGACGTAAATAGCTGAGACTCCAACCCGGGAAAAACTTGACTGATAGCGCTGGATGCGCAAGACGAAGAACACAAGTAATAACAGGAATGTCTGATGAGCTCCCGTTAACAGTTTGTTACTGATGAAAAGGAGATATTACTCGAATTTAAATGTCTTAGTAATTAAAGAGAAAAATCATGTTAAAAAAGCCAAACTTTGTGCTGTGAACCTATATCTAATCTACCATAGTATTTATTGGATTTGTATTAAGTTATAACATAATATATTACTATGTTTACATGCAGTTTTGAAAATGATTTCAGTTTTCAGTCAAAATTACGCGAAACTGTTTACATGCAATTTTCAAAACAGGTTTATAGATTGATTTGAAAACAGTTTCGGCGCATGCGCATATGACTGAGGTAAGTGACAGATCCTCTTCACTCCAAATTCTTCGTTTTCCCATTTTTCCAATTATTTTTACTGCTTTGTACCATTGCGCATTAAAACTACACAATTGTCAGTTTATTTTTAGGCTACTAACACCAAGTAACACAAAGCGACAGAAACGTTACACTATGTGCGCATGCGCAATATCGAAACTTGAATTTTAAGCGCTTACATGAGTAGTTTTGAAACTAGTTTTCAAATCAAACCCGTGAAATTAAGTTTCGGTTTGTGAAAACTCAAAACCGTTTTGACACTGTATACATGGCGTTTTCAAAACTAAAAACGTTTTGAAAACGGTTGGAAACCTGCACGTAAAACTCAGTAATAATTACATGCTCTTGAGGTCAGGTCATTTTATTTTAAATATGTTATGTATAGTAGTTTCGTTCAACGATAATATACTTCACCATTCTTTTCTTCCACTTATTAAAAGCTCCCAAACAATTTTCTCTTGGATTGTTAAATGCTTTTAAAATAACCATGAATTGCACTGCAACAGCATTAATTTCTTCTTCATACCAAAGCCTTCTACACCCTAAAAATTGCAAAAAAAACGCATATTGCCATATCAGTGCTGCGGCGCTACCGTATCGCCTGGCGAACGCATTACGTAAAAATAACGTTACCCTAAGGCCGCTTTCACCCGATCCGTCTTTTTGCCGTCCGTCCGTGTCCGGCACGGCGCCGTGCTTAGAAATTACCACTGTTACTTATGGCCACGGTGTAGTATCTATAGGTGAGTGCACGGCGTATTTCAATGCATTACGAAGAATGGCGAACTAACTGGGCTAGTTCATACATTGTGCCGCTAGATGTCAGGTTTTGTTGCGACCCGGTTTTTATACAAAATATTTAAAATATTAAATTATTCATATATAACGCATAATATTCTATATTTTCAATCATTACCTTTTATCTTTTGTCAGTTCTATGAATGTATTTTGTACGAATTCCATACAAAAACGTTTCTATACTTCCAGTACAATTATACAACAACATATGTCAAATGCACTTGACATTGACACCTTTCAATCAGAAATTTATCTTAGTACCTGTTTCTGTGTTAATAGTGTAGCTGGCTGCCGCTAAATTGCACATTCTGGCACGTTAAAAAGACTATATTTCTCTTTATTTGATCCATACCCTGTTGTGCATCTTGTAGCAAAACATTTTTTGTCAAATGGTAACGAGTCGCGTTAGCGCCATTTTGTTTCCCAGTTACTTAGCCATGTCAATGCATCTCGTGCTCTCACCTATAGATACTACACCGTGCTTATGGCTTTGTTCATACGTTACGAATAATGCCGTCCACGGCGCCCATTTCAATCTCGCACGGCAATATGCCCTTCACGGCGCAAAAAGTACACGTAGTTATAAATGCGTGCGTTCAGATTTGACGGCTTTTTGCCGTCTGCCGGAAAAATATTTCAATACTTTATTTATGTTATTGAAGTAGACTATGAATGAAATTCATACTTCGATGATATTGGCTGATGTATGATACATTTCATAAAATACATGTTTGGAAGCATACAAGCCACAAGCTGACTTTATTCCAAATTGACCCCTGTGGTGCACTCTCCACGCCAGCAATGAGTGCTCGTGAGGTGACGCCTGGTAAACGCTCGCACGATACAAATATGTCATCATTATTGCCGAAATCTGTGTACAAAGCAGATTGGCACACCCAGCAATGGGTAATATGCCGTGATTTAATTTCTGTGTTTATCGTATTTTCTAGGTTTTACGTTTACATATTTAAAATCAAATAATTTGCTTTTTGCGATTTGACATTGAATTTGATGTTTCAATATCAAATATAGAAGACATACGTTCATGTTTTCATTCTAAACTAGCGCTCATAGCGGACAACTATGGCGAACTAAAGATGCCGCATACGTAATCGTATTGCGGGCGATTTATAGTATAGTATTGAAGTAATGTAGAAAAATCATTACATTTAAACATGACTAAACTCTCCTATTTGACATATAAATACTGTTTACGGTAGTATAAATTGTAGGTATCATCTATAGTTTATCTGATTTTCGTATTTACAGTAATTCTAGCGTGACCCGCACCTCTAATATGAAAATTTGTTATTTTGTTTGTAAATGTTGAATCACAACGGAATTAGAAAAAACCTTACGTGATTCGTTACAAAATCGTATTTTTCGCACATGGCGTGTTAGCGTCTTCAGTTCTATTGTGAAAAACACCACCATTTTGCAAGTAAACATATAAATAGTTATTTCCAAACCCTTCCGAGTCAGTAGTATTTTTTAGTTTAATATGTACAGACGTGAGTCTCAAACTCATGTGATTTTATAATACAAATTTGGAATAATTTTCAATTTTAGTTTCAAGACCGAGAACAAAGATTATTATCCTAGAATTATTTAATTACGAAGTCTCAGGCTATATCAAGGAATAAAAAAAATAGCCGGCGGGATTTGAACCCGCAACCTTAACATTTGTATTGTTGTGTGCTACCAACACCACAATTGGTAGCACACAATAGAACAAATATTGAGGTTGCGGGTGCAAATCCCGCCGGCTAGCATTCTTTTCACAATTTCTTTCCTTGATTTAATTAATATTATTTAAAAAAATACCACATTCATCTAATATTCCTCAGGTTATATATAGTTTGGTTTTTCAAAATTACTAGCCTTGCTTCATGTCACGCTTCCGGATAATTATTTGAATAGGTTTACATTGTCCTTAATACATTCTGCTATTGTAATTTCTAGAAAATTAAATTTAGAAAAAGTATCACATTTGTGGAAATGGATGTGAATGAAAGTTTTTATAAACTGAGAACTATTCGAGTTCTAGAGAAATGGAACATTCTATTCACTTCATTAAATAGAGTACATTTTTTAGTTATGATTATGACATCTGCGCAATACAACGTTTTTATTATGAAAAAAATTAACAATGTTCTAATTATTCCACTATATATGGAATTGTTTTCATTACTGGAACACAATTTACCTGTTGTTAAAGCGTTCATTATAGTTTCGGGAATGTGAGCGCACAGATAATTTTCAAATTTTTCACATTTCAATGGATATTTTAAAAATTGGTAGATCGTGCACGTGCACATACTGAAATAATTCGATTTACAAATATGTATGCTAACCATAAATTAAACACTGTAAAAGTGTAAAGGACGTGTAGGTAAATGTTTTTTTTTGCTCCATAACGGCAGAAATTAGGTATGAAAATGTCAAAAATCACCGCAGAAATAGTGATAGCCATGGAACTGAAACTAAAAATTGACAAATACGATTCATTTGTCTGTTTAAATAAACAGATAATTGTGACGGCGGGATAGCACAGCGCTAGATTGCTTGCGTCTGGACTCAGAGATCGTGAATTCGAATCCTGGTCAGGTCGGAAATTTTTCGAGGAATTTTTCTCGACTGGCCTTTATCGGAAGCTATTCCCTTTACCTTTCCAAGTTGGAATGCAATAGACACACAATTGCAATTTGCACGAGAACCTCTAGCGGCAAAGCATAGAATTAATGGTTGCTATGGTCACAGTATAAGGAAGTGGCAGTAGGGACACTCTGCTAAATTTCATGTCAGCAATTTCTATGCGCATGTGCGAAAATTCACCTCTGAAAACATGGGTGGAAACTTTTAGTTTGCTTAGCAGTGGCGTAACAAATTTAAGATTTATAATAATATAATATTTAGATCAATAATAGCAATGAATTAAGTTTTTACTCAACATAACAATAAATGAAATTAGCAAAAAGTTAAATTTCAAATGTCTCCTATGTATTATATTAATTTTGCTAGGTGGATGAAGGGACCTGGCTAATCCCTCCTATTTACGCTACTGAAGCGTGTTTTGTTTTCGTTTGAGAACATAACCTTGCTTGATTTCCATCAAACTTTGTTTTTTCTTTTTGACTTGTGCACTTTTAAAAATGGAAACAAATACAGCTAGGAGAAGAGGTGGAAGTAAATGTGCTATGAAAAAATGTTTAAATGTACATTCATGTGACACGTGCAATAAATTTGCTAAAGAACATGAAGAATTGGACAATACCTCATTATATTCCTATTTTAAGAAATATGAAGATGTGCCTTTTGAGGAAAAGACATTCGGAAGTTTATATATGCCAAATGAATTATTTATAAGTTTTGTATTTAAGTTAGAATTTTTTTTTATTCAAAACTTTGAAACATTTTCTACGCAAAATAACATTATCAACGTTTTGTTTCAAATGTGAATAGAATAATATTTGACCATCCATGTGAATACTTTCCTAAACATTATTTGGTAAATTTGTATTTTAGGATGCGGTTATTTTATTCTTTAAAATTTATAACTGTCTCTTCCTTATACTGTGCTATGGTTATGATTTACAAACAAAGAACTGTCACCTCTACACTTCAGCCATAGTTTTAGTACTATTGAATGATCTTCTGGCTTTAAACTCATTTTTAATAAACACAACGAACAAAACAAAGCAGACTAGATAATTCGGTTATAACACTGAACGACAGATGCAAAGGAGGAAAGAGTTTTTTAAAAGATTCAGGCTATCTGCGAGAACTGTCGAAAATATTATAGAACAAGTTGAAGGAGTTTCGTGGCCGCGTGGCTGAGTGTCTGGTCGCGAATCTGGGGAACCGGGTTCGATCCCGATCGACGTCAAATATTTCGAATTTGAAATGGCACAAAATTGACCCCTGTGGTGCACTCTTCACGCCAGCAATGAGTGCCCGTGAGGTGACGCCTGGTAAACGCCCGCACGGTACAAATATGTCATCATCATTACCGACATCTGTGTACAAAGCAGATTGCCACACCCAGCAATGGGTAATACGCCGTATTTATATTTATTTATTTATTTAAGTTGAAGATGGTATTCGACATGAAACGGATAAATAAATATTATAGTTAATGGTTAATCAATAATAGTTTTTATTACATAAATTTTAATTCCGGAAATCATGCATTATCTCCTGCAGAACAATTATTGCTGGCTTTAAGATATTATGCTACCGGTTCCTTTGTATCAGTTGCCGCAGGTTTTTGTGAAGTTTCTGAATCAACATCAAGCACAACGATTGCTCGAATAATTAGGGCCTTAGCAGATCTAAGACCTTATTGTATACAAATGCCTATCATCCCTGAAGAAATTGCAGAAAGTAAACGCAAATTTTACAATATTGCCCGTTTAACAAATTGTATAGGTGCTATAGATTTACACATTTACAAAACGTAAACACCCAAACCAAATAAAAAGTTATGAAATAAAACAAAGAACTGTCAAAATTCAGTGTTGTCAACTGCAAAATTCCGCTTTCAATGAGAAAATTGTACTAACTTTATAAAAATAACCAAAAACTTTGGGTTAGCTAAAAACGTGTGTGGAAAAACGTTTACGGTGGTAACCGGACATTAACTTCGTGTTACTTTTAACTCCACGTTTGATAACCGCATGTTAATTTATACTTGCTAAAACCGAGCCTAAGTAGAAGTTAACTCTTTGTTCATGTTTTGAAATAATCTCATACTAGATTTATTGTTACCATGACTGAACTTCAGATCACTTTCGATTAAAAAAGATATGCAGCTTAGCAAAAATCTCATTGCGAGCGAACTGATTATAAACATGAAAATATTACACTTTAAGAAAGTTGTGCGGGAAGTAAATATGAAAATAACTAAAGTTTCTAGATGAATTCTTCATCGTGAAACGTCTTTTCTGTAAACGCATTCCATAACTTACCAATTTAAAAAACTTAGAACAAAATCTCGGCTATATTTCACCCATTTTACCCTATAACTCATTTCCATCTTAAACTAAATTTAAAAGTTCGAAACATTAACCATACTCCTCCCATCAATTCTCTTAATTCTGGTCGGGCGTCGGGCGAGTCAGAGTTGGCGCTGGAGAACGTAGTGCAGCTCCGCGGGCATCGGGACGTGACGCCCGAGATCGTGCGTCGCAGACGGAATGGAAATTCTTTCAGAAGTCATTTGAAATTAACTGAAATTGGTCCGCACTCATTTCACAATGGCAATTTAAAAACTTTAGCTGGGCTGTCGCAGACTCCCTGTAAGCTAATGTGAACAAGGGATGGATTTTAAAATAGGTTACGAGGTGGGTTGTAGCGGTCAACTATAAATCTAAAAACCAAAATTTACTGTCGATGCCTTCTGAAATTTATTACCTAGTTTAAATCGGACCCATATAATGGCACTTTCTTAAAATTTCAAGTAAATTTTCGAATTCAAACTAACAACAAAAAATATCTTGTGTTGTACAGGCCTTATCTGTACCTCAGTGGTTAATTTTTAATAACGATACGAGGGTACCCTTTTATATATCGGGATTAGAGAACAAAAACAAATATTAATTATCGAAAATAGCTTTATTGTTTTTCAAAATATTCCCCATTAAGATCTATACACTTTTGCATGCGTTTGAACCAATTGTCGAAGCACTTTTGCCACTCTGATTGAGGTATCTCCAAAACATGCATTCTGAACGCATCAACCGCTTCTTCAGGTGTCGAAAAACGTTGACCTCTCATTTTATTTTTTACGTACGGGAATAAAAAGAAGTCATTCGGTGCCAAGTCAGGACTATACGGCGGATGACTCATCAAATCGATGTTTTGAGTGCTCAAAAATGCAGTTGTTTGAGCCGATGTGTGAGAGCTCGCATTGTCGTGGTGAAGAGTGATCCGTCTTCGGCGGTTGGTTTTCCTGATTTCTTGGAAGACAACTGGCAAACAAATGGTTGTGTACCACTCAGAATTGACTGTTCTGCGTTGTTCTAGTGGTACGGTTGCGACATGTCCAGTTTTTCCGAAAAAACAGGCGACCATTTGCTTGGAAGTGCGCGAACAACTTTTGTGGGATTTGGCTCATCTTGAAACACCCATACAATCGACTGCTGTTTACTTTCGGGCTCATACGCGTAAATCCACGATTCATCACCTGTCACGATGTCATAGACGTGTTTCGAAGCACCGCGATCGTATTTTTTGAGCATTTCTTTCGACCAATCGACACGAGCCTTTTTTTGAGCGATTGACAAATTGTGTGGGATCCAACGCGAACAAATTTTTTTGACAGTCAAATGTTCATGCAATATTGAATGTATGCTGGTCCCACTAATGCCTAAGGTTGCTTCAATCTCACGATAGGTCACATGACGATATTGCAATATCAGTTCGCGCACAGCATCAATGGTTTCCGGAACAACAACTGATTTTGGACGACCTTCACGAAATTCGTCTTGGAGTGAACTACGACCTCGGTTGAATTCACCATACCATCGATAAACACTGGTCCTTGATGGAGCTTCATCGCCAAAAATTGAATTAAGTTCATCGATGCACTGTTGTTGACTTAATCCACGTCGAAAGTTGTAAAAAATAATCGCACGAAAATGTTCACGATTTAATTCCATTTTTTGGCCGAGATGAATCTTTTAAGTTACTGTAAATAACACAAATAGCGCTCGTATGTCAAAACGTTCTGAGTACGTATAACCTCAAAAATGTCAAACTTTACGATAGAGCTGTCAGTTGCCAGATTGCAACACTAGGGTTGTCCAATCCCGAAATATAAAAGGCAACCCTCGTATTCGCCCAAAAAAAAATTTCTTTTGGCAAGTCTGCAAAAATTCTCCATTGTTTCTTTCAACTCCTTACCTGAAGCACAGAATATATACATGACTAACGTCAACAGAAGCGACACTGTTGTGTGTATTGCTGTCCGTGTGCTTATGGCTATGTGTGCGTGAACTTGGACCAGGGAGGGGTAACGTAAGGAGATTGGGCATACTCCAGTACGCCAGGTTTTGTCAGTGACGGAGTGACGGCGTTCGTGTGTAGGGCGGTTCAGCGCAAGAATATTACGACTACCACACTGGACTACTGACATAATGTCGGGCGGTATATTGTTGTGTAAAAGGCTGTCCAAATAATAATAACTATTTGAAAATAAACCTAACTAAATCGGCGTTAAATTGTATAATAAGTTAGATAGTAGATTTAATAATATTACTAGTGTTAAGGAATTTAAATTAAAATTGAAACTTTATTTGATAGAAAAATGTTATTATAGTGTACAGGAGTATTTAAATAGGTAAAATATGTATTAATCTTCTTTCATTTTGTATGTAAATTTTTTCTGACTTATTCTATGTCGTGTATTTGATCTTCGAATGAATAAAATATTATTATTAATAAAGATTAAAAAAATTGTAAAAAGCTTTTTTAGATTACCGATTGACCCAGAAAAATATTATATTTATTTTATTTTACATTTCTATCGACCGCCTCAGTGTATTATGCTTACACTAAAATTTATATGTAATTTTTAAGGGGTTTTATTAATTTAGAACAATTATTATATTTTTATTGATATCAAAATAAATAAACTTTCCTCTTTGATACCTAGGCAGACATCTTACGTACGCCTATGCTAGCGCGTAAAGCGAGCCTGTTGAAGGTCACCAAATTCAAATACAAACGTATAGGGTAGTGTCGTACCAGTGCCTGAAGAGAAACGTTAACCCCGCAAATGTTTGTTGAGCTTGGGGAATAGATAATAGTATAACGGTGCCCAGTCAGGGCTATAGGGTGGATGTCTTATTTGTACCAAGTTGCAATCGTTGATTACTTCTGCGACTTTTCGAGCTTTATGCAATTGTCAAGCAACAGCATAATTCCTGGCCGTAGTTGCTGGGTCTTTTTAAGCATATACCAGCTCTTAAATAGATAATTGTTTTCTTGTGTATATCTTCTGTGATAGTAGACTCTTTTCCTTTGATCTGTCAAATCTAAGTCTTCCACTTTTTTGATGTTTTTTGCTTCATCGGGTCTTCCGCATCTTGGGTCAATTTGAATTGATTCTCTGTCCCAATTGAAATTACTTACACCAAAATTTTTCTGTAAAATAGGAAGGCCCATTTCCCCCATATATCCCCCTCATCCTTTCTTGGATTACTTTCGGTCCATACCCACCTTACGTTAAGAATTTTATAACGTTTCTATGTTCAAGCTTCACTTAACTTATTTTGTCACAACTTAACCTCTGTAGAAACTACAACTTCAGATTGATTTGTACAAAACGAGGTGAGTAAATCGATAAATGTCACAGTAACTTGACAGCAAAAAATTGCTGTTGTCACTTGTTATTTTATAATATAAAAATTTCCCCTCGTAAAACAAAAAATTGGATTTTTGGTTGTCTAATCAAACGCCACCCGGTATATTTAGTTTTATTTATTTTATTATGTAGGTAGATATTAAAACTATTACTGCTTTCTGCATTCCGTATAGTTTTTATTATAACATCTCTTTTTTATGACAAGTTGGCTGCTGTAAATGCATAACTCGGAAACCCATTACAGATGCAATGAAATTATTTTTATTATCAAGTGTAAATGGTAGAAGGTAATAAGATTATACTATCGTGCATAGCAATCTCCAATGAGATAATTTAAAAGATATAAACGTAATTTATGTAATTGCTCTCAATTTCGTATCTCAGTATTTAAATAAATTATGTAGCATACGTGATCTCTATTAATGTTTGTAGTACTCGTAATGTAAATGGTAATTAGTGTTTTCCAACTATAAATTTGTGTTGAATTATGTATTGGAACTGGATATAATATGACAAACTGTAGTATATTTTATGCAATATTGTAATGAGTAAATTTATATTATGGTAATCCGTACTTTATGATTAATATTTTCACTGCATCCGTACACTCATGAATTTATACTTCCATGATTTGAATTTGTTACATTTCATGTCCATATTTTAGTTGCATTAACACTATCGTAATAATTCCAGTGACAACATTTGGAAAGCTAGGAATTTACTGCAAATACCTTTATTTGCAGTTTATCAATGTACTTTTGATTAGCGCTGAAACTCTTTCCACCGAGTCATTTCTTCGAGATCGTGAACAGGAAATAGTCGTAGGGGACTAAATCTTGATGTAGATGTAGGAACAATTCGCAACCTAATTCATGGATTTTAACCATGGCAACTGCATACCTGTTCACTTGAACATTGTGTGGATGGAACAGAATTTTTTCTGCACCAAATGTGACGATGTCTCTTTCAAAACATCGTTGAAACGGTCCAATAAGTTGGAATAATATAAGTTGTTTATTGTTTTTCCCTTTTCAAGAAAATCGATGTGGATTATGCCGCGTGCATTCCAGAAAACTGTGGCCATGATCTTGTTGGCTGAATAGATTGCCTTTACATTTTTCGGTGCAGATTTGCCAGAATCTAATGTTAGATTGTTTCTTGGTCTCTGGTGTGTAGTGATGAATTCATGTGTCGTCCATAGTTAGGAAATGACACAAAAACTCATTTTTATTGCACCTGAACATCGCCAAATATGCCTCTGAAGTTGTCACACGTGTTCGATTTTGGTCGCCTGTGTGCAAATGTGCACCCATTATGCGGATATCCTTTTCATAGCCAAATGTTCACTAAGATATTGCTACACGTTCATCTGAGATCCGTACTACCTCAACTATCTAACGCACTTGCAATCTGCAGTTTTTACTTCTTTGTACAAAGTAAAGGAAGTATTGTATTCGCGAAAAATTTCGATTTCCAGATTTCAACGGAAATATCCATTTTGACCATCCCTGAATCCATTCTGACTAATTTCGTCGTGACGTCTGTACGTACGTACGTATCTTGCATAACTCAAAAACGGTAAGCCGTAGAAAGTTGAAATTTTGTATTTATGGCTTCTATAACATCTAGTTGTGCACCTCCCTTTTTGGTCATTACATAATTTCCAAAATGGTAATTTATTTGAAGCCTATAATAGATTTTAATGAAAAACTATGTTAAAATATAATCCAAAACTTTTCAAATTTAGTATATAAGGTTGAAAAACTGCAGTCTATTATTTCTTTATTTTCAACTACGCCGACGTTTCGATAATACAACTATCTTCTTCAGGGCTCTATAAATATATTTCACATATACAGAGTACTATTTTTAACTAACAAAAACAAAATACTTACAGTTGAAGTCTTGTATAAATATTAATAAAATGGACATCTCACAAAATATAATCAAATATAAGGGAAATAAATATAACATGAGATTAATAAAATAATTACAATCAGTCACAAATTTATAAATAGTCTAGCTGGAGTAACATAGCAGATTTTGGTTAAAACAGGCTAACCGGAAGTGATATATTACCTGAAGTTGTTAACAGTTTTTCTTGAATAAAATGGTTTCATTTTTATTTTAGAAATAAATGCTTCAAATAAGAGCTTTAGAGAATTAAATTCTGCGTCTAGCACATCAAGTATTATTAAATTAGCTCTTTGTATAAGCGAGATATGTAAATTTAAAACATATACTTTTTGGTTTTTGTAATGAAGCTTGCCATGGATTAGGACAAAAATAACAAAAAAATAAAAAATAGATGTTATTGTCAAATACGTGCAATTTTATAATTGGGTCTATACTTCATCTTCATATTAGTCTTGCGTACAAGGAAGTCGTGTGGTGTCCACATCAGATTTTTTAATACAATGTTATGGATTTTATCACTCATTTCTGATGTGGTTATCTTATTTGAGCGTCCTAAACATTCGACACTACTAGTGCATGTACGACCACAAAGAAAATCAATATACCACTTGTGAATAATTTTATTTGATGACGAAGAGTCCCCATAGTATTTATCAAGTTTTTTTTTGTTTGCGTAATACTTTTTTACGCAAAGAATATTATTTAAACAGCACACTAAATTAATTTGTTTCCCTGATTTCAAAATTGCGAGAGGTTGTCTAATTTCAATGACTGTCAAATCTTAATTAATGACAGGATCTGTCTGAAAAATTTTACGTGGCCTATTGAAAGATGGTACTTCACAAGTATCATATTAGACTTGCGACTGTGACGTGATCAATTAGAATTTTACTTTACTCTGCCCTCGTAAGAAGCGGTAAGTATTAATAAAGCAATACTCCTTTATGAATCCTTCCTTCCTTGTGAGTGAGAGAGCTGCTCGCGTTGATGACGTCGCCGGTGATGTTAGTTTTAATACCAACCGCCAGAGGCGCGCACTTGCTTCCGCCTTCGCCCGGTTTAAATTAAGCCCAATGACTTGTATATATCATCTTTCGCTCCGGGCATGAATTCTCTCTTCGTCTTGGGGTTATTTTTTTCTTTTTTGTTCGCCGCGGTCGCGGTAAGTTTCCGCAGCTTGTGCCCCGTTTCCTGATTCGATATTTGTAACAGTTTTTCCTACAGCAAAAAAATTCCAGCTTTTGTATCAACTCTTATTGTTTTCCGTATGTGTGGACTGTGGGTGTTTTTTGCTGGTTAAAGTGAAAATATACACAAAAAAGAGATAGAAATTTGAGTGTTAGAAAGGTTTCGAGAATACAAATGACATAGGTCTATCGTATATATTTTATCTGTCTAACGTGACACAAATTTGTTACACTTTGACAGAAAATTTTGTAATAACAATATTTTTGAATGATTTCTTTTTATAATGGCTACTTTTCAAAATTAATAACTGTTTACAAAAATGCTTCGTATTGATTGCAATAATTACAAATTATAATAATTAAATTTTATTTTGATTAAAATTTTAAAAAATATTCCGATATATTAATATGCTTACATTAGGTTAGAAGTTAGTGAATTTTTAAAGTCAATCGTGTGTTTTTGGGCAAACTGATAATTCACACTATGGTGACCACGGGATAACTAGACGACTATAGTGACGCTGACGTCACACTTGAAGACCATTTCCCACAATAAATTGAATTACAATATAATCGGTATAAAAATACAAAGATAATTAACTGTTAATTTAATAAATAGTCTTGTACTGCATTATTATAATATAAACGCCCGATATTTCAATCTTCTGATAAATGTTCCTAACAACTATTCGGTAAACAAATTTATTAGGTAGATTTATTAGGAAGATAGCAAATTTCGGTATTTCAATGTTAAGTTGCCATGCAAATTGTTATTAGATACTTTTTTGGAATCTAGTTGTAAAAATATAGAATAAATTAAAATAATACATGACACTGACATTTAATGTCACATAGAAATATTTATAAAAATATGGACAAGAAACGGACATCAAACTTTTCCAAGGCTGAAGTTCTGTTATTAACCGATTTAGCTTTCAAATAAGACTGCGAACTCCACAACGTGGGTAAATAAGTAGGAGATTTGGGAAATCATTACTAGCGAATTTAATGCACAATGTGGTACCGTCCACTGCGATAGCAAATCATTTCGTTTAAAATTTGATTGCATCAAAAGTACATTAAAAGAAACTGCAAACAACAAATTTGTATTTTAGACTAGTACTTCTACAAGTACTCCTAAGTTTTCTTAAATTTGTTAGGCTCTAGTAACTTTTTTGATAACTTTTTCTGCTGTGGATTTATGTATACCCCCAAAATCTCCAATAGTAATATAGAAACTCCTCGTAGAATAAAATCTTAAAATTAGTAATAATAGGTGTAACGGCGAAAGACATGAATTTCTAAAATGACAATTTGTTACTGAATAAACAAACTATCGAATTCTTAATAAGAGCTGCTTTATTTTTTTGTACAAAACACCTTTTTTGTCTGTAAAATCAATATTTTATATAATTTTCTACTAATTCTAAAATATATTCTATGCTACGTTTTGATAGTCGGAATCTTTTGCAAAATTCTTCATTGGTCCAAATATTTAAATTATCAGGTCTTTGTCGTACACTATATATTATATTTTCCTTACGGGATTAATATTTGCAATAATTTCAAGTTCTTCCTCTTCCAATATGTAATCAATTTCATCAAAATACATTTCCATTTTCTATTTCAAATGTAAATGTGATGACAACTGACAATGACATTCGTTTTATTAGGTAGCTAACAAATTTATTAGCTACTAGAAGTTCCTCTCAAATTTGTTAGCGAATAAACAATTTATAAGGTACCTAATAAGTTGTTTGGACATTGAAATACGCAAAAAAATGGTTGTTAGGTAAATAAAAATTATTAAGAAGTTGTTTGGAGATTGAAATACCGGGCCTAACAATGCGTTAACAGTTTGTATTTTTGAAAAAAATTGTGAAAAATTGCCAGCCATCGGGACTCAAATCCGAGACACCTATCTTTCCGGGATAGTGCTCTACCAACTAAGCTACCGGCTGCTTTCCTCTCGATGACCGACAATCCTTCACATTAACATTGTATAACTGCTGAGAATTATATTAATTAACTAAATGGTGCTAGACTAGATACATATCGCTCAATGGCGTCGGCAGCGCGCACCCTACTTTAATATTAATAAACATGTAATTTTGCATATTTACGAGTATACTCGTATTTGTGTTTTCGTATAGTCCGACAGTTTCGATAACCTGACAATCGCTTGATCCCGTTTGGATCAGATTATCAAGACCACTGTAATATGAAATTAAAAAGTTCAAGTTTATCAAATTTAAGGTTGAATTGTTTTTATAATTTACATGTCAAGAGAATTAATGCGAATACCTCTTTCTAATTACTGTAAAATATCTCACAGTTCACAGTCTTATCTTTTGTAAAAATCTTCAATCCAT
Source organism: Harpalus rubripes (assembly GCA_963082715.1). NCBI lineage: Eukaryota > Metazoa > Arthropoda > Insecta > Coleoptera > Carabidae > Harpalus > Harpalus rubripes. The sequence goes on from OY720454.1 coordinate 52,946,050, forward strand.
TAGACTCACACAACACAATAAATAGTAGCGTATCCATTCCTTGTATGACCCTCATCCTTTTATTCTCTCTTGACAACTTCTCCCATGCCATCTAGTGTAATGATCAGCAGTTAGACAGCGAGACAGTCTTGTATAGAGCTGTGCAGTGCAGCACATTACGCCCTGGTCGTGCTGATGTATGTAAAAAGTTGCGCTGGAAGTGCAGTTTTGAAAAGTGCACGTCACACACTAAATGGTGATGTACAAAGACGTTAACTGAAACTAATGGGTGTCCACGGAACTTGTACTAGCATGATGGGAGTGCTACTCGTAGCGCTGTAATATGACGTAACTGCTGATGTATAGAACTTCACCAAGTTTTTCTTGTTATTTTTGTTGTACTCTGTAATGGGATAGTTTGTTTTCATAATTTGTTCATTACTGTCATCCAACAAAATAGAATGTATTATTTATTTTCTATGCTGTCAAAATGTCTTTGTGTTTGCGTTTCCTCTCCAACAAATTAGATGTTGATATATTGTTTTTAGTTCGATTCTTTGTATGATAACAATTTACTAGGTACTGGAGTTACTTTACAGCTTTAGACGAAAGGTAAACACAGAGTGGGGTGTGTGTTTTTTATTTATTTAAGGATAGGGGGCTGTGCGCTGTGTGGTATACATACGAGCTCTGTTAGAAAAGTATTCGACCTTATTTTTTTTTGCGAAAACCTGACGGATTTGAATCAAGCGCCCTTGCATGAGCCGACGTTAAACCTTCGTGCGCATGCGTGTTTTTTTCCCGCCTGACGATAGCGTCTGTTGCTGGCAAGCAGCATTTGAGTGAGGTAGTGTGTAGTACTCTCGTCGGTTTTTCTTTGTTTCCACTGAGACGACTGGGATTTGGTTTCCGGGTCGTACCCGTACACCCAGGACTAGGGCTGGTAAAAAAATCGATATATCGACTTCTATTCGATTTTCCTCAAAAAAAGTAGATCGACTTTAAAAAAAAGTCGCTGTCGATTAGTCGAATATAGACTATTTCGACTTCGACTTTTATACTATTTCGACTTTATAGACATTTCGACTTTTTGACATATTTATGATTTCGACTTTTAGTTCAATTCTATTTTTAGACTATTTCCACATTTAGACTATTTGAACTTTAAAATTATTTCAACTTGTTAGATAATTTCAAATTTCATTTTCGATTACACTTAATTATTTTACATATTTCATTTCAAGTTGAACCGTCAGATGTCAGGTCAGATGTGTGTATGTGGGGATGGTATGGGGTGTGGCCTGTGTTCTTTTGTGGTTCGTTTATTGCTGTATGCGTGCCGTAGTCTTTCTTGCTGTTCTTATGTACAAAAGAAAGTTTTGCATTTGGCTTCTAAATGTTTCATATACTTAATTGCAATTTAGTAGTTTCTTATTATTATTATTATTATTATTATTATTATTATTATTATTATTATTATTATTACTTTTTGTATACGTATTTAAATAAAATATTTTTGATTGTTTAAACACGTTTCGAAAAAATATAATCCAAATTCCAAATATTGTTTTATCTCTTGCTCTGAAAGCTTTTTAAAATTTAGGTTTATTCGTAGTTTAGAGTTTATATTTTTTGACAATTTAGAGATATAGTTTGACAGATTATTTCGACTTATCGACTACGATAATTTCGACTATTTCGACTTTTCAATTATTTTGACTTTCGATTATTTCGACTTTTTTGTATATTCGACTAGTCAATAAAAACCGATTATTTCGACTTTCGACTATTTCGACTTTTCAATTATTTTGACTTCGATTATTTCGACTTTTTTGTATATTCGACTAGTCGACAAAAATCGATATATTGAAAAATCGAAAGTCGACTTCCATATTTCAAAGTCTACCAGCCCTACCCAGGACTCGTCACCAGTGATTATGGTGTTCATGAAGTCGGGGTCCAGCATGTCCTGTAAGTCTTCAACACGAAGTTGCTTTTCCTCCGCTGTCAGCAGCATCGGCACGAATTTCGCCGCCACTCTTTTCAAAAAATGCTGATGCCCACCTCTTCCGCAATTTCTAGGATACTCACACGCCGGTCCCGCATAACCACAGCGTTCACTTTAGCAATGACCTGGTCATCTCGGCATATTGATGGTCCACCGGAGCAGGGCGTGCTCTTCACCGATGTGCGGCTGTCTTTAAACTGGTTGTACCACTCCTTCATCTGTGTGATGTCCATAGTATCATCACCGAAAGCTGTCTGAATCTTCCGAATGGTTTCCATCTGGCTATCGCCCAGTTTCAGGCAAAATTTGATGGAATAGCGCTGCTCCAGTCGTTCCGTCATTTTCCTTGCAATGAAACATCGACGAGAGCACTACACACTACCTCACTCAAATGTTGCTTGCCAACAACAGACGCTATCGGCAGGCGAGAAAAGATTCACGCATGCGCACGAAGATTCAAGGTCGGCTCATGCAAGCGCGCTTGATTCAAATCCATCGGGGTTTCGCAAAAAAATAAAGTCGAATACTTTTCTAACAGACCTCGTATAATTGGTTAATTCTAACGGTTCCTGTTCGAATCCGACATGCCAAATTTGAATAGTATATTAAAACATAAGTTACAGAAGGCAACGTATTCTAGCACGAGTTACAAATCAGCTCACGAGCGTGCAGCGGCGAATGGGCGAACGAACGAGTACATAATTGAATTGTCTTCTGTGACGTCTGTTTTATACTATTTTCTCTGCTGAGGCTATTTACATTATTTTTTATAAAAGTATTTGTCAATTTCTATTTAGGGATATTTTTGGTAGAATTATTAGGTTGGTGCCGGTGATTTGTGCTTTTTATTCTATCCGAGTGTATTATTGCACTTATGCCAATCTCACATAACAAAATATCACCTAAAATTGTTAAAGAATGAAGCTCCTTCTAACATGAATATGCGTGCTAGAATGTGACATTCTAATTCCAAAATAGAGAAAATTATTTCCAATTTCTAGAACTCACGAAAGTGCTTTGTCCGCGTTAGATTTGAGAACTAGTGAGGTGATGCTTAGTAAGCGTCCTCAAATATATAGATGTATCACTTACTACGTTTACATGCAGTTTTGAAAATGATTTCAGTCCAAATTACGCGATACTGTTTAAATGCAGTTTTCAAAACAATTGTAAAATTAATTTGAAAACTGTTTCGGCGCATGCGCATTTAGCTGATGCAAGTGACAGATCCTCTTTACTCCAAATACTTCGTTTTGCCATTATTCAAATTAGTTTTTTATACTTCGTACCACTACGCGCTAAAACTACAAATCTGTCAGTTGATTTGTGGGTTAGTAACAAAGCGGCATAAACGTTATGCTCTGTACGTAAGCGCAGAATCGAAACTGAATTTAAGTGTTTACATGAGTAGTTTTGAAACTAGTTTTCAAATCAAACCCGCATAAATTTTAGTTTAGGTTTGAGACAACTCAAAACCGTTTTGACACTGTATACATGGCATTTTCAAAACTAAAAACGTTTTGAAAACGGTTTCAAAACTGCATGTAAATTCAGTAATTATAACAAAAATTTGCGAAGAAAAGTAAATCGACATTATTTTTGTATTAAATGTTTACTTTTTCTTGTTTTCTATGAATGAAACAAATGCTGAATTTTATGTACTATTTTTTTCTTCTACAATAATTATTAATTAAAACAAAGTTTGCAAAGTGGCGTCACATGTTTCGTAACAAATAGTTTGGAAAAAAACTTCATTTGAAACATTCGTGCGCTCTAATTGTAAAAGCTAAAAGTATGAGTTACATTTAAACGGCACGTTAGTTCATGCAGTGTAACCTAGTGGTACCCGGAAGGCGGTTCCGGTCGCTCTGGATTCCGGACAAAAGTGCAATGTGTCACCGGAGCTTCCCGTACGCCATCTCTCTCAGGACGGAGGAACCGCACAGAAAAACATTCCTAGTTTTTCACGATTTATGCGCGAAAACTTGTTTTTCCACTTGCCTCTAATAATTCCTACGTTAGGAGACAAAATAGCTACCGAGTTATTTTGTTACAGGCGGATTTTAACGGTACATAAATTGAGAATATTTTATTTCTATGTTATTTTGCAGAATTAAAAGTTTTTCTGTATTTTCGGTATATGAGGCAACAAATAATCCCACAAAAGCATTATATGACACTCTATATTTTTTGGATCTAATAATGCTGTGAGTTGAGAGTCGCATTGTTGTCGTGCCGTATATTATGAAAATGTCAGCGGTATCTAGCTTTTATTAAACGAAATTTATTTACTGTGTGTTCTAGATTCCATTTGTAGTCAGGTTATTCAATAATATTTGCATTGATATTACATAGTTCTCTGCCATTATGCACAATATTTATTTATTATTCATATTGTGTCCAAGGGTTTAATTCCTTAGAGAGTTTTATCTGTCTAAACTCTAAGGCAGGGGTCGCCAAACTTTTCAATGTGTTGAGCTACTTTAAAATAATTCAAACAGATTGAGCTATCTGTACTTGGTGAGTCAAGGTATCCAGAAATATTTTTTTTCATTTAAGGTCAAATGCTTTATAATTGAAAGTTACATTTTTTCAAGGGATGTGAAGCTGCATGTATTTCCCTTTTCAAGTACAAACCAAGTTGCCAGATCACAGAATATTTTAGAAAAGATATTATATTTAACAAATTTGCCTCCTTTACCAATATTTTTTAATGATATACTAAGATCAGAAAACGAAACATGATGAGAATTTACGGAAAATTTTATTATTTTTAGTTCTTTTCGGATATACCTGTGAGCTACCGGTAGTTCGCGAACGTTGAGTTGGTGACCCCTGTTTCTAAAGTATAAATTGTATATTATAGGTTATGAAACCATGTGTTAGACGGTTGGAATATTTTTTAGTACAGTTTTTTTAACAAATAAATAAAAAAATGCATATTCTTTATGCCAATTTATTTACGACTCTCTCTGAGTTGTTTGGATCCCTGGCATGGTTGGCATGTTGAGTAATCTTAGCTCTTTATCTTGTCCTTAAATATATTTGGCTATCATTTAAACGGTCAGCGTAATATTGAGGTTTTGGTTTGCTCGAAAATGTTTTCTGCCGGCAAATAACCTATAACCAAAATAACAACCAAATAGTGAGCCAATTATTTTTTCACGACATAGTTCTTGCTGATCGAATATTTTAATGGCGAATCATTTATTTATAATATATTAGTACTAGCTAGGTATTGCTCAGTCAAGGACGAGCCTGGTAAGCTGCTTTGACTTCTTCCTTTACCGAAAAAACCCGTTTTAATCTGGAGTTGAATGTTGATAAATCCAAGGTGTTAGTATTTGAAAGGAGTAAATTGATGACTGTGTGCAATGTGTTGGTAGATGGAGTGAAACTGGAGCAAGTGAATGAGTTTGTATATTTGGATAGCATGATGTTAAGGGATGGTCGAACTGATAGAGAAATTGAAAGGAGAGTGAGTGCGGGGTGTAAGGTAATGGGTGCTCTGGGTACGTTTGCTCGAAACGTAAACGTATCTAGAGAAGCTCGTTTAAGTGTGTATAATGGAGTGCTAGTGCCTGCTTTGATGTATGGAAGCGAATGTTGGGCATGGACGGGAAAGCATAAAAAGAGAGTGACTGCCGTGGAAATGAGGTATGAGGAATAATATGGTGTATGAAGAATGTATGGTTAGGAAGATTGTTGTTAAGAGAGTAGGAATGAGCCAGTTGAGATGGTTTGGTCATGTGGAGAGAATGAAGAGTGAACGTCTAGTAAAGCGTATATATCTTGGCGAAATTGAGGGTGTTCGATTGCGTGGCCGTCCAGTGTGTAATTGGATGAATGTGATTGATAAGGTACTAAAAGAGAGAAAGTTTCCGAGTGGGAAGAGAAGAAGATCGTGTATGAATGCGATTATGAATGTGGCCGAGGCGAAAGAAATGTGCTTAGACAGGAATGTGTGGCGAAGGATGATTGTTTCGTAACTATTATTGTGATCCGGTTGCAGTATTTCGCTACCGTAATTCGGTCACTTTAATTTGTTAAGAGCGAGGAATATATGTTGTACCTATGATGTCAGGTTAGTAAGAATGTTGTTGAAAGACTGACTGATTTTTTTTTTTGGATGGTGTTTTTTTTTATTCTTTCGGGTTTGTGCTAACCCTCTAAGTGGGAAATGCGTGATTTTATGTATGTATGTAATTTTAAGGTTAAGGGGTAATTTTAGTTACTATGTGATATAGAATCAAAATTTCCTGATAATTCGTACAATTTCAGAGTAATTTGCGTTGACCGTGGCATTTAAAATCGGTTATAAATTTCACTTATCATTACAATCTAGTTATTTTAAAATATTCCATTATCTTTGCCCAGTTTTGAAGGACAAACAGTTTACATAAAATAACAATTTAGCAGGTACCCGTAAAGCTGATACCATAACTCTTCAAATCCTGCCGCTCCTGCTCCTGGTATCATAATTTCCAAGTGTGCTATGAGTGCGCTCGGTGCTGAGTGCAGCAGGGGTGATCACCTGCCCTCTCCATGCAGTCAAGGTTCGACGCTGGGAACATCAATCACAATCTATTATCTGCATATTTTCCTTTCCAATCTTATGAATTCCGCTCTCATTTGAAATTTTAAATTTGTGTCTCGGTGTGATTTAAGAGATGTCTTCAACATGCATATAGAAATTTTTGCTTAAAGTTCGCATTATATTGTTGGATTTGTTTATATGATTATTTTTATACGTATAAAAATGCGATTGGTCCCATGAGAATAATAATTGATCGATTTGTCCTACTGTAATTATGATATTTCAAGTTTAATTATTGAAAATTTAGGCTCCATTTTATAAATATCTTTTTTTCTATTCCAGTGCTACTAAAGTTCGTACTTACAGCTCGACAGCTATCATGTAAAAATTATTAATTTAATCTAAAATAGTTATTTTTGATTCTAGATTGGGCAATGTCACTATTGCATTCAAGAATGAAAGAGCATATCACACGACTTTTGCGTTCTTTAGTCAAAAAACTATCATTTCGCGTGTTGGTAGTTGTCATACGTAAATAACAACTTTTCATGACATTTTTCGAAAAAGTGTATTTCTTTATTTTTGAGAAATAGTCGTTTTCCGGAAATGGACTGTGTCATATTTTGAGTCAGAGCTCAACGTTTCGCCCGCAGTCGTATGGGGCATCTTCAGGAGCAAGGGGGATGGTACTTTCTTAAACAAGGTTACCCGACGTGTCAACCACGCTAGAGGCCGAGTTTAAGCAACAAAAGGGGGAGACTCAGGTTACAAGGTTACCCGAGGTGAAAACCACGCTAGAGACCAAATAAACCAAGTGACTGCGGGCGAAACGTTGAGCTCTGACTCAAAATATGACACAGTCCATTCCCGGAAAACGAATATTTCTCAAAAAGTATATGTTTTAAATTTACATATCTCGCTTATACAAAGGGCTAATTTAATAATACTTGATGTGCTAGACGCAGAATTTAATTCTCTAAAACTATTATTTGAAGCATTTATTTCTAAAATCAAAATGAAACCATTTTATTCAAGAAAAACTGTTAACAACTTCAGGTAATATATCACTTCCGGTTAGCCTGTTTCAACCAATATCTACCATCTTATTCCACTTGACATAAAAGTCTTATTACCAAATATGAAAAGTTTTGGATTATATTTTAATATAGTTTTTCATTAAAATCTATTATAGGCTTCAAATGAAGTACCATTTCTGGAAATTATGTAATGACCAAAAAGGGAGAGGCACAACTAGATGTTATAGAAGTCCTAAATACAAAATTTCAACTTTCTACGGCTTACCGTTTTTGAGTTATGCGAGATACGTACGTACGTACAGACGTCACGACGAAATTAGTCAGAATGGATTCAGGGATGGTCAAAATGGATATTTCTGTTGAAATCTGAAAACCGAAATTATTTGGCCTCTAACCTTTAACCTTGTTTGAGACAGTACCACCCCCCTTGCTCCTGAAGATGCTCCATACGACTGCGGGCGAAACGTTGAGCTCTGATTCAAAATATGACACAGTCCATTCCCGGAAAACGAATATTTCTCATGACTCAGAATGTGGAAGCCTACGCAATTATTTCTTTATTTTTGCTGTTTTAATTTATGTAGTCGTAAAAAAGTATATTATGTGACTTTTCTAAAAAATTTAGGTACTCGCAAACAAAAAGAATTGTGAACATACAATTCCTAGATTTTGCACCACGACATTAACGCACTGCTATACATTCGTGATTTTTTGCAATAAGCAATACAGTAGTAATGCATCACCCATCGTGTATACCAGACATGGTCCTCTGCTATCTTATCCTATCCCCAAAGATGAAGTGTACATCGAAAGGACAATGTTATTCAACCATAGATGAATGATATATCACAAAGTGTTTTGCAGATTGGAAACGACGTTGGCAAAGTGCATTATATAATGGGGAATACTTTGATCAATATTAAAGGTTAAGGGGTAATTATAATAGTTTTAGTCAAACCTTGTACTCAAAAGTTATGTATAGTTTATGGAAAAATATCAAATATAATAATTAAGTATATTTAAGTTAATTAATTCTTGTACTTGAAGCAATCTAATAATTTATTTGAAGCATTTATTTGTCTCAAATAAATATATATTGAGATCAATTATATCTTCTATTTCATGAGAACTATGCATTTATTTACGTTAAAAATTATTTTAATTGCGGTAAATTTATTTCATTCTTATTGGATATATAATAATTTATTTGAACCAAATTTAAATACCTACCTCGCATAACCTGTCCACTCTAAATAGATTAAAATTGAAGGAAAATAATTAAATAAAGACTAGTACATTTAATTTATTCGTACGCCATATCTTTAACACATAAATTACATCCTTAAGTATATTAATGTACATATAATAAAAATTGTAAAAGTATAAATACACAATCTGTACAGGTACCGATGCATGTGCCTTGGTATAAAAGATACACTGAAAAATGTAAAGCAAATATCCAAAATTGCACTCAAGTAGTATATTATTCACTGTTTCGTCACCCATATTCACTACTTTTTAGCACACGAATGAAAAACAAATCGCCAGAAATGAACACTGTCACAAATGAGCACCACCGTAAACAAGATGCAACGTACAACAAATGAACAAGTCCATACAAGTCACTTCACTTAAAATCGTCATTTGACAAATAGGACATTGTTCACTCAATGGAAATATCATTTTGCCACAAATAATATTTATTTGTGACAAATAAATATAGATTCATAGAATAAAACTATTTTTCATTGTAATTAACCTAAAGTTTACACAAATATATTATGAATTTAATTCTAAACAATTACATATTTGTAAGAAACAAATAAATATTTCAGAAAATTATAAATTTATTTATTAAAAATCTCAATTTAAAATACCAAACATAGATATATTAGTTTATTTGAGAAAATTAATTTAATTTAAATGAAATAAATGACGGTCAAATAAATAATATAACTGAATGAATAAAATACATTTCATATTAAAGATTAAATTGTGTTTGTTGCAAAGTTGCAATAATTGAATGAATGAAGTACCCCATAATTATGAATATTTATTTGCTAAAAACCAGTCATTTTTCTCAGTGTGCAAAATACGATTGTAGCACTTATAACAGTCTGTCTAACTAGATCTATATCATGTAGTATTATTCTTAACTAATTAGCTAATTGAGCACATAGATATAATTACCTTGTCACATTAGATGATAGAGTGTATGAATTAATTGGTTCTTGAATACTATTAAGTCATAATTATTGTGAGATTTGGTTAGTCTGACAGTGATATCTTATAGTTAGTCCACTTTATATGAGTAAGATACAGTAACTTTTCTAAAAATTGCATTATAAGTGAAGAGAATAGACGGGTGGATTTAGTGGAGCAGAGTAAATCCCTGGCGGGTTAGTAATAAGAAAAGCGACGAAGACGCCAGTGCAATCTATGCTGACTGGGACACAGTCAGCGATATATAATTTCTCATATATTTTCCCATTTTGCGTCTCTTCCTCTCTCATTCTGTTTTATTGTACGTTTTCGCGTTACATTCGTTGAGTGGCATTACGTATACACTCCTCTTCGTATTCTTCCTCGTCTAAAATGCATTCATATTTCAAAATCAGGCCACATTTTCTCTGATTGTCTCATTTCCATTTTATTTTAATAAATGTGAGTGTGTTTTTCATCTTGACGACTACGCGGTTGAGAATACGCGATGAAAAACTTTGCTGGCCTCTTACGCTTTCTCATCCGATTTTATTATTAATAATTCTTTTTTGTGCCAGTCGTCCGCGTTTATGAAATAAATGCAATAGCTTCGCCTTGTCGTCATATTGATAAAATATTCCCATGTCGTGCTCATTTATTATCTTCATTTGAATAGAAATTTAAATGAAAATACATTTATTGAAACAGAGATTTTAGGCCGGCGCAATCGACTCAGTTAAAAAAATGGTATAACTGGCGCGCGTTTCGTTGAGACTGGACCTGCGCATTCTAGCCTAAACCTGAAAAAATTGACTACTATTTCATTGGCTTGTGAATTAATCCCCTTTAAACTAATTGTAAATGTTGATGGAGTGTTTTCCTCGTTGAAATATCAGCATATAATAATTACTAATAAATAGGTTACAATTATTGTAAACATTCGGATAAACGTCAATATGCCTTTCCCCCCTACTATTACAGTTTGACCAGTCCAAGTACGAATTTTAGGTTCTACGCATACAAGGTCAGTAGCAAGTGTAGGAAACGATATCTCTTATTGATATTAGCAATATAGACCCGTATTACGAACCCATTTTTGTAAAGCGCTTCTGTTAAAATTGACGTTTATTCTCACAAAAATATAATATATATATATATATATATATATATATATATATATATATATATATATATATATATATATATATATATATATATATATATATATATATATATATATTTATAAGCACGCTTCTTAATAGTGATTTCGGAATACGGGCTTACACTTAGGACCATAGCGATATTTCATTTATAAATAATGTTTAATTATATATTGGCCTATTCAGAGAAATACAGTCATAAAGGTTTCGATGCATATAAAGTGGCCTATTCAAAGAAATACAGTCATAAAGGTTGCTATGTATATAAAGATTGTTATCAAAAAGACATTTGTAATAATCTTTATGAATTTTAAGAGTAATATTGTGTCGTTATAGGGACAATAATTGAGATACTATTAATGATCTCTAACTTATTGGTTAATTTAATTTGATAAATATACTCGTAGCTTTGAATTTGCGTTCACGCACAAATCAACAAGCACAACTATAGTTTATAGATGCTATAAACTCCACTAAAAAATAATATAAAACACTTCAATTTTATTCGTTGTCGTAATAATTTTTAAAAAATATTCTGTGACGTATATAGATATAGTTTAGTTCTCAAACAGTGGAGTTTCAAACATGTGTTATTTGGTTTACTTCCGTTGTTTTTTTTTTATGTTATTTTCTGCATTCATATACTTGAAAAGGCATTCCGCATTTAAAAAAAAATCTGACGTGGCCAGCACATACCCTCTCGCCAGATATTTTACCTGGTTGTACGCATAAAAGGAAAAATATTTTTAAATACAAATACATATATTCGTCTCACTACAAAATAATTCTCACATATATTTGAAAAATCTATGGGATATTTTAATATAAATTATGTACAATACATACATTTTCTTTATATTCAATATCCTTTTTCTACTTTCCTTTTCTTTTTCTTTATATTCGTCATTTTTTCGCAAATTCCTATTATATTCTTTTTTGCGTATATTTTTTTGCGTTGTTGATTTTTTTATTTTCATAATCTTCATAATGATAATACAAATATTTTTGACAATGGCATACAAATATTTTTGACAGTGACATTTATGTGTCAATTAAAAAAATTGCATTTCTTGCTTTGAAGTAGTTTGATCTGGGATTTTTTACATCAAATTATTTTATATGCATTTCTTTATCTCTAAATCTATAGAAGATATAATAATGAATTTATAATTATCGAATAAAGAATTTAACGTTCTTTAATATAAGTATTTACATAAATTTTCGATAAATAATATTTACATGATTTTTTTCTTGTAACTACTACTTCCGGTTGTCCAATTGTTACCAAAACTTAATCAACTCTTCCCATTATTGTTAGATTGAGGAATCCGTAGTTAAAAATGTCTTTAGTCGTATAGTATTTGAGAAATCGTGAATCCAACATCCACACACACATACGAACATCATCGTAAAAATGTTATAATCGGGTTCTAGGGACTTTAAAACGTGCTTATTCACTAAAATCTGGATATGCGATTTTTAGCATGAATTCAATACCTCTCTTAGCGAGAGGTAAAAAGCGATAGCAGAAAGCTTGAACTTAGTGATAATTTGGAATAGTGTACGATTATTTTAAAAACTAATAATTTTTTTAAAACATCGTTACTCTTAAACACACAGTTTCATGGTCTAGTTTTGATATAAATGACACATGTTCTAATTTGTTACTACGATGGAGGACCCCATTGTGAAGGTAAAATCTAAAATCACAATTAACGTGTTCCACGTGTATTTAATTTTGCTTGGTTCACTTGTATACTGCTCTACAATAATGGAAATATTAATAATTTATGTTTCTGTTTAACATAAAAAAGTTACAAGTAATTGGATAATTAATAATACGTTTTTTGATTAATTAATTTTTAATTGTAAATTTAAAGGGTAGAAATTATTTAAGAATTGTGATAAATATGATTATTTTGTTCCAGGTATGTAACCCATTATTATCCAGATGAACAGACGGGTGAGTTCGTATTAATTGCATTCAAGTTTTAATTAATCGTGGAACAATTATTTAATTCGGTTGTATTCGTTGTGAGGGAGGAATTTTTCGTTGGCAACCCGACCGGTCGTCTTTTTGCATTCGCCTGCCAAAAGAACATGGCTATTTGTCCATTTAATTGTGCGCGCAGTTAGGTTTAATTCAGTTCATGTAATTAACTCGGCTTTGTTTTTACACTAGAGTAAAGGACTTTGTAATTTTAGGCACTTGACTGACTACACAGACCCACTACTGATTTTTCATTTGTTTTATTAGAAAGGAGGGGTGTTTGATAGGATTCAGACTCAAATTGATTAGAAAAGCTTCAAATTTCAAATAATCTCCACCTTGCTTTTCATTAAACAAACATTTCCTTCTGCCTAATTAAACTGTTTTGCTAACAATTATTATTTCCATTTTTTTAAAATAAATCTGTAACATTACTATATCAATACTCGAAAAACTAATTTATGTACACTGTGTTTTGTTATCAATAAAATCTTCTTAATATATCTATAATGGGGTATAAGCAAAAATTCCATCGAAAGTCACATTTTCCGTCTTTAGAAGAGAATAACTGTAAATGCAGCTGGTAACTGATGCCATTTTTTTTACTCTCATGTATAAACAGTCACTTGAACGTTCGTTAGGTAGTTTTTTTGTACAAACCTGTCGTTTATTATGTGAGTATGAAAAAACCTTCTTTGTGAGAAACTATTCCTACATTGCCAATGTATTTTCGCCCTATTTTGGTCTCATAAACTCATGAAAAATAAATTTGATTAAAACCTGTCGTAATTGTTTAATAATGATAGTACCATCTAAAACTATGGGCAATGTTTTAAAATGTTAGCGCTGAAATCAACGCTTGTGAGTGGCTGTTCCGCAGACGGTTTTACCGGCTGTCTAAATAAACGAAGCTTCCCGCGCGGTCGAATTCCACGCGGTCGAAATCCCGCTCGATAGAAATGTACCCCCACCACTTTGTCCGTTCTGCAGAAATTCATATATTTCCACGCCGTCGAATCCCACTCGGACGAAATGTTACACGATACAAATCCCTCGCTCCCGTACCGCTCTCTTTAACAATCGTATTGCATTCTAACAATCTATGCTTCGTGGTAGTTCCGCGTCAAAGATAATATACGTATTTAAAAAAAATTTGAACATATTATATAATTATACAACAAACTATTTAATGAATGAAGCAGGAAAAGAATTTACCTATACATGTTAAGTAAAATTATTGTTATTTCTGGTCCGCCATTTTAGATTAGCTGTCATATTATGTGAATAAGCAGTTCATTCTTTATTTCAGTTGTAAACTTATGTATTACTGTGTCTATTATAAATCTTATGTTCCTTTTATTTCCAATATATTTTCTTCCACTCGGCATATTTTAACAATAACGGTAACTTGTATCTACACATACTTGTCTATCATGTTTACTTAAAATGCATAGGTAAATTCTTTTTCTGCTTCATTTATTAAATAGTTCGTTGTATAATAATATGTATAATATGTTTTAAAATTTCTTTTTAATATATTATCTTCGACGCGGAACTACCACGAAGCATAAATTGTTAGAATGCAATACGATCGATAAAAAGAGCGGTATGGGAGCGAGGGATTTGTATCGTGTATCATTTCGACCGGGTGGGCGTGGAAATATTTGAATTTCTGTAGAACGGACAAAGTGGTGGCGATACATTTCGATCGTATGGGATTTCGACCGCGCGGGATTTCGACCGCGTGGGATTTCGACCGCGTGGAATTTGACCGCGCGGAACGTAAATAGGGAAAGAAATAATATTACTAAAGAAGTCAATGTCAATAGTAGAAAATTAAACACAACATATTAGTTAAAATGAAATAAATAATTTAAATGTAGGTATTACGGGCGAAGGAAATGCCTTCATTCAATATAATATGACCATGGAAGTAGGAGTAAATATGGCGAGAGCCTAAACTTGAACTACAAGCAAGGGGAGTGAAGAACGGTGGGGACGGATGCAGGTACTTTGAAATGTTTATTTAATAATATCGGTAAATATAAATCAATCTAGGCTAGGATGAGGCTAGAAATTTAATCTTCACTTAAAATTTACTTCCATGGTAAATTAAATGAAAAGGAAAAATGCAACGCGTTTATTTGACAGCAATGATTTAAATATCTTAGGAACAGAGAAACTGATCAGATATTTGTTTATTATATAAGATTAATATGTAACGGAGATGGAGAATGTATCTTGGTCATTGATATATTGCCTGCGCAGAAAATTCATTTTGGGTCATAAAATGATATATCCGTACATGAGCCAGGAATTTAAAAGAAAGTAACAAGTCTTTGGTTTTATGTCTTTGTGAGTTGAAACTTTAACCAGGAGATTGAGTTTGCGTTAAACCCAAGTCTTTTCATAGATTTTTCATTTTATTGGCAATAAAAAGCTCACATGTATTTTGATTGTCATCGGCTAATAAAGGATTTTTCTATTTCAATGTCCGGATTTTGAAATTAGATAAAAATCAAACGAATTCAAATTTCAACAAACTTTTATTATTTAATGAAAAGTCCAATTTTCAATCACATTTTGGCATATTTGAGATTCCACATGGGTTATTTCCCGTTGTATGTTCCTCAGCTCTTTAATTGCATTTAGTTTATTGGCGTTCATGACTTACTTCAATAACGCCAGAGAAAAAAGTCTGGAGGTGTTAAATCACAAGATCTTGGCGGCCAATTCATATTGCTGTTTTGTGAAATTAGGCGTCCAGGGAAATTTTCCCGCTAAACAGATATTATTTCAGCACTTATATGGCACGTATATATATATATATATATATATATACAGGGTGTAAATGAAATAAGTGCATTAAATTTAACCAGTAATATAACTCGTCGAGAGCAACAATATTTCTTAATAACTTTTCTCGAAATCGCATATTTCTTTAAGCATTTTTACCATCCCGTAAATTGACGGGTCGTTCCAAATATTTTTGTAATAATTGAATGCAGTAGCAATACCTATGATAATTTTTGTTTTAGTAATGACAGTCCTGTCAGATGTTGCAATTAAATTTTAACATTAGTAATAAACTTGTTTATAAAGTAGAATTCTGGCAAAATACTTATGTTTATGATTAGCGGATACACAGACATTGTAATTACCTATGGCGAAGTTCTCAAGGTCAACGAAGTTACACGAAAATCATCCTCTTCGTAATATTCGTAAATTTATGTTGTACCACATACAATATCTTCCAGATTATCACAGTTTGATATGTCACATATGACAATTTGGAATATTTTAAAGGAGCAACAGTTACTTCCATACCATGTGCAAAAATTTCATTGTTTCCAGCATTTTAATTTTGCGAATGAGTTGTATTGTTCACTGATAGGGCTGGATATATTAGAGAAAGTGTCTTTAATAATGCACAATACACTTATCTGGTCACAAAAATCTTCATACTGTAAGAAGGAAACACAACTTTCAACAAAAAAATATCATTGATTGTTTGAGCGGGAATAAATTTACGAGTCATTGGTCCTCATATAATCCCACCTCGTTTAAATGGGCAAAAGTATGTACCTACTTACATTTTTTGAATAACGTATTTAAACTATTATGATTTGCCGTGTTGACACACGAAGATTCATTTCATAACCTCCATAACTAGTATGCTCTTCCCGTCTTCCCTTCCTACGCTCTTACTCTATTCACCTAACTTCAGAAACCTGTGTTAATACACAATTTTATAATTTTGTTATCGAAATTTTAAATTTCTTTATTTTAAAAATTGTACTATTACGAATTTATTAATAATAAATAAGTTTTCTGTTGATCGTTTATTAATTACTGTATTTACAAGTATGCAACCACCACCCGACAATTTTTGTGCTGTGTACATGGAACTTTGATTCAGACAGCTGAGGGCAGCAGAGATCTTGCCAGTGGCGGGTAACGAAATTTTAAACAAATCTTTAAAGAATTTTAACTCAAAAACTAGATGATTTAGAAAAAAAAATATTAAGAAAAATTGGTGCTCTCGAAGAGTTACATTACTGGTTAAATTTAATGCACTTATTTCATTTACACCCTGTATATATATATATATATATATATATATATATATATATATATATATATATATATATATATATATATATATATATATATATATATATATATATATATATATACTTGGTACAATTTTATACTTAACTACTTACTTGACTACACTTCAACTTTTAAAACCCAATTGCCTTTCTTTCACACCGAGAATTCTGAAACACATATCTGTTCACCCCCCTTCCGCAGTCATCCCAGTGCTTCCTTACTCAGGGGTACACGCTATTGTTCCTAACGGCTTGACGGGTCTACCATCCGGGCCGAGGTAAAAGAAAAACACTAAACTGCTAATTCTCGGTATTAAAATGGACACCTTGCCGAAAACGCAGGGTCTCTCATGAACTTGGAATCTGTGAGCATCTCTATTCCATTCGCACGCTGCATGTAAGCTGTCAATTTTGAAATATTACTTCCTAAGAAACCTCACAGATTCTCAGTGTCCAAACTGTTCATACGTTTTCGAGACGTTCACAACGTACTCTTGATACACCCACAATCCGCACCAAACAGGGTTCTGCCTAAATAGGGCAGTTTTGTTTGTTCGCAGAACTGTTCAGCTAAAAATGGGGCTCTTCTCTGAAAATGATTTTTTGACCGAAATGGGCCCGTCCAAGTCTTTGACTTTTTAGAAATTACATGTCGCATATGAATTTTGAATATAAATAAATGAAAACGAAATAAAAATTGCTATCTATTTTGTATTTTTATACCTATAATAATATAATTAAAGTTTTTAGCGTAAAATGATCGCCATGTTGTGACGTCAACGTCATTATAGTCGTCCAGTTTCCAGTTTCCCTGTGAAAATGTCACAATACAGTGGACCATGCATATTTTGCTCATAAATTCGCGATTGGCTTTACACATACTCTTAACATACACATATTTAATATATCCGAGTAATTTTTTATTAAGATCAAAAGAAAATTTACTTATTAAATAAATTTATATTATAATTTATGTTTTAATTATTGTAATCTCAATACTTGTTATTCTTGTAAGAATTTAGTAAATAGGAATGTAAATGTTGGATTACTTTTTATTATGAACTATGCTTTGATTATTGTAATCAATACTGTCATTGTTGTAGTTAATTATAAATAGAAAATAGTTTAAATACTATTTTAGTTATGATAATGGCATTTGGTGAGTATAATAACCTTCAATAATATATTAAAGAAAGTCGTAAAGTCACATTAATTAAAGCGAATGTTTAATCTGATTATGAAAACGAGCAAATATTATTACTTACCTGATTCTTATTTATGTATAATAATATGTACTATGGAAGTTTTTCATAAATTACTATTTAACACTACTTCTATACGTATTCATTTAAGTATATCAAACAAATATATATTTTGAAATGATATAATAACTATCTGGTTTACTTATTACCATTAGCTCTAAAGATTTTGGAGCACAGTTTGTAATGAATACGTATTTTTATTCTTGCAATGCAACATTTATTGTGTATTATATTACCATTATTAATTGTAACGTTTGTCGGTTCTCTCTACTTATGACGAAGTGACGCTAACGTCACAACTTTCGCGCCAAAACTTTAATAATTATTTTAGGCGTTATTAAGCACAATTTCAAGAAAACATAAAGTACGGAATTTCTATTTTTAAATTCTTCGTAACATATAAAAAATTCAAAAAAAGTTGGACGAGCCCATTACAAATTGCAGAACGCCAACTGTCAATTCAGATGTTTAAAAATTCCTAGGGGTACTGGTTGAGAGTAATTTTTTATCCGGACATTCGATTTGAAAAACCCTGTATAAACAAAAAAATAATTCCTAAAAGCACTACGATCCTTGCAAATTTAATTAATATAGTGCTCTTATGAATATTCAAAGCGCAGAAAGGAAAGGGAAAAATAAAGCAAATGTGTGTTTAAATAACTGAGCATCAACAACGGCCATCCATTTTGCGTAAACGCCAAACAAACTTGCATCATTTGTTAATGTGTCGTTTCTAACTTCAGGGGAAATGACAAACGAATACAGTTAATTTAATAATTGAACATCAGGGTGCAGGATGCGAAGTCACGGACATCTGAGTGAGATGGAACAAATGGAGACGGAAGAGGTTTAACCAGCTGCACAAATTGACCTGGATGCGACAATACAACTTCTAATGCAATCTACTCCTGGAAATGACAAAATATAGCTTTCAGATGCATGTTAACTGTAATATGCTCGATGGCATTTTTAAAACTAAAATATGTTGGTAACTAAACAAAATTTTACAAGCAATTGATACGAAGAACGAACATTATACCTCTATCTGTATATTCCAAGCAATGGATACGAAGAACAAACAATATACCTCTATCTGCATATCCCTATAAGAAATAAGCAAAATGGTAAATTGGAATACATCGCCAGTCACTAAGATTTAAATTGAATTCTAGTGCAGTTTGTTGGATTCCTACAGTATTTGTTTTACTATTTAGCACTGTTTTCTTAATTCTCAATATTAGATCTGTTTGTTTTGCTACTTTGCGCCTATGGTTTACTGCTGCATCCATATAAAGTGTATGGGTGCGGCAGTAAACCGTAACCGTAGATTCATAGTAGTGAAACGAACGGATCTAATGAATATCGAACATACAATATATACGTATGTTGCCTATATTTAAACAATACGAGGTGTGGCAATAAAATAACTGTTTTTTTCGGCTTCTTTGTAAATTAGGTAACTTTGCACGGTATGTCATATTAATTTTTTATCTTTGCTCCATCCACGCTTAAAATTTCAAGATAATTAGGCAAACCATTAGTAGCAGTAGCCTTTGATTGAATTGGACCGCTTTTTGTAGTCCGTCGGAATCTTGTTAGCGTCAATATGAAATTCTGTGTGAAACTTGAAAAATCCAAGACAGAAACGTACTATTTGTTGAAGAAAGTTTATGATGAATGTCTACCTAGTAGGTTTAGTATAACTAGCGAATGAAAGATGACGTTTAGATTATTTAATAGATGTGGTTTCTTTTGAAAATATTTCCCTATATTTGATTTGAAAGGAAACTAACCCTTATGTACTCCGTTACAGATTACAGAAGATTAGAATTGTACTCAATACCAGGAGGCATTTAAAATGACCTTTGCAACAGGATTCAGGGATGTGTTTAAATTTAATACAGCAAATTCTAGTTCGTTCGTCTCAGGTGTAAGCAATCCTCGAGTCGGAATTACTGTTAGAAGAAATTAAATATAATCCTATTTCATAGAATTGCTAAACTAAATAGTTTAAAGATCAAAATATTTTGTTATAATCAACATAAACGAAAATTGTTTAAAATATTTTAAATGCACCACTGTTTGATATTCAGTGACCCTAGTCGGCCATCTATTTTCAACCAGATATAGTAATGTATTTTTGTGCTTTCCTAGTCCAGTATTTAAATGGGTTCATGCAAAAATTTCATACCTGAATTCTATTCTTCTCTGGGGTTTCAAAAAAAACCACATCTATAAAATAAATAAACCTCAACGTTTATTCACTAGTCATACTTTTACAAGTAGTTTAGAAGGTTTAAAGAGGGAAGAAAAGAGATCAGAAACCACGTGGGTTGAGTGCCCGAGGAGCATCCTTCGTGCACAAGTGAGAAGAAAAATAGACAAAAATGTAAAAACTCGACTCAGGTTATCCCTGAAGAAACGCGCTGGCACACAAGACATTTTTGACGTAACACAAAATCACCCTGATGGTCCATAAACCGTACTCACCTGACTTAGCGAAAAGTGATTTTTTTATTCCAGTAATTTAAATCTACTTTAATAAGAACCAATTTCGAGTATGAGAGGCAGTTAAAGAAAAACCTACGGAGCTTATGAACAACTTAGCAAAAAAGACCTACAGCATTGCTTTCAATATATATATATATATATATATATATATATATATATATATATATATATATATATATATATATATATATATATATATATATATATTCGCATGGGGCGGTGTAGTTTTGGGAAAGGATAGTACATTGAGGATGGCAATATTTGTAATTTTTTAAATAGGCAGTATTCTAACATGAATCCTGTTATTTTATTGCCACACGCCACACCTCGAAAGGTATAATTTTGATTTGTGTTTTAGAAAACGTAGGCACTATTTTCTATGACTGTTAATAACTCTGATCCAATATTATACAGACTGTTTCACTGATTTAAAAATAAAAAATAAGAGTGCTACAGATCCACAAAAAAATATTTCTGATCTTTACTTTTGAAGGTAATACTTTGCAATTGGTTTTGTAGGCAGAACGGAAAGGTTAAAATCTGATAGAGTTAAATGGAGAGTTTAAGGTCGATGAGAAAGAATTTTCTCTCCGAGGTCAGTGAGGTTAAACTTTGCTGAAAGGGTAAAATTTTGAAAATACTTTTTTTAATAGCCAAATAATAAATTTGTTCGCGGTAGCGATTCCGGACTAGTTTGAGCATCATACGCATGCGCAGTTTCATTTTAGTTGTTCGCGGTACGATTCCGACTGACACATGATTGGTCACTGATGGTCACGTACTAATCAGACCAGTCCATATGATGCTCAAACTAGTCCGGGATCGCTACCGCGAACAAACCTATTGAATAAATTAAAAATTGGTATAATTTGGTACAAACCATAAAGAAGCACATTGCAAAAGATGATCCTTTTTAAAAGAAATATCAACCGAAAAGTGATTTATTAAATTTATGACAAAGTATTGCCGGGTGTACTAGACGACTAATGGAAAACCAACTGGTGATTTATGTATCCGCGATGGTAAAGAATAGCATTTATTTTCTTACAAACATATGAAATGTATTATGCTTTAGCTAGGTAAAAGGTTTAATAATATTTCACAAATAAAAATTGGTATCTACCTATATACGATAATTTTTCTGTATAGAAGTATGTATCGTGAATAGTCTTGCTGTGTGTTGTGCGAAGGGGTTCATATTTTAAGAGTAAGCGACTGGAAGCCTTCAAATATTTGAGCACATTAATTAAAGACTGTTTTCGAGCTATTCTCAATCTCCGACTTGACTCCGGGCTGAAGTTCAGAGTTCAGTTTCGTGTGCCATGCCTCGTTCTGCCGTTCCTCGACGACAGCGCCCTCCATCCAAATGGAATGGATAAACAAGACACGAAAGTCGTTTGTTTTGAAAGAACAGAACAGACGCCTCCCGTCAAACATATAAATTACTAACTATCAACCAACATTAATTTTTTTCCCTAAACGTTTCATTACTTTTCAAGCCCGCATTTAAACTTCAGATTCAAATTTACATAAGCCCTACTAAAGAAAAAATATCAGTAAACATATTTTTACAATTTAATTTATTTGACAAAATGAGCAATTCCATTTATTTTGGTTTTTAAATACGTACTTTATGAAGCAACCGAAATTAAAATTCCTGGATATGAAATAACGTAGATTTTTTGAAAAAATGACCAAAATAGAAAAAATAGTATAAAATACACGTTTCATAAGACATTTAAGCGCACTTGTACCCTTAGAAAACTCGCGGCAAGCCGCTTGTTACTAAGAATGACACGTGCGCTAAAATCATGTCTTATGAAACCTGTATCTTAATATACTACACAGTGTCCCACACTCTATGTTCAGTGTAGGGTCTTATGGAGTACCATGTTGCCATATGTACCTGTTGTAAGTCTACAAGATAGAAAGAGCAAAATAGATGCCCAAAAAGAGATGAAATATCCTGGGTACTTCATTGAATGTATTTATTACTGGTGTACTTTCAGTGTATCTAAACAGGTGGGTGAAAAGAAAAAATAAATAATAAACTGGTCAGTTTTAATTATTAAGCATTATTTTTTTATTTAATTTATATCTTCTTTGATAATTTACTAATATTAGACTTTATAGAAATACTGCATATATTTTACATATTTCATAAGTCTTTATTCTTTCTTTATAATCTCCAAAAGGAAACTTGTTCATAGAGTGAATTAAAAAATATAAATACATATAAAGAAGATATGTGTTTTGTGTGTACCAGACATTTAAATATGTACTATACTTATATAGCCTAATATGAAAATTGCGAGAGGTCTTGTGCTGGCCACAACAGATTTTTTTATTTAACTTTATATCTTATTTGATAATTTACTAATATTTAGGCTTGATAGAAATACTGCATATATTTTACATAGTTCATAAGTCTTTATTATTTCTAATCCCCAATTTGAATTTATAAGATTTTAATATTCTAATCTCTAATGCATTTGATCAAGATTAGTATGCCAGGCGATTTTAAAATATTGTATTGAAATATTACTTATTACAGGTACAAATAGCTTCAGCATGTTTTTTACACCCCGGTTCCAACGCATCTTTTCGCGACCCTGTATTTAAAACTATTTAGAACTGCAGAGAAATTTCGGAGGAAAGGTGAATATAATAAGCCCTTGGGTAAATAACAGACCCTCATAAAACTTAAATTGTACAGTGTTAACTAATTTTGGTATAGCAATGAAAATTTATGAATGTTTCAATATTACATTACATTGAAAAATTGGCAACATGGTACAGAAAACCCATAAGAATAACATTGGCTATCTCCGCAACACAGAACATAGAGTGTGGGACACTGTATAGTATATGTTGCTTTTAGAAAATCGAAGCGTACGTAAAATGTATTAGCAAAACTTGCTATGCTTTAACTAAAATCAATGTAAGGTTGTTTATGTTTTGTTTAACGTGAAGTTAAAATTAGAAAATAATGTAATATTTTATCCCCTATCATAAAATTTTATGGCCTAAAATAAAATCTTTAACATTATTTTACTCATAATATCTATATGATTTTCTAATCTTTTCCTTTTTATTTTTTTACGGCACCTATTTCACTAAATTTATCTTTAATATTCAATGAAAATAGCTTACTTAACAATTGGATAAAATCTCACTCCTGAAGTTTGGCCCACTTAGTTTATCATGTACTACATGATTTTGTTCTTAATTTACATTCAGAAATTTAAACCCTAAAATTTAATACCTATGCGTAATATGACGCCTTGTGGCCATGTGCCTGGTCGCGAATCCGACAACAAAACTATTTCGAATGCTGCACTCTCCATGCCAGCAATGAGTGTCCGTGCAGTGACGCCTGGTAAACGTCCGTACGGTACGAATGTCATCATCAGTACCGATATTTGTGTATAAAGCAGATTGGTACACCCAGCAATGGTCTGTCTAAAAACGATGCGACCTTCAATTTTCCCGCGAAAAATAATGACGGTAGGGCGGCGCCACTTTCCACAGTGGAGAGGGACACCTTCATGCGCATGCCCGAATTTTCGCTTCGCCTACGGATGCGTCATTCGCTGCTTGATAGCTACTGTGTGCGATGTTGTTTCAAGTATTAGTCGGATTTCGAAATAACTGAACATGTTGAGCAAAATACTGCATCAAGTTTTCTCAAGAGCTTGGCGAATCTCAAAGCGAAACAATTAGTAAGATTCGCCAGGTGTTTGGAGATGCACACTCATCGCAATGGAAGCATCTTCATTCCCAAGGCCGAAAAAAGCGTGACAGGTGCGAAGCAAAATCAAGATGATCCTGACTGTTTTCTTTGTTTGCCGTGGAATTATGCATCACGAATACGCATTGGAAGGACAAACAGTGGCAAAATAATACTTCCAATAAGATATTCACCGTCTCCGTGATGCAGTTTGGCACAAAAGACCGGATGTTTGGACGGTAAAAAACTGGCAATTGCAACATGACAGTGCTCCAACTCATTCATCGCACTTTCTTGACGAAAAATGGTATTTAATTCGTTCGCCAAGCTCCCTACTCTCCTGACATGACTCTTTGTGACTTCTGGTTGTTTCCGAAATTAAAGAGGCCCTTCAACGGATCCCGTTTTGAGAGTAGAGAAGCGATAATGGGGAACGCGACGGCGGAGCTGTAGACCATTCCAAAAGAAGGTTTCCAGAGGTGTTTCCAGCAGTGGAAGGATCGGTGGGCTAAATGTGTGCAGGCGCTACGGGTCTTCGTTGAAGAGGAGTCCCAACCCCATCAGGTAGGGGAGACCGGTGTCAATTGATACAAAATTTAAATTTTTATTTTTCACGAATTAACATTACACGAAATTTTGAAATTACCTATATGAGAAATGAGAACATACCCACCTTAGTGAATAATATTTTGATTTTTAAACTTTTGAAAATGTAACAAATATAAAAGTATAAGGCTTTTAAGCCAGGCATTACAAATATTAGAATTGACACCTAATTGGTGTCAATAGTAACAGAGCCAGTGTCAATTGTAACAAATTTTAACAGTGATGTAATAAGATAAAATAACAGATAAAAGAAGAAATTATTGAAAAAATAAACATTTATTTATTACCTCAGAAAATACACAGATGACTCAACTAAAAGCAAACAAAATATATATTCTGTTGGTGATATGGACCATTTTGACCAATGCCTTTAGTCGCTAACGAAATTGCAGTTTAGGTAAATATAAAATAGGTCTTTCTTCGTACAATTTAACTTGCCCGGTGTCCAGATTTTACATTTTCGCCAATGCAACCAATCTCCTGTGCTCAAAGTATATGGGCCAATCAGAGAGTTTTCTCATCGGAGCCATCTGAAGAGTAATCTGCGACTGTTACTTTCGGAACTGTTTTTCGTTTTTTTGCTCTTCTTCTTTTATGTCTTCGATAGCAGTGGTTTGTCTTGTAATTTTTATCATGATCAATACTATACTTAATTATTAAACACGTTACAATCAACACCGTGGCATGTGTTACAACTGACACCGCTGCACTTATAAAGATATTATTTGCTTTTTTGTATGTATTTGGTAATAATTCGAAATGTTTTTTAATGAAAAATAAAAGCAGATATAACTCACAAATTGATCCTTAACTTGAAATATTTCCGAGCAGAGCACTTATAGTGTTTTAGAAACAAAGTGTGGCACTACCTGTATTTACTTTTTTGTCGATTTATAGACATTAGTCAGAAACAGACGCCCTATTTGCGCGTATGTACTTACGTTAAATACCAAAGAGCTATGACTCTTTCTGCTTCACTCTGCAGCGTGTTTTAATCTACTTCGAAAAGATGGCCCTGTTACATACCCTTGTTATATTTGACACCTGTTACAATTGACACCGGTCTCCCCTACGCAATATTTTTTTCCCAGCCGAAGGTCGGATTCTTTTTAGACAGGTTTCGTATGCCGTGATATATTTATTTTTTATTATTCATAATTCATTTTCTTCCATGAAATTTGGTTTAATAAACTAGAAACTAGATCACATAAGGGATAATCTATGTAAATAACAATGCAATATTTCTTGAACACGGCTTTAATGAACTACTTTACAATTTAGATCACAGATGTGGATTACTCAAGTTCTAGATTAGAGTATATTTTTAGAATACACCCCCAACCGAATTGAATTGAATAAACCCGATTCGAATCGACCCAAACCAGCAACCAACCCGACCCTATTTGATCTAAATCCGATATCCATAACATACTATTAATTCGTAACCTGCTGGTAATTCTAGTCCAGTCTGTTTCGGTATTGTAACTACGAACAGAGCATTCCGAATGAAGTATTTGGTGTTTTAAAACGATTCGAAAATTCAGATCGCAATCCAGAAAGAATGGATACAATCCGATTGGATTGCTCAATCCGATTTTTCTTGACCGAAAGAAAGCGACTATACAGTATAATCCGAAATCACTTAGTAGGTATCACGTTAAGGGTTTACGAAAAACGATTCGAAAATTCAGATCGCAATCCAGAAAGAATGGGTACAATCCGATTGGATTGCTCAATCCGATTTTTCTTGATCGAAAGAAAGCGACTATACTATAGTACATTAAAACACAAGTATCATAAGGCAATCTGTTAACGTACGAGTCCAAGTTTGGAAAACGAGCCGCCAGGCGAGTTTTACAAAGGACGAGTGCGTCAACAGGCCTTATGATACATGTTTTTAATACTATTTTTTCTATTGAGGTAATTTTACAATTAGATTTTTAAAAAAAGGAGTTGTCAAAAATATGAGTTGGTGTTTTTTATCAGTTATGTTGGTAGCGTTTCCCGCTAAAAATTGAAATTTCACATTTTGACAGTTTGTGTATCTTGTGATTTTGTCTGATTGTTTACATTAAAACATTGTATCAAGCATTATACAATTATGAAAGAGGAAAACCAATACATACAATGAACTCCAAGGTTATTAATGAACCATCCTGATTTGACATATCGGTGGTTCGTGTTGGCTATTATCATAAATAAAACTTGAATATGGGATTGAAGGACGTTACGTGGACCATCAAGCCTTTTTATTGAGAAAACAACATATAAATAAAACTTTAAATAATGAAATACTTTAATGAACAATTTATTGCTCTAAATTTTTACTTTCCACCATTTTTACAACACTCACTGCTCAGTTGCACAGATAACGGCAACAGTTTTTCTTACAATTTTTAATACAAAACATATATGGCATATATTCGATAGTTCGCCACAACGTGGAACTGCAAATCATGGATTAAAACGTCAACTTTTCATATTTGTTTGCTAGTAGCCGGCACAAATTGAATAGACAGTGTTAACATTTTCAAGTAACGTGTATCATACATTTCATAACCTGCCTGGAATAACAATACATTAAATTCAAAATTGCATTACCATGAATTTAAATTTTAATAAATAAAACTTTTTGACAAAGTACCTGAGCGCATTGTTTCTTGTTTCATAATTTTTTAGTTGAAATTTTAACTTCACAGATTCTTATTCTTTCTTCACTAACACAGCTATAGCTATAAATTTCTTTTCTTTCTAGTCCTATCACCTAGAGAAAGGATAAAAATCCACAATTAGAAGTAATATTTCAACACAAACAATTTACCATTTTAAGGTTATCTGTCAGTTATGAAAGCATGACTACCACCTCTAGAACATGAAAGGCGCCAAAAACAGTACGTTTATAGATTTTCTAAACGTCCTGTTTTCAGTGATAAACAGTGCTTTTATAGAAACATAAGAACACCGAAATAGAAAAAGTATAATCCGAAATCACTTAGTAGGTATCATGTTAAGGGTTTACAAATTTTACCCACATAACAGCCACCCTGTTTGATGTCGTGATGAGAGTAAATAACAATGCTTGCCACAATCTTGGAGAGTAAAAACTGTGTAGTCGGTGTAATATAGAAGCCCTTAGCTTCCACTATCTCGCTCCACGCTGCGTTGTTGCTTCTAACGCGACGCTGGAGAGTTGTCGAACATGTTTCTAGAGAGTGTCTAGCTGCTAGCTGCACGGCGTTATTAAATATGCGCGTTGCATCTCCTGCGACACTGGGATAAGCCTTAAACCTGTACAAATGATTGCTTTTTGTTCCGCTTGTTCGCTGTCGAGGCCGTGTGCAGTGTGTGCTAATGAGAACTCGAGCAATTGTTTTATTGTGGAATTTACACTGGAAATTTAATTCTTGAAAGTATTTTGTTTTTTCCTTTTCAATTTGCATCGGAGGTAAAAAGAGGAGAATATTTAAATGTGCTTTGTACAGTAATTATAGAATGAAACTAAAAAAATAATACTGCCCTACTTTTCAATAAATTTAAAACATTATTATAAATTTTAAAAAATCATTACTTAAACTACAGCACAATATCTTTAATGGAAAATTGGGAAATGATCGGACACGCAGTCTAATGTAAATAATTTATTTCCTGGCCTACGTTTCGACTGTACTACAGTCTTCCTCAGGGCTAGAAATGGTCAATGATGATAAACGGTAACGTGGGGATCCCCCATATGACCCAATGGAGATAACAAATTGAAATGTATTAAATATATTGTATTTATAAATATATCAAGTCAAATAATTTTAAGCTGGAACTCAAAGAAACCTCAAACAACTTTACTAAAATTTTAAAACGTTCTAAACGTTTTAAAATTTGTTATCTCCATTGGGTCATATGGGGGATCCCCACGTTACCGTTTATCATCATTGACCATTTCTAGCCCTGAGGAAGACTGTAGTACAGTCGAAACGTAGGCCAGGAAATAAATTATTTACATTAGACTGCGTGTCCGATCATTTCCCAATTTTCCATTCTGCTACCAGTCGATCATCGTACTCCACACAATATCTTTAATATTATGGCTCATTTTCTTCATTTAACCAATAAAATAATATTATTAAAGGAATAAACAAATAACCTTATCAATAATCAAACTTGTGACAGCAAAACATTCATCCCCATCGTTCATCTAAGATTAAAAACTCAGGGCTTTAAATCTGATCCTGTAATTATAACTTCTGGTGTGCCACAAGGTAGTCACTTTGGGCCATTATTATTCAATATTTTCTTAAATGATATTAGTAATTGTTTTGTGTCCTCTAATTTTTTAATATATGCCGACGACCTTAAAATATTTCGTAGGATCTCTTCAACTGTATATTGTTATTCTTTACAGTCAGATCATAATAGATTTGTTGCTTATGCAATTAATAATAAATTATAAATTAACACAGAAAATGTTTTCACATCAGTTTTACAAGGAATAGAACACTCACTACATACAAATACAATATATCAGGTACGACCATTACTACAGTAAATCAGATAAAAGATCTAGGAGTTACTTTTGATAACAAATTTTTATTGGATAAGCATAATGATATAATTGTAAAGAAGTCTTACAAAATGCTGAGATTTCTAATCAGATCATGCCAGACTTTCAAGAGACCTGCAACAATTTTAACTTTATATTATGCCCTAGTTAGAAGTCAAGTAGAATTTGTAGTACCTGTATGGGATCCGCAATATTCAACATACATAAATCGCATTGAGGGTATTCAAGGGAAATTTTGCAAATATTTTTTGAATAAATTTCCAAATTACAACCTGAATCTTTTGTGTTTGCAATACAGGCGTAGTTTGTTAGATATTGTCTTTTTATTTAAATTAATTAATAATAAAATTGATTGTCCTGAGTTATTTGCTCAGCTTTCATTTCGTGTGCAAGTTCATGCTACGAGATCAAATGAACTTTTCGCATTAAATTTCTTAAACAAAAATTCAGCAATCAATTCTGTTATGAATTGTGTACCATTATTATATAATAACTTGTCTAATTCCAACCATTTTCCAGACATACTCAACGTTTCTTTACCTAGTTTCAAAAAATGTATAAGTCGAATTCTAATCAATACCTAATTAATTCTTTTATAATTTGTGTATTTGTAAATCATGTACTAATTATTTACTTTTTCCTATATTATTGTCTAATTTGTATATGTGTATATTTACCTTCTACTGCTTGTTAATATGTGTATATTTCTTTGTAAATAAATGATTCTTTGTAATTAGGGTGCAAACCCTGTTGAGAATTGCCAAACTATAAATAAATAAATAAATAAGCACAACCTTTTGTGGTGACAAAGAATCGGGAAGGGGAGGGGGGGACTCTTTTCTCTTCAGTTACGACAAAAAGAACTGTCAAAACTAGTGAGGCACCTAAGGTGAGCTAAGACGAACTGAGATATCATACAAAAAGAACGCGTCTATTGTGTTTTAATTCTAAATAACAAAACGTCACCAAAAATACTTTGAAGGTCATTCTAACATTAATAAGCATGTTAGAATATGATATTCTAATTCTGAAACAGAGACAATATAAAATTTTAACAAAAAAAATCGTTATTAGGTTATGTGATGTGAATATTATATAGTTGAATTCAGAATTCATCTCTAACGGATAAGCAAATAAAAAGTATGAGTATATGTTCCCATTTAAAATAAAAAGTTAGGTCATCCTGTACCAATTGAACTTTTGTAGTTCTTTTAGTCCTCGAATTAGTAATCGTGGACTGTTAAAAATGAACATATTCATGAAATGATTTTCATGCTTATTTAAATCCGAAAATAATACAGCTTATCAAACCGCTCTACGACTATAAATGTTGTGAGCTATATACTTTTATGAAATCATTTCTACTGTTGTCATTTTAAATAAAATTCATAATAATCTTTTCAGAATTAAACTGTACACCTGTAATAAATAGAGCGCTTATACAGCAAACTTTAATTATCCTTTTATTACTTTGTGTGTGCATTACGTTTATTAGCAATAATGTTTATGTTCAGTGAAATTAAATGCATCCAAGATCAGCATTTAATAGATACTCGAGGAGGCAATAATTTCGCAGTCACCGGGCAGGAAGATAATATTAGTTTTTACCGAGTCGACAAATTAATTCGGCCATCTCGCTAACAAACATTTCTTAACTTTTTGCGATAAAAAAGGCAATGACAAACGATAATTGCTTATAACAAAACCGCAGCGTAATTTCTAATGGACGCCGGCGGCGGCGGGCGTGGGTGGCGTCGGGTGTGAGTGGTGCATAGGAGGCGCCACCGCTGTGAGTTTTTCCTGTGCGCGTGCACCAACCTGAAGAGTTATTGCACGAAGAAACGGTCAAAATTGGTCGTAAGTCAGAGATGAAGCCGTAATTCAAGACAATACGCGATGATCATTTGTCACCTGTGACGTCATGGCGACGGAGCGTCCCGGCGCGCCCGCCGCATGGGCGTAGGAGGAGATTTTCACAGACAGCCAAGTAAATATTTTAACTGAAAAAAATGAGATTGACTATTGACTTGGCTATAATATAGCGCGATCGCTAGGGTTATGTGCAATAGAGTTGATATAAATAAAAGCTTGCAGCCGTCTCTAGCTTAAACCCTTAAAATTTCTTTTTAATTTTTCCATTAAAAATAACGCCTTCCCTACTTACTACTATTCTTAAGTCATTTTACATTTGTTCCATTTTTAAATCTAACAACGTAACTGATATTTCTATTTATTGTCCAGTTGCAATTCTTTCAAATATCTCTAAAATTTATGAATAAATTCTTTATAAACAAATATATACCTAGTAGTATCTAAAATCTTATTTCAGTTCAGCAACATAGTTTAGTGAAGTGTAAATCAACAACAACAATTATGTGACATTGCTCAAGTTGAAGTATATTGATATTCGAAAAGATTTTTATACTGTTGATCTCTGTGTTCCTTTAAAAACTTCAAACTAATTTCCCCCAATCTTATTTCTCTTCTTCAATTCTATCAAAACGGTCGAAATTTTTTCGTACGTCTAAATAACTCTGCTCCCTTTATTGCCACTTCAGGTGTCCCTCAGGGTTTGAATTTAGGTCCTTTGTTTTGTTTGTAAACGATATTGTAGGTGTTGTCAAGAATTTTGAAGTACTACTCTAGACTGATGATCTAAAGAATTAAAACTACCAACTTTTTATGATTGTTGTCTTTTGCAAAATGATATAGAGAATGTATTGGCTTTGTCTCAAAAATGTAAATTGTGTGTGATTTTTGATAATTAGCCTTATTTCAATTTTTATTATGATCACATAAAAAATCATTAAAAATTAAAATCATATTTTTAAATATTAGTAAATATGTAGAAAGTTTTAGAAAAGCGGTATAAACATTTTTAGTGACGTCATCACTCTTGAATATTTTTCTTACATTAATTAAACTATTTTATCTGAACTTTAATCTGTATATAACCTATACTATAATGCAAACTAGTTTACCACCATCACCATCAATAATGTATCATGTTTAGTTGAAATAATAACATGATAAATATTATTATTATTATTATTATTATTATTATTATTTCATTAAATATTATGTTTACAAATAGTGATTACAATTTCTTGTTCCTGCCATAAATTACATTATATATTTGTTTATGAATAAATACATTAGTGATTGGATTAGGTATTGTGGACATTCTTCTTTGCAATTCTGCGTGCCAATATAACACTGCAATCCGAGTAAAATTATAAGTAATAAAACCGTTATTCTTTCCAGATAATGTAAATAATATTTGAAAAAATTCAAATTTGTTGATAATTCCGTTTGATTTCAACTTCATAGAAAACTTTGTATAGAAATATGTTTATTTTATTTTGGAATCATAAACTTGTTTATTCGCCCTCACAAACGAGTGCAATTTGGCTTTTATTGCCCGAGGGCCTATAAAGTTGTTTGGCAACAGCTTTTCATATATATCAAATTTGTGGTTTTTGGATAAATGTCAGACATAACAAATTCGATAAATCACATTTTCGAACACCGCCATTCGCAACCAACTTGCCTTGTGCAGCTTCAAATTCATCCGATATTACTTTGGAATAACCCATATCTCTCATTTTCATTTGAAACTAAATTAAAATTGTTTGTATTAAACAGCATAGCAACGCCAACAAATTACGTAGAAACCACAGCATATTATAATTCACAACACCAGCACAACGATAGCGAATATTCAAATATACCTATTGAATAATTGAATTTCGCGAACCAAAATAAAATAAAACGTTGTATGTACCACGGGCATAATTAAGATTATAGCCCTTTGGAAAATTGAACTCTCCGCTACGCGTCGAGCCTTTAACACAACATGCTACAATTTTTTAATTATGCCCTTAATCTATAAAGAACTATTATTGATTTATTTTATAATATTAACCCCCGATTTTATAAAGGACAGTAAATTTTCTGTAAAACACCTATTCAAAATACAAATGCGCCGCCTATGATTTCCACCGTGTGACAGACAACAAGACCGCCTGTCAGAGTTACTGCTGAAGAAGGATATTACGTCTTGCCTGGTGGTTGGTAGATTAAAACTACTGCCTGAGGTAACGGATTATTGGATTTTAATATTACTCGTTCGTCACGTTCTCCCATACCTACATCTACGGCGTGAAATTGTCTGACACACTAGATTACTATATCATATAATTATGATCGTTGATTTTTCAAGGATTGATTCAAAAGAAGTAATATTTTTAAGAAAAGAAAAGAATAGTTATGTAAAAATAATAAATATGTATGTAGGTCACGTCTGATTACTTAAATATTGCTATGTGTGTCAATTTGCTTTTTATTTGCCTAATGACATTTTGCATCGTAGAGCAATGTTTTCTAAACTATGGCTTGCGGATCCCCAATAGGATCCTTCACCATAACAGAAAATTGAGTAAAATGTTAGTTACATACCTTTGATTCTAAAGGGTGATCGAAAAATTATTAATATTAGACCTATATAGTTTCAATTACAAAGTATGCTCAAAGTTAAATGCCACTTTCTGCATATGGTATATAAAACAACCTTTAGTTAATGTTTCGTAAATTTTATTGTTTAGAATTTTATGTGTTTCCCAACTAATTCACACATTTAATGGCCCGAAACTGTGTTTCCAATAAAATTACAGAACTTTTATTTATGTTTTATATTACGTGGAAGTTTTATTGGAATTCTTTTAATTTTCTGTTTCGTAGGTAAATGTTATATCTGACAATAAAGTTTTATTTTAACTTTGTAATATTTTTACACTTTTATTAACATTTATGAAAAGCTTAAATAAACTGAAATGAAACAATTATTTTAGTATTAAGATTATTAGATGAATGTTGTACAATGTATTGGGATTCGTCACAATTATTTGCTTCGCAAATCATTGCAAATGAACTGACACGCATGGACCAAAAATGCAAAACGACAGTAATTTGTTGATTTTCGTTTATTTACAAATTTTTTTCTGTCACCATAGAATCGAGAGAAGCGCACTACTAAATATTTTAGAAAATCAGATTTAATTATTAAATTTAAAATAAATTTTTATTATAATCAAAGATTTCAGACGAAGTGCCTCGTATTTCAATATGGCTACTCTTATGACAATTATTATTGTTTAAAAATGTGCTAAAATTATTATAATTACCCCTTAACTTTAAAATTAATTTTAACAAAAACTAGATACGTATTTCGAGAACTAAGTTCTCATCATCAGTAATACAACAAGTGAAAGTTAACCAGAGTAGTCAAGATTACTCAACATGTCAACCATCCCAGAGGTCCTAACAACTCTGAGTGTATGTTGAGTAATCTTGACTACTCTGGTTAACTTTCACTTGTTGTATTACTGATGATGAGAACTTAGTTCTCGAAATACGTATCTAGTTTTTGTTAAAATTAATTAAATAAGGGGTAATTATAATAGTTTTAGTTAAATTTAACCTTAGACTCCATCTATTATTAATTTTTAAAAATGTGCAATTAATATAAAGTGAATTTTCAAAAGGGATTATGTGGAAACTCTTAATGGAAAATATTTTAATATCCAAATGACTTTTCTAGAACGATCTCCTTAGCCGATTATTCAATGTAGACTAAAATTTCGATTTTTAAAGAGGGTTTCTATTCTACAACAATGTACAAAATTATTAAATATAAAAGGGGTCGTAAAAGCAAGTAACTGTCCATATCTTTCCTTATGGGTGCAGAATTTATAGGGCTCCTGAGATCGGCATGAAATGAAGTGCCCCTATAAGAAAGGAAATGAGGACCTATCATATTGTCCTTTACGATTTTCTTAAAACCGTAAAAAACAAAAGCGAACATCGTTGTTTCGCGAGGGAAGAATAAAACTTTTATGCACTTAATTTGAAATTTGTTCTTGGTACACACCATCTTTCAATTTCAAAATTAATATTTCTTTTTAAAATTATTATCCTTGTGCAGTAGAAATAAAAATACACTTCTCGCAAAAAATGAAAAGAAGAAGTAAGATGCGTTCAGAGCAATCCAATTATCAATTACAATTAGTACTTACGAGTAATACATGCACTTTGACTTATGGGAAACAACGCTAGCATACAAAACGACAAAATTAAGGCGTTAATTGTAAGTGTAAGTATACAAACTCCAAACTTTACTTGCAATTAGTGCGACAGATATATCATCTTGTCTCTTTCTGTCAGAAACGTAAAACAGCATAGCGCATATCGTCGTTATACTTCTAAAAGTATTCACATCAAAAATTATGTAAAATGAGTTAATGTAAAATAGGTATTTGTGTATTAAGAGCGCAAAATGGGACATTGTCGATTGAGAGGTTGTTGCATTCTCTCGAATTCGACAATGTCCAGTTGCGCTCGAAACACACACAAGATTTTTTTTCTACAGTCGCCACAATGGGGTCCTCCACCATAACAAAAATTTATTTGTTTCAAGTGGCAGCACAACTGTTCACACAATTTATTTTATATTTAATTTTTATTTATCGTTATTTTCCATTCTTCTTGACCTATTGCTTCAATCTAATCTCAGCATTTTATAATTTCGTTTTTCTAAATGAATGCCCTACTTTATTTTCACATCAGTGCGGCATTTTGTTTGGTTATGTTATTTACCGACAGAGCAGTTATGTCAGATTGACTTGTGAAGGTGGTAAATGTGTAATTACAGTGATATATGTTCCTGACTAAACGTTTCCATTAAGAATGTAGACAATGACATTTTTCAACATTGTATAGTTAGAATTTTGGACAGCGAGCGTTTTTCCACTTTGTCGCGCATGAGCGGCAAAGTGACATTTTGCGTTGACAAGAGAGAGCGCAAATGGCTACTTTGTACATAGACTGTAGAAAAATAACTTTATTAAATGCTGTCCAAAGTGACCAAGTCTAATGGAATGTGTTTTTTACAAGTAAAATTGACCAAGGCAAAAAACATGCTTTGTGATATATTGCAATTAAATTTTTACAGCAATTGGACAAATCAGAATTTAAATGTTTCCATAATTTTCAAATATTTTTCTTAGTAGTGATTATTTTTTGTTTTTTTGTTTATGTTGCCATCAAAATAATGTATTTTAATAACAAGTTTGATAAATACTAATTACTGATATTAAGAAAAAAATGTTTCTTAAAAAAATCACCTGAAATGTTAAGCAACAACAAAACCAAGAGATAAAAAATCTGATGTGGCCAATACATGACCTCCCGTCAATTCCATGTATGAAATAGCAATGAGCTTTTAAGTAAAGTATCACTTCCGGTTGATCGTTTGTAAATAAAATCTAATTTGTTATTTCAGTTAAATAGAAAAGTCTGTAATACCAAATTTTAGATTATATTTTGTTTTCCTCGAAAACCTGTTAAGAGCTCCAATTTAAGTACCACGGTTTATCATATAGGTATAGTCAAAATATAATGTTTTTTCAAATTATACACGAGTTTTAAATACTAAATTTGAGAAGTTTTGAATCATGTTTTAATATATTTTTTCAAGAAAATCTGTTTTTCTACAGTCTACATACAAAGTAGCCATTTGCGCTCTCTTTTGTCAACGCAAAATGTCACTTTGCCGCTCATGTGCGACAAAGTAGAAAAAACGCTCGCTGTCCAAATTTCTAACTACACAATGTTGAGAAATGTCACTTGTCTACATTTTTAATTGAAACGTTTAGTCAGAAACTAATGGCACTGTACGTACACATTTACCACCTTTACAAGTCAATCTGACATATAACTGCTCTGTCGGTATATTATATAACCAAACAAAATGCGGCACTGCTGTAAAAATAAAATAGGGCATTTATTTACCAAAACGAAAGTATAAATTGTTTAGATTAGATTGAAGGAATAGCACAAGAAGAATGGAAAATAACGATAAATTAAAATTAAATATAAAATAAATTGTGTGACAGTTGTGCTGCTACCTGCAAAAGTTTGGCGTGAACGCTCCCAATGGACACCCACTTTTCCACTGCACTAATTTAATGTACTTGAAACAAATAAATTATACAAAAACTTATAATATTCATTACAAAATTGGCATTAATTTTTTGTAAAAACGAAAGCCAAAACAATATCTTGAAGTCATATTTGAATACGTTCCTATCTTCACTGCAAAACTATTGAATAGTACTGTAAGTACAAACTTGTACATTTTATTATTTTTTGTTATGGTGGAGGACTGTAGAAAAAATCTTGTGTGTGTTTCGAGTGCAAATGGACATTGTCGATTTCGAGAGAATGCCGCGCTCCTGCGTCGCGCGTCAACAACCTCTCAATCGACAATGTCCCATTTTGCGCTCTTAATACACAAATAGCTTCCAAACAACAAATACTAAACGCTATTTCAGATTTAAATTAGTAGTTTTAAGGCGCTCCAACCGATTAGTGTAACTATTAATTGTAATTTATAATTCAGTAGCTCTGATCGCAGCTGTAATCTTTTTACAATATTTTCTATCTGCAGCAAGAAAGCCCTGATGGTATACAACCAATTTAAAACAGCTTACAATTCCAACAAAAATCATTCCATTACGCTGACAATAAAAGTAATAAAATATCTTTAATTCCAGCCAGCAGAAAGCAAAAAATAAATCAGCCAAACGGTTATTGAAGTTCGTCTTAAAAGTGTGACCACGAGAATAGTCGGGATGAAAAGAGCTTTCCAATATTTCTGTCCTATTCCGTGCTGGTTTGGCTGCCGTTCTGCAATCGAAGAAAACTTTCCAGATTTATGGAAACGTTAGTTCTGGTAAAAATTGCTCGTCTATTGATTGCAGCTGACAACGTGAGTGTGCGTCCGTCGCCTAACGCGAATTTATGCCAGTGATTTAAAACAAAATTTTGCGGAATTCGACGCCGTTGAAATAACCTGCCACTGATCTCATATAACATTTCACCAACTCGAATATATCACAAACTAGTAATTCCAGAACTTAGTCATATAGCATAATAAGAGAAAGAGGCCATTTTGTATTAGAATCGGAAAAAAACTGACAAAGATAGAGATCGAACAAAATTTTGTCTATGCCAACAAATATATTATAAAAATACAATGAAATGTTATATGAAACAATATTCTCAATTTCTAATAGTTAAATTAAACATTGGTCAAGGTCGCCACAACATTTATTTAGTATAGTTACTAGCAGAACCTCGGCTTTTCCGAATTTTCCGTAGCCTAGAACTCCCCCGACAGTGTTTCATAATAGTCTATCTAGGCCATTTAGGGACACTGAAAAAACAGCTCACTCAAACTGCCCACTCATACTGACCACTCAAGCTACCCACCCAAACTGCCCAGTTTATAAATATTGGCCAAGGTCGCCACAGCATTTGAATTAGAATAAGTATTTGATTTTAGATTATAATTATATTTTATTAATTATTTTATTAAATGAAAGTGACCAGATCTAATGAAGCCAACGCTGGACAATGGAAATTTGATGAAAAAAAAGTACCATGCACCATATTTATATTTTATAATCAGCCATAAGTAGATTAAATTAGACAAATGTTTCCCCATTAGAAGACCATTTTATTAGCGTACCTACTGAGAAAAATGTGTAGGTCACTAAAGTAGATATAGACGAAAATGTAAATTTTGCAGTTTTTTACTTCCTTGTACATAGTAAAGGAAGTATTGTAATCGCGAAAAATTTCGGTTTTCATATTTCAACGGAAATATCCAGTTTGACCATCCCTGAATAAATTCGTCACGACGTCTGTACATACGTACGTACGTATCTCGCATAACTCAAAAACGTTAAACCGTAGAAAGATGAAATTTTGTATTTATGACTATTATGACATCTAGTCGTGCACCTCCCTTTTTGGTCAGTACGTAATTTCCAGAAGTGGTACTTTACTTGAAGCCCATAATAGATTTTAGTGAATATTATTTTAAAATATGATCCAAATCTTTTCAAATTTGGTATATAAGACTTTTATGTCAATGTGAATAACATAATAGATTTTGGTTAAAATAGGCCAACCTGAAGTTATTAACAGTTTTTCTTGAATAAATTGGTTTTATTTTGATTTTAGAAATAAATGCTTCAAATAAGAGTTTTAGAGAATTAAATTCTGCGTCTAGCACAGCAAATATTATTAA
The DNA here is from genome assembly GCA_963082715.1 of Harpalus rubripes. Classification (NCBI taxonomy): domain Eukaryota; kingdom Metazoa; phylum Arthropoda; class Insecta; order Coleoptera; family Carabidae; genus Harpalus; species Harpalus rubripes. The sequence continues at coordinate 52,985,892 of OY720454.1, forward strand.
ATTAGCCTTTTGTATAAGCGAGATATGTAAATTTAAAAATTATATACTTTTTGGTTTTTGTAATCAAGCTTGCTATGAACAAAGCAGTACAAAAAAATAAAAAAATTAATGTTAATGTCAAATTACGTCTAATACGTGCAATATTATAATTGGGTCTATATTTCATGTTTGTCTTGCGTACAAGGAAGTCGTGTGGTGTCCACATCAGATTTTTATTTTTCTGGATAACTTCCAAATGTGAAGTAATACTGCATTTTCGTTTACATCTCTTTAGAGCACTTTTTTATTTTCTTTCATTGAAAAGTGATTTTTTTAGCTTTTCAACGATATGTCACACATCTATGTTCATTTGTTGTAAACATTTAATGTTCAACAATTATTAAAATTATAAATTAAAAGCAATGATTAATGAAACAAGAAACGTACAATTAACGATAATAATTTGGTAATTTTTAAATATATTTTCTTCACTCTCATTAATACTTTTCACATAAGTAGTATTTAAACAGTTCTAAAATTTCGTTTGATGACGCCCATATAAAAATATGACAATTAATTATTAAAATACACAAAAACTTTATACTATTTTGAGCCTGTAACCTTTAAAACTAAAAAATAGGCAGTTATGCCAACTAATTTCCTAAAACATTATTTTGTTCCTTTAAAAAATGAAAAAAGTTAATGGTGGACAAAATAACAGGCACATATCCATGCTGGACAAAATGACGGACACTCATCAATGCTATCTAGACTAATGGTGGACGGATGATTATTATCCATGCATGTTTCCAATGAAAGTTATTTTAAACATATCACAGAACGGTGTAGAATTCGCGTAGAAACATTTCCATGTATTTAATTCATTTTTCCTGTCACCGGAAGTGGATTTACGGTATTTTGGTCCTACAGGATTCAACTATCAAATGAACAATAATATTTTATTTTATAAAGAAAGTAATATTTATTTATGAGAATAATGCTTTTTTCACGTTACTTTAAAAGTTGGAAATTAAACCAAAATAATAAAGTTGAAATTTGACAGTGACTTCTTACGTGCTTTTATCTATTACAACAAACAAGAAAGAGAAATATACTGTCACATTTGTCGCATAAAAACTTTTAAGTACGCGTATAGAAATACGATAAAGCTCGTTCGTACTACAAAAGGTTCAAACTACAATAAAGAATAAAGGTTTTATTTGTGCTTAAAGTTTACGAATGTTCTACCCGTATTTATCTCTTCTTAATAAAGAAGCCTGGAAAGTTTTTAATTCATGTTCTACACGTAGCAGTCGTGTATTAAGTGTAAGTTTAGCTCGAACTATTTAAGTATTCTAATCGCGATGAATCCGTGCTTGCGCCTCCAATTTGAAATCTCAGTTGAGAAGTTTAAAACAGTAAAAAACTCGCTGACACCAAGTTTAGTTGAAGTAGAAACGGGTGCTGGTGCCCCGCTATAAATCAGAACTACTTCAAATCAGTTTCTAGGCGGCAGCCGTCCCTGTTAGATGCGTTTTATATAAACCATTATAGATGAATTATATCCCAAGTTTCAAATCAAATATATTTTAGTTTTTGCCCGGAAGTTTCAATATATATTTCAAGCGTGACCGCAATGCCTGCCTTTCTTATTCTTCCTCTTCTTCACCTTCGGCGAGGGTCGCAATTGTGAATAGAATTTCTAGTAGCTGCTTACGCGATCGTCGATGTTTCACAAAAACTTGGCGGTCGCGGTGACCCGAATTCGCCATTCCACCACTGTTGTGTAGCGCTGTGCACTTCCCGCATGATACATGACCCCGACACTCACAAACTCCTGCCTTTACAAACCTATTTTTCGGGACTTTGAATATTCCTTGGTGACTCGTGGCTTTCTCCTCACTTTTTGCCCGATAAATGTACTGAAAGCTATGTATTTTATATGCGACTTTTTGTTAAAACTGTCATTGTTACATAAATCATACATTTTATATTTTATTTCTGAACTAGTGCAACTCCTACGTATATTTAAATTCATATTTCAACGTTGAGTAACTGCAACTAAGCACGAGAAGAATTAAGAATACAGCTATTTGAAAAAGATTAACCTATTTCCATTTATTTATTTATGTACGGAAACCACGATGATTTGTTATTCTTCCATGACAATTCAAGTACAGTGGGATCCTCCATTATTTTTTTTATGAAACTTTATCTAACTTGAGGGCGATCTACTCGTATATTTATTTTAGAATTTTTATAGATTAAGCTGTAGGCGTAATAGGAGCAGATATATGCTTCGGACTTCTATGGATTTTTCGGAAACGGGTAAAGCTAGAATGACGAGGTTTTGTATATGCTTCACGGCATATTACCCATTGCTGGGTGTGCCAATCTGCTTTGTACACAGATTTCGGTATTGATGATGGCTTTTAGAGATGAACATAAATTATTTTTATTGATTTTTCTAAACCTAAATCCTTGTAAAAGTTAATCGCCTAATTTGAAAATGACCAATTCGGTGCCGGTTGTAATAAGACGAGGGTAAGCGCAATAACAGATAAATAACTTTTTATAAACTCTTCTAAATTATAGTTTCGATAATCATATTTTAACTCTGTTTATCTGTTTAAGTTATAAATGTCAAAATTTTACTTTAGAAATTCTTATCATATTATGATAGTCACGACGTTTATTTGTTGATCATTAAATTTAGAAATTATTGTACACGTGCGTGACTTTTAGAGCCCTAGCCTATGCACCCCGTACCCCTAAGATAATCCTGTCCTGAAGATAGCGTTATATTTTTTAAAGAGTCGACTTTAGTTAGTCATGGGATAAACCTGAAGAGTCGAGATTAATTCGTCGAGTCGTGAAGACGTGTCTTGTTTTGGTCATGTAGTGTTTTAGTTTTGGGGCGACGCCCGCCCGCTGGGTTGCAGAATGTAACTTATTAGTTGTGTTAGTTATAGTTGTATTAGTTTAAATGCAAATAAAGTTAGTTATTAAATCACTAAGTATTTGTTCATGTCCGTAGTGTTCATCAGTGTAAAGTGTAAAAGTGCAAGTTTACGTGTGTTCTTCCTTCGCGCGAAATCCTTATCACGAATTCCTTCTCAAGAAGTCTTCGGCACTAAGTGTTGGATGCCAACCATCAGAGGCGTCCACCAGTAAGTGAAAAGTGTATCACTGTTGGGAGTAATTAGTAGGAGCAAGAAACAGTATAGTAGCAGTCATCTTTTCGAAGGAGACCCCCCTCGTGTTACACGGTTTTCAAGATGCTGGCGGAACCCTAAAACAACAACTCTGCCAGCATTGTTACCAATAAAATAAGAAATCATCATTTAGTGTTAATCATTGTGAAAAAAACTACTCCAAGATAATTTGCAAAAATTGTTTGATTACTGTTGATGAAGACGAATCATCGCCATTTTTTGTATTTTTTCTCACCTAGAAACATATTTATTTTATTTTGTAAAATAATTTTTAATAATTTATTAGAAATTAAATATTTTTTGTTTAAAAAAATAGTTGAATATTGCCATTTTTGCCATGATAGGCTAAATTAATTTTAATAAAATTGTTTCTGTAGTTATAAAGCCGTTTACGTGTATACGAGTATTATAAAGATATGAAGGAAATAAGTTAAAAGAAACAACCCATATAAGGTATATGTATTTTAGTATTAAATATCTGAGCTCACACGTCATAAAACTTTTCAGAATATTGAATACCGTAAATATTTCCATGATAGAACTGCAACTGGCACAACCTACTAAATCCCTTTTAAAATTCAAAAAGTAGCTTCAGGTGTTCCAGTAAATATTTCATTGAAAAATATGTTCTTCCTACGATTTCTGTGCCTTCTTTATAATTCGTTCTCTGTCCAAAGTCATTAAATTCACTGTATTCAATTTAAAAATTCCGCTATTTTCTGTCGAATCTTTTTTTATATCGCCATTACAGAAATCTCTGAGAATAAAATCACGTGTTAATAAAGTTTTTCTTTTATTTCTTTTTTCCATAATAATTCTTATAACGATAAATTGCAAAAAGTTTGCTTATGTTCGTTATATACCAGTTCATTTGTATTTCTTTTTAAAAGTACATTCATGTAACAATACAAATGAAATATACTCAATTGCGGAAACAAATTTCACAAACAGTATTGGCACAAAGAAGTGCAGTAGTAATAACCAATAAGCCCTCGTCGTTCTGATGATAGTGCACGCGCATCGCGCATTCCAAAACAACAACAGAAGGGAAGTTAGTGCGAACAGGGGTGGAAAGGAAGCTGGTACCTCATAGGGCTGCGTCGCTTCGTGGTATCTCTTTCAATTTCAAATATCCCAAAAAACGAGTTTTTCCCGTAGTATCCATAAACGTAATTAAGTTGCGCTGTTATGGTTTTGCTCGTTACTATAACCGGATTAAGGTCGTGCGCGATGTTGTCGACATGAGGAAACGTGCAGCAGGAGTTCAGCTCCGGACGAGCCCACTCGCCGAAAAGTAAACAGATAATTGCCAACCTATAATATCATCCATCATCGTACTTGTCTGTAACCAACAAAGAAAACATGCTAAATTATTAGCATTGTTCTTTATCGAGAAAAATGTCAGTCAAAAGTAGAGAATGAAAATAGTTATTTATGCAATAAGAGTATTTTTTGCATATTTGACAATTGCGGTATATTAGTGATTTTTAAACGAATAGTTTCAGAATTACGGTTATTACTTTTTCTGCAATCGTCCACAAACGTAAGAATTATTATTACGAAATGTTCATAATTTTTAAATTTTTGACATCATCAGCTATAGTATTCTTCACATAAGAATGGCACTGCCCAATGAAAAGTGTATGTTTGTTTAATTTCTTTTTGCCACACAGGTTATCTGTGCATAAGGCGACAGAGCTCGTAATTTTGTTTAGGAAATAATTTGGAATTGTCAATATAGTTCGTGTACATTGGCGTGTATTTGTGCATTTTTGTGTGTCGTGTTGATTTGCGTGATTTATCAATAATGTTAAAGAAAAACTATCGAAATTAAATTATCTATAAATGAAACATAATTACTCAATGCCATTCTTACTTGAAGAATAATATAATTAAACGGTTATGTATGGAATTTTAAAGCGATCATGACAGCTGTTTTTATGACACCATCACAAAAATCTTTTGTTTTATATATTTCCCCAGGAAAATAAGTGCGGGATATTTTCCCGCAATCTTTTAGACTATTGGCAGTATGGTATCGAAACGAATTGTGAAATTAGTTATTAAATATTACTGTCATAATTCCAAAAAACATCTTTTTTATTGGAACAACAGTAATTATTATTTTTAACTTTCAAATTTAATAATTGTTGTATTTTCGCTGTTTGAAACAAATGAACATAGATAAATGAAACATCGTTGGAAAGCTAGAGAAATTTTCTTTTGAATTGTGTAAGTTTACAAGATGGCTCCAATATAAAAATTAAAACTGACAGCTCAAAACCCGAAAACTAAAGAAATTATCTTTTCAATGGTGTATCTTTCCAATATGGCTCCCATATAAAAATTAAAACGTGGACATCATAACTCAAATTTGAAAGTGATAAAAAAAATTTAGCATCGCCATTCAAAAGAACATATTAAAGTGCCCTAAAGAGGTACAAACCAAATTTTTTTTTGTGAACTATGGATTTTTTTCTCTCAAGTAACAAACCATTAAAATGACCCCCTAATGAGGCTACTTTTGTTTAACCCTCGGACGGTGTGGTGGGGTATAACATACCCCACGACTACTTAATTCATGTATAACTTTCGAAGAACGCATGCCAGTGCCATGTATGTTCCATTAACTTCCAATAACATTGAAATGAAACTATTTAAAGCAATATGATTACTCTACTCTCACTATTACGTATGTTACAACGTTTTAAAGTCGTTTTCGGTATGGTACACCTTACCACACCAATGGCGTAACTTTTTGGAAAAAGGTAAAAAGTAATAATATTTTTATTTTTTGTTCTATTGATCTTATATTTTATCATATTTAGCTGCATTTTGACAAATTTATTCATAAAATTACCTGCGAGCGAGAACAGGAAACATACTATTAGCGATATAGGAAGAAGTAAGGTTAGATCCTGAGTAACTGATGTTTGTATAACTTTTATGTGTATTTAAAAAAAACATTCATTTTATTTTCACACCATACCAGTCCTTATGTATGTGTATATACAGGGTGATTCATCGACCTGTCCTCTCTTTATAACTCTTTTATTTTAAGTCAGATAGAAAAACTCTTCAAATATAATTTATATGATATAGTATTATCTATCTACGTACCATATCCATTTGTATACAGGGTGCTCCATTTAAGCGCAACAATATGTAACTTTATATTTCTTAATGGAACACCCTATATTTATTTATTTATTGATTTATTTTGATAGTAAATTAAATTCCCTTTAAAAAAGTATTGAATAATAAGGGGTCTAAAATTATAAATAAAGAAGATATTTACTTTTATTCGTTGAATGATATGTTTCTATTATGTTATTGTTAACAAAGTAAGCTAAGCATAATTTGATCAATTGTTTCGAATTTAAACAAACAAGTTGTCCAAATACTCTTAGTTTATCATTGTTGATGTTGATGTGAAAATGAATAATACAAATTTTAGTAAAGATGAGATGGTTAATATAATATTTAATAATTGAAAAATCTGTTGAAGTTGAAGTACATGTTTTCGAACATTTATTATAATTTTGCATGATTTAGTCTGTCACTAAATTTTAATAGCTTCTTTGGAATTAGTGTAATGTTTAAAATAAGTATTAATAAAAAAGGATCAAAATTTTGTATTATATTATGGTTTTTTTCCACTCTGAACTACTATTTTATATGAACGTAAATAACTTCTTAATTTATAATTTTAGACCCCTTATTACTTAATACTTTTTTAAAGGGAATCTAATTTACTCTCAAAATAAATAAATAAATATAGGGTGTTCCATTAAGAAATATAAAGTTACATATTGTTGCGCGTAAACGGAGCACCCTGTATACAAATGCATGTGGTACATAGATAGACAATAATATATTATATAAATTATATTTGAAGAGTTTTTCTATCTGACTTAAAATAAAAGAGTTATAAAGAGAGGACAGACATATATATATTCCAGCACACTGTCCGAGGGTTAATTTACCGAGATGCTAATGGCGAGCATGATAATTTAGACACCCTGTTTAGAAAAAGCAAAATTTGATGAATTACTCTGTCACAATCGATCACTATTAAATATATGTATATTATGTAATGCGTTATTAAATGCATCCCATGAAAGTTTTTTAATCATGTTACTTGCCATGATTTTAATCAGTATATTCTGTTTTCATTGTATCGCATACATGAAGCCGTCCCTGCGTAGAGCCAGTGATTAGCTTAAACCCCAGAAGGACAAAAAGCAGATCGACTTACAAGCCTCGGCTATTAGGGTAAAAGTGTCGTTTTTGCCAAAATGAGAGAGCTGTTTTTGAAAGTCGTGTTGAACAAAGTTTGACCAGTTGCAACTCGCACTAGCTTTTTATCGGTTGTGCCATTAATTTACTGCGGTAAAAACTACCCCTGTCTCTCCAACCTGTTCAAATGCTATCCACTAAATTTGAATAATAAATCAATTTGAATTACTGCCACTGTTTGTAAATTTTGTTAATAGTAACTTTTGTGGAAAATAAAAATAAAAGTTTCACGCGAAATAAAAAATTTCAGACGTTAATTAATTAAAGAGAAAAATACTAGTTGTCAATAACATTTTACTTTTTTGTATTTTTTCCTATGAATATTTTACAGGTGACCTACAAAAAGTTAAAACGAAAATGACCTAACCGATAATGCCTTCGTTCAAGAAATGAACTATACTACATAAAAAACTATAGTTTTATATGTGTACTAAGATACCTAAAAATATAATTGAGATTTGAATTGTCACAAATTTGGTTATTCAGAAATTACAAATGTACTCAGTACACTCTAATATTCGTCGTGCTTTGTTTGATTTTTGACCAAATTCTGTTACTAAAGCTTTCTTACAGAATTGGGGCGAATGTCGCCATAAACCGGTTAAAATGGACTTATTCGATTTTTTTGAAATACCCGTAATTATGATGGGTCCCAAGGGAAAAATGATTGGACAAGTAGTCTACTGATGAAAGTTATTTATTTCTAACCGACGTTTCGACTAAAACGTTAGTCTTCTTCAGGGCACTATAATGAAAATTACAAACATTCTTTACAAATGAGGTACAGATATAAAGACATAAAAAATATTTTGCTTATAAATAATGTACAGATACTTACAGAAATGGTCAATTACATATCATTTGTGGCAACCACCCATGAGGAACAGTTTTCGATAAAATTATCACAGAGTTGATCGTCATAAGGTATATAAACATCAATAAATAACATATAAAAAGATTAGCAGTCAATTGTAAAAAAAAATAAATATGAAAATTGTAAAATTTGTAGTCCAAAATGTAAAATAAAAACTTTTTTTATCAAAAATTACACGTGTGACTGACTAGTTGACTTATGTGTGTATATACAAGGATAATCACGACTTAAGTAAGGAAAAGGATTAATTAACCTTGTCCAATCATTTTTCCCTTGGAACCCATCATCCATTCTTCAGTCGATTATCGATCAAATTTCAACCCGTAATTATATTTGAAAATTTATATTATTCTTAAAATACTGAAATTAATATATTCCGGAAAAATTGGAAACGTGTTGCTTCACTTTTTGCTGTAATTAGCGTTTGTAAGCGTTAATTTATGCTCATTACCAACATTTCACTTTATTCTTTTGCAAGTTTCAGATTCCGCCGATTTTCTACATAAGTTCTGCATTAATTCTTTCGTGATGTCTATAAACCCAAGTTGATATATACGAGCTCACCCAAACTCATATTAGTTGGGCCGGTTAGCATTTTCAACAAACAAATAATAAAACCTGCACATATGGTGAGAAATTTTTACAAATTTCTTTCGTCTAGTTTAAAATATAGATTTTAAACTTATAAAAACCATGTTCCGTGCGTTCGATTCCCGTCGACCAACAATGTGTGATTTGTCGTAAAAAATCAACACAGCTACTTGTATTTAGCACACTCGGGTGCTAAAAGCTGGCAACTTTTACATCTTAAATAAATGTAGCAATGGCTGAAATTCAACCGGCAGCACGGCAGTGGTAAAACACTGCGGCTCGGTGAGTCCGGTTGGAAGGTAAACCGCGACAGCTGTATACAAGCCATAATAGATAGATAGGAAACTGAATGTGTTATTGAAGTAATCCACCATTTATTATTGGGTTACATAGCCTTTATTAGTAATACCAGCTTTAATAGGGCACTACACCGCAATTGATTTAAGAGAAATTAGGAAAAAATATTGAAAGTATATGCTTAATAATGAATATTAATAAAGAAATAAAACGATATAATTGAAATATTTCGGAAATAAGGGTTTTTTTGTTATAGTAACTCGTCACTCATATATGAATTCCAAATATATTATTTTGATTGGCGACTTAAAGACGGCCTATAAATATATAACGAATACCCAATTAGGTGGAGGAGCTTACTAACAATGTAAGTAGAGAAATTCAAATAGCGGAGGCTTGGCTATCAGTCCAGGACTGCAATTCTCAAACAGTTTTTATTTGAATATAAATATTTCACACTAAACTTAATAATTTAAATACACTTCCAATTATAAATCGAGTAGACTTGTACAGTATAATAATATTAATTTATTTTTTATAAATATAATTTAGATATAGCATATATTTGAAGAACATTTAGGTCTACGAAGAAACAGTTTGATATAAAAACTTATATTTGTGACGTTACATCTATATTTTCAAATTTCAGGGGACTGTAACTCGCTTATTAATAGGAATTTTTTCACCGGATTTTCACCGACAGTCTTAGTTTTACTTGTGCGTTCAGATGAAATTATATTAAAAAAATCTGATGTGGCCAGCACATTACCTTCCGTCAGTTCCATGTATTTTGTATAAATGTCATACAGAAAGTTCCTTGCAAAAGATCATATTTCTTGTATATTACCTTAAGGCGGTTGTATGTATTTTATACAAGTTCCATACAAAAGATCCCATATTTCCAGTAAAATTATAACACAAACATACTGTCAACTGCACTTGACACTGACACCTTTCAATCAGAATTTTCTTAATATAGCAGCTGTTTACAGAGTAATAGCATAGCTGGCTAATATATGATATTTAATTTCTTTATAATTTTTTAACTCTATATCCATTTAATATGAAGTATAAAATGCATTCAAAACGTATAGGGAATAAAATATTCTTGAATATTTATAATAACATTAAAACGGTCTTCTGTGGTCGTGCGGTCTAGAGTGCTCGCCTGGCATACAAGGTTGCTCGTGTGGGATTCGATCGCGGTCAGTTTTTAATAAAAACCGGCACACCCAGAAGAGTCCGAGTGGCAGCAGAGGTCACTATAAGCTACTCTGCACGTAACGAGGGTGCCAACAGAGGGCACTAAAAATGTCTCTGTAAATTGTAAAAAAATTGTATATGTATATAATTTATGTAAGCTGAGATTTGTATAGGTCAAACGACCTTAAAATAAATAAATACATTATATTTATAATAACATTAAATGTAAAAAAATGATATTTAACATCGGTTTTTCAAGAAAAACTGTTAAAATCTTCAAATGAGGCTACTTCCGGTTGACCAATTATAACCAAAATCTAATCAGCTCTTCACATGGATGTAACGAAGAGGAATACGAAAGAATTATAATTTTTGGAATTGTAGTATTAGTTATCGCATTAGAAAAAATTTTCACACACACACACACACGCACGCACACGCACACACACACACACACACACACACACACACACACACACAAACACACACACATAAACACATACAGACATCATCGTAAAAATAGTAAAATTATATTCTAGGGACTCTAAAACCTGCTTATTCATCAAAAACTCACCACCGAATTTTTTGACCAAAGACAATACCTTCCTTACCTAAAGGTGACGGAAAGTAAAAATTGTGGAATCCCCTATTCTATTAGGCATTGGATTCCAAAGATCTGCACATTTTCCTGTGAGTATTGTCCCATATATCTTGAAAGGTATATGTTTTACTGTGCGCACTGAATTTTTACGGAGTTGCTTTTCATTCTCCCAAAAGTAAAGGGTCTCGGTGGAAGCTACGCCTGGACTAGAACATGACTCTTAAAATACCGGTCGAACTATTATCACCAGTCATTCGGCACACAGTTTTTTTTAAAGTTTTAAGTCTATATTTAAAGTAGCCGAAAGAATTTTCTAACCATTTGTGTACATTAAAATGTAAACCGCCCTAACTAATATGAGTTTGGGCTCGCAGTTTACTGTTAGTATTCTTATTTGTAAATCATCCATATACCGGGTGGGTGTCTACATTTTTTCTGGACTATAGGCGTATAAAAGGTGTTAACCTCACGGGCTCTCAAAGCTGTCGTGGAGAGAGCACTATGGGATTTACTTTTGTGATACTTGTATTTGAAAATTGAACATAAACAAGTTAAAAAGTTGACATCGGTCGGAATCGAACACAGGCCGTTCGAATCACAGCCGGTCACCTAATGCATACAGCCACGCGAACCTATATAAAAAAGTGAATAAAAATTAATGAAAAATGAAATATATTATTGGTTTCTCCGATGAGATAATTGTATACTATTAATGACCTTGTAAGGACGTTAGACTTATTGCCCGGTTGCAGAAACGTTCATCAACGCTTTGTTTAATTAACGAATCATCAAAACGAACAAATGCAACGCGATTTTGTGACAGCAATAGTTTAAATATCATAAGAACAAGGAAACAGATTCGAATTTGTTAATTTTGATAGTCCGTTAATTAAACAAAGTGTTGATGAACGTTTTTGCAACCACGGGTTAGATAAGATATACAATTAGAAATACTGTAGAACAAAGAGTGAAAACAAATAACACCAAAATGGGTTAAAGTTTTTGTTCAGTATAGGAGTTTCGAAACCTTAAATTTATTTAAGTCATAGCAATCTTTCATTTCAATTCATATTGTGAAACATATAAAGAAAACATTGTTGAAGGTAGTGTTTTGTTTATGTTAGTATGATGAAAACGTTTGTGTCATTTTCAATTAGAATAAAGCGTGTAGCTTGTATTATTTTTCCGGGCAGAGCTGTGAATACGTATATATGTATATCCATACCGCTCGCATGAAGTCACGTTGCACAGGGCCGTAATAATTTATTCATAACAGATCGCGGATGGCGGCGAATCGGTGTCGTGTCGCATCGCCGCCTGCGATTCGTTTTGCAGTCGGCGTGCTTGTTTTGTTTGTACATTCGCTCGTTGATGGAAATATAAATCTGTTTGTTGCGAACTTAAGAGCGCATTCCGCACTAGCCCAGGTCGGGAAATGCACTTTCCGAACTTTATAAATAAAACAAGAACGCCTGGGAAATGTATGTGTCGTTTGTTGGAGTTTTTCACGGTTTGCCAGTGACAGAGGACTGGGGAATTCGCACAGCAACATATCTTACAAACAAAAATACCTATGCTGTGTTATGGAACAATATTTATTTTATAAAGGAAATTCCAATGTTTATTTACTGCTCTGTGTCTAGACAAATTTACAATTCGGTATTATACATTTTTATAGATATTTTATATAAAATACTGTGAACAAGAATTTATAGCCATGTAAATTTTGTGACTTTACGAGTAAATCTTATATATTTCTCCATTTTATTACTTCATTACTATTTTACGTGTACTTCTTATCTACAATACCAAGTTCAATATCATACTTATTACTTATTAACGAAGAATTTCCATAATTTTACAAAAGTAATATAAAGTAGAATTATAAATATACCGGCCCGTATTTACTGTCCACTATTTGTTGAATGTAGGTTCAATTAGGGAAATTAATTGGGCTAACATTTATGGTACATAATAAACCCATGTTCAACAAATAGTGATCTATATTTTTCCAAAATTAATTCTTCGGTACTATCCTATTTTTAATCATTCCCGTAACTGTCAGTTATTAAATTTAAAATACGATTGTTTTTGAATAGTTTTGAGGCTAGATGACAAAAGCACATATCTGTTATATTTTGCACACAGTGAACATTTTCGAAAATCGATGTAGTGGTTATCAAAAAGTCTTGTTTCGAAATTTTTGATCGATCGCCATTTTGTCATTTGAAAATATAAAAATTAATTGTTATTGCAAATGTTATACAGGGCCTAAATGTAATATGAAAAGAATTTTTATTTTTCAATAGCCCTTAAAATAAAAGAGATATGATGATTTTTCGAAAATAAAAGAACGCCAATAACTACGAACCGGGGAACCAAATCAAAAATTGGGACTAAGAAAAGTTGTTTGTTTTAATGAGTTCTAACTACCATTTTCGGATGTGACGACTTAGTAATAACATCCTGTATTTTATTGTTAATAACAATATTTGATATAGGTAATTTAATTTTTTACATATCTATATTTTCTGAATATAGCTATCAATTTTCACTGCTATCTAGGTCAAATATACAATGGTGACAAGATGTTAATATAAATATAATTATTATAATAAATTAATAATTGTGAATTTATGTTAGAAAATCGTTGTTCATTTTTTTAGTTCATATTTGTGACATCAAAGTTTCTGTTATACATATATAGCTTCCCATCATTCCATAGTGGAACATAGGGCATCCACGAATTGTCGCCATTTAGTTTCGTTTGTGTCAGGTCGCGAATCTGGGGAACCGGGTTCAATCCCGACCGACGCCAAATATTTCCAATTTTAAATGGCACAAAATTGACTCCTGTGGTGCACTCTCCACGCCAGCAATGAGTGCCCGTGAGGTGACGCCTGGTAAGCGCCCGCACGGTACAAATATATCATCTTCACCGATATCTGTGTACAAAGCAGAATGGCACACCCAGCAATGTGTAATAAGCCGTGATGATATATTTTTATTTATTTATTTTTTTATTTTTTAGTTTCATTTGTGGCGAGTGCTTTTAGTTTATCTCAAGTTTGTGTTATACTCGGTCATTATTTTTAATAAATTTGTTACTTTGGGATTAAAATGAGCTTTATTTTTGATGAGAAATATTCGCTTTCCGGGAATGGACTGTGTCATATTTTGAGTCAGAGCTCAACGTTTCGCACGCAGTCGTATGGGGCATCTTCAGGAGCAAGGGGGACAGTACTGTCTTAAACAAGGTTACCCGATGTGTCAACCACGCTAGAGGCCGAGTTTAAGCAACAAGAGGGGAGACTCAGTTTACAAGGTTACCCGACGTGTAAACTGAGTCTCCCCTCTTGTTGCTTAAACTCGGCCTCTAGCGTGGTTGACACGTCGGGTAACCTTGTTTAATACAGTACTATCTCTCTTGCTCCTGAAGATTCCCCATGCGACTGCAGGCGAAACGTTGAGCTCTGACTCAAAATATGACACAGTCCATTCGCGGAAAACGAATATTTCTCATGACTCAGACTGTGGAAGCCTACGCAATTTATTTTTGATGTTTCAAAAACAGCCTAATTTTAAATGCTAAATACGGAAACTAGAACAAGCCAAGTGATTATTTAGCCTTGTTTAAATACCAGAATCACATTGGATTTGACCCACATCGTAAAACAATGATACACCCTTCTTCCAATAATTCGTGTATTTACTGTCCCCTATCTAACGAGTCGCTACTGATCCCAACACTCGTACGAACCAATTGTTCGTACACCGAAACCCCACGTCGTTTGTTTTGTATTGTTTTTTGTTTGTTTCGGAGCCTGCACACAACTCAGCTCTTGACGAGAGTCACACTCGCAGTCCCGGAGGCACGCCACTGGCTGACCCGAGGTGCTTCAGTCTCCGGTCCGGACCCAGCGTCCAACACTTCCGGCCATTCTTAATGGAGGCGTAGTGTCGCTTTAAACTCTGACCAATGGAGCTGAATTAAGTGCGCTCTTCACAGATACAGCCTTTGTTGTTGTTTTACAGGAGGAGGGTTTCTTTGTTTTTATGGTTCTCAGACCAAACTTACGGCTTAATTAATTCTGTGGTATTACATGCCTTTTACTATTACGGTTTTCATTTACAATTATGGTTTATTTTCGAAATAGTAAGGTCCTTTATATCAGTGGCGGATTCAGGAGAGGGCTTAGTGGGGCTTAAATCCCTCCTCCCCTTAAAGTCTAGTTAATTCAAAATATAATGTATTTAAATTAATAATTTTTTACATTTTATAAATTAACATATTTGAAAACTTGTTCAAAAGCACAATGGCGAAAGAATTAGTCTCTTGTACAATATAAAAAATCTGATGTGGCCAGCACGTTACCTTCCGTCAGTTATATGAGGTATTTACGAAAATTCTACCGGTGAACTGTTACCCGTGAACAGCTTTTATCAGTTTATAGCTACCGGAATCGATATTATAAGAACGCAAGTGGTAAACAAAGTAGATCCATAACCTACGAAAAAAATTGAAAATTTAAATTTAACGTAGTTAACAAAATGAGCAGAGTCTTACTATGAACACATTTCCACTTTTACCGCGCACGCTTCGCTTTGCATCACTACCTTTTTTTGAGATTACATTCTTCATGAATCCAATAGATGTATTTGGTAGATATTGAACAATTTTCGAACACGGTTACTTTTTACCACTCGTGTTTTCGAACACAGTCGGTAGATGCGGTATCTACCGGTAGAATTTTCGTAAATACGTATGTATTTTCTATAAAATCCATACATAAAGTTCCTTGCAAAAGATTATAAATTTCTTTTATGTACATTACCTTTCGACAGTTGTACGTATTTTATACAAATTTCATACAGAAAATTTCGAGCAAAAAGATCCTAACACAAATATACTACGAATATGTCATTGCACTTGACACTGACATCTTTCAATCAGAATTTTCTTAATATAGTAGCTGTTTCTAGCATAGCTGGCTAATTTATGAAATTTAATTTCTTTATAATTATATAACTCTATATCCATTTAATATGAAGTCAAATCGTATAGAGAATACAATAATCAGCTCTTCATATGGATGCAACGAAGAGGAATACGACAGAATTATAATTTTTGGAATTGTAGTATTAGAAAATTTTGTTACACACACACACACACACACACACACACACACATACACACACACACACACACACATACACACATCCACACACACACTCATACACACACACACACACACACACACACACACACACACACACACACACACACACACACATATATATATATATATATATATATATATATATATATATATATATATACAGACATCGTAAAAATAGTAAAATCGTATTCTAGGGACCCTAAAACGTGCTTATTCATCAAAATCTCACCATCGAATTTTTTGACCAAAGACAATACCTTCCTTACCTAAAGGTGACGGAAGGTAAAAAACTTCTATAATGAAGAATACAGTTTTTCTGTTTCGTCTTAATTCAAAGAACTATGCCAATAAAATATTTTTTAGTTTTTATTTTAACGAAATAATTATTAAAATTAATTCAATTATAAATTATAGAATGGATGTGATATATTTTATGCTGAGTGTCTACACCATCAAAACCGTAAATCCTTGCTATTGAAATTCAAAAATTCTGCAATTGATCGTATCTACTTTAATGTGAAATGTACGCATATTTTAAAATTTTTATCATTTTCAAAATGTTCATTTTTATACATCATTCATTTTTGAAAAATGTACCAGATAACTCAAATGCGAAATCTGGCAACGGAATTGACAATAAAATTTCGTATACAATAATTTTACATATGTACATGTTTTTGTGTTTTGGTATTTTGTTATTTTTTTATACTTTATAATTTTATCATCTGTTTTAAATACTAATATGTATTTATTTTGTTTCAGGTATGTGTTGCTTAGAGCTAAACCAGTTGACAATGATAAATATTGGGTGAGTGCTGCACTTGTTTCATTATTGCGTTAATGGGGATCAGATATTCGGGTACACTATTCCGCTTCAAGTTTTGTGATTTACTAGCACAATTATTCAGATTATTAGTAGTAATATGTATTTAATCATGACCTAAATCTGGGGGAGTAGTATTCAAAATTAGATCGTTAAGTATGATATGTAACGATTTAACTTGTTCTACCACGCTACCAGCAAAACAAAAGAATTTTAATCAGGAATGCAGGAGAATTTAGCATAGATATCTCAAAATTTTTAGTTTACATGTTTATATCTTCATACAATAAATGGAAATGTTACCTTATTCATAATTTAATAGAAGGTTTTCGAAATTTACAAAAATAAGTGCAGTTTATTTGAAGTGAACATTCTTTGTTCCTCTAGATTCCCATATTTCTTTAATAGAAACGTAACGAATAACTCTTTATCACTAAAAATCCAATATTTTAAATTGTATTCAAACATTTTGTTTTAGATACAAGATGACATTTACTTATGTTTATAAATCAGAACTGACATCAACTTTAAAAAAATTGTATAAATGACAATTCGGTGTTATCAATTACAATATTACATACAAGTTTTCCTGAATTAATTCGGTTTAATATAGCTTTTTTAAAAATATGTATTTTAGTAGTATAGGTATGTATAAAACACGCAAAATATAAAAAAAATTGTATAAAAGGATTCATTTTAATAGTTATTTATAAATATATAAATAAGTTCGAGAGTGGTTAAATGTACCTACATTTCGTTTTGCATATAAGATTTTTTCCACTCTCGATGATTTATTTTTTAACTTGTTCGTTTTCACTGCCAGATATGTCAAGGAATACCATTGAATATTAATACATTAAAAAAAAGAATCTTAGTATTCCATGGTAAATTTAAGAAGAAAGACGCTGTCATCTGTCACATTTGACCCGTCAATAGTAACATTTAAATTGGAAAAATTTATGAAATGCGGACAATATATTAGAAATCAAATTCAAAATCATAAATTATAAGAATTAGCAAATATTTGACACAGGTTTAAAATATCTAACTGTTGGTATTTCACAAAGAGGAAAGTATCTTTAACTGTAGGGAAGTAAGGACAATCCTTACATCCCTTTGCTAATAGAAACCGATACCTTGGCAGTAAATTAAATATACAATCCTATAAACAATGTCCTAATAGGCTAATTATGATATCGGGAGTAGGAAAAAGTTTTTTTTTTCGATCGGACGAAAACTAACACGTTTCCGGTCTATTTTCGAACCGAAAAGTGCATTGTTCCGGTATTTTAGTGTAGTTGCTAGACTACGAAAAATAACAGTCCGGGCATATTTTTTCCGGCGCGTGACAAAGGATTCCCGGACACAAAATCTGATATTTTTCAAATATATTTTGACTTTTATGAAAATAAATAAACAAACCATAGTTTTGCTATCCTCAGATATTTTTATCAAGACAACTCAATCTCATGCCTTGTTTGTTGTCTGACATTTATAAATGAAATATAAAATAACTAATTATTGAATATAAACCGATCGAAAAAAAAAATTGTATGTGTACCACGTAGGAAAAGTGACTCCCCGGACTCCTGGTGTTGCTCTACCATCGTCCGGGAATATATCACTTTTCCTACTAGATACACAATATACTATTTCTTCGCCAGGGTTCGTTTTCTAAATTTTGACGCGTGCAGAAAAACATATCTTATAAAACTCGTTCTATTGTTTATATTAGTTACGTTTCACAAAGATATACTTCGTTATGGTTATAAACAATTTTTTTGGCGTTTATATCTATGTATTTGACTGGGCGACGGACAACTTGGCGAGTTACACTGGGTGATAGTCAAGTGGGCGACAGAAACGCTTAGCAGGCATGCAATTCGATGGATTTTTTTTTGCAACAGACGTATATAACATAACCTAACCAAACCAACAATTTTGTAATTCTACACTTCTATTATTTTATCGCCCCGATGTCCGGCGCTTACTTATGGTTATCGCCCAGTTGATCGTGTCGGATGTTGGCTTTACTGTATTGTGCGTATAATGCGTATGCGTAAGTCTAGTATGAGTCTTGGATGGAAAATAAATTCAAAGTTTCTAGTATGAAATTTTTATACATTTTTGGATTAAAATTTAGTTTCATTGGAACTAGATTTGAGTCAGAAGAAGTATAATGTAAAATAGGCTTTATACTAAATGGAATGAACTTTCCCCGGCGCGCTAACATTAACATAAAAGAATTTTAATCAGGAATGCCGTATAACTTGACAAAATGAAAGCAATCTTAGGAATTTGAAAATATATACGACTTCTTATTAAAGTATAACAATACCCGTAGTGAATGAAATGAATTCCTCTCGTTAAAACAATACACATCGTGCATAATTACCGGAAGTAATCACCTTTGATTGAAGCCTGAAATTCTAGATGAAGTTTTCCCTTTCTGTTGGGGCATGATTCATTTTGTCTAGGTATATAATTAAGAGGCTCGTCCTGAACGAATCAGACGCTTTTGTTTCTGTACCGCAGTCCTCACCGTACCGGTACCCGTACCTTACTTGTGTTTGGGATCGTAATGCCTCGCCGGCTTAATAGATGACGCAGCTTAGTGTACTCTCAGGATAATATGGCGGCGTAGCAGAAAGAGAGATGTTTATCATAGAATAGAACAGTATTATCTTGCTGGAATGTTGCGAGGCATTATGCATTGATGGTAACATTTGTAATAAAATGAATTCTGTATTTATAATCAATTGTAATTGAACTAATTATACATGTTCTCGTAGATATCATACAACAGTATTATTTTACAATATCATCTTAAATAATTTAATATTCCTTTGAAAATAATTTCTAATTTTATATTTATTATTACTAACCAAACCAGTGTATTAAATAAAACTCATTTGTTGGAATAAACATTGTAGGTAATATAAATATTCATATTTATATTTTTATACTGTAATTTACATCCAATGTTTAACAAAAAAATATCAGCTGAACATGATATTCGTAAAAGATTTATATACACTCGACATCATATATATTTCACAAAACTATTGTGTTTACCGAAGACTATAGTTTATAATGTAATGTTTATAATAGTGAAATTAATTATAACTATTACATAAAATAATTTAACAATGAAATTAATTTATGCAATTACTTAAAGCTTTGTCACACCAATTAAGTTTGGGAGATGTCTATGTAATGAAAAAAAATCTATAATACAACGTAATATTTAATATTAAAACTACCTATTCAACCAGTGTCCCAAAACTGTTTCCTTCAAAAACCTCAAAAACTAATTTTTGAATTTTGAAAAAATTCTTTTTGTTCCGTAATCAGGACATTAAGAACTATATGCCCTTCTAATATGTACCTGAAGTTATGGGACACCCTGTATACTCCGGCGTTTGTATTCGAGAAAGTACTAGAACATCATTCTAGATAAAAACATCAAATACAGTAGAATACGTCACCCGAGTAATTAAATAAGTTCGGACAGGTCTGTTTACAACGCACGACGCTCCGTGGCTATTGTGTCATCGTTAAAAATAGACACTCGTTTATCGCTGCGGCGACGACGGTGCGGCTGCGACAGCGACGGCGGTGCGGCTGCGACAGCGACGGCGACGGCAGTCGCTGCACATTACAATGTTGTAAAGTTGTTTAACAACAGCAAGTCAACCTGAAAGTGGCAAAAATAGCGGGCCATTAAGTTTTAAGACGGCTAGGAAAGTTGAAATTTTTTTGAAACAATCCGTTTTTTTTGTAAAAAAAACACGAATAGTTATATGCATACAAAGTTCAAGTAGTTCGAAACCGCAGTTATATAAGCAAAATTTAGCAGCTAAACCCCAGTTCGCAAGCTAAACACAGATTGTGATGGATGGACGACGAAACATATGTTATAGGTTATATTAGAACAACTTTCAGGACAATATTTCTTTACTTCAAAGGACAAGTTGAATGTTTAAGAAAAATTTAACAAGAAAAAAAATGTCATAATTTCTATAACAATATCTTGTGAGACAAGTAATTTGTACATGTGGAAAAAAGTCTGACTTTCATTACAACCGTTTATTTTTTTTTTTGTTTCGCAAAGTGACATGTCTGTTTCGTTCTCCAGTTTTATACGAAAATTTTGGCGAAATATTTAAAATTCTACTTTACAAATGGTTTTATTAAATTCGTTATAATTTTGTGATTATGGTGACATATATTGTGTGATAGAAACTGTAAAATTTATACAAGGAAACTGAACATAATTGAAAAGAAGTAGATATAGTGGCTATGAAAATTGAACCTTGAAGATTACGTGGGCATTAAGGATATTTGAATTCTAAAAGCAAAAGACCGAAATACCTTCAAAAATTCAAAAAATTGTTGACATAATCTAAGTGGCAAATTAATGAGACACAGAAAGAGCCTCCCGGTGAGTGTGAATACATTCGGGCGTGCCCTGGGCAACGGTACCTGAGTGCCGACCAATCTTTTATCAACTGAGCTACATATACAAGGAATGAAGAAAGAACTTTTGCCATTTTTGACAATTTGGCATTGGCATATTAAACTCAGCGCCTGCTTAACATGAATTAAATTTATTGTAATGTAGTGCATATACGATTAAATAATAAATTATAGTATGACTAGCGAATGAAAGTTGACGTTTAGATTATTTAATAGATGTGGTTTCTTTTGAAAACATTTCCTTATATTTGATTTGAAAGGAAACTGACTCATATATTCCGTTACAGGAGATTAGAATTGTACTCAATACCAGGAGGCATTTAAAATGACCTTAGCAACAGGATCCAGGGATGTATTTAAACAATTTAATATCGTAAAATCTAGTTCGTTCGTCTCAGGTGTAAGCAACCCTCGAGTCAGAATTACAGTTAGAGGAAATCTATTTCATAGAATTGCCAAACTACATAGTTTCAAGATCAAAATATTTTGTTATAATCAACATAAACGAAAAATGTTTAAATTATTTTAAACGCACCCCTTTTTTGATATTCATTTAACCTAGTCGGCCATCTATTTTAAGCAAAATATAGTAATGTATTTCTGTGCTTTCCTAGTCCAGTATTTACATGGGTTCATACAAAAATTTCATAGCTGAATATACAATTCTATTCTTCTCTAGGGTTTCAAAAGAAACTTTAAAGGACGATATATAGAAATAAAGGACAAAATGTAGTTTTGCCGAAGCAAATAAATTTAAAGGACAGTGCTTCCAAATAAAGGACTGTCCATTAAAATAAAGGTCGTATGATCACCGTACCGATACTATAACTCATACTTCATTATTGAAGGAGTGTCTTCTCAAAACGTTTGTTTATGATCAATAGCTAGCCTTCTATTGTGTGATGGCTTGTTATGGTTTAATATCATTATGCAAAATCTGTTATGTAGTGGGCAGTGTTGGGAAACCAAAATCTTTCTAACGTTCCCCAAAAGTATTTAAATAATTTATATTATACTATGTGTTACATTACTTACTGATATCTGGAATTTAAAACCATATAAATGTGTTGTTAAAATATTACGACTGTAGAGTAAATGAACAGAGAGTTTTAGTTCGATGTAGTATAAAGTGTTGATGCATTTGCAAACAATGTACAGTACATTGTTTGTATGATAGTTGTGAGTAATTTAGCAATAAACGCGATAGGTATGTAAATGTATTTATAGTCTGGTCCCGGAGAATTTACGTCCATGTAAATGTATTCAGGATAGAATTACACTTCACGGGAAGTGCTCACTCGAGCTGCTTCAGAACAACTCGGCTACATGCACAATTAATGCCCCTAGGATACTCGTTGTTTGTTCTGCATCAAAACTAACAAAATTTTCTGATTAATGTTTACTCGCCGCGAACAGTAAAGAATCACAAAATATTACTCGACCTTGCGGTGTGCATTTACGGCCCATGAATATATTATGTTTAATATTTGTTTTGTTTCGCACAAATTCATCTTGTTTCTTCTGCGGGAAGTTCGCGAGTTCAAATAGCTTCGGGTGTTGATGAAAATTGAGATGTTTGCAGGACTGAACTTGTTTGATGCCACTGTAACTGGAATTTGAACCGAATGAAAACGGAGGAATTGTTATTAAGACTCGTCGATGATCCATGGCAATTTGTTGAAAGGAGAAACAAATTGAATATTGACAGGGTTAGAATATACGAGGTGTGTATCAGTATCAGTCCTTTGGCCGTGGAAAAAAAACTGGCATACCTGGAGCGTTGGAAACCTAATCATCTTCAAAGTAGTCTCCTTGGGACACCACACACATATCTCCCAGCGGTGCCGCCATTGTTGGAAGCATTCCGAGAAAGCCTCTTTCGGAATGGAGTTTAGCTCGGCTGTCGTTGCAGCCATAATGTCCTCTCTTGTCTGAAATCGCGTTCCTTTCAGTGGCCTCTTAAGTTTGGGGAACAGCCTAGAAGTCGCATGGGGCCATATCAGGAGAGTAAGGGGCCTGTTGAACCACAAGAGTCTTGATTTTCGCCAAAAAATCTGAATCAAGTGCGAGGAGTGTGCTGAAGAATTGAAATGACTACAACTCCGGTCTCTTGCGCCGCACAGCATCATGTAGGCAGGCGACGGAGGACATCCCTGTAGTACTCTTTGGTGATTGTTTGACCCTCGTGGTGTACCACACCGTGGGAGTCAAAGAAAGCAGTCAGCATTACTTTGACGTTGCTGCGCACTTGGCGAGCTTTCTTCGGTCTAGGTGACGACTGAATCTTCCGAATGGTTTCCACCTGGCTGTCGCCCAGTTTCAGGTAAAATTTGATGCAATATTGCTGCTCCAGTCGTTCCGTCATTTTTCTTGCAAAGGAAAACCGTCGAGAGCACTACACACCACCTCACTCACACTCTTGCCAGACGCTATCGACAGGTGGGAAAAAAATCACGCATGCGCAAGAAGGTTCAAGGTCGACTCATGAAAGCGCGCTTGTTTCAAATCCATCAGGTTTTCGCAAAAAAAATAAGGTCGGATACTTTTTTTACAGATCTCGTATGTTATCCACGTTAAACATTCAATAAAACAGACATAAATAAATGTGTTTTTGTGTAAAAATAAAAACTGTATTTACATAACTGTTTAAATATACAGAGTGATCTCGTAATTTCGTGCCTGACAATGTTACATATATAAATTTTCGGAAAAAAGTAAACGGATTTCTTCTATACGATGTACGATGAGGTTTAGTTCTTACTTGCCCCATGTGAGAGTTTTAAATATTTATTTATGCTACAAGGAATGTAGGTACTATTTACCAATCGAGGACGATTTTGCGCCCGTGTTGCTTACAAGATTTTATCCACTCCCGATGATTTATTTTTTACCTGTTCTTTTTCACTGCCAGATATGTCAAGGAATACCGTTGAGTATTGATACATTAAAAAAAAGAATTTTAGTATTCCACGGAAAATTTAAGAAGAAAAACGCTGTAACCTGTCTCATTTGATATGTCAATGGTAGCTTTTAAATGGAAATATTTATGAAAGGAGGACAATTTGATAAAAATTAAATTCAAAATTATAAATTATAAAAATGAGCAAATATTTTACACAAGTTTAAAATATCTAACTGTTGGTATTTCACAAAGAGGGAGGTAAGTGCAGTTGTAGGGAAGTACGCACAATCCATACATTTCGTCGCTAATAGAAACTGACAACTTGACAGTAAAATAAACCAGGGTTGGCAAAAACCAGGTCGCGAATCTGGGGAACCGGGTTCGATCCCGACCGACGCCGAATATTTCCAATTTTAAATGGCACAAAATTGACCCCTGTGGTGCACTCTCCACGCCAGCAATGAGTGCCCGTGAGGTGACGCCTGGTAAGCGCCCGCACGGTGCAAATATTATTACCGATATCTGTGTACAAAGCAGATTGGCACACCCAGCAATAAGCTGTGATGATATATTTGTTTATTTATTTATTTGAAAAAATCAAACTCATTGATTTAAAAAAAATCAAATCATGATTTTTTATTTTGAAAACAATCAAAACGTCTAATTGTAAACTACGACAAATAAAATATAATACAAATTCTACGGATTATTAAGGTCTTACCCGAATACTTGTCAACTATATTTAGAATCCAAAGAACATTTACGGTAAATAAATAACGATAAAAAAAAGTTCATGGCGTCCCCTTATGAGACGCCTCTGGTTGAGATAGAGACACAAAAGAAAGTATGATGAAAATTGGTGGACGCCTAAGTGTGAAGGACGAATTCAAGGAAGAAGGTTTTTAAATAAGCCCGTAAAAGTCTAATTCACACTATTCTGTCAATAGACTTTTACGGGTTTATTTAAAAACCTTCCTTGAAAAGAAAGTATAAATGTGCATCTAAATAAGTAGTATCCTCAAATCAAGTTCCAAAATTTCAGTGTAACTAGTACCAGACTTATTAATAAATTTGTGCTTGAGAAGCACTGTTACTCTGTAACAAAAAGATTCAGGACATATACTCGTAACTTCATATAAATTTTTTTTTGCTCAAAATGATCTCAGGAATACGCTATTAATCTTTTTTACACTAGTACTGATACAACCTGTTTAAATAAATATATCATTACAATAAAACCCAATAATTTCTAAAGCAATTCTTGAATAATTAGAAATGTGCGTAATATTAGAGATAATAGCAGAAGTTTTAGAATTTTCCAATTCCGTGTTGCCTGTTTCATCAAATATGGGATGAAATTTGTTATTATAACTGTTAATTAACTGTCACAACTGTAGTCACTCGTAATTCATATAATATGTAATATTAACGCTGTTCATGCAAATTAAATTTTCAAAGTCCTATTAGCTCTCTAGATCACAAAATTAAATGATCGTTTTTTGTTTTGCATAAAATGGAAAATACGAACGAGTAAACAACAGAACACATAATTTACAATTTGAAATTTGAATAGACTCATATTCATATAGAAATAAAGAATTAGCTCTATCTAAAGTGAAAAATATACTAGGAGTATTATTTAAAAATTAATTTATGTGAACTATTGATTTATATTTATATCTATGACCGGTAGTATTTATTCAAAATTTTATTCATCCTAACTAACTAATTACCGTGGTTACTATTTTAAAATTTGGTGATTAAAATTGGTGTGATTAAAAAACAACTGAATTTGTTATTTTGGTCATAGCTTAATCACACCTGAGTAAATACTACCGGGCCAGACAGAGCTGCAAAAAACTTAGTGAATTGTCGCATATGCGCAGAAATGGAGCAGACGAAATATAGCGGCCACTTCTCGAACAGAATGTAAAAGCCACTGTCTAATAATTATTAATTGTCAGTTAGCTATTGTGGGCGGTATTCAAAATAGGGTAATCGTCGTATTACACTGGCGATCTGACGGAAGAAGATCACTCCGCTTCGCTCCTTGTTGGCTCCCATCAATGCTTAATATAACATTCCTAACTTGTCAGGGACGGCAAGAACTACATTAGTTGAGGTTATAACTGGGATGAAGGAGGGGCTGGAATTTAATGTTGGACAAAAATTAGTTCTGTTAAACCCTGTAACCTTAGTACATATTTTATTACTATTTGAAACAATCAAATTAGTGGGTGTGCGAGTCTGAGACACCAAATATGAAACACCCCACCTGCTTATAAAAATCTAAGTCCATTGCAAAAGACACTTTATTTTAAAAATAACTTTTATCATCCCGGTTTGAAATACCATTCAATTGATCAGGATGATGAGGCTTACTTTTCATTTATCTATATATGAACAGGAAACCGCAGATGTCAATTTTATTCGATTTAAATTCATAATTTCCTTTTTTTCATTCATCAATGGGGGTTTCCAGCGTATATTATAAAACATTTATGAAAACATTAACTAAATGGTTTAATACGTTTCCAATTTTTTTTAAATGCATGACAACCTGATACTGTGTTTGAAATGCTGCTGGCCGATGACGACAGAGGT
Organism: Harpalus rubripes; assembly: GCA_963082715.1. NCBI lineage: Eukaryota > Metazoa > Arthropoda > Insecta > Coleoptera > Carabidae > Harpalus > Harpalus rubripes. The sequence goes on from OY720454.1 coordinate 53,012,939, forward strand.
CGGCTCGATTTTACAGTGTCAACATGTATGTGTAATGTGAATAGTTTACTGTATTCGATTTTACTTACATCAAATAAATTCAGTATCTCACTATGTGATAATAGATGGCAGCACATTCAAATTGCAACATTATATTTAAAGAAATATTTAAAGTTAGTAGTTATTATAAAAATTATTTGAGATCCAACCTAAATGTTTTTAAATCGTAGAAATGGGCTTTAGGATCCAGGAGAAATTTATTTAAACGGGCGCTTTACCAGTTGAGCCATGAGTTCCCGTTGAAGTCTATGAATCTTTCACAAGCCTTTTTACAAATCGTAACGAGTACACACTCACAATTTGAGAGATAAATACTCAACGCTAACATTGCGCAGTAAACATTATATGGTCCATGAATTTTTCACAATTCTTTCTTTGTTTAAATAAATTTCTCCTGGATCCTAAAGCCCATTTCTACGATTTAAAAATAGTTATTATAAACTTCACGTGTTTTTTGGTCATATCAATATATTTTTAAGTAATAGCCATGGTAATTAGTTAGTTAGGGTGACTAAAATTGTGAGTAGAGTATATGATTAATGACGTAGTCCTTACTCTTAATTCAGTAGTTTTTTAGTCATACTCATACCAATGTATTTTTAAATGGTAGCCATGGTAATTAGTTAGGGTGATTAATTTTTTTTAGTAAATTCTACAAATCAAGGGGCATAATTTTGACTAGAGTAATCCTATATAACACAGACAGATCTGTTTATTTTTAAATAAATAAATAAAATAAATATAAATATATCATCACGGCATATTACCCATTGCCAAGCCCATTGCTGGGTGTGCCAATCTGCTTTGTACGCAGATATCGATAATGACGATGACATATTTATACTGTGCGGGCGTTTACCAGGCGTCACCTCACGGGCACTCATTGCTGGCGTGAAGAGTGCACCACAGGGGTCTATTTTGTGCCATTTAAAATTCGAAATATTTGGCGTCGGTCGGGATCGAACCCGGTTTCCCAAATTCGCGACTAAACACTCAGGAACGCGGCCACGAAACTGTTTATTTTTGTGTTGTGGTATTCGGTATTATCAATTTTTTAATCATATTAATTGCAAGTTTCTTTATTTTTGTTCTTTTAACGTTCAAAGTTCAAATTATAAAACATTCTTTTGCATGATATAATAATAATTATTAATATAAAAACAAAATTTATGAAAATACGTTTTAGCTTGCCAAATAATTTGTAAGTCTTATGTATGTTAGTTCAAGAAAACTGTAATAGAAGAAAGTACACCAGCAATTGATAGACGACGCCACTATAGACCGCCATCCTGCACCATCTATTGAGCATTGGCGGTAAAAATTGGCCTTTTAAACGAGCTACAAAAAATATTGTTTTCAATATTTTTTCACAGAAACCTGTTATAATAAAAATGTTTTATTTATTCTAATGCATTTAACTTTTCATGAAGAATAAGATGTAAAAAAATTAAAAAGGACCGGAAACCCCCATTGCAGAATCCTTGGCAATTATAAATATGCAATTCTCGTAAAGATGCAGATAGTAAATCTGCTAGATAAAACTTTGTCTAATTCTGTTTGGCATTCTGTACATATTTTTTCTAGGGATATGGACTTCAGTATACTAATTTTGACTGTAATTAATTACGATATTCGGAATTGTTTAAGAGTTTAAGTTAATAAGAAACGACAACAGATGAATTCAAACAAAATGCATCGTTGATTTCTTTACGTTCGAATTGAATTTGTACAAAGTATGGTAATAAGAAGCATTCATTTGAAACAAATGCGACCCCTTTCTTTTCTTGCATACACTTATCCTTTTATCCGCATCAGTATTGAATTAACCACTTTTAACAATTCAAATGAATTAGCTGAACACTCAGCACCTGTGCCGAAGCTTGTACTATTTTCTCTGCTAATTAAGTCTACATTCGTTACCCGTGGGTCTAGGCGGCCATGGAAATGGCTTGGATGTACTCTTTTGTCTGGAATGCTCCGTCTTGCTCCCTTCCACACACTAGGTGGCTCACATATCTTTCTCTTTGTCCCTCGCACTGCGTCTTGCGCTGAGCGTCAGGAAATGTTGGTAGATTTATGCTAACAACTGAACTTGGTACATTTGCGTTGTAGTGTTGTTTTGAGATATGCTCTTCGTCTTCTGCAAGCTCCGTCTTGCTTGCACCCGTGCATTTAGGAGTGCGGGTTCCATAGAGTTAAATGAGCTTGCGCGTATGAGAGCTCCTATACCGGGTGCCTCTAGCGAAAAGAATTGCCTAAATGAGGGTTTATATGTACTCACGAATGATACTATTTATTTTTCGAGTCACACAACGGCTTCCTCCTTCTTTTTGCTCTGTAATTAAGGAACTAGCGATGGAACTCTAACAGACTATGCTATTAGAAGTTTAGACATTTACTACTACTATTACTACTAGAGCAGTAGAGTATACTCATTAGAAATAAATAATGCTCGTATTTTATCGAACGTACACTTAAGGACTAGCTACTCTATTTTAGATGGATTTATAGGTACTTCAATGTCGATGTTAAATATTAGATGTTTATAATTTATAGGTTTATGTACAAAAATTCACGGCCAAACACAAACTTATAGGGCTATTCTGTAAGCATCGCTATGGCATAGCGAATCGTTAAAACGTTATATCGTTATAATGATAACGAAACTTGTTAATAGGCTTATTCTGTAAACGTTCGTTAAGATATTATGCATTGTTATCAATTGTCATATTGTTATTATAACGATAATCGTTAATGAGGTATTCTGTAAACAATAATTGAATTCTACTTAGCGAAAAAAAGATAACGATAACGTTATTTTTTAACGACTGAAAAAAATCATTCCATACTCAAACGTTTTGTCAATAACTCAGTGTTTTTCTTTGTGTCAAAATAAAATTGCTATTACGTCGAATACTGATCTCAAAAACCCGTCATATTATAATATTTTTGCAAGGTAAAATAATTTAATAAGTACTTCTTCTTAGCGCGTAACGCACGCTTCACGATTTGTCTACAGATGGTAGTAGTAGCTCTAGCGTAGCCCACAACAAGAAGAATAAAGAGTCTGACAGCTAACTTATCTAACCTCGAAGAAATGTAAGTGATTGAATTATCTTATATATTTCATTTAAAATTATAATTAGATTTTAGGAAATAAAGTTCTTAACTTGCTCTCAAAGTTATTATTTTTTAAAATGTGTTACAGAATACGGATACGAAGATAACGATTATCGTTAAGTAGACATAACGAATTCGTTATGTTAACGAATCGTTAAGCGAATATTTTACAGAATAGGCCTATTTATTTATTCTTTTGCAAACGTAGTAGGTACTTTGCGCTGAAACGAGAGAATGTGGAACTAATTCTTGAACAAAGACAAGTAATTGTATTCGTCAAAAGAGGATAATTTTGGAGCCGAACCAATAGAATGAATTGTTTCTGTTCAAGAATTAGTTCCACATTCTCTCGTTTCAACGAACGGAGTGTAGTAACAAATCTTTCCATAAAACATATCAGAATCAGCCTCGCAGTACGACTTTTGGAAACGAAGTCGGGGAACTACTTAGCAGAAATTTTTATCATTTCTATCGCATTTGTCAAAATGTTTTAAACCCCTTCTTAAGGCGCAGTTAAACGGCGCGTGGTTTGGCGAGTTTGTTTGTTTTTTATGACATGTGTCAAATCATTTTTAGATTTTTAAGTTAATATTTTAGTATTTACAAAAAGTATATACAAATAATATACATAGTTATACATTATACTAAGAAGCAATACACTAAAATGGTGATGTATGTGTTGTTGATATATAATCCATCTCCCACTATTAACTAGGGACAGATGCAAAGTAGACTAACCTCCAAATGGTGCATCACGGGCAACGAAATTAAATTTCGGCTAAATAGTCTACAACACGGCTGCTGAACCTCCATGGAGGATATCTCAGCATTTTCAGAATACGGTACGGTATGGTAAGACAGAGATACCCAAATGGTTCTTCAAAGATCGACGATCGACCTGACACCTGACAGGCATAGGAATCAAATGCCATTCTAAGGAATAATATACCTTATCGTATTCTGTAAAGTATGCCATACGATAAAATAAAATAAAAGTTACCTCATAAATCCGAATGGACCAGGCGTTGTTTTCTGGTAGAAGGCAAGTCATCGCGAACTGCCTTCTAGTACCCTGGTTCGACAAACCACTATTAGTGTAACTGCGCCTTTAGCAGATGCCCACAATCTCTGCTATTTCACAAACCTTGATTCGCAGATCCGCCATTTTCATATAGTGAATCAAGTTGTTGTTTTCTTTATTGATAACGTGATAACAGTTGCATTTGCATAGTGAGGATCAACTTCAAAGATTAAAATATTCCCAAAGTATTTGCCATGTCTTCAGTTATTTGTTCGCTGCACAGTGTTTTATTTTTTCCATTTTTAAAAAAGACAAAACGTACCTAAATTCTAAAAATTCCAATTGAAGAAAATTTATCAAACGCATTAACCAGAATCTTCAAAATCTTATATATTTATCTTGGTTTAATTATAAAAACTTTCTCTCTTCGTAGATTTTATTCATCTCGCCTCGCATCCTGAGAGTGGCAGATAATTCCTCTCGCTGCTCGTTCTAATTCCAAGCGTCTTCCCGACCCATTACACGTAACTGCCACCATAAGTCATATCGGGCCGCATAACTCTATTTTATTGTCAGGTCTGACAATGCGCGCCCACGTGTTCAATTCAAGTCAGGACGCTCCGACTGTGCCTATGCCTACCCCCGCGGACCTTAATAACATGCCACTGTGCAACGACTTATCTTGATGGGCTGCAAACATCTCCCACAGACACTTCATACGGGTTTATTAACACTTACATGTAAATATTGTGTGGGAAAGTTCTTGACAAGATATTTACGAGTATGGTAGTTGGAAAAAAATTGCAATGCAATGCGAATAAGGCCCACTTTTACAATTGATGGATAAACTATGGTATAGCTATCGGAGGTATAACATTATTCGATAAACAAGACTGCCTTTTACAATGCATTTTTATCTATCAGATAGTTATATCAAGAATTACGTTAAATCACTTTAGGTTGGTACTGACACAATAAAATTATCTTCTTGTAAGACTATATTTCTTCAATATTGTTATTATTTCTACGTTCTAGTTTGCATTTTTCACGATGTTAGACGATAGATATAAATGATATTTTTGATTATGACAGTGATGATGAAATACTTGATTGACATCTGTCAAACGTACGAATAATAACACATCGTTTGTGTTTATGTGGTATCCATAAGGACAAGGGATAGGATAAAGTTATCCGAGGTTTATACGACCGATTTCCATGGGATAAGTAATACTGGTGTATATTCTATCTGAGGTTTATTCGAGGTTTGTAAAATACAATATTCAATTTTATACCTGGTATAGCGTTATACAAGGTTTATCTAATGATTGTAAAAGTGGCCCTAAATAATACCCAGGAAATTGTTATAAAAATATTCCAGTTTTAAAAAGGGGTTATCTCACATTTTTTGTTTTATTACTGGCAAGAGACCCACAAATTTTTTATCGTGCAAATTCATTAAAAAAACAATAATTGGTAAATGAAATATTCTATTTTTAGGGTAGCTGCGAATACGTTATACCAAAAAGAGTTATAGCTATTAACATACCTAGGATTGTAATGCATATCATAACTGCCGCATATGTTGGTTTGAAATCCTCGCTTTATGAGCTCGGATTTTAAGACATCTAAGGCTTGTTATAATTCATAACATCCGCGGTTTGTTCAAAAATTTATCGGTTTCAGAAAATGAAGAAATTATTAATAAATATTATTTTTTGAAATTCTCTCATTAATGCTAATTTCAGAATGCTATGGTTAACAGAACAATTATTTTGACATGTCAATACGACAAATATTCAAATTATGTGCTTTCTTCCTCTTGTTTATTACTTTAGAATAAAGTAGACCGTATTTAGAACGATACGCTAACGTTATCTGTATGTATTAATAAAGAGCAATATATTTTCATTTTATTTTATTTTCATTTTGTAGACCGTAGGTGACAAGTAAGTATGGTAATAATATTACCGTACAGATACAGTTATACTTAGTTACCAGCCTACATTTGTACATGTAAACAATGGAATAATATCCTGAAACCGGTAATAGTTATTTGTATATCAAGGCCGCGAAATCTCTCTTTAGCGTACCGAGAGAAAAACAATCTCGAGGGCGCTAAAGGATTTCGCAGACAAGGTGTACACAATATTTTTTGTGCAACCGTAAAAAATATGAATTACAAATTGTTTTGATTTTAAACAGTTTCATTGTAAATAGAAAGTTAGCTTTCAAGGTGGCTATGGGATTGACATTTGATAAACAAAACCATGCAATTCTCAAGTGTCAAAGTGATTGTTTACCTAATTTCGCGGCCGCCACCATGACAACGGCCGCGAAATGAATTTCGCGGCCGTTACCATAACAACGGTCGCGAAATCCAATTTCGCGACCGGTTGCACAACAAAGAAATTAAATGCTTATTGTTCGATCTACAACAAACTTTGTTATTAAATTATTTGCTTCACTAAAATTCTGTATTCGAGCCATCAGTAATATATACAAATATAAATTTATCCATAAAAATTGTAAAAATACTAGCACATGTAGATTATTTCGTGATATTTTTAATTATCAAGATTTAACGCTGACAGATTTAATATCATAAATTCATATTTTAATTTAAATTTTTACAGCAATATTATTATCAAAAATTTATGTTTCCTTATTCAAGAAATTTACGAGCCCATAACTATGCACACTGTATAATTTCAAGCTTAATCTCTATTACAGAACTATTGATCAAAGTATGGAAATAATGTTTATAAATTACAATGCAAGTAACATTTACATTAAAACACTGCAGAGAGAATACAAACCACGTAAACAAATTACTTTTTATCTAATCTTAATTGGTCTCGAAACGGCGCATTGAATGTTATCATGCAGCATCCTGCGGTGGATAAACGCAGGCGGAAAAAAAGCGTAATGAAAATAAATGAATTAGCATTTAGCAGGTGAACAAACAGACGCACACACCTCTGAAGCCCAGGGGAAGGCTTTGCTTCTACCAGTAAGCATTCCCAATAAAACGCAGATATATGCGTGGATTTATATACGGAATGTTTGGAGAAATATCAAACGAAGCAATTAGCTATTTATTCGACAAAAATATGAGTTTGTGTTTCAGATATGTATTGATTTGGATTACTGTTTCACCATACCATAGAATAGTTATTTATACAACGAGCTAAGAAAGACATAGAATAGTTATTTATACAACGAGCTAAGAAAGAGTGTGAATAGTTGAGTTTTGTAAACCATTTTTCTCATGACCATAAAAACGAGATACCTCATTATATTTTTAACCTGAAATTAGTCACCTGCAGGACACCTGGGGCCCGATTCTTGAAATCATTCGAAATTATCCGCACGCGACAAAATTCATGTGGTTAGTTTCGTGCACGAACAGTACTGTACGCATGAGTGGTATAGGGCGCGAGCAGACACGTGACTCGAGTGACTTTGACGTGCTTGGAATCAGCTGATTTGTGTGCTCATGTCATTTTTACAAGAACAATGTCACGTTGACAAGACTAATGTTTTGATTTATTTTGATTTTTAACTGCTAAAATGTTATTATTTTTAATTTAATATATTTTACTGCCTAAAAATTGTAAAATAATATCATTAAAGCAGTTCAAAATCAAAATAAATCAAAACATTGGTACTGTCAACGTGATATTGTTCTTGTCAAAATGACATGCGCACACAAATCAGCTGATTCCAAACACGTCAAGGTCGCTCGAGTCACGTGTCTGCTCGCGCCCTATGCTTGAATACCAAACGAAACTCGGCCGCAGCCTACGCATACGATTCTCAAAAGCAAGCGATCGTAGTTTGTAGCAGCCAATCTAAACGAAACATTTGTACCACGTGAATGCTTCATCATATAATTGTTTTTTAACTGTCACTGTCAACCTGTCAACCAAAGCTGTCAGCCGTAGCTGTCAACGACGCTGTCATAAGTTATAAGTGTTGTAATTTTAATATTCTAAATTTACTATATATACATAATATATTTGATATAGTAGATATTATTTTTCTTAGTTTACAGTATGTACGTACATAATGGATCAAAAAATTAATATTTCACATTTTCATTTATCATAAAAAAGTTTATATGGATTTATGTACATTCTTTATAAATAGTTATTACTCTATAGCAAAATATGTGTACATATACTTACTTTAATATTGTTATAGAAAGTTAATTTAGTTACTAAACTTTATTAGTTTATTAGTAACTTTTAATCTGCGTCGAAGAAAACATTTTTAATTAACAGTAGATACTTTTTCAATAATACATTCTTTCTTCTACATGAAAATTAGTAATGGTAGGACTTCAGTGTAAAGCAAAACATTCATAAAAACTTGTCTGCAAAGTTTGTATAAGCTGCTTTTATTAATAACAATGAATATTAAAAAAATTATTTTATATAAAACTAGATTTGAAATATGTTAGCTATAGATATATGTTCTGTAACTAGGGGTAGTATTTATAATTAGCTTCTTGTTTTTCTAATGTAATTTATCAGAAAATCTAATAGGTAAATTTGTATTAATATTGAAAATTAAAAAAACATATGAGAATAACATAATTTCCTTTTATATTTTATTATATGTATTTGTACAGGAAAAATAAAATTTAATTAATTTAATAAACGGCTCTGAAAGCTCAGAATATAATATGAATATTTACATCAGAAGAAAGAAAAAAATATGTATAAAAATAAATCTTCCATAAACACTGTAATAACCAGAAAATATACCCAGTGTGATTATACAAATAAAAGAGGAAAAAGTGTAATATAAAGCATTAAAAGGCATAATCACGCTTCGCAGTCAAACAACGGCTATGTAAATAACTTTTATGAATCCTTTTGACAGATAATTTAGTGGTAAAATTACTTTTTACGCAACACTAAAATTGCAATAAAACCATAATACACAAATACTCGCACAGTTTTATACACTTTGAGCTTGCTGTATAATCACTTTGTCAATAATGGGGGTTATAGAGCTTGTCTTTGAAAGAGATTTACTATTTATTTTATTTGAATGCTTTAACTATTTGTAAACATAAAACAGCATTTTTCCGATTGCTATAAAGTAGATCAAGATTTCGTCTTTATTTACTCAATTTATTTAACAACATCTGAAGCCCGCACATAACTTTAACTATCGATTGTGACGATTTTACGAGCGGCGTTGCTTGCTCAAAAGTTTACAGTTCACGTTTGCTTCTCGTACTGTTCCCTGCAAATTCGAATCATGTACAACGCCTGATCCTGCTGTTGCATGCTGTTCCTATCGTCTACACGTCATGTGGACGATTTTATTGATACTTGTTTGTCCAAATAATTCGTCCTTATTCTCAGGGCCAGTTTTACAATTTCTGGTGGAATTTTAAATGTAATTTAAAGAAACAATATTGAATCGGATTTGTGACAGCAATGATAAATTTGTCATTTGACAGTTCGTTTTATTTCATAGTATGTTCCGTAATCAAGGGCAATTAGCGGAGCAAAAAGAGGATAAATGCAGAAATGGACACTCTGAAATTTATACAGAGATGAACAAGCACTCCACTTTACAGATGGTGTCTGATAGAATCAATAAGATGTATACCATTGACAAAACCTACAAGATAATAATTCCTGATAGGGATGCATGGGAACATTCTCAAAGTCCGGTTGAAAAAGATGACATAGTCATCTATACAGACGGCTCCAAAACAATCAATGGAACCGGACCTGGAATACATGGAGCAAAGGGGCTAAGACACAACCTTTCGGTTGGACTAGGGACAAATGCAGCAGTATTCCAAGCAGAAGTACACGCAATATTAACCAGCGTGCAATTACTATTGGAGAAGAACTACCAAAATAGAAGAATCTTCATAGTAACAGACAGCCAAGCCGCACTCAAAGCTTTAAACTCGTGTGAGGTAGGCTCAGGATTAATTCTGGACTGCATCCACAGATTGAATGCCTTAGGAGCGAGTAACAAACTAAGACTGATATGGGTACCCGGGCACT